>JARWLC010000014.1:3481665-4081665 GCA_033318265.1 Phyllotis vaccarum
CGGTTCTGAAAAACCCTCTTTCCTCCCAATGCTTATCTACAGATCAAATTTCTCACACACCTTCTCACAGAAACCAAGACGCATTACAAAGTGGCCCAAGAGGGAGGCTGATGGTCTGCTAATGTGAAATTAAGCACAGTAAGAAGAAAGGTGGGCGCACCACAGCTTGAGGAGGAGGAGAGTTCTACAAGAAAGGCGCACATGTGACTGGAGACAGGCAGGGACTCTAAAGCACAGAGAAGCTAAACTAAGGCTGGGCCAGTTTCTCCACATAATAAACTCAGAAGAAACCATGCACAATCCGGGGGTCTTGCAGACTGGCTCCTGCGGTCTCCGGCGTCTGGTTAGCAGGTCCGGGAGCGGAGAGGCAAGCTCCCACCTGCGTGGACTCAGAGGGGGACACTTAAGATCCCCACGGGGTTCCACTTGCGGCCTGGGCGCAGTGCATACTGAACCCCGAGTCCAGGCCCGGGCAGAATCCGTTCGTTCACGTACCCCTCCACCCCACGGGAATGATAGTGATACTCACAGCCGGGCGACCCAGGCGGGAGAGGATCAGGAAGGCGAACCAGCCGCCGGCGGCTGCAGTCTAGCAGGTCCCCGAGGCAGTGGCAGACGGCTGGGCACGGTCGCGGAGCAGCATCATCCGAGGGTTGTCCGGGTGCCCCGTGGCCTCCGCTCCCCGCGGGGCCCGTGCGCCCTAGCCCGGCGCACAACAGCAATCCCAACGCCGCTGCGGCCGCTCGAAAGCTGGGAGCCCCCATCGCCGCTCGTCCCACCGCCTCCGGTCGGCTCGGAGCACGGGAGCCCCTCGTGCCAACTCTCTCCCCGTCCCCTCCCCCGACGAGCACGGACTCCCAGACCGGGTTGGACACGCCGATCGCCGCCGCGTGCTCCTCCTCGCCGCTCAGGGTCGGAACCGACGGCCTCACATGCAAGCGCGCAGCGGGAGAGTCAGCGGTAAAGGACCGCCGGCCGAGGCACGGGCAGCCCGAGCGGCGTCCCAGAGCTCGGTCGCCCGCAGAGAAACTTTTCCGCCTGTGACGGGCGGCGGAGGCGCGAAGTCCCCAGCTCCGGAGAGCGGCGAGGCGGGGCGCGGAGGAGGGCGCTCGCCCATTGGCTTGCCTCGCGCCCGTGGCCACGTGACAATAACAAGGCTCCAACCCCCGGGGGCCGGCGCCCAGGAGAAAGTGGAGCTGAGATTGTAGGAAATTCCGAGTTACATTTTTCCACCGTCTGCAGCCAGAAGTCTCCGCTACGTCCTGGGAACCATAGATCAAATGGAATGGAAGGGCATGAGCGAGCCAGCGGAACACTGAGCTCATCGAGGCTCGGGGGTGGGGTACTTGGGGGAAACTTTAGAGAGTACAGTTAAAGCAGTTTGGGGGGGTGAGGGAGCTTTTCGATTCCAAGCGAAAGAACCGTGCCGGTTATTTTTCTATCCGCGAATGAAACGGCAGCTTTGATGGGAAAAAAATCAGTTTTAATATTGATACCAGTGGGTCTTTGTATGCCCACAAATCGAATACATACACACATAGCATAGCAGCCCAGCCCTGGAAGACAGACATAGGTGGATGTCTGAGTTTCAGACCAGCCAGGACAAAACAATAAGATCCTGTCTCAAATGTCTGTCTGTCTGTCTGTCTGTACAGACAAACAAGACACAATATGATTTTGAATCCGAGAGCTTGGTAGCTTGGTTTATAGTAGATGGAGTTGGATGTAAATGATCTTTTAATCAACCGAATTGGCAATCAGACTTCCACCAAAAGCTAAGAGCAGTAATATAAACTAAGATCCTGAAAGAAAAAAAAGAAAACACAGGTACCTTGCTTGGTCTGGCTGACTTTTGGGTGATGACAGATCTTGAATGAAAAAGGCTATCAGAATTAAACATACTTGGCCCCTCTGGGGAGTTTACTGGGGGCGGGGGGAGAATCAAATTACAAGACTTCCCAGTGAAGTCTTGTCTGGATACTCCTACAGGTAACCTGGGTAGCAAGGTGTTGAAAGCGATGGATACCTCAGAGATGCTAGGTTAACCCCTCCTCAAACAGGCCCAAAAGAGATACCTAATACTTTGTGTGGGGGGGGGGCATAAACTAATTTTAAGGTTCCATTTCTATAGGCTGTGCACTGCATGGCATCTGCCCATGCATGGCTGTGTCTGGCACCACTCAGCATTCTAATTGATGCGCAATGGAATAGGTGGTGGAATTGAGACTTTAGCCCCATGCCCATTGTAGAAAATCACCTGTGCGAGCATTGCCATTCTTGAGGAAATGGAAACCTCTGGAGTTGACACATCCTCTCTTTTCCACCTGCACATAGCTCTGTCACGTTTTAGGACAATAGACAAGAAATCATGGGGCTTCCATTTAAAATTTTGTTCACTACAGTCAGACTATAAATTTTTCCAGGCTAGCATTACTTGAGGGAAACAAGGTCTGATATACTGAAATTTCTAATAGAGAAATAAATAAATAACATGATAAGGAGATACAATTTTTAAAAATTGAGATCTCAGAGGTGATGTGAGTGCCTTGGCTTACTCTTGAGATGTCAGGGACTATCAGAAGTCTGTCATCATTTTGGCAATGTAAGGCTCACTTTTCCTGTGTACATTCAATTTCAATTTCTTCGTGAATTAAATTTACATATGCTTATATTGATGTCTCACCCTGGTTTCCAGTCCAGAACTTTTTCCTAAGTAACACACACACTTTTACCAACCACCCACACACCCACATGTCACTTCACTTTGGATTATTCAAAGATGACATTGACATATCTAGAATGGTATTTCAGATCCCTGGATTCACTTACTTTCCTACTGTATCCACTGCCTCAAATAAGGATGCTTCACCCCATCCAGGAGCCACGCTTTATCCTTAGCATCACCTCAATAGCCAGCCAGGAAAGGACCTTGTCTCTATCTCCTCAGACAGCACACAAACTCAGACTTCTTAGGCTCCTGCTTAGATCAGGAGCACACCATCTTCCTATCACACTGAAAAGACAGCTCAGATCAGGGCTTGCCTATGAGTAAGATGTCGAAGCAGATTCTTTTCTTGGGTTCCATTGTCTTGGAAATTTGGAATTCTGAGAGTGACCTACACTCATTCTCTTTGCCTTTGGTCTCTTTAGCTGACTATAATTCCCCAACCTACACACTCTCCGGATTTACTCAAAGCTGTGTGTTTTGCTCTTTGGACCTAACACTCTGTCCCTCCTCAGCCTGGTTCATTTGCAAGTCTGGTTAGGAATCAATCCCTCCTAAACAGGCTTCCCTATGCTCTGCCTAGCTCCCCCACCCTCCAAGTTTTTCCACTGCAGTCTTAATCAGCTAGTTGGGAATACAATCAAAGCCTTATCAGGCTCCTCAGATAAGTCGCTGTGCCCCTCTGTCCTCTCTGTAATACCTACTGACTACTGGCCTAAGCCTCTCCTGAAAGCCACTACCTCCTCCCTACTAAACTCTTTTGCCAGTATACTTCTGACCCTTAGTAGCCACTTGATCCTCTGTAAATCCAGAGTGCTTTGTATTTGTAATTACACAATTAAATAAAGCTCTCGGAGTCAACCAAATAAATATGAGCATAACAACAAGAATCACACTCATTTTTTATGATCATGAATTGGGAGCGAGGGAAAATATCCTTTAAAGGGAACCACTTAAACAATGTTATCAAATTAGATTAGAAAAAAAAAATTGTGAGAATGGGAAGAAGGCTCTTAGTTTATTTTATGCCCCTGTAACAGAATACCTGATGCTAGGAAACTTCTAACAAGTAAGGTTGGCAAGTCCAAGATTAGGGGTCCAGATTCCAGATCTAGGACCTTTTTGTATCATCCCATAGCAGAAAACATGCAAGAGAGAAAGAAGAAAGGCAGTATTTATCCTTCTATTGGGAACTTGTTTTGGCCAGAATGGCCTTAATCCGGACTTGAAGCCAGAGCCTTCAGTTACCATCAGAGTCAGTGACATTGAGTTGGGGTCTGCAGGATGCAAGCATGGAGGGACACATTCCACCAATGGGGAGGGGTGCTCTGAATCTCTAGGGAAAGTCATCACACAGATTTCTACACAGTCCAGGATCCTGTTGTGGTTTAGAGGAGTCACTGGGAGTCCAGTGTCAGCAGCAGCAGCAAAGGAAGCTTTATGGGGATGGTTTACTCTTGCCCCTAAAGCCACATGAAGACCGAGAGAAGACGTGATATGGAAAGTATTTGGGTGTTTGTCCATCTCAGCACATCCTTTAATCATACAGTCAATAGAAAGAGTTGCTATCGTACATAGAAATGTAAAGCCAGGCATTTCTTTTTACAAATTCCCTAAGACCTTCATCTGGCACAGGCTAGAGAGACATTTTACTGGATAAGTTTCTATCTATGATGAGGGGGTCAAAATATGGATTGAGGTTCCCCACAGCTCCGTAGGGATTCCTTTGTATTCTGTAGGAAATAAAACTGAAGGCAAAACGCCTGGGACATAGATAAAGAAAAGCTTCCTGCTTTTTTACATGTTTAGCAAACATGACAAGGTGTACAGGGAACCCTGAAGAGCAATTATGTCACAGAGGTTTGGCTCTGCTTTTCTGGGGTGGCCGTGGCTGGTGCTCCTGTCACAGGTGGGAGCACATCGCCTACTCTGATAGTGGTTTCTTGCAAAGTTGAGTTTGGCCTATTTCCCTGGCTTTCTCTCCCATAACTTTGCTCTTTCCCTTCTGCCTTTTCCTGTGGAACAGGAAGTCTATATCCAACAGGAAGTCCCTCCCCAGGTGTGGATGCCTTGAGTTTGGACTTTGCAACCTCACCAACTGTAAGAAATGCATCTCTGTTCTTTATAAATCACCAAGTCATGGGGATTCTGTTGGTTTCCCAAAATGAAAAGCAGAGACTCCTGGGACAGGATTACCTACTGATCCTCTCCTGTGAGAGTCCTCATAGGCGCATGCCTCACCATGGCTGATGGAGTTGTTGAGGCTAATGTCTAACTAATCCTTTAGTGGGAGGGAGTCACATCCATTGTGACTGGGAGTCCCTTAACATTTTTGTTGAAATGAGATGAAGCGTTGTTGGGGTTTCTTCTTTCTTCTGAGAGTCACAGTGTCACCAGTTGAAAATGAAAATTCACTTTTCCTATGGAAAATACCTAAATCATGCCAGTTTCTCATTTATTACTCCCCCACGCCCACTCCAGTGAACTGGAAGTCCTATTTCTCAAGACGCTACTACTGCACATTTTGTTATTAGTATGTCCCAGATCTCATGGGTAGTTTTTATTATTATTATTTTATTATTATTATTATTATTATTATTATTATTATTATTATTATTTTGCCTCTGACAAGTGTGTGATTTGATTGGCTCATTGCACACTAATGAGTGCATGTACATTCTCTCTCTCTCCCTCACCCACCCCATCCCCCAACAAGTGAGAGACTTTCTTATCTTGAGTGCTGGCAAGGCCAATGACTCCAAGATAAGAAGTAATTGAGGTGCTAGGCTGTTGGTGTTAACATCCAAGGACAAGCATGGAGCTGAACTGCAAAGCCTCTGCCTTATCCTTACAATGAATGACATGGTTTGTGTACCTGCAACCTGTGAAAAGGGGGAGAAGAAAGGGCAATGGAGGGAAAAAAGCAAAAGTCCCTGCTAGTATTGCCAAAAGGAAATGACCCTGTGCTCAGTAAAGTAACCCTCACTTCCTTCCTGGCACACAAAAAATTCCAGCTTCAAATAAAAAACGCCATCTTGTTCTACAAAGATCTGCAGCTAGAAAGAGGGAGCTGGCTACCCATCTGTTCTTCTCGGGGCTGCCGATTGTGTGATATTATTTGAATTAAAAGCAAACACTGTTATCTGAACATTGATTTAGCTACAAATTAAATACATGCTGCTTTACATTTTATTTATTCCTCAAATCACCCTCTAGGGAGAATGTGTGCTCTGAAACTCAGACTGTGGATACCCAGGAAATTAACTGGACACCATCTGCCCTGCCCTTCTGGTTGTCTGAAGCCGGATCTGGGGAGCCAGGCAAAGTCAGGGGGCCCATTGCCCTCATCTCTCAACACAGCATCCTTTCCCAGCAAGGGCCCCTTAGGGGGTTTTTAAGTCTCTCTGTCCCTTTACTGCACTGCTAACCCCCAGCAAGCGTCAGCCCTGAAAGGTCACTTGGACATCCTAAGCACTAAAGGCCTCCCTAGACCAGGCCTTCTTTCTAGAACACAGATGCGTGTCAAAGTTCAAGTTGCTTCAGTGCATGTGGAGAGGACAGAGGTGACATGGCGTAACTCTCCATACCCTGAGGGCTCTTCACCACACTTTCCTCTTCTTCTAGGAAAGGGCTCAAAAGACAAAACTGTGCTACATAGTAGAGCTTCTGAACTTAAAAGCTCCACAAAAGTCAGATTCTTAATATTAATATATATAATGTCTTGAATAAATATAAAATACCAATATGTAATTATTAGCAATATATAATGCAATCTACAATATTAATAATAAATAATATAAACACATTACATATCATATGTAATTTTATTACACACACACACACATATATATGGAGAGAGAGAGAGAGAGAGAGAGAGAGAGAGAGAGAGAGAGAGAGAGAGAGCTGTTTGTGTACACATGAGCATGTAGAGAGTTACAGGCAGGCGTGAGCTATCGTGGGGGTGCTTTCCCAGTCCTCTTCAAGAACTGTAAGTACTCTAACCACTGAGCAATCTCCCCAACATGGAACCATACTCTTTAATTTCTAAGTTGTCACTCTTTTTATTGTTTGGAGAGGTCAGATGGGTGAGCCACAAAAACCACCGACTGCTGGAAGCATTTACTAACACTGGTGCTGGAATTCACTGATGCTTCAGCTGTTCAATAATGATGAAATTGAGAACAGAAAAAAGGGGGAATTTTGTGACCTCACATAAGGTCCTAAATCCATGTATTATGGTAGCATACTATATGAATTTTATTAGGAATTGTATTATGCCGTCTCAAGAAGTTATGCATTAACTCAGTTTGCTATTATATATGCCATGAGGTCAAAAAGAATCATTAGGCATATTTACTGAAAAGGATTCCTGCGTGCCTCTAGGGACCTTCTTGTAAAATGTTTTTTTCTCCTACTTCTTGGATGAACAATTAGTCTACACTATTCTAAGAGTTAACTTGCATTCCCATATCATGAGCACATTCATAAATAATTTATTTATGATTTTATTTATAGCTTCATCTTCTCTGGCTTTTTAACATTTGCTCAGGCCTATCCAATTATTAAGGTGACTTTATGTTGTACATTCTCAGGATCCAGAGCTGGGAATACAGATCTCTACCAGCACACTTGGCTTCTTAAGATCTCTAAGTGTTTGGTGTGTGATAAGCCATTTATTCCTACAACCTTCCATAAAGTACCCACATTTTTGTCACAGAAACCATGGTATGAGATGCTAAAAAGTTGACTTGTGTTGGAGACGGAGTTCGAACCTACCCCATCTGACTCCACAAGTTGTCCGTTACACACTGCTCCACACACTCCTTCATTGGGTGAAGTCCACCAAGTGAGCTTTGAGGACTGAGTTGGAAGAGGTGGGTTTCCAAAGTCTCCCTTACTGCTCCAAAGAAGAACTTTCAAGTCGTCAGGCTGGAAGCAACAAGGGAAACAAGGCATTGCAAGCACTGTTCCTTGGTCCCTTTTTTTGACATTGATTAAAGTTGGGGAAGATGCATGGCTCAGTTAACTGTTCTGTTTTTACTCTATACTTAAAATACTCATCGCAGTGATAACTATTTCTACAATTAATAATATAGCCATATGAAATTGAATCTTCTAAAATTCTAATGCAAACAATTATACATGTTCTACCAGTATTAAGAGAAAGTGCTAGAGACATACCCAAACTATGTTGAATTTTCCAGATATTTAAAAAATAAATAATTAAAAGTGAAATTTACTTGAACATTTTGTCCTGGCATATTAACTTATGTCATATAGTTGGACCTTGTTTGGTTACTTTTAGGTGTAGGATTAAATCCAGGACTTCACTCTATTGGAATGGAAACATGTCCTACCATGGTGTCACTTCTCAAGTCCTCCTGGCTGTAGTTTTAAAAAGCGAATGGTCCCTTCTAAACTTGAATTTTCAAGAGATATTTATTTGTAGTGATTTAAGTATATCATGGGAAACTAGAGGGCACATAAATTATTAAGTATATCAAATCCCCGGAGACCTTTCCCCAAGGAATTCAAGAGCATTGAATAGTAGGATATATGTCTCTGAAATCTGTGATTAGTCATGGAGACTGAAGCCTAGGAAGCAAATGTTGAAGAGTCCTGGGTCTTCCTATATTGAGTTATTTTCTATAAGGCCTGTGAGAGCACGCGAGCTGTCTCAAGGTGAAGGATAGGGTCTCCATATTGCTAATAATTACACTTGACTTTCTCTGATCCAAGACAAGAATGGTGACAACCAAATTATCCGCAAGTTGAACACCCTGATTGTCGTCACAAAGGCACTTTTTCAAAGTTTTCCCAGAGGCATTTAGGAAAACAGTTTTTTAGTAAAACCATCCAAATGTGGCCTGTCTGCTCAGAAATAGCCTAAATATTGTAAAGCGGTCCATATTTGGAGCTACCATAGCTGTGTTTTTAAGAAATATTTTGGATGTCTAAATTTGAGAGTTAAGAGTCATCAGCTCCGGGAAACTCCAATATCTAAGAGAATAAATGGTTTATGGCAGTGACTCTTTGAAATGCCTTTCATCTTTCATCATAGCTAGTTACACAGCTTGCACCAATTCACTCTCTAGCATCTGCAGCCCACGGGGCACAGAGAGCACAGGATAAAGCTGAAGGGATGTGTAAGTGATAGTCTTTCCACTGGAGCATCAGGGTACTTCTAGCATCAGACAGAGGAGGTTTATTAAACACAAACATCATTTGACCCTTCGCATCTGCTGTGAGAAATCCTACATGTACCATTCAGGGAGTTGGGAACTTTGAGACATGACATCTCCTTTTATGTAATTCTAAGGTTTTTATCTTTAACTGTGAGCTTCCTCTTTCTTCACACCCAGCTCCATCAAAGAATGGAGATGAATGCTAAGGAGTAAAGACAAAACACACAGCAGTTCTATGTTAATGGTGGTAGCCTCTGACCAGTGTAAGAATTTGTGGGAGGGGACATATAGAGGGTCAATTTCCAATATGTCTTCATGACAAGAAGAATCAACTCTATTGTATATTAACATGCTAAACAATTATAAAGAAATTGATACAGTAAACTAATTTGTACGGTCCTCCAGCACCAAAGTATTAAGTATCCCAATGGGCTGCTCTATCCAATTGACAATTATGTGGATGGCAAACAGAAATCCTTATTTTGAAAATGTGGCAAGTAGATGGGCCAGGAAATGTCCATGTGTCCATGTGTGTTTCTATGAGAACATATTGGTGTGTGTGTGTGTGTGTGTGTGTGTGTGTGTGTGTGTGTATGTGTGTGTGTGTGTGTGTGTGTGTGTGCCAAGTGGCTCTTGTTGCACTTACTTGTGTATGGCTTTTTAGTCACAGTCTTATATTTCTATATAGTGAATTGTAGTCACTTCCCCCACATCTCATTATTCTTTTTCACCCATCTCTCTTTCACTGAAACCTTCATTCCAGCAGGTCTCTCTCTATCCTACTCTCACATCTTTTTATTTGTGGTGAGGCAGGGTAAGGAGAAGAACTGAGTTTAAGTAGAACTGTCCCAATGAGCATGTGTGGGAGGTTATTTAATGGAGCGTAGGAAACTTGTCAGTGGCTATATTAGTGAAGACAACACAGCCTCCCCTACTACAGTAGCCAATAGTCACCAGGGAAGAGATGTCAGTGTGTGTGTGGAGGGGGGCTGTTTGCTCAGAAGGCCTTCCCCTATCCATGATCAAATGTTGACTTATATAATCTAACCATCTTCAGGTTTCATTATAGGTAACCACAGCTGTTGTGACCTATATTCTTAACACAACACACTTCCCTATCCATTTTATCGAACCAGCTCTCCCCAGCCTTTAAAACCTTTGAGTGGTATCCTAGGATTTCTATTGCTGTGAAGAGACACCATGGTAATTCTGTCGAAGAAGATATTTAATTGAGGTGACTTACAGTTAGTTCAGAGGTTCCATCTATTATTATCATGGCAAGGACCGTGGTGGCTGGGAGCAAGGTGGCATGCAGGCAGACATGGTGTTGGCTACATCTTGATTAGAAGGTGACATGAAGTGGTCTGAGGCACTGGGAGGTATCCTGAGATTAGTATTATAATAAAACCCAGAGCCAGATATTGGGGGAAACCTGGAAAAGCTGAAATATTAAAGAGACAGGGAACAAAGCCAATCCTTACCCAGTGAACTCCTCAGGCTGAATGGGACTGACCATCTTGTGTGCAAAAGGCCCAACTTTTGCCTTCCCCTACCTTATATGTGCCCCCTCCCCCGCTATTGTACTTCCTGGTTCCACATTCCTAAAGCTAGAATCAAAGGTGGGTGCCATTACCACTTGGCTCTGTTTGGCCTTGAACTAACAGAGATCCAGTGAATTGCTGCCTCCCAAGTGCTGGGATTAAAGGTGTCAGTCACCACTCCCTAAACTTCATGGCTTGTCTCTGTCCTCTGACATTTCAAACTATTTTTATTAAATATATATCATCACATAGGATAAGCCAGCCTCCACAATGACACACTTCCTCCAACGAGACTGACCTACTCCAACAAGGCCAAATCTCCTAATAGTACCGCTCCCTATGAGATTATGGCAGCCAATCACATTCAAACTAATGCAGGTGGTACATGAAATGTTTACTGGCTTCTTACTAGGGCTTCGATGTATGAGTTCCCTGTGCCCTAGAAGTCAGGCCCTGTCGTTATCTGAATACTTGAAGCCTTAAGAGGTTGTCAAAACTCTTAATGCTTACTCATGTGCCTCTCATTCAATCACAGTTTGCCACTCACCTCTCCCAGGCGCAAGTCTTAGCTCTGCTTTCAATACACATGTGTATTCTAAGCAGCTTCAACACCTCTTTCCTCATCACCCAATTTCTTTCTCATCTGAGCTAATGATAAACTTCTTTTCCCACTGCTGCTGAGCTGTGAGATCCCTGTAACTCTCCACAGAGCATCCCGAATCCTCTTCCCAACATAGATACTACCCCCCCCCCCATCCCTGCTCAAAATCCTCACAGGGTTCTCTCACACTTAGAACAAATAACTCAGGCTTGGACCTGGCTTCTTTCCCAACCTCACTGTGGCAAAAACCTTTATTTCTTTGTTTCCTTTTACCTCTAGAACATTTACCCCCCTCCAATTCTATCTCTGTTAATTCTATACAATCTCCCGATAGCCTGCTGCTTCATTTTTTTTTTCTCATTAGAGTCTGTTCAAATTCATGTCCCAGAAACTCTCACCTCTGTCCCCTCCACTCCTTACAAGGTACCTCTTGCTTTAGCCATACTTCATTTCCTTACTCTAGTATAATTAACTGTAACCACAACGTACACATGCATGTTCGAAAGTATTTCTTTTTTTTAATTTCCTATGTCCTCCACTGGAATGTAATAAGTTGAGTACTGAAACTTCATATCCAGAATGAGGCCTGTTCCTCTTCCTCCAGTCCCCGGAACTTTACCCAGTACCTGTATCCTCAGGGCTGACACACAGCTCTGCACATGACTGTGGATGTCTGGGTGAGAACAGGAACTTTCTTTGGTTGGGAATCAAGGTGGACCAGTCTTTTCTCATGCAGATGTGGGTGCGATAAAGGATGGCTGTTCTTATCCAGACCCCATCTTTTCTTAAACCTTATTCTCACATCCCAACAAAACCCTTGCTTTCTAGTTGAAGATGGACGTCAAATGCAGTCTTGTGATGATGCATTAAAAAATGGTTTGGGGTTTATTTTATCCTGAAAATAAACAGAAAACTAAGTTTGTACTACAGAAAGATGTATGGTAACTTTCAGCTTCTTATGGAGACTAGTCAATACCAGTGATAAACCTACAGCAGGCAATCTGCACTTGCTTCCAAGTCTACCATCCTCCTTACCGACAGAGAGTCGATCTGCATCCATCAGCCTGCTCTGCTCTGTCTTCATAACCTCATGGGATCCTCTAAGGACACAACTTAGGAGTTAGGGACCAGATGGTTCTTATTCTCCAATTTTCAAGCAGACAACCATTTCCTTCTCTGTTTTGGTTGAGACATGGTCTCACTACAATAGCCCACGAGACTCCTAGGTCACAGGTCCCCACCTTAGTCTCTTGACTGCTGGAACTAAGGGATCGCTCTACCACATCCAGTGAAAATGTCTTCACGGGACAAGAAACTCTTGTCACAGAAAAGCTAAGGGGTCTCAACCGGTATTTTGGACTCAGGGGAAATTTCTTCCTATAAATACTTTGAGAAATGCTTCATGCCTAGCACATCCTGTTTACTTAAGAGTTGTGTGTGGCACATGTTCTTATATAAAAAAGACAGGGAGACAAACTCTAAGCAGACGAGCATGAATCTGATATCATGATAGCTCAGGCTTGAGGGTTCATCACACAGAGAATATCATAGAAAGTGATGTCGAGGATGGACACATGCAAAATCACACAACTGCCAGTCTCCTTGCCTACCTTAAAGATCAGAGGATAGTTTTAATTTGGAGACAACTGCTTTCCATATGTGAATTGCATTTAACCTCCAGCAATGATGTCACTGAGGTGGAATATGAAGAGGTGAGTTTTTAGCTTTGTCTGCTTTACCACAGCTGTGGGCAATGTGCTTCATAGAGACTATTTGAGGACTCTTAGCCAAGCTAAAAACCTCCCCTAACTTCTCTAGCTTAGCTGCGTAAAAATGGATACGGATTGACCCATAATGCCAGGACATCATGTATTTTCTAGTTAACAAATAAATACTGAGTTCTTGTGTATTGCTGTCATTTCTGGTAGAAGTCCAGTATATAATGTATAATAAGTTAACTTGCAATTAAACTGTGTGTGTGTGTTCAAATACAGTGAGGGTGGGTTTTCTGGTTTGAAATAAAAGCATAAACTCACGGTGTTTTAATTTTAAATATTTGAAGAAAAATAGCCCAGGTCAAAGGTAGGAATACATTTTTTATTAAAAGTTTTAAAACATTGCCTACTCTTATTTGGGTTGGATTAAAGCAAATCATTAGCTTTACAGTAACCTGGGTCAGGGCTGGCCTAGTGGAGGGTATGGCTGTGTGCCCAGCATATCCAAATCTCTGCAGGAGAACTGCCCTGGTGGTCTTCTTCACAGGTGTTCTCTACCATGTGGCTCAGTTCTCTCCTTGTGGGGTCTCCGTGATTCCCTGATGGATTTTTACCAAAGAGAGAAGTTTTCCCAGGGAAAAAGGCATCAGGAAACAAACTGCTGGATTTGCTGTGAAGTGAAATGATTTCTTCTGTTTCAAATCCCTCAGCTATGAGTGTTTTGTAACTACTTCAGGTTGTGTCCAAAACATCTTTCTGAGTCCTTCTTGGCTACACTTCACACAATGTTTACTGGACTCGTTGCAGAGTGGACATTCCTGGGTCCGGGAGAAACATGGGGAGAATAGTTATCCATAGTGGTTAATAGTATGAGAGCCAATGTGGATGAGACCCTTTCTGTCTGTTCCTTGCTATTTTTTTGAGGCAATACAGAGATTGTTTCCAAGTTAACTGCCAGCTATAAAGTATAACTCTTACAAAAGGACACATTTAATTGGGGCTCACTTACAAATTCAGAGGTTTAGTTCATTATCATCATGGTGTTGTGTGTGGTGGCACATAGACAGACATAGTGCCAGAGAAGTAGCTGAGAGAGTTCTACATCCTGATTTAAGGGTAGGCGAGGGGGAGAGGGGAGAGGGGGGAGGAGAGTGAGAGAGAGAGAGAGAGAGAGAGAGAGAGAGAGAGAGAGAGAGAGAGAGAGAGAGAGAGAGAGAGAGAGAGAGAGAGAGAATGAATTAGGCCTAGTATATAGGCTTTTGGAATCTCAAAGCCCATCCCAAATGAAGCACTTCCCTCAACAAGGCAAAACCTCTGAATCCTTCTCAGTGACACTCCCAGATTACTAAGCATTCAACTGTATGAGCCAATGGGGGGCATTCTTATTCAAATGACCACACAGTGTAAGGTTCTTTTTTTTTTCCAATGAACTTGTGATATTGCCTAGCACACTCAGTAAGTGACAAACAACAAAATTAAAATGGGTTTAAAAGATTTGTGAATAAACAGCCCTGTAAACAAACATCATGATTTTCCTTGACAATTTTCTTAGCCAGATTGTAACATTTTTACAAGTGGGGTTGTCAGCCGCCTGGCTTCTCTCTGCTTTTTATGTCTCCCACTTCTGTGCTTGGGCATGTATCCTCAACAAGAGTAAACACTGACCATCTACATCTCTCCCCACCCCCAGACAGGCTTTCTCTGTGAACTCCTGGTTGTTCTGGAGCACACTATGTAGACCAGGCTGGCCTTGAACTCACAGGGATCCACCTTCCCTGCCTCCTGAGTGCTGGGACTAACGGTGTGCACCACCACCTCCTGGTAACCTAGTCTTCAGCAACAAAAGGGGGAGCAGGTGGTAGGAAGTTGTGTGCATTTAAAGTTGAAGTCTTGCACTGTGGAAAACTAGGAGTGGGAAAATACTAGAATGGTTGGAAGGAAGGAAACCAAGAGCTCTTGGGGAAAGAAAAAAGCAGTCACATTCTTGTTTGGAAGGAGCAACTTAAAGTCAACAACAGCTTCTCGGCTCACACTGAATAAAGGCTGAGTTTCCTGTGTTACTTTTTATAGAGCACTCTCTCAACCTTCAATGGCTCAAAACTTTCTACCCTCATTCACTAGTGCGAAGGGTAAAGTTGTAACTATGTGAGTAGGGATTATTTTAGCTTCTTTAAAGTATGCATTATCGTCGGAGAAAAACACATAGAGTTTTCAAGGTGAAACTTGAAATATTGGCTTTAAGTTATTAATTATACTTTATGGCGATCCTAACTCAATTTTATTTGGCTTTTGAATTACATTGTTTGGTGCTTGGGGTTATACATGGCGACCATGAGAAATCGACCTTAGAATCCTCTCAAAGAAAATTTTTAAAAGAAGGATAAAGGACCTGGCCTCTGTCTGAAAACTTAGAAAATCTCTTTGGACATTTTCTCAAGCTCATCAAGAAGCTTATCATTAGCCTCCGTTTTTGCAACATTTTAATAACAGTAAATTCTGAGTCACGGGCTTACTGAGTTTCACAGAATATGAAGTGTAGCTTTTCAAAGTCTTTCTGTTCTTTCTAGAGACTGAACAGTTTGATTGCAATTTGTTTCTATTAATTCTTATTTGGGTTTTCTCATGTCAGTGTAAATAGACAAAAAGAGAAAAAAAGACCAAGTACATATATATGGGATATAAGATTTTTTTCTTGTTGAAAATTTTATTCGATAGGAAAACCTAACACTATTTTGCCATCTTCTTCAAAGTAGGATGGAGTGAATGTCAACTAAAGCCATAAGATTAAAAAAGTGGGTTAGGGATTTAAAATGTTTCAATCTGGAAAAGTTGATTCAAAATGGCCTCTTAAAGAAAATAATGTATGGTTTGCTTTTGGGGTGTTCTGTAGACAGGATTCAATCTCAGTATCTGCTCTATGCTAGGGAGACCATGCAGTGCCTCAGTTGTCTTCCTGTTGCCTGCAAGTTGTAAGACTCTCAGCTCTTCCTCCAGAACCATGGCTGCATGCATGCATTCAGACATGCTCCAGTGATGGTTGACTGAACTTCTGGAAAAGTAAGCAATCCCCTTAATTCTCCCTTGTAAGAGTTACTGTGGTCATGGTGTCTCTTCACAGCAATAGGAACTGTAGCAAGACAATCCTGTATCAGTTTTTGGCCCTTCTAATAGCACTGGGTAGTAATTACCATTTTTATCAATATTTTACAGGTGAGAAAACTGAGACCTTAGCTAAAGGAATTAGCCCAAAGTCACAAGCTAGGTAAATGAAGGGGACACATTTTGAACTGGGGGAGAGGGGAGGTCCCATGCATCCCAGATTGGTTTCCGATTTCTGTGTAGCTGTGGATGACCTTGAACACTTCTTGAGTTGTGGAATTCCAGGGATGGAATGCAACATTTTATTTACAGAGTATTAGTTTTGAAACTCAGAGCTCAGTGTGTGCTAGCCAAACACTTTTCAAAATTACTCTAGGTGGAGGCGATTCTTTGGAGAGATTGGATACAGCGTTCTCCTGAGCATAGGTTCTGATATTGTTGGTCAGGCTGGGTGAAAGGTCTTCCGACAGTGCGTATGCCCTCTGAATGGCCGTGCGTATGCCCTCTGAATGGCCAATGACATTGCCAAAATCTGATAGGAAATGTTGCTCATTCAACAGCTGACGGCAATATTCTTTAACATACCACCTGTAAACTAACATACCACCTGTAAACTATAAATATATATTAAATTCCCCATTGCCTTGGAGCCTCATTGAGTATTCATCATCAACACTGTCCTCAAATAATTCATTTTAGGGAAACGGTGTTAATTGTTGCTTCCATGAGGTAATAATATAAGGTCTATGGAATATGCCAGAGAAAAAGGACAGACGTGTTAATGGCATATGCAGAGTATGGCACCTTTATATCTGGGCTAATGGCATTTTGAAATGATTTTTAAGAGAAACACAGCAAAATGCTAACACATAGTTGTCAAGTTGGATCATATTTTCCCTTCTTTGCTATGAGTTTAAAATGCTGCGGTTGAATTAATTTCACATGAGAAAATAATGAACTAATAGGAAACCAGATTTGAAAAGCCTCAGTGTATTTGAGAGACACTGCAGGCTGATTGAGGTGCAGGAATCTTGGCCAGTGAGTGTGGCAGCTAATCAACACAGAGGAACTCAAGAGGACCCTGAGGTTTTTCAGAGTCAAATAGGTTCTTCCAGATTAAGCAAATCTGGAGAAAAGATAACTGAGTTGGGGTTCCACCCTGCTGACAGCTGCAATGAATTCAAATACCCTGGGCTAGATCAAAATGGGCGAGCAGGAGGAAGGATTTTTTTTTTAATGGAAACTCATTAAGCTTTCATATTGAGTTTGCTGCATGCTTAATTTTCATTAGACAACTGGTAATTTTACATAGATGTTTGGACCATAAGGTAGAGGTCATGATTATCAGCAGAGGAACTCTCTGAGGTCACAACTAAGAGTATGTGGAACCTCAGGAAATGGTTCCAGAGGAAAAACAAGAGCCAGGGAATGAACCATGAGACATGTAGGAGGTCCGGACTTCAAGAAAGCCAACATTGAGCTTCTTCTGTGAGTCAAGGATATTGAAGATGATAGTTAAGGCTGTTTAAGCATAAAACTAAATTTATTCAGGATAAAGAAAAAAGAATAAGGCTGGGTTTCAGGAAGGGGGGGCGAGTTCATAAAATTCATTCACAAAATGCAGTGAACCAGCACACTGAAGGAAATCTAGAGTCAAGCGTCCGTGGTTCATCCAGAGAGAAATAGCCAGGCAGAAAGTGACCATGAGAACAGCTCATGAGTGAGGTGAGATGGTCAGACCAGTTGTGGAAACCGTCCTGGGCTGGGGAGAGTAGGGGTGCAATATCTCAGAAAGAGTAAGTCAATTAGCATAAATGCCAAACCAGGGCCAGAATAAGGACCAAGAGGTGGCTGTGGGGAGGGTCCTTGGAAGAGAGATAAGACCTAACGTTGAGTAGGACAATGGAGAGGCAATAGACTGGCCACAGTAGAGGCATGATGCTCTCACGGGTGCCAGTATCTACCCACCAGGTTCATGTTGTCTTTTGAACATGGGTAAGGAGTCAGAAAGGAAGATAGTTAAAAATACCAGACACTGGTATTTTTGCTAACTTGGTAAAGCAAGTCCTTGGGAAGGTGTGGGGAGTTTGTATGCCCGTTGGATTGAGGAGATCTCACGGATAGGAGCCCCTCCAGATGGGCTCAGCAAACACCCACTGAAGCCATCTCCTTCTCCCCTTCCTCCTCTGCAGTCTGTGTTTTAACCACTCTGGCGTTGGTCCACAAAAATAATTAGCATTCTGTGAATTAATAAAGTTCTTTCCCCCTTCACCTTTGAGCTAGCTGTGGGAGTTACCCGTGTATAGAACAGCCACTGCTGATCAATTTCTCAGTGGACGCTTGCCTGCCGCTTTGGCATTGAAACCCCAGTCGACTTTCTCCCCGTTCGCTGGCACTGCAAAGTATTGGACAGTTGCCATGAGGCCCCCGAGAGTGAAATTCCACGGGGCTTAGACCTTTAATCAGATCGCCCTGAGATAGCCTCTGAATTTGGCAATAAAACCCATTTAGGTGTCTTTTGTTTCTTTTTTGACGGATCATATGGGCCATGATCCAGCTGTTTTAGCTCAATTCATATGAAAACAATAGAAGGAATAAAAAGTTAATTTCATTGATACATTTTAAATTACTTATTAATCATTTGTGTATAAATTGCTCCTATAATTTTATTTTTTAAATGACACAAAAATAAGGGCCGGAGGGTTGAAGCAACATATTCACAATCATAGCCATTAATGGCACAGTGGAGTGAGAGCCTGTGAGCTCATTGGAGGATCCTGAGTTAGAAGGCAGGCAGCTCCCGAGGTACATCAAACAAACGTACGCCATTTCTTTCCTCCACAATTTTTTCTTTAAAAATAACTGCACCTTTTGTCATGTGGCCTCAAGCAGTGGGCCTTGATGCCTGTGAATGATATAATCTGGTCTGTTTGAAAGCCTTACTACCTGATTGTGTATTGAGATCTGGCTGTCCAATGAATGAAACCCTTTTTCCGCTTGCTTGAGCTGTCATCTTCTAAACCAGCTGTAATTGGTTCATTTTGTAATTATCCCCTCTGTCAAGAGAATTAGTTGGAAGGGCTTCTTCAGCTCCTATATTTGCATGGTCCAACAAACCATGTCCTGAGCAATGCATAAGCAATGAGGAACAAAAGTGAAATCAAACAAACCTGTTTTCAGAGCTGGTATGTTATTTGTCCCAGAAGTTGGTTAGTTTTTAGTTTTATAAATTTAAATATAAAACATATGAAAGGAAAAGGCGCTTTTGAAATTGAGCCTCTGAACCTTGCTTAGAAGAGGAGGGTCTGCCTGTGTCAACTGAATTACATATGACAGGGGATTCCCAGGGTAGAAATTTGAGCTTTTCAGAGAGCGTTAGGAGGTTGGGCCGAGGGAACAAATAAATCAGAGATTTGGAAAGCTCATAGTTCTTATCAAGTCTTATTTACACCCTTGGGGGCGGCAGCTTGTAAAACAAATTAAGATGTAACCCTGTAGCTCTCTGACTCCCATGGTAGTTGGCCAACTCTTATCTGTAGTAATAACCCTGTGCTGACGGCGTTTAGGTTCAGAATGGGGAATCCTTTAGAAAGATTCTTTCCTTTCATGTGAGTGGCACTTTTTGATACAAGAGTAGAACTAAATAAAACAGGCTGTACCCACCACCAATAGTGTTATGGTAGGGGTATGTCTTCAAAGGCCAGACATAAAGAGTGTCAATTAGGAATGGATTGCTCTGGCTTTGACAATTATGTGGGCTTAAATTGGAGCTTAGCAGTTTGGGGGACCCCTCTCATTCTGCAAAGCTGAAGTCATGCCTTAAGAAGCACACCTCTATGTTTGACCTGTGGTCCATGCTCCTCATTTGCTGTGGATGGCTTTCTTGGATATAAGCTTTGAGTTTCATGGTTTGAAAGTTGTCAGTGGATGTGTTTTGTGTTTCCATGGTGTCGCTTCCACTTGTCCGAAACTGATTAAAAGACAAGTAAATTAGAAACAGTTTCATATCATCCCCACTTTGCACAGGCGACTCTTGCGGGCAGCTGAAGCTTCTAGTCTTTAATATTTTAAAAATTCCAGTCCTAAAGCTGGGGGAAAAAAATGATTCATGAGTTTAGAGCACTGTCTGCTCTTTCAGACGACCTGAGTTCAGTTCTTAGTGCCCACATGGCAGCTCATAACTGGCTGTGACTCCAGTTCTGAAGGATCCGATAGCCTCTTCTGATTTCAACTGGGGGTGCTCAGACACACAAACAGGCAAAACTTACCCACATACACAAAATAATAAAATAACTAAAAACATGCTAACAAAATAAATCCTATTTTTAAAATGTCAGCACTCTTAGAGCAATATGGATATTAAAATATATTAACACAGTAAAACAACAATAGAATTATTTTTAAAGCAAGAACAGTGACAGTGTGCTTTACATAAATGTCTTCATTTGATCAGCAGCAAAGAATATTATAGATGGACTATTATTGTTCAGATAACTTAGACATGAAGAGATTCAAGAACTTGCCCCAGGCAGGGAGTATTTCCATACAGAGTCAAGTACATTTTACTGCTGCATATACATGCTCATTAATATTTAAATCATACTTCAGAAAAGTGCAACTTTCTTTTCTTTCCACAGATTTGTGAGATCCTCCATTGCCAGCACTTCTTCATAAATGTAATTCCTCTTAAGCAGTTTAAAGTGCCTGATTTTTTTCACTTGGTAGCCTCTTGAGTCAGATTTTTATTTTCCCTTTGCAGGGTGAACAATACTGCTATGGTGGATTTAGATTTACCTAAATGTCAGTATAGCTTTTTCAGAATGGCTTTCTAGAAATAGAATTCTTGTTTGCTCTGAGAACATCTTAATATTAAACTTTCCTAAATTAAAACGTATACAAGTCACTTTGAAAAAAAAAATGAAGTCTACACAGAAACTTCAAATCTTTAAAAGTCAGCTAATGGGAGTACCTAGATTCTGGAAGCTTTTATGATGTGTTGAGAGAGGGCAGCAGGCTCAGCTGTAGGGAAGCCATTCACGGACTCGGGCCTGACCTTTGCTCATTCATAGGCCACTGCCTTATCTTTGTATGAAACTCCTGGAGCTAATCCATATGCAGAGTGCGCATTGATCAGGGCTAAGCTGTGTTCTCAGAGAAGCTTTTAGGGCAACACAGCAGGAAGAGAAATCAGGCCAAGGATTGCAGAGTCCATGCAGATGCTTACAAAGCTCAGCACGAAATGTTGCTTTGAGCCACAATTCTTGTTGGTGTCTTTATAACACAACAATAACAGAACAGAAAATAAAACACGGTTCCAAAGGAAGTTATCAGGAATATGGAGATTTCCAGGTGCGTCATGAGGTAAAAACCTGATGAGCCTGTCACAAATGGTTTATCTCTGAAAGCAGATTCCAGATCTGGTGATGTGACAGGACCCTGTACCACACCTGACACCTTGGGTGGACATCTCAGGTGCCAAAATACTTTTGTTGTTTTTAATAGCCCGTACACTATTGTTGGTTTCTTGGTGAGTGTGTGTGTGTGTGTGTGTGTGTGTGTGTGTGTGTGTGTGTGTGTGTGTGTGTGTGTGTGTATCTGTGTGTCTGTGTACAGGTGTGAATTTATGTGTGGAGCTGAGATCAGAAGATAACAGAAGGGGATCAGCTCTCCCCTGTGTCCTGGATGGAACTCAGGGGTGAGGCTGGCACAGCAAGTGCCTTTACTGGCTGATGCTGCTGCCCTTTCATGCTGCTCTACCTTCTGACCTTCTGTCTGTCTCTCTCCCTGACCCCAGCAATTCCAGCCCTAACTTTAGGTTCTGTCTGTGAGCTTTTTCTTATTCTCAGGTAGAGTCTGTGGAGTTTCTGTTTTGTTCATTGTCCTTTCCTGTTCTTAAAAGGTGCATACACACACAGACACACACACAGACACAGACACACACACAGACACACACACATAGACACAGATACACACACAGACACACACACAGACACAGATACACACACAGACACACACACACACAGACACAGATACACACACAGACACACACACACAGACACAGATACACACACAGAGACAGACACACACACAGACACACACACAGACACACACACACACACACACACACACACACACACACACTCACACGGAGGAAGGGCCAGCTCTGAGGTGATACTTAAAAGCACTGTTGGATATCTCCTCCTAGTGATTTCAGTCTCTCCTCTCTTGGAGGGCTTTCCCACCTGGGCTCAAATTTGCCATAACTATTTTCTGAAAAAAACGACAGCTAAGTAATCATATGAGCAAACCCAAGCTAAATAAAAGGGCATGTTCCTGGCTCTAGCAGGCTAAAAAATGAAAGTAGGAGATTAAAGACCCAGTGATTACAATGAGAATATATAAATATATAATAGAGTTCAGGATTGTCTGGGAGATTAAGTTTCCACAGCTCTACTATTCCTTAAATAACACTCAAATGTCCCCTTTTTCAATGCTCCCCCAGGGACAGTAAAAGCTTGTGTAATGTTTTACCTGTTATAAAGAATCTATTCGCCCTTTTTCAGAAGCTTAAGTTCTTGACTTTCAAGGAGCACTGTGGAAAGAACTCCCCCTTGGCGAGTCTCTGAATACCAAAATGCCATGGGGTCCCAAATTTGGTGGCACAGCTGAATCCCTTAGGGAGGCTTTACAAAAATGCAATGGGGCCTGGGAATTTATGTTTCTCAAAAGCTCTCCAATTGATTTTGACCCTCAGCCAGCTTTTTGGAGTGCTGTTAAAATGGCTGCTTGGACATTAGCTAAGTTGGTTTCTGTGCCTTCCATGGATATTCAATAGGTGGCTAGCAGCTACTGCACATGGATGCTCTGGCAGTTGCCATGGCATTTCATAGCCAAATAAATTTGTCTTGGTTTGTAAGTAGCAGAAGGTAAATTCAAAATAAGAGTCAGAGCCTCCCTTCTTATCTGGTCTCTTAACTAAATGGTGATAAATAGGGTGGAACAAGCGGAAGTTGAAAACTCACTCTTGTGAACATTTTATGCTATCTTAACCAAAATTTAAAAATAAAAAATAAAAATCGCTTTTGTCAGATTTTTCCATCTCAGTCTGTTCAATTGCTGTAACAAAGTACTTTTCACTAGATAGTTTAAAAATAACGCAAATTAACTGGTCACAGTTTGAGAGACTACGAAGTCCACAGTCAAGGCACTAGGTAAAAGCTGTTTCTCAGAGGAAAAGGGAAGAGAGTCGTACAGACTTGCACTGTGAGACCTCTAATTTCATTATGCAGAAGTCCCAGGACCCAATTATCCTCTACATCCTTTTCCTCACGTTGAACACTAGATTCTGTCACAAATATGGGAACAACAGCTAAGCAAATGTCCTTACCAGATACATCCAGACAGATTCTGGCACACGCCAAAAGCGGTGTCTAGTGTTTCTTCCTTTTTTGTGTAGCTGATGTATTTTTATGTTTGGACTAGAGCTATGAATCCTGGAGACATATTTCTTGTGGCAACACACTGGGGTCTTTGTAAGGTTTTTGACAATGGGGTGCCCCATATCCTCTCAGTAAGAGAAGAGCCTAGGACTGTAAAATGCTGACAACATTCCTGTCCCAGGCCACATCTCCAAGACACCTTCCAACTTTGGAAGTCTCAAGCTAATCATCAAATGCAGATAAGAAAGCAGATAGGTAGTCCACGTTTCAAGATGAATATTGGGTTTGGGGGGCTGCCAAAGTCTTATTATAATCCATTCTCCAGAGGGAAACCCCACGTTTTAGAAGGGCCTTTCTTGCATAGGAGTTGAATTCAAAGTATATGAAATCTGTATAGTGCTGGGGTTTTCCCTAACCTGGAGTCTTATTATAGTCCAAGAAGAGGCATCTGTAAGGATTCCCATCCACATGGTAAAACCCAACAGGGTGCAGGCAGAACAGGCATATGGAGGGCACGCCCCTAGGCGCGGCTACGTAGATCCAGCCACCCATTCTCTTAAAAGGAGCTGCTAGGTGGAAGTCTGTCTCATTTAATCGTCTGCTTCTCTGCCCTTGTATTCTCCTGGATAAACTCTAGTGTGGCGCTGGTAGTGTGTGTCTGATATCACGCACTGACCGACAGCATGAATGATTATTATTGAGGGTCATTGAAGCAGTGTGGCCAGCCTTGAGATTTTCTTTTGCTACTAAATATTAAACTGATATGTGGTTAAGTGGAAAACAATCCAATCTAGCTTGAAAGAAAGTAGCAACTGGACTCTTAACCAGGACCTTGGTTCAAACGTGTGAAGTAACTCATTTTTGCTTTAATTTTTTCTAAGACCAGAAAAGCTAGTTCTGGGTTTTAACATGAATTTTTTTTCAATATAAATTATATTATTGTGAAATTATAAACAATAATTATTGTGAGGAGACTAGTTTGTCTGGAATGGGTTAGGATGAAGACACAAGCGCTGCCTTGTTACATTGTGTGCAAACGCTACATAGAAACGCTGAATGTTTTTAGAAACATTTTCCCTAAAAGAGAAAATGCTTCTTAAAATTGGAGGCCTGGATTAATCCCAGGACTTTAGGGACTTTAGGGATTTACCGTATGTATGATCTAAATTATCTTTATTAGTAGTAATAATTTTGCTGTCTTTTGTTTGTTTTGTAGAGACAGGTTTCCTGTAACTCGTGCCGGTCTGGCATTCACTGTGTATCCAGGCTGGCCTTGAACTTCTGACCCTTCTGCTTCTACCTCCCAAGTGCTAGGATTATAGGAGTAAATCACGCCTGCCTTCCTTGCTGCATTACAGAATCAGACGTCATTTCTGATCGTAAGTCTTATGAGTCTTTAGTTTCTTTTAGGAACTTTGCTCTTTCTATTCATAAAACCGTGAAGTATTGCTAAAATGCAGTTCGGAACTGTATTTTCTAATAAGTGTGTTGATAATTCAGAAAATGCTTGACTATATTTTTCCAGTTTGTATTAGTTTGTAAAAATCTTAGGAAGTTTAATAACTGTTTGGAAACTCACAATTTTTATTTTTGTTGTTGAATATTTTTATTAAGTAAAATTACATCTTTGATCCCGAGAGAGAACAGTTTCAATATGGAAGTCGATAGTATTTGTTCTAGAAAATGAAGTCATAGATGGCTGCGTTTGTAATTAGATGACTAAACCCTCTACCTGCTCAAGATGTTCCCAGCTATTTTGCTGGCACAAAGGTTATAAAAGTGTTGAAAGGCATCGCATTGTGATAAGTATAATCAACACATTTTCTGCAGCTGAAGACCTGTTCATAAGCACCATTGAAAAAAAAAAAACAAAGTGACATAATGTCTGGGAAGGATTCCTTAATAGAAATGGGCTCGAGTCCATGATTTGTGGTTTTTCCAAGCTCTCAATTTCTTCAGGGAGGCCTGTTAGCAGTTAAAGAATCTCTCACCGAGGTCTGAGTGGGTGGTACCTGCTCAGCGGGACCAGGTTTTTTCTGTTATTCTCTCTGACCAGAAGGGAAGGAGCATGTTGCCCTGACTCCAAGCTTCATTCCACAGTCTTGCAGTTTCTGTGACTTCTGGTGGCTTTTGCTGAGCTCTGTTTCAAGGTCACTAATGACAGGCTCAAATCCTCCGTTCTATGAAGAGTAAAAAGGAGCTTTGCACTGGGCCAGGTGTGTCCTAAATAAACAAGCCTGTCATTTCCTATAAAGTTCTAGTCTGGGATCATTCCCATTTAAAAGTTAATTGTTCTTCAAAGATAACGAAGGATACAAAAGCAAGTGTGGTGGTGCATACCTTAAATCTCAGAAAGTAGAGGCAGGCTGATCTCTGAGTTCCAGGGCAGCCTGGTCTACAGAGCAAGTTCCAGGATAGCCAGGGCTACACAGAGAAACCCTGTCTCAAAAAAATCAGAGGAAAAACAAAACCAAACCGAAGTGAGATTCTCAAAAGGGAGGAAGCCATTCTAGCGTTTCATTAAAAACACCTATATGGTATTAATAATTCTAATGATAAACCATGTTCAAATATGTGGATTTCTTCTTTATTTTTTGGTGATTACTTTCAAAGTCAGAGCGGTGCTAACCAACATACAGTGAAACACATTTTTGAAAATGCTCCTTAACTATCACACATCGAATGTCCATACGTGCTATATCTAGTCATATGGTATTTAGCCACAGTCTACCTGGAAGGGTGAGCTCTGGTTTCTGTTATGTCTGCCCATGCCCATGGTATAAATATTCTCACCACGCCTAATTTCAAGCTATCTGTTGCATATGGAATTGGGACAAAAATATGCACCATTTGGCTTGTAGGAGCTGGAACCAGCCAGCTTAATATATCAAGTGGCAAATTCAAAACCACAGAGCCATAAACAGGAAAATGCCTGTTGCACAGGTATGGCCAGGTGTGGCTAGCAATTCCAGACACACCTCTTTAACTGAACATTATGAAAATGAACTTTCATTGGAGAAAACTAAGCTAAGGCCACATTGTAGCTCCTTGATAAGGCTTTGTCCTTGCTTAGAAAGGCAGGTGCTTCAGAATTGTATCATTGTTTTTTTCATCTGAAATTATGTATGTAAGGCATTCTCCTTCATGGAATTAGAAGGTACCCACAGACTTCTCAGTGGCAGGATGCAGACAAAACCACACACGGACGGCGAATGTGCTGCTGTTCCACCACTGAAGGAAGACAGCTATGGAGAGTCCTGCCCGCCCAGTTTCTTAGAGCTAAGGATAAGAACTGTGAATGAAGATTCAGCTCCTATAGGCTGTGTGTGATGTAATCTGGGACCACCCCTCCCTCCCCTTCACTCACTCCTCTCTTAGCTTAAAAAAAAAAATCTTTTATTATTTTGTGTGTATGGACGTATTCTCTGCATGTATGTCTATGTACCATGTGTGTGCAGTGCCTTTGGAAGCCAGAAGAGGGCAGAATCCAAGGATGCTGATGGTATTATAGATTGTGATCCACTGTAGGGGCTCAAGGGGCTAAACCTGAGTCCT
Organism: Phyllotis vaccarum; assembly: GCA_033318265.1. Lineage (NCBI taxonomy): Eukaryota > Metazoa > Chordata > Mammalia > Rodentia > Cricetidae > Phyllotis > Phyllotis vaccarum. The sequence continues at coordinate 3,508,526 of JARWLC010000014.1, forward strand.
CAGCAAGAACAGCCAGTGCCCTTAATCACTGACACTTTGCTCCAGTCCACTGTTTGTTCTTTGCAATAACTGCAGCATAATCAAATACTTTCTTGCTGTTGTAGGACCCAATGGATCTTTATTTGTATAAGCATAACTAAAGAGTAGCTGAAACCACACTTCTGACAAGAAAGACAAGTTAATCATGATAAATGGTGACACAGCCTCGTAAAAACATTCATTTGTTTTTTCTTATTTGCTACAATCCAACTACACATAAAGCTCATGCCTCTTTTGTGTGTGGATGTTTCTTCAGTATGTCCTCAAAGTGTCTCATCCTCAGAGTAAAGGGCTCTCTTCCCTTTATTTCTGGATTAGCTTTGAAAGTCTTCCTTAGAAAAACAAGTTTCACTGTACATATTTAGGTATGCAACTTGATAGTTTAAAGATTTATATATATAATATATATGGTATTTGCACATAGCAGATTCTTTAAGTAAATTTTATTTTATTTTATTTTTTTATTTTATTGTGTGTGTGTGTGTGTGTGTGTGTGTGTGTATGAGTAGATGTCATGTAAATGAGTGTGGTAGTTTGAATGTAATTGGCCCCCATAATCTCAAAGGGAGAGGCACTATTAGGAGACTTCGTTGGAGTGTATATGGCCTGGTTGAAGGAAATGTGTCACTGTGAGGGCAGACTTTGAGGTTTCCTATAGTCAGGATACTGCCCAGTGTGTTTTGACCAACTTCCTATTGCCTGCAATATGTAGGACTCTCGGCTTCTTCTCTAGCACCACGTCTGCCTGTACACGGCCATGCTTCCCACCACAATGATAATGGACTGAACCTCTGAGCTGTGAGCAAGCCACCCTGATGAAGTGTTCTCTTTATAGGAGGTATCATGGTTGTGGTGGCTCTTCAAAGTAATAGAAACCTTAACTGAAGACAGGATGCCCTCAGAGCTCATCAACTGGTTGTGAGCCTCCTGGTATGTCTGAGGAAGGGCAGGGAATGTTCTTGACTGCCAAGTCTCTCCTCCAGCCCCAGTAGAACCGTTTCTACAGTGGAACAAATGAACTTACTCATTGCCTCTGCTCATCACCCACTCCGCTCCCTGCCTGTGGCAAGAGTTGAAACAGATTTGGAGAACTTCTGTTTCTCTGATTCTTTTTGGCCCCTTTTCTTTACCCCTTTCTTATCCCTAAGCACCAGATCCCACAGCTCACTGCAGTTCTTTTCATGAAGAATAGAAAGAAAGAAAGAAAGAAAGAAAGAAAGAAAGAAAGAAAGAAAGGAAGGAAGGAAGGAAGGAAGGAAGGAAGGAAGAAAGAAAGGAAGAAAGGAAGAAAAAGAAAATGAATCCTAATTGAAATAGAAATACAGGAAATTCCAAAGTCAAGCTTCAGCTGGCAGAGCTGACTTGGCTTACAGTATTGTAAGTTGTGCTTTGGGCTTTTCTGATGAACTTATGTTGAAAGAAGGTGGCCAGATGTCCTGTGTTAGGAGAAACAGCGTCTCAGGTTTCAACTGCCTTTGTTTGCTTGTTTGCTATTCCTGCTCTTGATAAAGTTGTCTTCCCATTACAGTCATTCTGCCTGAGCTCTATTCTGACCCTGAAATGGTTAAACGCTTCCTTGACCATGATTATCATCTGGGGGCCTTAGAAGACTTGTAATCTGAGACGTATTACAGCATGCCAAGGAGACAGAGGCAGCAAATATTTCCCTCCCAGGAACACATCACGTACTGTCTTCCAGCACAGAGGCTAGTCTGTGCCTGTGGCTTCTCGCTTATCAGCATGTAGAGAAGGGTGCCTTATTTTAAGGGTGTGATGACCACTATTTACTTGACAGAAGGTTTTCTTCAAGGCTCATGTATACACACATACCTTGCAAAACCTACCTTTAGCAAGGGGTCTGCTGAATTGTGTTAACTAGACCCCCCCTTCTCTCTGTATCTTATCACCCTTAACACAGAATTGGGCTCCTGTTCCTTCACCATGCCCTAGGGATATCTGGTTAGCTGGCCCATCTTCAGTCTTCTGCCTCCAGTAAGTACCTTCTTAGCATATGTCTGAAATCCCAGCACTCGGGAGGCCGAGGCAGGATAATCAGTTCTTTGAGGCTAAGGCAGACTACAGTGTTAACACCCTGTCAGATGATATATATATATATATAATATCATATATCATATATATATGATATATAGAGATGTATTGTAGATGGATGGGTAGATAGATACATAGATAGACGATGGATGGATGGAAGGACAGATATGTAGATGATCAGTGGATGATCGATAGATAGATGATAGATGATAAATGGGTATATGTTAGATGAATGGAAGTATAAATGAACAGATGAATGATTTTATATATGTATGTGTATATACATATATGTATCAATAAATATCATGTTGGGTTGTGTTTAGACATACTCAACTCTCTGTTTCCTCTGACTATAGGAGTGCCATTCTTAGTAGCATCTCTTCCTTCCGCTGAAGTTGCTGCCTGTCCTGCTCAGGACAAGCTTCATCTGGCAGCAGGAGACAGAGGCAAGATAAGGAGGAAGTAATAATCTCAAATTTCCAGAAAGGAGAACTAAATAAGAGATGAATGTTATTTGGTGTACTTTATACCAGCCACTTTCCCCTGACCCATCCATGCCTCTTCCTTTACTGGCCTTACCTTTTCAAAATTTCAAAATAAATTGCTTTTGCTGCTTAGAATGAGATTTATTTGTTAACATGGACATTTAATTTCCTACAATTAAAAGATAATCATCTGCAAGTAACTAGACTCATCATTAAATCTCCAACATGGCTCCTGTCCACTGATTCCACCCACTTTGCCTGGGTTGTCCTTCTTAATTCAGAACAGTGCCAACCTGCCAGTGAATGTGTGGGTCATATATTTGCTATGGGTTTCTATGTCTAAATTCACACCTGCAATGTATAGTGATTTTATGGTAATGATGAAATTCTAGACTGAACTTCATACCACCATGTAGTTAAGTAAATACAGTATGGTCACACCCTGTGGTTTATCCCAACTCTTCAGGAGCTGATCCAATCTTTCATCTCTAGTCTGACCACTTGACTTTTATTATTGGACACCCCAAACCTGTCTGCCAGAACATGCACAACTGGGTCTTTAAGCATGCTGTGCAGGGTTCTCTTCCTGATTTCTGCACAAACTTTTCCTTTGGCTGAATTCTTCTCTCCTCCTCTTTGACATGAATGGAATTTTCCATAAAGCCAGATCAGATTTCTTTTTATCATATGTATTCATTTATCTTGAGAGTGTTACAGATTGTACCCAAGGACGCAAGCATGCTAAGCATGTGTACTATGGTTTCTATTTTAGGGCTATACAAAATTGTAACAAATAGTATTTATTGAGCAGTCAAGTGTGCAAAGTAGTTACAGATAATTGCAAGAGTCGGTCTAGTAGATTTTAATAATGTTATTGTATTAATGTGAAAAATAAGAGAACGGTAATTAAAGTAAGTTTTATAAAGGCTTGGGAATGTCTGTTGAAATAAACATTGAAACATATGGTTATGAAGAGTCAGTCATGAAAAAGTTCTGGATTATCCCCGAGTTGATCCACATGTTCATTCTTTCTGTGTTATAGTTTCAAAATTGCCTTCCAGACAAAGTGGAAAACTGAACCAATTATGGAGGGGAAATATTCAAGAAATGGATAATCTCTAAGAGATAGATGTGGCGGGAGTCAGGCATTATTGAGGGAGACCTAGAGGTGTATCTTTGGAGTCTCGGGACCCTGAATGGGGCGTGGCCAAGCTGCCCTTGCTTCCTGTTTGTTCTTCATTCTAGGGGAGAGGACTGGCACCATCACTGTGTAAGACAGCTCCGCTCTCCAAGAATTGCCTTAAGGTTCAGTTTGTATCAGTGAGTGTGTTTAATTCTTTATATAATCAATTGTTAGTGGCTAACTCTGCAATAAATATATGTCTTAACTTGATGTCAAAGCAAATTAAAAAACTGTTCTAGAAATGGACCATGCATAGGTTAAAATATGATATCCTACCTTGAAAAGCAAAGCTGGTTTTCTTTGTATTTTCCAACGTTATAAAAAGATATGAAAGACTCTCAATAAGATCACAGAGTAATATATCTCATACACCCCAATAGTAAAAATGCTTTTGATATATAAGAAAATAAATAAAAACTTACTCTAAAATAAACCATAAACAAAACAGGGAGAGAGGAAGAAGAAAAGGGAGACAGATAGAAAGAAAAAACACACATCTGTACATTAAAAATTCCCTCGGTCCTCTGTGCTTCTTTGTGGCTATATGGGCCTTTTGGAACATCCAATGTGGTTCCCAGAGTTCCAAGGGCCATTGAAAGATACACACGTGGATGCACATACATATGATTTTACATGGGGCACTTGCCAATGATCAGTAGTAAGACTGTATAGCTCGAAGTGGTTCAGACAGTGGTCTCGGGGTTTAGAAAATAATTCTCAGACTTCTTAAATGTCCTGGCATTTATTCTGGTATTAAGTTAATCAGGTGGTTGTAATTACCAGGAAGAGTCTGTCTATGCATAGTTATTCAAGTGGAATAATTGTGGTCAACAAGGCAAGCAGCCAGAGTGATTCTCCTGTTGAAGGATCATGAAGCCCTAAGTGGCTGAGCCTTGCTCATCATTCTTGTGTGTATTTGAACCAAGTGTCCATATTGCACTCTGCCCAGGCACTACGTTCTCATCACAGCTGTACATCCAGAAATTTTCAAATAATTGTTTTAATTTATGATTCTACTGTTGACTTATGTTGTAGAAAATGTTAGGTCCTCTCTTGTTTATTTGCGGGCCTGATTTAAAGTGTCAAAAAGGATTCTATTCGATGGCTGGAACTGTCAATTTACTTCTCGGGGTGATGAGTATCATATTATTCACTGGTTCTATTTAGTATTTTTGTACACAAAATAGTATTATATATTTCCATTCACCAAAATTTAAGTCACCAACCTGGTGGTGGTGGCGCATGCCTTTAATTCCAGCACTGGGAAGCAGAGATGGGCGGATCTCTGTGAGTTCCAGGACAGCATGATCTACAAAATGAGTTCCCAGGTGGCTAAGGCTATTACACCGAGACACTCTGTCTCAAACAAACAAACAAACAAAAAAAATTAAGTCAGAGATTCTTAATTATAGTCAGTTTGAAATCATTTAAGCCATTGAGAAGAGCCAATGAATGCCTATACAATTCTCCTGGGTGTAGCTGGGATGAGAGGAAGTCATATATCTTTCTTCTGTAAGGTCTACAACAGAATCACTGAAAGTTAAAACTTGGCAGGGTGTATCTTGAAATATTCTAAATAACATCCATTTTCAAAAATGCTGAGTGACTTCTTTCTCTTTTACATTTTCATTGATGTCTACAGTGTTCTTTCAGCTGGCTTGGACTTACATCATATTACTAATTACTGGGCAATTTGTGAGAAGAGCCTGGACTTTGGAAGTGATTCTAAATTTCAAAGCCGTGAACTGCCATTTCCTAGTTTTCTTATTGTGTGATTGAATGGCTTGACCTCCTTGTTTAATAATGTATACTGCAAGCCCTCTATGATAATTACAGGCAATTTTATATAGGAACTAATATTCCCTCTTCTGTGCTCATGCTGTTGCCTGCCTGTGCCCTATAAAAGATCTGTGTCTTCAGTGGAGTTCATAATACACTAGTATGTGCATCTGTTCTCATGGCTGGACTCCGTCTTTAAAAAACAAATAATACTCACTGGGATGATTTGCACAGAGTAGGCCTCCTTATAAATAAGTTTGTTTGGTCGAAATCTTGAGTCCTTTTCAAAATGAAGAACAGGGATTAAAGATTCAAACTGTAATGTTTATTTGAGCATGCCAAGTATATGCGAATTCAGTTTCAAATGTGATGGAATACTGTATTTCCTTTACCAACAAAATCCAAATCAATGTTCAACCCTAAAGTTTCCAGCTGCCTTGTGTCTGTCTGGCTACGGGGGGTGTGGGGACTTATAGTCAAATGACAAAGAAGTCCAATGTACAGAGCTGCTGTGGAGAGAGCCTCAGCCACCTGAGCACTGAAACACTCACGATGTTCAGCCTTTCATCTGTAATCATCCCGTTTCAGAACCAGGAAGAAGGAAAAGATTAGGGGACTTTCATTGTGGTGGTTTGAACCACTCAGGAGAAAACAGCTTCACTGAGTACAATTCTATTCTTCTTGTTCTCCATGCTATGTGTGGATATAGATTTGTCCCATAAAAGCGAAGGCTTAGGATGAGAGCACAGGGCAGAACATGAGGGAAATAATGAAGTGTGAAGTACCCCTAGGTAGAGGAGAGCTGAACTTGAAGGCTAACCAAACCAATAAGAATTTGCATTTGTCCGAGTTTAGTGTCTGGAGCCTTTAGCCTTTGCCAAGGCTCTAAGCAAGGGTGCTTTATGAACTGCCAATGCTTTTAAATATTCTTACTAGTGTTAAGAACCTCGGGGGACATGACCTCCTACCTCCAGAGTGGATCTGTAGAAGGGCCAGTGATTCCATTGACCTAACTCATACCTCATAAAGGGTGTTTCTGTGCCAAGCTCTGTTGGCTAAAAATGAGGGAGAAGCCCTGTCACTGTGTGTGTGCACCAACCACAAAGGTGGTAGCAATCTCAGACTTTCCTAAAGATACGTACATACTTATGTACAACAGCTCCTTTTCATTTTTAAATTTAACTTGGTTGATTTTGTGTGTGTGTGTGTGTGTGTGTGTGTGTGTGTGTGTGTGTGTGTGTGTGTGCATGAACACGTTAGTGGCTGTTCATGCACATCCTGATGTAACATGGGACTCATGGGTAGAGGACATGTCAACTGAAAGATTTCCTGGATCAGTCTGACCTCACAGCATGTCTGTGAGGCAATTTCTTAATTGCTAGTTGAGGTAGAAGGGCCCAGCCCACTGTAGGAGGTGCCATTCCTTACATAGGTGGGCCTGGGCAGCACAAGAAAGGTAGCTGAGCAAGCCTGGGGGAACAAACAATGGTTTCTATTTTAAGTTCCTGCCTTGTGTTCCTGGCCAGGATTACCTTGATGATGAGGATGTACTTGTAATTTCATTTGTAAGGTGAAATTAACCTTTTTCCCCCCCTCAGGTTGCTTTTTGAGAAGTGTTTTATCACAGAGACAGGAAACAGGTCAGGATAATTCATGTGCATGTGCACATCTGTGTGCACATGCACATATGCATGCATGTGCATGTCCATATCATGCATGTGGAAGCTGGAAGTCAGCCTTGGTTTTTCAGACCTGAGGCTCACCGATCAAAGTTAGGCTGGTTCACTAGCTAGCCCCAGAGATTCATCTCTATCTCCAGAGCTCTACAACATTCAGCTTTTTATGCAGGTGTTGGGGAATCTAATGTAGATTTTCATGCTTCCACAGCGAGAGCTTTTCCAACCCAGCCACCCCTTGGATCCTTCTCAACAATCATGTTTGAATTCTTCCTACCCATCACTGTACCCAAGCAATAAATTAGGAAGCCCATTACAGAGTTGATGGTTTAGCAGAAGAAAATCAACACCAATAACTATAATAATAATAATAATAATAATAATATAAATAATATTCTGTTGGCAGCATTGACATTCAAGCATCATAATCACCATAATAAGGAAACAGGTTACATCTAGAACACGTAAATAAACCTACTAGAGCAAAGATATTTTGGCTAGAAAAATAAAATCTCCTTACCCTCACATCCCTGCTCAGAGATTTGAAGCTTTTAAGGGGCAGAGGACTTCAGAGGATAGAGACTTATGTTCCTTAAACAGTCTGAGAACACACTATGCGCTCTGAAAATGTGTTTTGGGCTTCAACATGTATTGGCAAGCAGATGGCTTTCAGGGCCTTGAGAACCCTAGAGGTCATTGGTTCATTGCTGGGCACGCAGCATGGAACAGACTGACCTCACTGGGTTCAAAGTGGTCAGGTGTTAGAGTTCCTGAATGGTTTTCCTGTTGGCAGTGTGCCTCTGCCATGACTGTCCTGCTTGGACTTGTAAGACAGATAGACTTTGAGTGGCAAACACTACTCTGCTTTCCCATGGAGGATTGTCTCCTGCGCTGTTGCTCGACCTGGTAATCTCCGAGTCTCTGAGGTTTATAATCCATTCTACATGTGCTGCTATAATTCATTCTAAACTCGGTAACTCAAGCTTTGACTTGATTGAGATCATTGAAATTTATAACATAGAGAGTTGTGGGATTTTGGATTTTTTGTTTTGCCTTTTGAGACAGTCTCTGTATCACCCAGCTGGCATGGACTGTGTGTGGCATAGGCTGGCTTCAAACTTACAACCCTCCTGCCACAATCTCCTAAGAACTGTGACATTTGGATCAGCTTTTACCATGACAACTGAGAATTATTTTCTCCTTTGTTTGCATGGAAAAGTTTACCCAGGGCCTTGCAGGTCTAAGGATGTGTTGTTCTACAGCTTACTTATAGTCTTAGCTTCATGAGGGTAAGATACTTAAAATGCATATCAGAACCAAACAACCTGCTTACTGAGTTAAGACATAAATAAAATCAGTAAGATATTCTGACAAGTTATCCAAACAACCTGCTTACTGAGTTAAGACATAAATAAAATCAGTAAGATATTCTGACAAGTTATTCCCATTCCAACACCATTTTCGAGTTTAAATATAGCTTGGAAGTCATTAGGTTGTCATGAAAGATGGTTAGACACTATTTGTCATTGGCCAATTCACCTGTGCTTTACAGGTGGGAGTGTATTTCCTGAAGACCATAGCATACACATGGAGAACAGCTCCCCAGATCTGTATATACGTAGAGATTAAAAGCATAAATTAAAATGACCAGAAGTCACTGAATTTCAGGAGTTCTAATCCTTCAAGTTGAACATGCTTATCAAGTAGTCTTTAAATGGGACAGAATTTAGATATTCTGAAATTTTACTCTAAATATTAAGGCAGATTTAGGCCTTGTCTTAGTTAGGGTTTCTAATGCTTCGATGAAACACCGTGACCAAAAGCAACTTTAGGAGAAAAGGATTTATTCAGCTTACAGTTCCTCATCGGTGTTTGTCAGTGAAGGAAGGGAGGACAGGAAACGGGAGGCAGGAGCTGACACAGAGGCCGTGGAGGTTGCTGTCTACTGGTTTGCTCCTCGTGACTTGCTCAGCCTGATTTCTTATAGAACCAGCACCCCCAGCCCCGGGATGGCACCACCCACCATGGACCTCCCCAATACGTCACTAATTAAGAAACACCCTACAGGCTCGCCTACTGCCTGATATTTATAAAGGCATTTTATTTTCTTTTTTTGGTGGGGCTAGTGAGGGGAGCTTTTAAGACTAGATTTTTCTGTGTAGTTCTCGTTTTCCTAAATCTTTCAATGTAAACTAGGCTGGTCTTGAACTCAGAGCTCCATCTACCTCTGCCTCCCAAGTACTGGGTGGGAGGGTATATGCTGCCAGCACCCAGCAATACAGGCATTTTCTTAGTTGAGGTTCCCTTCTCTCAGACGACTTTATCTTTTGTCAAATTAATATAAAATTATTCATCACAATTGAGCCCTTTCCAGCTGGATACACTAGCATATAACCGCTAAGCCACAACCTTTTCTTTTTCATTAATACTCAGGATCTCACATTAAAACCATATTTACTCAAAAGTCCCACAGTCTTTACAAATTCAAATGTATTACAAAATTTAGTCTCTTTAAAATATTCAATCTCTTTAAAAAAAAATCCAATATCCTTTTAAAAGTTCAAAGTTTCTCAGCTGTGAGCTTTTGTAAAAAGAAAAATTAAGTTAAATACTTCAACAGGGAAGAACCAGGGCACAGTCACAATCCCAACAGTGTAGATAACTCAGCCTCCAGGATCTGGGATTTGTACATGATCTGTGCTCCTTCAAAGGTCACTTCTCTGTCCTTTTCCTACAGCACACAGTTTGCATTTTAGGTCCTACCAGGTTCTGCTCCAGAGTTGCTGCTGTTCTTGGTAATTATCCCATTGCACTACCATCTCCAAATGCTCGGGTTTCTGCAATAACTGGGTTGCACTTTTACCAGTAGCCTCTCTTGGGCTCTTTTCATGGTGTAAAAGCTCAGCTTCTCTACATGACCCATCAATCCTTGTATTTCAGCTTCTACTGAGGCTGCACTGTCTCTTTCCTAGTGCCAATGCTCAGCTGCCTTTCATGGCTTCATGCTTTCAAAACCAGCACTATCTGGAAGACTCTTCCACTACCAAGTTCAGATGCCAGTGTGAGATGCAACATTGAGAGCCTTTGGGACACACACAGCTCTGTGTGCCAAGAGACTCAGGGCAATCTCTTGTAAGTTTGAAAAGCAGATCACATACTTCCAACATGCAATGATACAGAATATACATTACCATTCTAAGACTATGGGAGGGAGCACAGTGAGGAAGTACTGGACCAGTGCAAGACTGAAAACCAGCTGGGAAACCTCAAACTCTGCGTCTACATGTCTGATGTCAAAGCGTACCATCTTCTTCAGCTTGGCTAACACACACATCTGTTTCTTGGGCTGTGTCCATTCTGTGTTAGCAGCTCTCCTCAGCAGGTATCCCATAACTCTGGCATCTACAACATTGTGAGGTCTCCATGGCAATCCAGGCTTTACCTTCACAGCTTCATGCAAACACTTATCTGTGCCTCTGTGCAAGGATAGCCCTTTTGAAATACACCTGGCCTCCGCAGCTTTCCTTAGCCATGGAAGGAGAGTCCACAACCCCTTTCTTGTGTTCTTGTCTCTAAAGCCAGAACCATGTGGCCAAAGCTGCCAAGTTTTTCTGCTTGCTGGAGTTGGAACATAGCCCGCTTGTTCAATTTCATCTTCTCCAGCTTTCTGTTTGTGATGACCTTCACTGTTTACGCTTGGGTGCTCTAGAACTTGCTCTGTGGATCAAGTTGGCCTCAATCTCAGAGATTCACTTCCCCCTGCCTCCTGAGTGCTGGAATTAAAGGCGTATGCCACCATGCCTGTCCCTAAGCTTTTCTTTAATTTCTTTTTCACAAATTGGAAGTTTACGATGGGCTGGGTCTTGCCCTGAGGTCACCATTCCCTTTATTCCATTTAGCATCATGCTTTTATTTAAATTTTTATCTCCCTGAGCACTGGATTTAGCTCCACTACACTTCGTGATGCTTGATTTCCTCAAAATACTCATGTCATATTTTTCTCTGCTTCTTTTCATGGCTCTTCATGAGATGAGTCATTAGCAGCCACAGGACACAGTCAGTATTAGGTTGTTCTGACCTTTCCTTTGCCAGTACCATTATTCTAAAACCCTTAAATCTAACCTCGGGCTGACTTATGAGATAAGGCTCAGTACCAGCCACATGCTTTGCTAAAATATCACAAGAAGGATTTTTAGGCCACTTACTAATATTGTTCTCGTCTGAACCTCTTGAGCTGGGCTCTCATAATCTACATTGTTGTCAGCACCCAAGTCTTCCCTGCTCCTACAAGGATGGCCCATCAAGCCCCACTTAACGCTTTCATCTGTTTTCCTAATCCACAATCCCAAACCCACATTCTACCGGCTGGAAACAAGGCCTCCTGTCATTTAAACATCCTATTGCTGATGTCAACTTTGTCTTGGTCAGTGTTCTATTGCTGTGAAGAGACGCTATGATCATGGTAACTCTTACTAAGGAAACCATTTCATTGGGTCCTGATGTGAGATTATGCCTTTGCACACTGTAAATATTTGTCATTGTAAATATTGGTTTAATAAAATGCTGATTAGTCAGGCAGCTAGACAGGAAGTAGAGCTGGGAGAATGCTGGGAAGCCAAAGAGCAGAAACCAAACAACAGCAAGAGGCAGATGAAGCAGTAAGAAAATGCCGCACCAAGTACCTTACATGGCTAAACATAAATAGGAATAATGGGTTAACTTAAAATATAAGAGTTAGCAAGTAATATACCTGAGGCAAAGACCAAACAGTTTGTAATTAATATAATCCTCTGTGTGTTTATTTTGGGGTTAGCTATGAGTAGGTTCAGACCTCTTGTTAGCAGGACCTGAAAATTTTGACTACAGGACCCTGGACTTACAGTTTCAGAAGTTTAGTTCATTCCTGTCATAGCAGGAATCATGGCCAAATGTCATGGTGCTGGAAAAGTACCTGAGAATTGCACATCCTAATCCACCAGCAGCAGGCAGAGAGAGACATTGCACCCGGCTTGAGCTTTTGAAATCTAAAAGCTCACCCTTAGTGATAAAAGGCCACGCCTACTTCAGTAAGTCCACACCTTTCCCAAGAAGTATCATTTCCAGAGACTAACCATTCAAATAAATGTTTGACATTGTGACATTCTGATGTTTGCTACAAACTCACACTCAAGAACTCTGCAGTAGAGTTAAAAAAAAAATCTCAAAAAATTCCTCCTCACAATATCAAGTAAGCTAGTATTTTCTCATTGGGCCACATTCTCAGGTATACTGGGGTACACACATGGATTCTCATGTATATTAATATCTTCAATTTGGTTTTCAGTTTTTTCTTTTGGAACAGCACCTATTATAATAATGCAATTAAAATCTGTGTTTTGTCTTTCTTACTATGTTTCTTACTTATCTTGTTTATTTGATATTTATCTTATTGATGACAGATGTATAATTTACAAGCATGTATTTTTCTCACACATCATCTGTTCATATTTCTTTTTTAAAAAAAAATGTTTCAGTATAAATTCCTTCAGTAAAAGTAGTAATTTTATTTTTAGCTAAATTATATATTATATATTCAGGGCAAAGATGATTTCCTTTGATAATCACTTATAATTAATGAACTATGTCATGAGGCTTTTAGTGGAATAACATTTGAAATTAATGGAGTTTTAAAAACTCTGTATGTAAACCATCCTAGCGAAATGCTTTAATCTGATAGAGGCTGAACAATTTAATTAAAAGCAAACTCAAAATGTGTAAACTTGTCTTATTTTATTTATATGTTAATTTTTTTATTCTTTTATGAAAAATTATTGTCTTAGTTAGGGTTTTCTGTTGCTGTGAAGATACCACAACCCCACCATCTCTTATAACGGAAACCATTTAATGGGGTAGCTTACAGTTTCAGAGGTTTAATCCACATCATCTTGGTGCAACATGTCCTACATCCCGACTCCCAACCAAAAGGAAGTGAACTGGGACACTGCATGTGACTTGAGCAAAAATGAGACCTCCAAGCCTACCTCCACCTTGACACACTTCTTCCAGCAAGGCCACACTGACTCCAGAGTCCAACAAAACCACACCTCCTAATATTGCCACTCCCCATGAGGGGGAGTCAATTATGGGGTCAATTACATTCAACTACCACAACTATTAAGTTCTCTGGAAAGCTTATTGGAACTTTTGGTCTTCAGTAATTATATTTTTTATAAAAATTTGGGGGTTTGGAATAGATTTCACTTGGTGGTTCTGAAATGCACAATGGATGACAGGAAGCATCAGACCAGGTAACTGTTACTTAGACTATTTGCAATTTTTGTTTGTTTTTTGAGACGGTTTGTGTGTGTGTGTGTGTGTGAGTGAGTGTGTGTGTGTGTAGCCCTGGCTGTCCTGGAACTCACTCCGCAGACCAGGCTGGCCTCAAACTCAGAGATCCACCTGCCCCTGCTGGGAGTAGAGGCCTGTGCCAACACTGACTACGAGAGTATTTGTAAATATACTATAAATACATTTAAAGCATTAATACACTGCCCCAGTGTCTTTGCAAAGTCATAAATACTCATGCTATTAATAATAACCATATATTGTGTCTTTCTGGCTCCTACCACCTTAGGATTTTAAGGTATGGCTATCATCTGATCAAAGACTAAAGACAGACTGAGTCCGGGTCAGATATCTTTGGGGTGTTAGCCTCAGCCGACATGAACCATCTCCAGCGGGGAGTGCAATATTTTGGCCTCCATCATAAAGAGGATTTCAAGTGAATCCAGACCCAGCCGTAAGTTTCCCGTATTTTAATACGGCGTTCCTCGAATTCACACGGGCTCATCTCTGCATTCATTTGCAAAGAAGCTGTGATCTTGGTTTGTGGTTTCTGAAGTAAAATTTCTGTCTTCTCCATCGCTCCTTTAATATTATTTTCTCTGAACCAGCCAGTCTAGCCCAGTTCTGAGTGTAAGGAACCACTAGTTTGCATTTCTTGAGTACTGATGCCCTGCTGTTGCTGGGTTATGTGAAACCCTTTCTTGCGTTGAACATAAGAAGCCCATGATTATTGGTACCACAGATTCTCACATTCTTAATCAGTTCCACCTGGCCAATAAACACTAAAGCCGGGGCAGCTTCTCTTCTGCGTGGGTTTTCTACTTTATGGGTAGTAAAACTGTCTTTGGTGTGATTTAGGAATCCCTTTGATGCCTGCTAGTTTACTGTATTGATATTCCAAGGGTGTCGGTGGTCCCTGGTGAGACTCTACCTCGGTATCCCTGAACTGCAGCAGTGAGGCAGTCTGAGTCAATTGTGGCGGGCACGGCTGGGATCGCTCTTTCTTTTACCTAACCCAACAAGGAAATGGTTAGAAATGGCCTTTTGAAAGCATGTTTGGTCGGAGATGGTTAGGGTTCTTTCAGCTCTATAGGAAGGAACAAAGCGGAAAGAATCAGAGAAAGGTGAGAGAAAATACTTTTGAACTCTGAGAAATGTGAATTGAGCATCTGACATGGTCCTGTGCTTAAAGTCATTGTTGTAGATTGAGGTGTCATTCTGCAAGTTGAGAAGGAGGAGGGGAGGAGAAGGAGGGGCAGGGGAGAGTTGGGAGGGGGAGCAAGAAAAACTGTGCCTTCTGCAATTTCAAGGAAAGAGAAGTATTAAAGCGATTGTTTTCCTTTTTCAAGCTCCAAGTTTGAGGTCCTTTTATTTTCAATGTCTGGTTTGCTTCATGGTGAGGAGGGTTTTTATTTTTATTTTTTTTTTCTAACCAACGTGTGAAGGACCTTTGAAGTGGGCTGGTCTTCGTGGTGTGAGAGGTTAGTTCAGTTCCTAAGATGCGTACATAAAAAGCAAACATGTTAAGACTCTGCAGACCTTTGGATGACACTCTTATTTTAAATAATTCATTTAAATCATATTTACCATAATTGTTACAGGCAGGACTCTTTAAAACAGGTTTATAACACAGAGCTCTTCTTTGTGTGAGTGGTAGATATCTCTCTGTAACTCAATATTGGGGTTACTTCTTGAAAAGAACAAATGCCATAAGCCTTATTATTAGTATTATCATATGTGAATCACAGACAGTATTAATTATTCATAGTTTATAGAGTTTAGGGATATTTTATAATATCTGAGAGAATTCCCCCTCAGGCTTAGTGCCCAAAGGTCATTAACCAAACACAGGCTTCATTAGCATCATTTTGTGGAGTTATAAAGATTCAAAATTTTTTTCTAAGTACCTTTTCCTCAAATCCATTAAATATCTTAATATACTTTAAAAATATTTGTATAATGAAAATATTACTCAGGCAAGATTTATTATTTCATTTTGTAGATAGTGAGAAAAACTATTAGAGACAGACCACATTACATGTTACAAATGGAACAGTGTGTATATGGATGTGTGTGTATATGTGTAAGATGATCAATTCAGCAGATATCTACTTTGAACCTACTATAATAATTTCTGTCACCAAAAAATAATTAGTAATATACAATACATGCCCTTAGGCACTGGGTGGTATTAAAAAGTGATAGATTTTCCAATAAATAATCAGAATAAAAAGTGATCCTGCCATTGCTAAGGATGATTTTCCCTGGGGAAGTTGAGAACAGACTCCCGGGCAGAGAAAATTTAAACATAGCTTTGGTCAGAACAAATCAGAGGGGATACTAAAATTCAAAAATAAAGTCTAGAAAGAGTCTGGGGTCAGTGTCTGGGACCAGACAGGGTACAGGTGACAAAGAAAAGAATTGAGAGACTGGCCACTTCTTTTTCTGCCAAAATGCTACTCGTTAGCAGCTCAGGTAAAAGGAGATTGGTTGACACTTGTCCTTAATCTTCTACTCCATATAGATAACTAGATTATTATTATTTTAGCAAAGAGGAGAGATCATACAAAGTCAATATTGCTAGCTGGTTTTAAACAAGAAAATAAGTGTTGATAAGGCTGGGTTTCAGTAAATTATAGTATGAGAGAAAGATGTTATTTTGCTCTACATCTGAGTTATTTATATATTATTGTTTTTCACATATTTTTTCATGGAAATAAAACCTCTGTAAATGCTTGTAATTGTGACATTCTAATTGAAACTGATGAGCGAGAGACTTCCGCTACATACCTACATCATGTGCTCTGACATCTGTCATATCTGGGTTGCCAAAAAAGAGAAAGTACGTTTGGAACGTGTGTGTGTTTTATTTGTTTGCTTGTTTTCTTGTTTGCTGTTTTTCAAGACATGGTTTCTCTGTGTAGTCCTGGCTGTCCTAGAACTCACTCTGCAGACCAGACTGGCCTTAAACTCAGAGATCTGCCTGCCTCTGCCTCGTGAGTGCTGGAGTCAAAGATATGCACTGCCGCCTCCTGGCATTGTATTATTTTAGGCTTAACACGGTGTGAAGTGTAGTGGATTTATGATGTTACATTGTAAATAACTGTCCCGCCTATGAGTTTAATAAAAATTGCTGATTGGCCAAAGACAGACAGGAAGTGTGGGCGGGGCTACCAGACTAAGAAAACTCTGGGAACAGGAAGAACAGAGCAGAAATGCCACAGAGACTCCAGAGTTGCCAGACAAGCCAGCAGATGCAGAGGGCAACTATACTGCTCTGAGAAAAGGTACCAAGCCACATGGCTGAACAGATAAGAGTCATGGGTTAGATTAAGGGTAAAGAGTTAGCAAGTTATATGATTGGGCCTTAGGCCGATCAGCCTAAAATTAATGTAAATGTCTGTGTGCGTTTGTGGGACTGCAGGTCTGTGGCACTGCAGGTCTGAGGGTCTGTGGGTCTGCGGGTCCAAACCTTGAGGCTAGACCTGAAAGTCCGGGCCAGAAACGTCTTACTACAATGAAGCTTTGATTTATAAAGAAATCTTGGGCAGGTTGATGAATACTATGCCACTGCTATTCTCTCTCTCCTTTCCTTCGTTCCTCACTCCCTCCTTTCCCCTGTGCTTTCCCTCCTTCTCAGTGCAAGAGTGAAATTCTCTGTGTAAAATTCAAACATTTTGATCTGAATTGTATTGGATGAAAATTGACTTATTTAAAACGTAAAACAAAGGAGATTTTTTTTTAACAATGTCAAGCTTGATAACCTTTTTATTATATTGAGGATATATTCTTGAGGTTAGATCTAAATATTTAACAAATTGAGAATAAATCATATAAAGGTATAATTTGTAGGGCTGTATTTGCTACACAATGTGATCTGCATTCCCTTTTATACTAGGCTCCTTTACTCCATGTAGACACAGTGCATCCAGATAAAGCAATAAAGGGTGTCCTTATAATTCACCATTGCTGTCTGATACCCTGCTTGCTGAGTGCTGCTGCTAACTGTCTGGGAAAGACCAAGCATGGGGATATGGAATCACTTAATTACTGTGGTACCTTGAGGCACTCGGGATATTGCTTCTTACACAATTTCAACACCAATAGAAACAGATTAGGCGGGATGGTCATGAGGTCATCCCAGGACAGGTGTGTGTTTTTGTCACCCAACCCCTAACCTATTCAGCCAGAGGTATAGCTTGTTTGCACCTATAATTGCCCATGTGATTTTCTTTGCATGAGCTGCAGATTTCTGGAGCCTTCACCAACATTCCGGAACCATCTCTCAAAACTATGGCTTTGTGTTGGGATTAGAACCCGGTGAATCCAAAGGAACTTTAGTCTACCCTCATCATTCTGCTTCCTTCTGGACTCAGTAGATGGTCTCACAATCATCTCTAGAAAAGGAGCTGGAAGGCAGAGGCAGGTGGATCTCTGTGTTCAAGGCCAGCCTGGATTACGAGAGTTCCAGGATAGCCAGGACACAAAGAAACCCCTGTCTGGAAAAAAAGCAAAAAAAGAAAATAGCTGGGATTGTCTGTTTTTCTTCTGTTTTGTTTTTAGAGAAGATCTTATAATGTCGCCTCACATCTCTGTCCCATTCTCCAGAGCGCTGGGATTATAAACACTGGCTGTAGCATGCCTAGCACAAGGATCATGTTTAATTTGCTGATGTGTTTACTAAAGCAATCATTACAAATTTTCATGGTGGTCTGTTGTTGGCCAGAAATGGTCTGGCAAGGGCAGTTGTGTACCTGGTTTTCCTTCAGCCTGAGTAGATCACTCTCAATACTGTGAGAATGAGATAGGTTCCAGTTTCCACCTCAGAGGAATCTTTTAGTGTGTCCTCTGCTGGATGACCACTCACTCACTAATGACTTCCAGGTTCTGTCTACCCCAGACTCCTTCTTGACTTTTAGGCTCTTGGACAAAGGAAGGTATCAGGAATGCCTGATCACTAACAAGCTAAAATTCTTGTGGTTCAGATGTACTACTAGACATCCTCAGCACCATCATGAAGGTGTGGAACTGGAGTCAAGGGACAGTGTGACTCTAGATAATATGTTTAATTTATCCTGACCTAGCTTGTTCATCTGGGAGTGTATTTAACTGGGGGATTTCCGTAAAAATCGCACCAGTGAGCACTCCAGGGAGCATCCCAGGGAGTATTTCAGGGAGTACTCACAGAGATGAAAGAGGATACTTGGGCTATTTCTGTATGATAACACTTCTGACTGATGTGGGAATGCGTTTATGTATGCTGTGAATCTCAATCTTTAAATAAAGGAGCTGTTTTGGGCCACGGCAGGCACCATAGAAGAAGTAGGAGGAGAAATCAAAGCATAGGTAAGAGAAGCAGGGCAGGGCAGAGTCAGGCAGATCAAGCCAGCCGCCCAAGAAGAAACATGTAAGGAACACAGGTGAGCCACGGCCTGGGCCATAGACCAAACAACATAAAGTTAATATAAGCGTCTGAGTCATTTTTGGGGGCCTGGGTGGCTGGGTGGCTAAGCGTGCTTGGGCGGCAGGTCTGTGGGTCTCGGCCGCCCGGGACCGGGGAACCCTCCTACTACATCTGACCATATCTCAGTTTCTATCATTGTTCTGTGGTCAGGTGTGGATAACTAACTTCTCCTCTTCTATTTCCTTCTACCATTATCTGATAAAAATAAAAGTTCAGAAAGAACATTTTTATGTTTATATGAATCAAGAATCAAGTGAGCCCATGAAAAAATCCTGCTTGCTATAATGCTCTTCACTGGGACGATGGACAGCAGAGATGCAAATTTTTTTCATATTTTATGTCAATTATGTTATTTTTCCTTTCTTAAGACAAATACATATATACATATACATATATTATAAAGAAATGTGTATATTTCGTTAAAAACAAATATCATGATCCAAAAGGCAGTTGAAATACCACAAAGAAGCTTTTTATCAGTCTCTGGGTCCAACTTCCCAATGAAAATGTTGGCCTACCATGGTTTACTTTTTTGTTTGTATTTTGTTTTGCTTTATTTGGTATGAGATGAATACCTGGGTTGACTTCCCATAGAGTTTGAACCTAGTCACAATCTTAATGGTATAGTTGGCCTCTTCCTTAGTCAACAATTCAACAGAACCATAACCTTTATATTATCACCTGGAGACTATGCCGATAACCATGATGAAAAAGCACCCACCAACTCCAAGCAGCAGCCCTGTCCCAAATTCTTAATGCAATGAAGTTTTTGTATAGAATTGATAGTAATAACCAAGATTTGGTAGATTGTTTTGGCCATCTGTTTCCCTGATTTGTTCTTAGAGGCAGTTCTGAAGGTTTTGCCTTTACAAATGAGATCAGAGTATGACATCCTGAATGTCATTTGAAGTAGAAGCCAGATTCTAGGCCACATGATCAAGTTGCATTCACCAGTCCCATCACCTGTCACTTATGGTCACCAGCATCTCTCAGAACTCAGAGCATCCCTGGTAGTGGCTCCTTTGGTGATGTCAATTAGCTTCTGTCTGACCTTGGCCATGGCATTTCTATCTTGGTTTTTTTTTGTTTTTGTTTTTTTTGTTTTTTTTTTTTCAATTATATGATTTTAATGCCTTTCAGGATAAAAAATGAAACTCTTTGAAATCTTACATGTTTATCAATAGCCATTAAGATATGCAATATAGCCATGAGATAAGCAATTTTCATCCAAGACAATGAGGCACAATGCATAGTTCATATTTAGCCGTAAGTAAAGTGAAAGGGATGACATTATCATGTTTATGAAACATAATGTCGTTTGAGAAGTCCTGGTTAAGGATGAGAGAGGCTAGGAGCCAAGCTGTAGACACTGATGAACATGCTTTCCCTTGTCCGCAATGTCATATGTGCTAGTTCTTCCATAGTGGTCCCCTGTCCCCTTTCAAGTCTGAAATGCTAATCAGGCATGGTTGGCAGTGTGTATATCTAGCAGTTTTAAGGATCCTTGAAGGATGAAAACAAACCATGTGATACAAAATAAAAAAATAAAACCACTATAAGATTAATATTGATAAATATTTAAATATCTATGAACATAATATTAACTCAACTTCATCACTTGTTAAAATTAGTATTCATAAAAGTTCGTGATATTTGGAAACAATCATTTAATTTTTCCCTTCGTAGAAATTCTACATATTCAAGATGATTATCATAAAAATAACCAATTTTAGTCCAGTGATATGCCTAGCCATTGAATTTTAGATGCAAAATTACATGCACAAACTCTCTACTAACCTTGTACAAACAAAAAAAATCAAGTTTATGTGTAATTTGAGTATATTCCAGCACATTGGCTAGTGACTATAATAAAACAAAAAATTTGATACAATAGCATGTATCAAATGCTCATTAAGTGACAGATAACCTCAGCTCTCATTCATTATGGATGCATCGATTTCTCTTTCTCCCTCTACTTCATATCTAATCAATCTCTGCTTCAATATTTAACTCACAATTTTAAATGATCTGCCTCCTCTTCTCTGTGTTAATACCCCTTCCCCAACCGAGGAGTTCTCTATTTTATCAGAACCAGTGCAAAAATCTCCTTGTATCCCCTGCCACGCCTCTTTTGATACAGTTGTCCTTTAAACATAAAACTGTTTCCATTTCTTCAGTGGTTCTTTATGCTACCATGAGGAAGGATGATATCCTAAATGTAGCATGCTCGTCTCAAGCATTTTACTACAAGCATTTTTCAAAGCCTTCCTCTTTATGCTCCAGACAGAGGAAATGAATACATAGTCATGTTTTTCATTGTTGCATTATGTTTCTGGTCCGGACTTTCTGGCCTAGCCTCGTGGCCTGGACCTGTAGACCCACAGCTCCATAGTCCCACTGAAACACACAGACACTTATTAATTGTATGCTGCTTGACCTGGGGCCCAGGCATATAACTTGCTAGCTCTTGCTCTTAAACTAACCTATGATTTTTATCCTGTTCAACCATGCGGCTCGGTACCTTTTTTCGGAGCAGCATAGGTGTCCTGTGCATCTGTTTCTCTGGTGTGTCTGTGGCATCTCTGGCATCTCTGTGGCATCTCTGCTCTGTTCTTCCTGTTAACAGAGTTTTCTTAGTCTGGTAGCTCCACCCACACTTCCTGTCTGTCTTCAGCCAATTAGCACTTTTACTAAACTAGTAGGTGGGACAATTATTTACAATGTAACATAATCCCACTACACTTCAGAGACCAGAAGCAAGCATCTAAGGATTGTTCATGACAGGGAGACATAGGGAGTAGAGTAAGACCTAATTAAATCTACTTTACCATCAAAAGGAGAATGTGAGACTCTCCTGAGGTGAAAAGGAAGAAAAATGTTTAGCTAGTGCGAGGCTCTCCATAGCTTGACTCTACACCTACAACAACCTGTGAAGCTCATGCATGTACAGACAAGATGCTCATGGCAACACTAGTGAACATAGAGAAAAATATGGAATTTGACTTTGAAGCCAATGTTTTCCTACTTACCACCTGCCTTGTTTGGTCCTTACATAAGCTTAATCTACCACAGAGACTTAAGACACCAAGAGCCTATTCAATAAATGATGGGTGAATAGAAGTCCAGAGTGAATCAAGGACTTCTTGAAGGTCCTTGCTCTTCCTGAGGATAGAGATAGCTCTTTAGAGGCTCTGTGCCTCTCCCAACATGTATCCACATGCATAACGTTACAGAGTATTAAAAACATCTCAGGATGAAACTACTTTGGAAAAACTTGATACACATGAACGTTCTCACAGCATGACTGTTACAGAGAAGATTCTGTCAGCAGCACAGAGCTGTCATTCTCAGAATACAATGGCACTATTTCCGTGGCTTTAAAATGTGCCTGGGTGTGTTGCTCTGTCTGGTTTTATTGGCATATAGATGTATTTTAAAGTGTTCACTGGAGCAAAGCAAGTAACCACTTGGAAGCTTGCCCAGCAGGTGCTCACTACCAGCTAAGACATCTCTCATGTTAAAAGCTCCTCTGAAGATGAGCAGCCAGGTGAAGACCGTATGTGTGAGAAGTGGGCTGTTAGATAATACAAAGAAAAGACACATAGGTACTGAATATGAAGAACACTGATTTTTTTTTGTGTGTGTGTGGCCAATTTAAGCATTTCAAAAAGGGTGATTGCTAATAGATAAGCCAGTGCAACTCATGAGGTCATCACTTCCTCAGTGACTAAATAATCACACAGGTGGATTCTCCGTTTTTTTTATCTGTTGCGTGACTTTTTCTAGAGAGACATGAACAAACATCTGTATACTCCAGATAGTATGCTTTAGTACAGAACAAAAGAAATTATTCCACCATTGCAGCTTAATTAATTTACCAGTGAATTTATCAAGGCTTCTCCTTAGGAATATGGATGAGGGTTTATGTATAGGAATATGGGTGACTCAAAGCAGCTACATCACCAAAAAGCACATCTCATCATGCACAATGACTCATGAAGGCTGCCTCTCTGGAACTCCCTACATGACTCAGATAACTTAGCTGGTTATAGAGGCTCTTCTCCCAGCAGGTATCATTGCTTGTGGAGAGACCTTGAAAATCATATAAGTTTCAGAAACTTCCTGAGATTTTGGAGTCTTTCTTAGTTTCCTCTTTCTAGGACTGAATGAGTCAATTCAGATGAAATTATTATACAACAATGTCCACATTTATCTTTAATTTTATTAGTTTATTAATGTTACCAAAAGAGAAATTATGGTTATGATCTTCTTCTTGCTCACTTATCTGAAAATTGTTATCAGATTGATGAATTGGCTCATCAGTATTGCACCAGACTCTGCTCCCATCTTTCTATGTGTAAACTTCTTTGATCCTAGATGTTGCATGCTAATAATTTCTTCACTTTACAGAAGGGGAAACCAAGGCATATGGCAATGTAATGACTTACACAAATCAATCATAGAACAGGTCAATGGAAGGGTGAGGTTCCACATACAAGTCCACTTCAAGAACATATGCTTGTAACACAGATTTAAAAAGTCATTGGCTTAATATCCACTATATTATTTGGGAAATTTATATTTCGTTATTTAATCCCAAAATTAGCAAATTAAGATGATAACATTAGGGTAAGCCTAAAATAGTGAGTCACTAAAGTCTGAATTATATTCTAGGTGTTCGATCGGTGCCTGTGGGGATATGTTTCAAATATAATAAAAACAGTCTGAGATATCAGAGGACAGATCCACCTACTCCTGCCTTTGGGGTTTTTTGTTTGTTTGTTTGCTTGCTTGATTGATTTTTTTTCCAGAGTTTTCTGTGTAACAGTCCAAGCTGTCCTGGAACTTGCTTTGAAGACCAGGCTGGCTTTGAACTCACAGAGACTCTCTTGTCTCTGCTTCCCAACTGCTGGGACTAACAGTGTGAGCCCTGGTTTTTTCTGCCTACTCTATCTTTCTAAGTTTGCCTTAAATACTCTCTTTGCTCAGTTAAGGCATGGCACCATCACTGCCTGCCTGGAAGCCTGGAACTCCTTCTGTAAACTAAGATGACCTCAAACTCAGATTTGCTGGGGATTAAGGGCGTAGGTCACCACTCCAGGATATTCCTTGTGCTGGGATTAAAGGTATGAGTTACCACTGTCTGATCCTTCTAGACTGACTGTAGGTAGATCCCTCTAATATCTCCGACTGTTTTTATTATATCTGAAATATATCCTCACAGGTGTCAGTTATAAAATAAGTTTTCTTCATACATTTTTGGATAACTTCTTGGGAGAAAAATAAAGAGGCATTAGTTTTTATAACACATTATATTTTGCTATTCTGAAAGATTGTTTCATCTTTTATTATCAGGCAATAAACACCAATACTCAAAGTTTGCGTCGGATCATTTCCTCCTTTCTAACTATGAGTGGCACCTCGTAGTCAGCGACACTCCTGTGAATAACTGCTCTAGAGTGAAGATGAAGGAAAACTGTCGGCAAAGCTTCGTACCTTGCACCTTTCCCCAGGATCATGCTTCTTTGACATTTCCGTCATTCGTATTTTGGGGTGACATTGACAAATGATGTAGCAGGTGATCCTCAGGGATGGGTATCTTATTCCAAATCTAATTGATTGTACCAATAAAGCCTTTCATCTTCTTAATTCATGACCAAAGGTGAGGTCAAGATATCCCCACACTTACATTTGGGAGACGGTTTAAGGAACACTTCACACGGGAAAGTTCAATACATAGAAACTGGGGGCGGGAAGTTGTTCATGTTTCCTCTCTAACTTTTTGTTTTATGGTAAATGACATTGATTATATATGATGTTAAGAGAATGCAGTGTGTGCTATGGACAGAAATCATGGCCTGTCATGAATGTTAGGGTAGAATAACCTTTCACTGTTTTGAGGCTTTGTTGCCATAGGCAAGTTACTTAATAACTCTGGCCTTCAGTTGCCTCATCTACAAATCAAAGACCACAGTCATAGACTTTTCATCTCCTGTTACTAAGATTACCAGTTAACCTTGTAAAACACAACAGAAAGTGATACATGGAAAGCTCCCAATCATGATGTTGCTGTTACTGTCAGTAAAGAATAGTACCAAACCTTCTTCCTTTTACAGCAAACTTTCTTATCCTTGAGCATCCCCCTATCCTTTCATGAAGTACTTTGGACAGTTAGTACTTTCTCCATAGACTGTTCATATTAAATTGCCTACCGCTTTCTAAGAACATGCTTGTATGTTTTTATTCCCTACTACCTGAGAACTCTCATACAGAAAAACTATTCAGTTTAAGGAGCAATGTCCAGCATAGTGTTCTGTACAATAAATATCTGTGAATAGATAACTTGAGATCACTGAGATACAACTCTTCCTTTGTTACATTTATTATCTTCTCTGCGTGTACTGCCAAGTTAAAGTTCATTATCCAAATCTATTACAATATTTATGAATTACCCTAAATCAAGTTACTAGATTCCTAGTCAACATGAACGTATGGATTTAAAATTGTGCTTATTTGGGGCAGAGTGATAGAGCATACAAATGATCAAAGTCATAACTGGTTCCTTTTCTCTAATCTCAACCACTTTGGGTAATTTTTATTTCTGACAAATATACTTTTCTAAAGCATTGCTCTCAATACTATTTTTGCTGCTTTCAGACCTACAATGTTTCTCAGGCCTAATGAAAAGTGCACTAGCTACATTTTGCATAGCTATTCTATATCAGATTCATGTTAAGCATTTTTTTATGGGTTATCTCAAATAGCTGACACAGGTACCTATTGTTGAAAAGATGATTCACAGAGAACAGTAGCCAGTACTGTTTCTCTATTAATGCCTGGTTAATTCTCTGAAATTTGTTGAGGGAATGAATTAGGTACTATTACTAATCCTTTCCTTTTAAAAAAAAATTTAAGCCTTATTATTAAGAAAAAAAAAAGCATGGCAAATTAAAAAAAAAAATCATACACCGAGAAATTAAGCAGACCCAAAGACTATGCAACTCAATGAACTTTCTATATAGTTAGAGTAGCCATTTGGAACAGAAGCTGTGGGGCTTAATATTGGATTTTCTACCTTTACTATTGGATATATTTTTACATAATTATCTACCACCCAAAGCAAGAAATCCATGACAGAGCTAAAACTAGAAAGACAATCAGCTTTATAACCTCTTTTATAACCCGTGTTCATTCTCTGCAGTATTCAGTTCTTCCCTACTCCCTAATACTTATCCCTTCTTGTTCTATTTTCTACATGTTGTACTGTACACACATGTATATTTCTTTGTATGTATACACATGTTATATAGGCTAGATTCTGTATATAGCATGTAATTGTGTTTCTGGGATTGTGTGTCCTTGCTTAAAAGTCTAAGCCCTCTTATTCCTTATTTATAAAAAATAAGGAAATTAGGAAACAGAAATGAACCCAAAGAGCAAAATGAAGTGACAAAATTTAATGTGTATGATATCTCCTGTGGTGATATAATTTAATATAATTAGCCTGGAATATCAGAGGACAGAACCATCTCTCAAGCATTTTTTTTTTTTTGGCTTGGTTTTTATGGTTTTTTATGTTTTGTTTTGTTTTGATTTGTTTTTTCAAGATAGGGATTTCTGTGTAACAGTAGTAACTGTTCTGGAACTTGCTTTGTAGACCAGGCTGGCCTCGAAATCACAGAAATCATACTGCTTCTGCCTCCAAAATGCTGGGATTAAGGGTGTGTTCCACCACTGCCTGGCTTTAGACCTTGAGCTCAAGGAGACCCAGTGGGATCTCTTATCTCTGAGTAATGGGATTAAAGGCATCAGTTACCACTCCCTGGCCTTCCTGGCTTGGTTGTGGGTGATTCTGTTCTTTGATATTCCAGACTAATTTTCTTAAATATACGGTAGATCACCATGGTCTCCCTTCTCTACAGATTGGCATCTTAAAGGCTGAACTCATCCTCTGCAGCCCAGCATTCGTGGAGCACACATTCTGGTTCTCAGTCTCAGTCAATGCTGTTTTCCTAAGCTTGTCACTCAGCCTGATGCCACGCCTCTAATGGTGAAGCTTCATGTTTCCTATATTAGGCTTGTATTTTTACTAATTGTGTTGTAGGTGTTGTTTCCAGCTCTTAAAAAGCAACATGCCTGCCTACTATTTACTGTTTCTCATCTGTCCGACTCAAGCACTTGGTCCTTCCACTTAAGCAACATCATTCATTCATTCA
The DNA here is from genome assembly GCA_033318265.1 of Phyllotis vaccarum. NCBI lineage: Eukaryota > Metazoa > Chordata > Mammalia > Rodentia > Cricetidae > Phyllotis > Phyllotis vaccarum. The sequence continues at coordinate 3,535,741 of JARWLC010000014.1, forward strand.
TCCTGAGAAAATAAATTGTTCAGCAAGGACTCCTGAGTTTGGATTTGGACGTATGACAGGACTCATAAAAGATAGTGCCTTTATGAGTTTATATTTAAGGCATAAAACAAACAGCAAACAAATATAATGCAAATACATGCACTAAGAGAATAGGCTTGGGAGATGAGCTGGCAGGCAGTAAGCATGGTTGGGTGGTGATGATAGTGGCTGGTATCGGTGACCCTGAGACAAGCTGTGAATTAAGACTTTGGCTGCAACCAGAACAAGTAGAACACAGACATAAGCCTGGTGCATCTGAGGCAGACGGATGCAGCGTGGTTAGACACTGGATTGGGAGGAGAGACAGGCTGGGTACAGATTATGCAGTGTAACCAAACCATCCCTAATCTAAAAACCTAAAATACCAAATGCTCTCAAATTTAAACTTTTTGATAACTTATTCAGTGTTATAGGCAGACCTCATGTGACAGGCTCCAGTCAAAACACAGGTGCATGAAAGTACTCTCTGCAATTACCTCCAGGCTATGAATAAGAAGTATATAGAACACATACATAGATTTTGTTTTTAGCTTTGTGTCCCAGCTTGCAAATTTCTCAATATTCATATGTGCATATTTTTTAAATCTGATAACAAACCTAGTTCAGGAGCATCTCTGTTTCAAGCAGCTCTTGCCCTTAGAAGGGAGTTTTGACTGCATGGACAATGTAGTGAAATACTCTAGGATACTAAACAATAAACAGGAAAAAATATGTTTTATATTTTGGAAGGTATTTCTATTAAAATAATAGAATAGAAACTGGAGATCTTTTAGAGATCTGTTGTAATGATCTAGAAGAGAGATAGATTGGAAGGACTATGTATTCTAGAGAAGTGGTCAACACGGAGTTAGGAGGAGGAAAACCACTCAAAATAGAATTACCTGGCAATTAGAACACAGCAGTGAATGCACAGTGGATCTCTTTTTGAGAGATAGATCTAGGGAGGCATTGCATCCCCAGCCTCAGATTAAAGATCTAGTTAGTAGTGAGCCATGAGAATATTTCCTTAAAATATTTTATAGTTGTGGAAAAAGAAATCCACAGCAAGATGTGTTCAAAGCTGTCATACGTGTATGCCTAGGCTTTTTGCTTCTACCATGTGGGCTCTGGAAACTCGGGTGTCAGGTGTTGGAGGCCAGTGCCCCTGCTGAACCAGAAACGAGGGGCAGGGGTTCCTTTTCTTTTCATCTTGATAACTTTTGTTCTCATCACCTGCCGTAATGCCTTTGGTTTTCACAACAAATTTCAAAATGTGCTCTTCAAATAACATAGAAACACAAATTTAATGTCTATAAACTGAACGAGTTTAGTAGTCAGTGTTAGTAACAGTGTTTCTGTATTATTATACTTTTTTCCATTTTTTTTTGTATCAAACAATATTTCCTAAGTTGTAACATAGGACATAAAACTGCAGACAACTGTTACATTTTATTGGGCTAAAATGTTTCTCCTTTCATTTTTTAAGTGTTAATTTCAGAGTATCTAAAAGGACTCTGCACCTAAGTCTATATTTATCTAAACAACTTTGAGGTTTGCACTTTGAGAAGAGTGCTCAGTTGTGGATTGGTCTCTCCAGTCGACTCGTCATTCGTTTATTATGGACCTGTTCTCTGCTGCAGGCTTGTAAACTTTCAAAGAACCCTCTGGAAACATTCAACATGAAGGCAAAGTTTGATATAAACGAACAGAAAACAAGGAAGGAAAAAGGGAGGGATACATAATATATCCTCTTAGAGCTGGAAAGGATTCTGAAACCTTATTATAAACCACGTGGTGGATTGCTGTGGTATTAGTACGGCCTGAAATAGTGGTAGAAACTCATTAAATTCCAGAAGGCAAAACTCAAAATATCCTTAAATGACAGACAGTATTTAATTCTGTAAACCCCAGCATGGGATCTGACCCCTCCCAAAAAATGATTGCCATTTTGTTTGTGAATCCCTTTGTCTCAAGTTAATTATCTTGCATTTTTGCTACAGATGTATCGCTATGAACTGTGGAGGAGTCACTTAAATCTAAAACACTCAAGAACTTGATAATGTTGGATACATGTCGCATGACCCTGATCTCTGGTTAGCAATGATTTGGCTGAGTGATCTACGTACATTGGTAGTTTATGTTATCAGAATTTTTCCTTTTGTCCTACAGGGGAGGGGAGGAAGTCCAAATGATTTGGACTTGGGTTTGACATGTTCAGATCCTGTTCTAACTGAAATGCTGCACACGTGAGTTGTATCCTAAGCAAACAGAGCTGCCTCTGTCCTCCGTCCAGTCCCCTGTGTTCTAGTTTCAAACATGTTGCAGCTGCTGTTGACCCATCAAAGACAGCAACAGTTCTTCCCCTCGGGTAATTAGTGTTACAGATCCCTTTACACTCCTGACACTGCAGCTTAACTATGTCCTTCTACCCACACAAAGAAATAAGACTCATAGATTTCTAGGTTGCATCTGAATGCTGGTGCTAAATTCCATACGTTGCATTTCTCAGAATTGACAGGAAATCCTGAAAGAAAAATACCACTCCAAATTAAGTACTGTCTCCAAGTACTTCACTCCTGAGTCTTCACCTCACATAACTGCAAAAATCTATCCACCTGAAAGCACACACATGTGCATGTGTGTTTATGTGGGGAAGATGCTCTCATCAGCTCATGCTCATGGCATTTTATTAATCAAATTAGTTATCATCTTTAGAATAGAGCAATGAAATTTGTCTCAAATTTAAGCGAATGAATAAGTAAACAATACATTTCCTCATCTCCATCTTCTCAAATTCCCAATTAACTTCAATGGTATCAGTTGACACCTCTTCCCCACCGGACTCCTTCCTAAATTCTCTAAGCCTTTGAAATTGTATTCCCTTGAAAGGAGGTGGATGCCCTTTGCTTACATGCTTCCCTGGTGAGCTGAAACAGACTTCTTTCTCTTTTGTTCCCCTACTGAATAACCTTAAATGTGAAAAGAGGCATTCTGGTTTTCAGTCATTTCTTGCTTTAAGCATTTCCTAACATCTGATGTCAGGCTGAAGCTTTCTTTTCTAATACAAAAGGTGTGTGGCTGGTTTTCAAATCACACGGCAATTGATATAGTAAATATAGAAATTCCCCTACCTGCCTTTCTTTCTGCCCAGAGAAAACTGTAGGAGCTTCACAGGAACCAGAGCCAATGCCTGGGAAATGTTAGTCTGTCCTGAGCATAGCAAATCTGTCTGCAGTGGTAAGAAACAGGAAGGAAGCTGTTTTGCCTAGCTGAGCTTCCAATTCCAAGTCTTCAATGAGAAGAGTAGACTATTGAGATGTCTAAAGTAATGTGAGTGTTTGGTAACTGTTTGGTAGTAAGGACCCAGGTAGAGGTTCATGGATTCTCATAATTATGAGACAGTGTTGAAAATATGGAGATGGGACTTTAAAAAAACAAAAAAACCAAAGAACTGGAGTTCAGGGAAACAGATGTTGCGTGGGAAAAAGTCTGGAGACCCGAGGAGAGTCTCTTGCCAACTTTCAGCAGCATTCTGAATGAGCACACTTATCAGGAAAACACTGGAGGTGATGGGGAGAATCTTTAATTCCCACTACACCCAACTGCTTCATAATTCATGGAGCGCTGGGTAAAAACCTTTCTCTATTAGTGAGGAATATGAACCTTAGTTCTTAGTTTCTAGTCTCACAAGTGCATTATAAATAGAAAGTCTGAGAAGGATCAAATGATCTTCCTGTGACTAAATTGTACCCCAGAACAAAGCATTCAAATTCTTACAGGAAACTAAATTCTGTGCCTGACTTGATAAAATTTGTAGTGCCTGGAATCAATCAAAGGTTACCTGACATGCAGTGACACAGAAACATATTACCAGTAATGAGGAGAAAAATCAATTCATGGAAGGCAACCAAGAATTAGCAAGCAGAGACAGCAAGAGAGCTGTTGCAATCACATTCCATGTGCTTGAAACGTTTAGTGCAGACCTAGAATATGCATCATTTTACAAAGTGAACCTCTGTGATGAAAAAGCACAATATACACCTCCTCCACCACTTTTTATCTTTTTAAAAATGTGGTTCTACCTGCCCAACTTTTTAAAACATAATTCATGGATTAGATTTTGCAGAGAAAATATTTGTGAGCCAGAAGCCATAGAAACTATCCAGAATTACACACACACACACACACACACACACACACACACACACACACACACACACACACGGGGATGGGGGGAGCAGAGACAGACAAGCACAGAGTTGAGGTATAACTTAGTAGCTCAGTGATTAGATTACCTGCCAATCATGTATATAAGCCCAGGTCCAATCTATACATAGCACCACAAAAAGAAAAAAAAACACTACAAAATACTTCAACTAAGCATCACTGAACTATGGGACAAAGTCAGACCCTGATTATATATGTAATTGGAGTCACAGAAAGGAAAAATAATCAAACATACAAAAAATAGATAGACAGATGATAGATAGACAGACAGACAGATGGTAAATAGAACATAGAAAAGGAATTTGTAAATATATCTGTCAAAAGATTTCTCTGAAAGTATTGCAAGTTACTAGAGTATGAGGATTACAAGGGTAATAAATAAGTATATAATTATAATGAGGATTTTGACAAGTTTTTTGAACAACTGAATTAGAAAGCACAAAGGAGTGTGTGTGACTCGAGCAATGTTGCCAACCAACTTCACAGTTGGTACTCACAAAGTACACAGTAAAACAGACGAAATTTTCATGTTCCCAGAGGACACTTAGCAAACTAGAATATGTACTCTGGGCCATCAAGCAAGTCTCTGTTCACAAAGTTATCTGAAAAAAATGTATAAATAGAGATCAAATAACAGATTACTAAATAATTGATGGATCACGGAAGGAATTAAAAGAGAATCAGAATTTTTATCAGTGAATTAAATACCGTCACCATATGAATCTAGGGAGGAAAAAAAAAAGAACAAAATGCAATGAAAGAAAAGAAAATGAGGAAAGTCATGGAACGGTCCTATTGAGAGCCTGAGGGTTGGCCCACGCCTTCAATCCCAGCATGCAGAAGGCAGAGGTAGCCAGGTCTCTGAGTTTGAGGCCAACCGGGACACAGAGAAACTGTTTTCAAAAACAAAAAAATAAAAATAAAACATAAGCCAAAAAGATTCTGTTGAAATTAGAATCATAAAATCAACAGAGAAAAACTGATGGACTGGAGAGATGGCTCAGAGGTTAAGAGGCTGCTCTTTCTTCCACAGGCCCTGATCTTCCACAGGTCCTGAGTTCAATCCCCAGCAACCCCAGGGTGGCTCACAGCCATCTGAAATGAGATCTGGTGCCCTCTTCGGGCATGTACATGCCAGCAGGATACTGTATACATAATAAATAACTAAATCTTAGAGAGAGAGAGAGAGAGAGAGAGAGAGAGAGAGAGAGAGAGAGAGAGAGAGAGAGAGAGAGAGAGAGGAAGAAAGGAGCTGGTTCTTTGTGAAGATCAAGACAGTTTATAAAATTCTAGTCTCCGTGCTAATAAGAAGGAGAAAACACAAGAGTTTGTATGAAGAATAAAATATTCCATCACTATAGTGCGTAACTTGCTGTGGAAGCATTCAGCAGATAACAGAAGTAACTCTGTGAATGTAGATGAAATGTATGTATTCTTTGTCAGACAAACTGCCAAGGCTCATCCAAAAAGAAATAAAACTTTGAAAGGCCCTCTCTGTAAGAAAGGAATCAAATTGGTGATTTAAAAAATAAAAAAAAAAAACAAAAACAACAAAAGAAACCCAACAACTTTCATGTAAAAAGCCCCATGACTGGATTCCTTAACTGATTTTTCCTAACCTTACAAAGATAAAGTAATACAATTTTATTAAAATAATTCGGAAAATTTAGAGGAGACCATATTTATTTGCTCACTCTGAGGCTATTAGCCTAATTCTCAAACTCAAGGCATTATAGGGGAAAGAAGCTACATATCTTTCTGGCTCATGAACGTAGATACCAACTTCTAAAAATAATTTGGTGTGTGTGTATGTCTTTGTGTGTGTGTTCATGAGATGTTTCTTCCTAAAGGTAGAGCTCAAGGTATCAGCATTGAATGTGAGAGAGACAAGGTTTTTATAGCTCAGTAGTTGGGAGGTTTCCTAACGGGGAACTTTGGTGGCAAATATGTGGGGTTACAAAAGAACATAAACATAACAAGTTGGTTATAACAACCTCTTGTGAAACAAAGACATGGTTGCAAGGTGGTCATAATAACCTTTTAAAACAGAGTCATGGTTGCCATTTCTTGGAACAGGCAGGGCAGAATCATTTACAGTTAAAGTTACAGGTAGAGCATAACCCAATCCTTGAGAAATATATTTACTCATAAGCAGGAACAAGACTAGTTTGCCTTTCCTATAAGATCGCTTGATCTGGAGAGATGGTTCAGAGGTTAAGAGCACTGGCTGCTCCTTCAGAGATCCTGAGTTCAGTTCCCAGCAACCACATGGTGGTTTCCAACCATCTATAATGAGATCTGGTGCTCTCTTCTGCCCTGCAGGCATACATGCAGGCAGAGCACTGTATACATAATAAATAAGAAGGCTTTCAAGCCTAAAATAAAGGCAGGCTGGTGTATCATTAACACCCAAATAATCAATCTGTGTTTATTTATTAGTCAACTGAAAATGATATGCTTAACTCAATAGGTGCCACACAAAGTATCTCCAGATAATTTAGTGCTAACTCATAAATGTTTTCCTTAAACTAGATGAAAGTGTCCTCAAGCTGCCAAAAACAATTGACGTAAGACCCTACAGCTGCTGTCACATTGGCTGACTTACTTATTTCAGTCAGAGCGAGGTAGACAGTGCCTCTCCTGCTATCTCTATCTAATAGCTTTCTGAGAAACATAGAAACTGATTATAAAATTTATTTTTTTAAAAAACACATAGAGCACACAGTTAGTCAACAATGTCTCCAAAGGACAACTGGATGAGTATATTTAATTTCAGGTTTATGGCAAAGCTATAAAAAGCATATCTTTGTCATGCTGGTGTCAAGGTAGACATGTGTCAGTGGAAGAAAACAGGGAATTTAGAAGTTGACCCAAACATGACTGGTCAATTAATTTTCAATAAAAGGGTAAAGGTAATCCAGTTATAAAGTTATATATGTGTGTGTATCATATATGTAGTAAGAAGTTTCTGGCCCGGACTTTCCAGCCTAGCCCCAAGGTTCAGATGTGTTTGTAGCCCTACAGCCACTTAGTCCCAAATTATCACACAAAAACTTATATTAATTACATGCTGATCAGCCTATGGCTCAGTCATATAACTTGCTAATTCTTAATTCTTAAACTAACCAATGATTAGCCAAGTGGCTTAGTACTTTTTCTCAGAGCAGCATTTCAACTTCTTTCCTCTGTGTCTGCTGACATCTGTCCTGGTATTTCTCTCTGCCTCTTCCTGTTCCTAGAGTTTTCTGGTAGCCCTGCCCACATGTCCTGTCTGCCTTCAATCAGCATTTTATTAAACCAGTAGGAGGGACATTATTTACAATGTATGAGAACATAGTCACACACACACACACACACACACACACACACACACACACACACACACACAGTATTAATTTACTGAAACCAGGCAAAAAATAGGAGCTGCCATGCATTCTGAAATATAATACCATGTGATTGTGGGAGACTGTGTTGTTTCATGCTAAATAATTGTTCCACCCACTGGTTTAATAAAAAGCGCTGATTGGCCAAAGGCAGGCAGGAAGTGTGGGCGGGGCTACCAGACTAAGAAAACTCTAAGAAGAGGAAGCACAGAGCAGAATGCCAGAGAGAAGCTAGAAGAAGCAGAAGGCAACTATGCTGCTCTAAGAAAAGGTACCCAGCCACATGGCTGAACAAGATAAGAGACATGGGTTAGTTTAAGAGTAAAGAGCTAGCAAGCTATATGCCTGGACCTTAGGCGGTTCAGCCAAAAACTATTGAAAGAATGTGTGTGTCTCTGTGAGACTGCAGGACTGCAAGACTGCGGGTCTGTGGGTCTTAAACCTTGAGGTTAGGCCCGAAAGTCCAGGCCAGGAACCTCCTACTACAAATGGCAGCCCAACGTGGGGAATATACACGATATACACTCACATAAAGCTGGAGAAAGCTTAAAAAACAGTCTAGAGCCCAAAGCAGCCTCTGAATTGCTGAATTGTGTCTCCCACGTGAGCCGTGGTACAGAGACACCCTGGTGAGGCACATGGGCTTGAGCTGCAATGGTGGACCTTTGGAGTGCAGCTTAAGGTGTAAAATGGCTGGTTCCTGAAGTCTCACAGGAGCCTAGATGTAAGCTAAAAGTTGTAAATGATGTATTTAAGGTTTCTGTTCATGAGGACAAAAAAGGAACAGAATCAAAGATGGCATCTTAGTGGTGATATTTTCTTGAATAATCTCTGTTTGCCGGAGGCAAAGTGAGGCTTGGCTTTTTGAAGAGAAGCTTCCTGACTCAGCCTCAGAGGCAAAACACTTGTGAGTTTTAGGCCCTGCTGCCTAATACTTAAATGGAGTTAATGAGCAGAAGATGGCAAAGCTTTACTTGATAATTTTGTGGACCCTAAAATTCCCAGAGTACCTGGGTTAAAAAGATAAATTCTGTGAAATTAGACTAGAAGCTGGGTGGAGCCATCCATCCATCCTACCAACCTTGAATCCTGGCAGATTAAGTAGTCAGAAACAGAAAGAATTAGAAGAATCTGGGTGGAGTCAATCGCCCTAGGCAAGCAAAGGTGTGGTCAGAGACAGAAAAAGTTAAGAAATAAATATACAGTAAAGACAGTTTTTTAAAAAAGTCTAAGTGGTTTAAAGTGTGTTGAAAAAATATATATACATAGGCTTAGAGAAAGAGAAGAAAAAAGGTAGAGAAAGCCTTTAAAAAAGAAATAGAGTAAAATAATAAATAATAAGCCATGTAAAGATGGAAAATACAAAGAGTGTCTGGATACTGTATGTTATTGTCTTATCTTTAAGCTTCTTGACTGAAAATGACTTAGTAAAAGCTACTAACAGACAGTTGATTATAAATGCTGTTGGATTAATTCAACGTATATATTTTGTAAGTGAGTTTACTTTAAAACTGAAATCCAAAGATATGCTACTTTGGAGAAGAGGTTTTCTTTTTACTTTCACAGAAAATGAGAGGCTGTGGATTTATTCCTGGATAAAGAACATAAAGTTTGATGACCCCCTGAAAAATTGCAAATGGAAATGGATGGCCCAGATGACTCAGCATTTCAGAGCACCTCTGTTGAAGTTTCCAGAGCTCTGTATCCAGAACAATTTCAAGGAGACTGGCTGAGATGACCCAGCCTTACAGACTACTCCACTAAAGACTTGTGCATAATCCTACATTTTTCTTTGGATTCCCATGAGATTGTCATCACCCTCATTCAGCAGGAAGTAGCCTAGAGAATGACACCCACATTCCCAAAACATGGATTATGGATGTTTGTGTCTATTTACAGTGTTGTTTATAAGTTGTTATACATAAGTGGGGAAAAGAATATTAGATTTGGAGTTCTTTTTGTTTTAAGAAGAGAAAAGGGGATGTGTGGTAGATTGTGTTGTTTCATGCTAAACAATTGTCCTACCTACCAGTTTAATAAAAAGCGCTGATTGGCCAAGGCAGGCAGGAAGTGTGGGCGGGGCTACTAGACTAAGAAAACTCTGAGAACAGGAAGCACGGAGCAGAATGCCAGAGAGAAGCCAGAGGAAACAGAGGACAACTATGCTGCTCTGAGAAAAGGTACCAAGCCCCATGGCTGAACAGGATAAGAGTCATGGGTTAGTTTAAGGGTGAAGAGTTAGCAAGTTATATGCCTGGGCCTTAGACGGATGAGCCTAAAACTATCGTATGCATCTGTGTGTCTCTGACTCTGCCAGTCGGTGAGTCTGCGGCTCTGCGGGTCTGTGTGTCTTTGGGCCTAAACCTTGAGGCTAGTCCCGAAAGTCCGGGACAGAAACCTCCTACTACATGTGACTCCATTTGCAAAAATGTATATAATTAAGATTAGAAAGTGAAGTGTCATTGAATAAAATGTATCACAAAGTCTTAGAATTCCTCTTAAAATCATTCATAGTGTTGAACTTTATTATTAATCTAAGAGCTAATGGTTTGAAATTTTGGATCATTTTCAATCTGGCTTATAATAAAGTAAACAATGCAAACTTTCCTGTTGTGGATTAGTTTAAGACGTGCTGCATTCTTTGATGTGGTATTTGTTTAACTCTATAAAGCTGTGCTACTTTCTCTGTCTAGAACACCTGAATAGCCAATAGTTAGGCAGGAGAGAGAACTAGAAGGCCTCTCAGGCAGAGAATGAATTGAAGAAATCTATGGAGGAGAGCAAGTGAGAAAAGAGAAAATAAGGAGAGCTGGACGCCAGCTGCCAGCCACGGAGTAAAAAGGAAAGTCCCAGAGGCAAAATGTAGTTAAAGAGGAACAGGATCATTTAAGTTAGAAAAGCTGGCTAGAAACAAGCCAAGCTAAGGTCAGGCATTCATAAGTAAGAATAAGACTTCATGTACTTATTAGGGAGCTGGGTGTCAGGCCTCCAAAGATTTAAAAAAGAAGAAAAAATTAACACAACTATTATCCTTCCTTCCTTCCTCCCTCCCTCCCTCCCTCCCTCCCTCCCTCCCTCCCTCCCTCCCTCTCTCCCTCTTTTCCTTCCACTTGGGTTTGTTTGGTTTTGAGATAGGGTTTCTTTGTATAACAGTCCTGGCTGTCTTGGAATTTGCTCTGTAGACCAGGCTGGCCTTGAATGTAGAGATCTGCCTGCCTCTGCTTCTCAAGTGCTGGGATTTAAAGGGTGCCACTACTGCCCAACTAGATTTTTCTTTTAAATTTTCTCCCTGGATATTGTGTGTGTTTAAAGATTTATTTATCTTGCCTTTATGTGTACGAGTGTTTTGCTCACAGGTATACCCTATGTGTCTGGTGCTTGCAGAGATAGGAAGAGACCCTCAGATCCTTCTGAAACTGGAGTCATTATGGACAGTTATGAGATGGACATTATTGAACTCTGGCTTTCTACAAGAATAAGTGCTCTTACATTGAGCCATCTCTCTAGTGTCTGTGTGTGTGTGTGTGTGTGTGTGTGTGTGTGTGTGTGTGTTGTTTTAAAATGAGATGTTTGTCACAAAACACTTGCACTCAATGCATTGTCACAATGTGACCTTGTGACTTTTTGTTTTGAGCTGATGTTTGGCATACACAAAAAATATCTAGGGAAGAAGGGAGGTCAGAAGAAGGTCCTCAGAGATTAACAGTAAAAAGAATATGTCAAAATATATTTAAAATGCCTATACTGTTGACTGACTATTTTTCTAAATATCCAGTTACTTATGCCCTGAACTCAGTATCTGACTGGTTGATGCAACAGCCAATTCAAAAGAATCATTCCTACAGTATTCAAATTCTAACCAGAGTCCCAAGTGAGAAATAAAAGGAAAATTTGGTGATAGATAAGCTGACCCTGGTCATTAAGACAAACATTCTCTCTGGCTGTGTGGATTACAGTTTTTAATGGTCCCAAGCTTATACTTTAAGAAACAAATGATCAACAGTTCTCTTTGATGACGCATATGGCAGTATGTGAGCTAGATAGAGAGATTTGGTTAAATAATCCTCATGACAAATTAGTCTTGTCCAGTCTTGGCAGTGAAAGCCAATCCTACTCAGTAATTGCTGCGCTCTATAGGGTCCGTTGTTTTCAAAGGATGGAAGAGGAGAAAGGCGATGATGGACTTTCACAGGGAGAATCCTTTCCTCTTTTTTCTTTCTGTATATTTTTGAAATGACTTCCAATTGTGCAGGCTTCCAGCAGCATGTGTAACTGCCTTTTGCCATTCATCTGAGTAAACTTCCACAATTGTACAACATGGGGATCACAGAACACATCTTCAAAGCTAATTAAATCAACATGATGGGCTGCTGCAGCTGCTGGCTCCCAATGCAATAAAGTCCTCTGCTGCTTTTTCGTCCACTGTAGCCTCTTTCCTCCTCCACTGATCTTCACTCACCATCCCCAACATTTTTACCATTTGCACTCTGGACTATGCCCACACTTTTTAAATTTGAAGAGCATGTTTTCTCTCCACAAAACTGATCTGTTTTTGGTACGTCACTAGTCAAATTCTCATAGAGCAAATATATTATCTTTTATGTTAAAACTATGAACCAAAGACAGGATTTGCATAACATTAATATTTAAAGTTTTTAAATCAGTTACTTATAGACTATCTCTAGCATTATTAATAGCTTCATTATTTTGTTGTAGTCTCTACAATAATTCTATGAGGCATCTATACAAGGAGGGGAAAAAAGCTAGAGTAACTTTCAGGAACTATATGGGGTATAGAGATTGAACACAGGGTATCAAGCTTGATGACGGGCAGGAACAGTATCAGAGCAAAGAAAGTCAAAATTAGCAACCGCTTCTTGGTTTCTTTGGAGTATATATATATATATATATTTCTCCTGAGTACACCATTGACTTTGGAAAATACTGGTGTCTTCATGGACAGACTAGATGGCTTGCTTTAATAAATTCTATTTTTGTATTTATTGGCAGGATGTTTTCGAGCAATTTGTGATTGAACAGTTTTCTTTCTTTTTGCCAAAAGAGATTGGATTCCTTATAAAAAAAGAAAAGGGGGTGTGGTGGCTCTTGGCTAAACTTGATTTCTGTGTCTCAGAAGTAAAAATACACTTCTCAGGGATGTCCACTGCAACACTGAATTCTTACTATGCTACTGAAATTGGAGACTCCCTTGCAAGCACAGAAGCGATAAATTGTTACTCAGTTAGTCTGAGCAAGCATCATTTGTCCTTTTGAGGAGTATTGCACCGTGATTATTTTGCATATAGAACATGCTGCATGCACAGGCACATGCAAATAGCCTTGCCTAACATAGAGCTGGGTGGAGCCCAAGCCTGGAGCAGCATGACAGTGTTTTCTGTTTCAGAGCAGAGAAGTTCCCGTCTTCCAAGCATCTGGCTTTTATCAGCACTCAGGCTGCTGTCAGCATCTACTTGAGGGAAAGGCTTCTCGACACTGTCATCCTGGGGACACCATTATTTTTTTTTTTAAAAGTGATTTAAAAAGTTACATTTATTTATGAATGTGTGTGTGTGTGTGTGTGTGTGTGTGTGTATGTGTGTGTGTGTACATGTATGGAGGCCAGAGAACAATTCCCCTGCATTTATTTTCTGATTCCACTTTGTGTGTCTTAGGACTTGATCTCAGTTTAATGTGGTGACAACAAGCCCTTTTACCAACTGAGCCATCATGCAACCCAAGGGATGTCATCCTTCTCAGGTTGAGTTGGCTTATGTTTTTATTGGCCCACTAGGACAACATGGTGTCACAAATGCTTTCTGAGAGAGAAATGAGTCATTTCCAGAGTTTCTTCAGAGTCACAATAGATTTATCCTCCCTCCCTCCCTCCCTCCCTCCCTCCCTCCCTCCCTCCCTCCCTCCCTCCTTCCCTCTTTCATATGAACCAAGTTGATATCAGACTCTACAGTCTGAATGGGATAGGTATTTGATGTGGCTGCTGCTGGGAAATAAGGTTTTCTCGTTTGGAAAATGAGGACCCTCATAAAACCTTCCTCCATGTATCTGAGAGGAAGAAATGAGTGTACAGGAATCCAATGCTTAGATTGAGTCTGGCACATGTACACTACACTTCTAATCATATGCTGCTATTTTGTAATAACGAAGACATAAAAAATGGCCTGTGTTCTATCTGAGTATCTTTAATAACATTTAAACCATAAGAAAAGTTGGCTTGTTAACAACTATTGTCATAGTCACAAAGTATTTCAATAACTATATACTAAAAAAGAAAAATACATGCAAATTTTTCTCAAGGAACCCCAGTAATTGGATATTTTGAGACCAAGAAGGAAGCAAGGTTACTTTTTAACTAGATCCATTGGGGTTAGATGTAAATTCATTTGAAATTCTTTCAGAAAATTCTACTTCCTCTGGTCTAGTTACTCTCTTCATACTTCGAAGAGAATATTCCCTCAGGGGGTCGGGGAAGAACTTTAATGTCACCTTCTCTGTTTCCTTACCCCAGTTTTATTTGGCCAGCAGAGATCTCCCGGGACCCTCAGTCAATGTCAAGCTCTCTCCCTGTCTCTGTCTCCTTTCTCAGCCTCGCTCTGCCCACCTCCTTCTCTCCTTTTTACTTCCTCCCTTAGTTACCTGTGAATCAAAGTCCTTAATTCGTGCAGTAAATCACAGCTCAATTTTCAGCCCCCTCAAAAAGCCTTTCATGGATTTTCTAGGATGTGTGGATGCTTTCAATTCGATGTCATCATTTGCTTTTGCTAATTCTAACTAACTATCAGGTTGACATTCATATTTAATGTGTTTATCACGGTTGACTATGATGTCCTTGAAATTTTCAACCATACTGACATCTGTGTTGCCAAACTTTGCCCTAGATCCACTGTATTTTTGTAGTCATTTCATATGTATTATGTAGATAAATTATGCTGAATGTATATAATACCATTTGGATTTACTTATTTCCAGATGCAAGTGAAAAAACGTCTCAGCAGTATATATTATTGGAGAATAAAAAGAAACCCAGTGGTCTGGATTTTTCTTTGAAACTGCCTACCTGCTGCTAACTATAATCCCTTGCAAATGAAGATTTAAAGTCTTCATGCATTTTAATCTTGTTCAGACATCACCAAGTGTAAAATTAGTTTTTTAAAAAAGGAGCGGGGACCTGCTGACATTTTTAGAAAGACCTGGTTTAGACTGAAAAAGATTGATACACAGAAATGGCAAGTTCAGATTCCGTAGGATCTGGAGCAGTGATTCTTAATCTTCCTAACGCTGTGACCCTTTAACACAGTTCCTCATGTTCTGGTGACCCCCAACCATAAAATTATTCTCATTGATATTTCATAACTATCATTTTGCTGCTGTTATAAATCTTAATGTAAATATCTGTGTTTTTTGATGGTCTTAAGTGACCCCTGTGGAAAGGTCATTTGACCTTTGAAGTGGTTGTGACTCACAGGTTGAGAACCTCTGATCTAGAGCATTGTTGTGTGGAGGGGGGGGGGGCGGTGATCAGTCAGAGCTTGGGCAGGAGTCATGGACACGCTGTGGGAATCCAAAGATAGGTAGTATCCTGATAGTTACCTTGGATTATGTGACTTCTAGCCACATACTTCTTCTTCTGACCTATAGAAGAGAGTCCTAAGTCATCTGGAGGCAGCTTGCCATCTCTCTGAACAATAGAGTTTAGTGGACTCATTGAAGCAACGCAGCATGAAGCAGTAACTGCTCTTAGCAAGACAAATTAGAGTCAATAGTAGGTTTAAAGTTTTTTTTTTTTTAAATAATTATTAAGCCCAAATAAGAGATTCTTTCTTGTCATTTCTCAAGTCTGCTTGGCAGAATGGATCAGAAAACCAATCCATCCATACACAGTCCATAACACATGTTTAGATTTTAAAAAGTGGCCAGGATGAAAATTATTGCCTTTACAAACCCTGCCTGTCTCTGTTAAATTATTTGCAGACTGTCAAACAGTATTCATGTTGGAGGGGGTCAGAGGTCTCAGAACTGCACCACCCCCTTCTCTGCTGGAAAGAGCTATTCATACGTGAAGAATAGAATTCAAACCAGGTTTGTAATTTTTTTTTTCCAGAAGTGCCTTTGGGCATTAAAACATACATATAGTTGTGTAAGCTATTCCTCAGTGTTTGGAGCCAGATTCATCCAGTTCTGTGATATCTGCCAGGCTAGAATTTAGCCATGTTGAGAAATCCTAGGAGGAGATTTAAGTGTGTATCATTCTAACGCCAGCATCTTCTCTTTCTACGTTATTATTTCTCAGAATTTTATTTTGGCATGTTTTGGGACAAATCAACCTGTGTGGCATAGACTGCCTTTAAATAAAAATCCTGATATGGCTTCTGCCCCTCCCCACTTTATGCTCATTTTCGAAGGTGTGAATGAGGCATCAAGCCTGTTTCTGTCTCCGCAGAATAGCCAGGATCAATTTTCTTTGAGCCCTGCTCTAAATATGTCATTTTTCTTATTATAATTTGTATAGAGACACAAAGACTGCACTCTCCTATGAAGTCACTACGTCACCACTTTGGGGACTGAGTCTCTACTCTAGGTTATTCCCGGAGCCACATCCTGTCTTGTCTCCTCCATTCTGTTAGAGCAGCACACATTTCAGACTTCCTTTACTCTCTTCCATGTAGGATTCATTCATCCTATGTTTGTGTGTCTTATTCTCTCCTTCCTCATCGACAGGAACAGTCGCCTTACCTAGCAGAAGACTTTCTGTCATTGGTATCTTCATCATCAGTGACTTCTCAATACTTAATGTATTTTTAAAAGATTCCAACATTCTTAGCTTAACCAATCCATTGATCATTTACAGACCACTGCTCAACACAGTCTGCAAAGCATTGTAAAGATCACAAAATAATTATCAAAGGTAAATGTTGCCCTCATTTGTGGTAGGATTATAACAATTGGTGATGAGCATGACAATAGCCCACGTATTGTGAAATAGAAGACAGAGCTCTGTGTCTTGAGAACACCACCCTAAACCTCAGGATTTTCAGTCTTCCAAGCAATTTTCTTCCCACTAGGTTGCCAAAGTCCCTCCTTCAGATTTCTGGTTTTAGTTTCTGAGCCATATTCCATATGGGAGCCATTAGCCACACAGGGCTCTGCAGCCCTCAAAATGTGACCTGTGTGACCAAAGAGCAGAAACAATTGCATTTAATTCTAATTAATTTCAACTCTAATTTAAAAGCAAATATTCTGTTAAGATGTTGGGAATTTTACATGTTTGGAATGACTTGAGCTTATGAGCCAATTTCCCCAAGCTGTAAGTTTGGAAATATAAATACAGATCATGAATTAATAGTGAAAATTTAACATCAGTATTCTGAGTATAAGGTTTGTAATAGGTGGTGATAACAGTTTGGGGTAAAGAATGTGAAATATTTATTACTTTGTTTCTATTGGTTATATCTTGAACTGACAATATTTTGCATCTGTTGGGTTATGCTCATAAATCTTAGTTCATTGCTATTACCTTGAAAATTATGAATTTTTAAACAATTACTAGAACACTTTAAGTAACTATGTGGAATACTGCACCATTCTATTAGCCAAACTGGATTCCTGTGTGTCCCTGGGCCCCAAGGCCTGCTACTTTTGTGCTGTTCTATTATCCACAGACTTAGAATACTGTTCTTCTGTTTTGATTATATCAATACAGTTTTAGGTTGTGCCTAAAAACAGCTCTGTGGTGTTGCATGCTGCTGGAAAGGAATAGAGACCTGTGTTCACATGGCTCTCTACAAGTACTTCACATAACCCACTACGGGCTCACGTGTACATGACGGTTAGTGGTGTCATTTTGACAGAATCTAGAATCCCCGGGGGATGGGCCTCCACAAAGGTCTATGAGGAGTTATCCTGATTACGTTAATTGATGAGGGAAGACTTGACTGTAAGCAGTTCTGTCCTCATGGATCATGGACTGTATGAAATGGGCAAAGTAAGGTGAGCACTAGGATCTTTCAGTGACCACAAGTTCTTTCAAGCTCCCATCACCTCGACTTCCTAGCACCAAACTTTGAAATGGTAAAACCATTTATCCTTTAAGTGGCTTTTGCAGAGGTGGTTTTTCTTTTTTTTTTTTTTTTTAATCTCAGAAGCATGAAAAGAAACTAAGATAAAGTCTTTTTTTTTCTACTTGTATTTTTATTCCAACTAGTCTGGTACATTTGCTGCAATGCCTTTCTCTGATCTCCTTTGTAGGTTTTTGTCTTGCTCAATCTTGTTTAAGAAAATCAGTTCCCTCTGAATTTAGCTTCATGCCATACTGCAACAAACTTCCTTTAGGACTGGGCTTGTACCTGTCCTTCTGGCCCCCAGTCCATCATGTATCATTCTAGTTAAAGGGGAGAAGAGCAATTCCAGGGAACTAGCCAGGTCCCAGAAATACAAGTCTAAGCAACATGGTCTATGTTGGGATCATGAAGCCTAGATTGCTTATGGCTCTGGGCCTCTAATTTCTTCTTAATTGTTAAATCACTTTTTTTGTAGCTTAAAAAGTCAGTCAACTTCCCAATGGGCACATGGCACTGTTACCAACTGCTATCATTGGGAGGTGATGTGGCAACAGGCACCAAAGATGACTTAAGGTCCAGAGAAGTCTTGAGGATTCCCCAAAGCTTCTCCTTTTCCTACAAGAAAACACGGAGAGCCACAAGGTTCTGAGCAGGCTTTAAATATACAAACATAAGAGAGAGAGTATATTTTGATTTCTCATAATCTCAAAATAGTCTGGATTTTTGCACTTTACTCCAAAGTGTGTGCAGACATACCAACAAATATGTATGTGTATGTCCACGTGTGCTAGTAAGACTGAAGTTTCATGCATGTAAAATAGATACATTTTAAAAAAGTAAGTCAGCATCGTCAACTCATTACTCCCCATTTGATATATTTGGATCCAGGTTGCCAGTCTCCCTCAGCAATTCTTGTCTCATATGAGGGATGTAATATAAGGTTCTTGTCTTTTTACCTCCAACTGATTCACACACTTTTATCTCTAGTGATTTACTCAAGTCTGTCCTGGTTTCTTCCTTTTATGGTTCTTCTAACACTGTTTACTTTCCCTGAGGTTTTTGAAGGCTCAAATTTAGAACCTGACAAACGTCTACCAATGAAGTGCACTGCTAGTTCCTACTACTAATGCTTTATATCACTTTCTTGGGCAATTTTCATATTCTCATTTAAGTGCAGAGAGGTATTTAACTTGACTTAAAATTTTGATGCTGTAACAACAGTGAACAAAGAACAGTTTCTATTGGTGATAGCGAGCTAAACGTGAATGCGGCACTATCTAAACCCACTATCGGTCTGTCATATCATAGCTATGTATGTGTCTATATATCTACCAATCAATGATCTATCATATATCTATGTATCTATATCATCTACCTATCATCTATCCCCATCTCATATTGTCTTGATAACCCACAAATAAGCATTGCTATTATATCAGCAAATAGGTAAACACATTGTTAAATAACTGAATGTTTTGAGAAGAACTCCAGACAATGTATACAGGCTGGAGACATAAGGAACTAGAGAGGTGATGGTGTGCATTGTGTAAGTTGTATAAAGTAGTTCAGATGAAGCTCTTCTGAAAAACAGAGACTTACGCTTCCAACTCAGTACAGAACAGTGACGTGGAAAGCGACAATACTAAGTTTGAAGGGGTCCAGCAGGAAGAAACGCTTTACCTTCATTGATCCATGAACCTCCGAGACTGAAGACAGCTTTATGGTCCTTCTACCTTCTTACTTCTGCTACCACACAAGTTTATTAAAATGCCCCCGCAATTAGAGTAAGACAAACCACATCTGTCATGTAGAAGGAAGTCTGTTAATTTTTTTTTGAAAAAGCTTTTATATTGATTTAATTTATGCAAATGAATACCTGCCTGCTTGTATGTGTGTGCACCATATGTGTGCCTTGTACTTGAAGAGGTCAGATGAGGGCATTGGATCCCCTGAAATAAGTTATGGATGGTTGCAAGAAGTGACATAAACATTGAGCCTTCTCTCTTGTCCTGACTCTGTTATTCATTAACTACTATGGAATATCTTTAAAAAAAGAAAAGAAAAGGAAAGAAAAACCCTAGACATTTGTAGAATAATGTAAATGCATCAGGCATCCATGATCTGCTACAAAGCCTCCGCATCTTGTGTTTCTCAAGTCAAATGCAAGTTCAGCTTTTTGCTGGCTGCGTGAGTACAGGCAATTCACATAAGCTCTTTGGATTTCAGTTTATTTATTAGCAAGACAGAGGGAGAGATCTCTATTTAATGCCACTACACAACTTGGAATTGATTAAAACACTTTGAAAATACTTGCTGTGGAGTGGGTATTCAAATATCACTCGTATGTTTATAATCTTTATATAAGTGAATAATCCTTACTGTGAAATTTTGTACTGCATGGTCCACAAGAATTTTCATTGCTCAGTGTGGTAATCCCAGCATTTGAGAGATGGGGCAGAAGTTCTGAAGTTCAAGGCCAACCTTGGATACATAGTGGTACAGTGAGGTTGAGACTGGCTCGGGCTACATGAGACCCTGTTGAAAATGAAAATCTCAAGAAACAAAGACACTGGGAGAGGAGGAGAAGAAACGCTCAACATTCCTAACTCAGCTCTACTCTCACAGCAATCCTCTGGGAGGTGGTTTGGATGAGAATGGCCCTCACAAACTCATATATCCAAACGCTTAGTCTCCAGGGAATGGCACTATTTGAAAGGATTAGGAGGTGGGACCTTTGCCTTGTTGGGACAAGTGTGTTGCTGAGGGTGCCCTTTGAGGTTTCAAAAGTCCTAGCTTGGCCCAGCGGCTCTCTCTTCCTGCTGCCTACCTATACAGATGTTGAATTCTCAACTCCTTCTCTAGCATCATGTCTATCCAGGTGCTGCCATGATCCCCACCATACTGATGATGGACAAAACCTCTAAAACTGTAAGCCCGTATCCAATGAAATGCTCTCCTTTATAAGAATTGCTATGGTCATGATGTCTTTTCACAGCCATATAACAGTAACTAAGACAGAATAACTTTTATTTGATTCTACATTTTGTATTTGAGGAACAGTGAAGGGGCTGTAACGTGCTCAGTATCACAGCCGCTGACAAACTCAGCAGAGGGGCCAGGTTTGAAACCAGCTTTGGAGATTAGGCTTAAATGATACCCTTTAAAATATGTTTGTTTATCTAGAAAGAAATGATAGAAGATAAATCTTTTCAGGCAGGGAGTGTGAGGCAATAGGAATTGTGGGTTGGAATCTGAAGCACAAAGAATGGATCTGGTCCATGGAGGACAGAATACCTTCTCTTTAGAATGACCTCTATGGACATTAAGGCCAGTTTCCAGAAGAAATGAAGCAAAAAGACAAACTGGCCATTAAGATGGACAGCTTGTTATTATAAAGGGCTGGGCGTGTGCATCACATAAGGGATTTACACAACAGTTTATTGTCAAACAGATAGCAGCACATAAATTTTCAAGAATCATCTTGGCATCACTGGAAAAGCATCCCCCTGAGGCTGGGGTATTGTAGACAGTTCCATAGCAGCTGAATCATAAAGACTTTTATAGATCAATAACCCTCAACCTTGCTTCATTAAAAAGCATCTTAACCAACAAGAGTGTTTCAGGGAGACACAGAAGAGCAGAAGAATTATTAGAGCAGGTGGGCTTTTGCATGTATGTCTGGCTTTTATGTCTCACAAGGTCATTACTGTATAGTAATAATTTAACCATGACTTAATTTTAACATTTTACTATACTATAGCAAAACAATACAATATCTCAGTATATACTACAGCCTTTCCCTGTTGAGTAATGCAGTGGTTCTTTTTCATATGCATCCTCAAGTCATTACAGATCCAAGTGTGCTTGGCTTTGGACAACAGCATATTCTAAAGTGTTTGTTTGATACAAGGTCATGGTATATAGCCCTGGCTGGTTTGGAATTGGCAATCCTCCAGTCTCACTGTTGACAGTAGCTGGATACACACACTCCTGTTTTATTTAGGTTTTTGTTCCTCTAATAAAACACTTATCAAAGCCACTTTGGAGAATAAAGTGTTTCTTTGTCAAACATTGAAGGAAGTCAGGGTAGGAGCTCAAGCAGAACAGAGGGAGAGGTCATGGATAGAAGCTACATAATATTCAGCTATCTTCTATATATATTCCCAGGATCAGCGCCTACAATGGACTGGGCCCTCTCACAAGAATCATTAATCAAGAAAAACAATGCCCCCATAGACTTGCCTACCAGACAATTTGATGGAGGTATTTTCTAAGTGGAGATTCCCTCTTCCCAAATGAACCTAGTATATATTGGGCTGACAAAATATTGACCCACACCATTATCACACCCAGCTCTATGTTCTGTCCTACATTATGTATTCCAACATGAGTTTTTTTTCCATCTAAAAATGTAAAGATAAGGAGAAGCATTTTATAAAGTCTTTAATGACCAAAGGATACATCTCATAGAGTTACTTTCTTGAATAAAATATGACTGATGATATATTTCACAACAACTTACTACCCATAAAAGTGAGTCTACAGGCTGTCTTTCTACAAAAAGACTTTTATTTTTTTGATATTACAGTCAAATTAAATAATTTTTCTTTTATCTTTTCTCCTTTTAAACCCTCAGGTATACTCCTCCTTGCTCTCTTCCAAATCCATGGCCTCTTTTTTAAATTATTTTTTTATATTCATATATGAACGTATACGCATATGTGCATATATATCCACAAGTATAACCTGTGGAGTCTGTATAATAGTATTTGTATATATATTCTCAGGGCTGACCATATGGTATTGGATAACCAGTTCATATGCTTTTCCCTGGGGGACACTATTTCTCCCTCTCTCAAAATTCCTTAGTTACTTACAGTACTTTGTATAGGGCTGAGGCCCTGTGGACATCCCCCTGTCCACTTTGGCATGTGTTTTGTTATACTTGTTCAGCTCATGTTTAGGCCGTCATGCTGGGGAAACTTACAGGTGTAGCTTCTGATATTACTAGGAAACACAATCTCACATTAAACCCCCTGATCCGCTAGCTCTTACAGTCTTTCTGCCCCATTTTCTCCAGTGCTCCATGAGTCTTAGGTACAGGAGTTGTTTTATAGATGTATTCACTTGGATTGGGCTCCAAAACTCTGCATTTTGAGTGGCCTTCTGTAAACTTCTTTTACTGCTGTAAAATGGTCTTTCTGTACACTATGAATGTGTGTGGCTCTCACTGGTTGATAAATACATCTGTTTTGGCCAATAGCGGGGCAGAAGAAGGCAGAAGAAGAAACAGGGTGGAGTTGGGGCAGATGTTGTGAGCCATCCAAGAAGCAAGATGTGAAAGGAGCAGTCAGCCATGGGCCATGTGGCAATACATAGATGAATATAAATGGGTTAATTTAATTGTAAGAGCTAATTAGTAATAAGCCTGAGATATTGGCCAAACATTTATAATTAATATAAGTCTCTGAGGGATTATTTGGGAGCAGATGAGTGAGAGAGATTTATTCCTTTATAATCTACTGTTGGGGAAGTTTCCTTGATGAGGGGTAAGGATCACATTTGTATTTTGTAATCTTATTTATACTCAATTGTACTTTCCATATGCTTTGCATATAAATATATACTTTGTATTCTTATTCTCATATTCAGACTTACTTACCTACACTTTTTATTTCAGTCTTTTACTTATAAGCTTGTATTCTGTTGGCAAATATTTTATTGAGTGCTTTTGATTCTATGTTCTTCAGGAATTTTCTTTCTTTCTTTGTGTGTGTGTGTGTGCGTGTGCACATGTGCTTTTACCCAGTTTTGGTATTAGGGGAAGATTGGCTGTATAGAAGGAGTTTGGGAATGTGTATCTGTTTTGTTTGTTGTTGTTGAATATTTAAGAAGGATTAGCTATACATCTTGAAATGTATTGTAGAATTCTGCTAGAATCATCTGGACCTTACATTATTTTTTTAGCCAGAAAGCTCTTTATTCCTGGATTAATCACCTCATTTGTTATTGGTCCATTCAGGTTATTGACTTCTTGGTTTAATTTTAGTGGTTTGGCTGAATTTAGAAATTCATCCATTTCTTTTTGGGGTTTCGGTTTATAAATTTAGCCTTTTTAAATGTATTTCCTTATAATATTCCGAGTGTCTTTGGTGTCTGTTGTAACATTTTTGATTCTGTTAATGTGGATCTCTCTCTCTCTCTCTGTTTTGCTTAATTGGGCCAATCTTGTACTGTCCAAAAGAGCCAGCTCTTATATTTTATTCTTTGTATTAATTTACTCATTTTATTGCATTGATTTTTTTTTTGCTCTAATTTTTATTACTCTTTGGCATTGACTTGGTTTGAATTTGATTTATTCTTGTTTTTCCAAATTTTGGAATTACATCAGTAAATCAGAGATTTGTCTGCCTCTGTCTTTCACCACCAGACTTTTTTAAATTTATTTTTTAATGTAGGCACTCAGAGCTAAAAAATATTTCTTTCATTCTACTACTTTTAATGCGTTTCATGTTCTGTTCTGTTGTGTCTTAATTTTAACTTAATCTTAGGATTTTTTTTGTTTCAATCTTGATTTCTCCTGTGACCCATCCGTCATTCATAAAGACTTGTTTCATTTCCAGCAGCCTGTGGATTTACTAGGGATTTATTTGCTGTCAATTTTAGATTTTATTGTGTTGTAGTCAAACAGGATACAAGGCATCATGTCAATCTGTCTGAAATTGTAAAGATTTGCTTCTGTGGCAAAGAACGTGGTATATTTTAGAAAAGCTTCAATGTGCTGCTAAGTAGAGTGCTTGCCATTTGGGTGGAGTATTCTGTAGATCTGTGTTAAGTCCAGTTGATATGAGATGTCTTCGATTCTGGTTTTTCTTTATTTTTTTGTTCAGATCACTTTTCCCTTCAGTTCTGGAACCTCACCTGGCTTGAACCTGGGTAGGCCCAGCACAGGCTGCTGTGGTCTCTGAGAGTGTGCGTCAGTCCTCTAGAGTCTGGAGGACACTGTTGCCTTGGTGTCATCCATCCACCTGGCTCCTACAACTGTTTTTTCCTCTTCCCTATGACCACCTGAGCCCTGAAGGCTGGGGTGTGATAAAGACACCCCATTTAGGACTGATTTTCCCAAAGTCTCTCACTTTTTATATACTCTTCAGTTATGGATTTCTGTCTTATTTCTCATCTACTGCAAGAGTTCTCTTCTCCGATGATGGATGAGTGAGATATTTGTGGATGTAGTGGAATGCCATAAAGCATTATTTAATTGCTATGTTCCTTTAGCAGAACATTAATATTTGGTTTTCCCTGGGCCATTGGACTGCCTAATTTCAGTTCATGTAGTTGAGCAGTGTCAGGAATAGGCTCCATCTTATGAAGTGAGACTTAAATCTGTGCAGAGAGTGGTTAGTTACTCCTACCGTATCTGTGCCACTATTATACCAACATGCCACGCTGGCAGGTGCCTGTTTTAGGTCACAGGATTTGTTTTTAGGTTGATGTTTACCTTTGTCCTCTGGTAGCATTCAGAGTTCCTTCCAGTGCCATGAATACAAATTGGTAGGGGTTGTGGTTTTAGTTAGGCCTCAACTTGACTTCTTCGCACTCAGTGACTACTGGAGTACATTTATCCATCTTTTTTACTTTAAGGTGATATCTATCTTTAAACTTTAGATATGAGTTTTGGAGGCAACAGATAGACGGATTTTGTTTCTTGAACTTTTCAGTCAGCCTGTGTCTTTTGATTGGAGAAATGAGGCCACTGACAAAGTTATTATTGAAACATGTGGATTAATTGTGCTGTTAAAGTTTTATTAATTTTTGTGTACATGTGCGTTCTCAATGGTATTGTATTCCTAGCCACAGTCTCTTGACTATGGTCAGTCCTCCCTTCAACCCCAGATATTGCTTTCTGTATTTTCTTTAGGTTTGTTGAAGTTTAAAATTTTAAAGGCTGTTTATATTGTGGTGAATTGTTCTTTCTTTTTTAATTATGGTGAATAGTTTGGCTGGATGTATTAATTTAGGCTGGCCATCTTAGTCTTTTGGGATGCTTCACTCCAGCCTCTTCTGGCTTTCAATATTTCTCTTTGGAAATCAGCTGTTATTCTGATGGATTGTCCTATATAATGTGACTTATATCCCCCCTCCTACTTTTCAATATCCTTTCTTTGTTATGTATACTCAATGTTTTATCTATGATATGTTGCGGGGACTTTCTCTGGTCTTATCTCCTTGGTGTTATGTGTACTTCTTGAGTCTGTATAGCCTTGTCCTTCTTCAGTTTGGGGAAGCTTGTTTCTATGATCTTATTAAAGATCTGATCTGTGCCATTGACCTGGGATATTCTTCCTCTTCTACTGTGTCTATGGTTTGATGATTTAGTGTTTTTCATGGTGTATATTTGCAACTCTATTTGGTTTCAGTACGGTCTGAACCAAGCAGATATAGACAGTCTTAAGAATGCTGGGCATCTTTACAGCTTTCAAATTTCTCCTTTATCACTCATTTTTAATTTTCAAAGATTCAAAGTGTGAGAGCACACTTGTGTTCAAGCAGTGTATAATCCAGTAGAGGGAAATGGAACAAAACCCCAAAATCCACCGGTGAGTAGAATGCAGAATCCAGGCCTGGCTAGTATACACCACCTACCAGTCCTTCAACTTCCCATGGAAAAGAGAGAAAAGACCCCAGAACAGGGATTTAAGTGTTATTCCATGCTGTATATCTAACATCTTTGTAAATACACCTGGTTCTAAAGTTTTGTTTTTCATTTCTTAAAAAGAAAACTTTCAATATCTAAAAGTAACAGATTCAACTAACTTGTGTTGAACTCCAAATGCTTTTCCCATTAGTACTGATCATTTTATTGTCCCCATACTGGAACTTGGAAATTAATATAAAAATGAATGGACATGTAGGAAAAGATGTGATAACTGAGGTTTTAACTGGATCAGATGCCTGCTAATAGTCAAAACCAAGAATCTCTGAATATGTATTCTATTTTGTTCAGCATATTATAATAAATATTTAAAAAGCTAAAAAGAAATTAGGGAAAGTTGTTTGCTGGTCAATTGTGCTCCTTGGGGAAAATCTAGAAGAGAGAGACCAATTTAGTCAGGGGAAACTATAATATACCAAGTATGATGATGAATTCCAAGCAAGGGCAGGCACATGGCAGCAATTTAAATGTTATCCATGAAAGTACTCCCCTCAGAGCCCTGGGCATCTGATTTGTCAGACTCTGTTTATATAGACCCTGTAAGAATTCTGCCACTCCAGGAAAGAATATGAACTTTGGGACACTCTTTTTCAAGCCTCAAGGTGGGAAGCACAGCCTTATTCTTTTGTCAACTCCTCTTGTGAGAATGAGACTTCTCTGAGCAACCTATTTTCCATCTTTTACTCCAACCAACCACACAGAAGGTTTAGATATTTGGATAAAGCATTGCATTTAGTACGCCATCCCCTAACTTTATTTTTTTCTGTAGTTAACTCACGAAGATAGAAATTAATTTAGATCTATCTTTTAAAGATCTTTAGAAAACATTATTCTGAGATGGGTTTAACACAGACCTTTTCCCGTTTATAGGGGACATCTCTTTCTTGGACCCACTTGAAATATGTATCATCACATTTTTGTAAATTTTATTTTTGCTCTCATACAGAAGAAAGGAAAGTCAGACCTTGGTGACATTGTGATATTTTCAAGAAAATTCCTCTTATGCTGTTGCTCATCTCCTCCTAACACCGATTCTCCCTGGTGTTGGTATTTGTTGGGCAGAAGGTAAATGTTCTGTAGTTTTGATGGTGGTATTGGTGAAGGGATTATCTTCTCCTCCCATTGTCCAAACCCAGGAGTTTTGAGTTTTTCCCAACCCTCAATTCCCAGGCCTTCTTCAGTAACAGTTTGCATTCTTCTTGCCGATAATTACACATCCAGACAAAAGTGAGAGACATTGTATTTGTAGCAATTTGTGAGTCTTCGTATACTTTGTTACCTACCTTGTGCTCTACTAAATGGAATCTGTAACTGTGAAACACATTCTTCCTTGAGATTGGCATTTAATGGACTCCACACCCACTTCCCAGAGTGCCTGGTAAATGAGAATGTAGGATACATGCTGTTGATGTCTTAGCTGACACAGTAGGTATTCCTAGAGATATTGACAGCAGGCTCTATCTGGAGCTAATCTACCTAGACACGAGGTCCTCATCCTCATCCTACACCACTTATCTGAGATACTCAGTGGACTCCCTGGATACCCAGTTCACTTTTCCCCACATTTCTGCCTGTACTTGTGCCTTGCCTTAGCTTCCTCACTAAATTGTGTCAACCTCCTTGTCCCATTCCAATCCATTCCTCTGACTCCAATGTAAACTCTTTTTGAGATCCAATAATCATAGACCATAATCCTATGCAAACCCTGCCAGGGGCCCCTTTTTCTCTTATAAGGATATATTTGACCTCTTTTACAATATGTCCAGATTATGTATTACCGACCCTCTTTGAGAGCCTGTGGTCCTAAAATTTCCATTGGTTTCCCTATATAGATATACCCCCAAACAGCATACGCCTTCAGCTCTCTAGACACTTTTACACAATGTTATCTGCCAAGAATGCTTTGCTGGGAGCCCGGTTCCTCTCCAGCTAACAAGTTTTAATTGGTTTTTTTTGTTTTTGTTTTTGTTTTTGTTTTTAATGATTCTTTTAGATTATGTTCAAATGAATTCTCCCTACAGATCTCTAAGTGTTAACACATGGAATATATATGTTCTGGTACATCTCACATTACATCCTAGGAACGTGCACAGTTCTTTCTCAGTGTGAACTTTGCTTTGGAATCCTGTCATCCCTCATGTTTCAGCATAGCCTGAGACTGTCTACTACACAGCATCTGCTCCACATTCTTCCCCAAACGTAAACTGAACAAGTAAATGAGAATAATGGAGTCAAATTAAAAATTTAAATGTTTCAAAAATCTGAAAATATTTGTCTTAGAGAAATTTTAGAACTCTAATAATCCAATTAGTTTTAGAATAGAAAAAAAAAAACCAAAACCCTCAAAATTCTGCCTACTCTGAAGCCCCAACTGACCAATTCATCTCAGAAAAGTTTTTCTTTCCCTCCCAATACTGAAAATGTGAACCGAAGTGGAACCGTTTATCTTGTAGAAGTTTTCAGTTATTTTAAGGCATAAATTGCTGGTGTGAGTGCAGCTGAATAATCTCTCCACTTAGCATTATAAAACACAACATTCTTAAGTTGAGAACGGTAACCAAAGTATAAAATGATCACGTGGACAAACCTACCTTTAGAAGCATAAAGCTCATCAAACAGGAAATCGGAACAATGGAACTTTGTTGATTTACTCACTAGTGAGATGGATGTTTAGTTGAACTAAAGTATTCTTATTTTTTCCCCTTCCTCTTCTCGTTTAAGCCAAGCTTCTCAGTGTCCCTAGAAGGCTGAGCTGCAGCAAGAATTACTTTAGAAAATATACACATATTCCCATGTAGTCGCTTTGCCTCTGAGTCTTGCATTTTTACTTGACTTTAGCTACGATGTGGAACTTGATGCCCTGTTGCTATTTCCCAGGGACTAATGGAGAAAACGTTCCAAGATCTGAATCGTTTAGTTGAGAAAAAGAATGGAAACTTCTTGTAGTTCTTTGAGGTGTAGATGGTTTAACTGAATTTTTTTGAATTGTCCTGTTACCTTACTGATTTTTTCCTCTTTCCTTTGGAGAACAAGATTACCAGTTGGAGCAGAAGACTCCTTTGTATCTAGTGTTAGTGACTCATTTTTTCTCTTGGTACAAACATAATTTTTTTGTTTTAGCATTTTAAAATTTCTAGAAACTAGTTTTATAAAACCTAATATTAACTTTTCACTGCTTGAATTTCAACAAAAATGAAGTGGTATGGAGAAAAAGAGTACTGTGGAAGCAGCATTAAATAATTGACTTTTTTTTTTAGAGCCAAATTGAGGGCCTCCCATTTTGGGTGAGATTAAATATCAGTTAAAAACATTTTCTAATGTGTGTCCCTTACAAGAGTTCTTTTGAGCACGCCATGAGGAATGTAAGGCTTGGCCCTTCCCTTTCACACGTGCCTTGGCAGAGAGAACAATAAAGGTATTTTAGGGCCATGCGTTGCATAAAGCACCTTTAGGTCTGTAACAGTGCCCTGCTGTAATAGCACTTAGGAGCTTTTAGCTACAACTCGGTGGTTGTGTCCAGCCAGACCCATGACTTCCCTGCATTCTGTGGACACCACTTCCCTCCTTTATACTCTCCCAGTGACTGCTCACCCATCCTTCTGGTTTCTTTTCTGACATGTCTCTAACATGTACCCTCTCATCTCATCTGGATGCTCCCCGAACCCCCAAACCGCAGCCCATATCTCACTGATTTGTACACTGCTGTTACAAATCACCTCTCTTCAGCTTCTCCGTTTATAACACCAAATGGACACAGCTTTGTCTGCTTTCTAGAATGTTCCATAAGTGACCCTATGGTCCATGTCCAGTTTTATTTCTTACTCTTCTTTGAGACATACTCACAGATTTTCTATTTCTCGTGGTTCATTGATTTTAGTGCATGTTCCAAAATCAGGGCTGTTTTCTGAAACAAAAGAAATTAAAGTGGGCTGATGACCCACAGCTTTCTGGTCACAGCCTAGGAATTTATGTTTTTAAAAACGAAACTTCCACAGGTAACTCTTTTTCATTGTTATTCATTTATTATTTCACAATTACATACATATATAAAATACATTGTGGTCAGATCCTACCCCTATCTGTTTTCTGCTATCACCAGCTCCCCCTACACACACACACACACACACACACACACACACACACACACGCACACGCACACGCACACGCACACGCACACGCACACGCACACGCACACGCACGAGCACGCGCACGCGCGCACACACACACACACAGACACTCCTAGGGTTGTGACTTTCTGTTTGTAAGTGGGGGCTGTTTACCTTCATTACATAGGTGTGGTGCTATTATTCCCCAAGCAGGGGGGACTTAACAATGGCTACACCACTAAAGACAATGACTCATTCATCCTGCTGGTAGCTCGTTTGAGAAGGGCTAGCATCTCCACATCTCCTCCCCCACAGGTGACTGAGTGTTGGCAGGTCCAATCTTGTGTGGGCCCTGCATAAGCAACAGCTATATTATACTCAGAAGCCACTGTCAAGGCCCCTTCTCCAGGGTCTGGCTCACTTACAGTCTTACTTCTTCCTCTTCTGTGAGGCTTTCTGCCCTGGAAGGGGCAATATAGAAGTCCCCTTTGGAACTGAGAACTCAGAAGTCACCTGTTCTCAGCACAGTGCCCAGCCATGAATCTCCATTAACTGGCATTTATTACGAAAGGAAGCTTCTTAGACCAAGGCCGAGGGGTGCATCCATCTATGGGTATAAACATACGTGTGTAGGAGGCAGTTTGACAACATATCTATTAAACAAACAAGAAGCAACAGAACCAGTAAGCTCACTCCTCAAGCCCATGATCTCCCCAGCTCCTGATCCACAGAAGCAGACAGACCTCAGATCCAATCAAAATGCAATTGTCTTCTCCCATGGGATGGTTGGTTTTGATCATCAACTTGATATACTGTAGAATGACCTGAGAAGGGACTCTCAATAATGCATGCGCTAGAGTAGATTAAATGAGGTGGGAAGGAGTTTCCCTGAACATGGGTGGTACTATTTTATGGTCTGGGCCCTTGAATGAATGAAAAAGGGAAAGCTAGCTGTTAGGGGAATATGTTCATTAATTCATCCCTGACTACATTGACCGCTGATAGACAATGATGTACTGCTTCAAGATCTTGCCTCCTCAACTTCCCCACAATGGTTGAATGTCACTTGGAATTATGAGCCAGAGACATTTTTTTTCCTCCTTTAGTTGCTGTATTTTATCATAAACCAGGAACAAAGCTAAGATACCACTTAGTCATGCCTCTACTGTACCCATGTGCACAGAGCTAGCAAGGTTTGTAGCTAGATGAGGCCACTGAGGACTTTCTCCCTGAACTGGCTGCCTAAAAATGTTCAACACTATCAAAGTTGGCCAGTAGGAAAGAGCAAGAGTCTCACCATCTAGTTCTGGGCTGCACTCAGCAGCAACGGTAGTTACTTGTATTGTTTCAGAGCCACAACTCACAAATAGGTATTCCACATATATGATCAACAACTCACTCCATGCGTGGCATTCTCATTCAATATCCGTGGCGTCTGGATTTGGCATCATCTACTATGCCCGGTACCACTAACCAAACTCTACTTTTAAATAACATTTTGATTTAGCTTATAAAGGAAACTTTCCTGTGTCTTCTTCGTACTTAGTTTTAGACACCTCACCCAGACGCCTACCTCTATCTGGTCCTGCTCACATCTTGTTTAGACTTTGTCACTCATAAATTTGTGTTCATTTTCATTACTTCTCTATTATTTACAGCCCACCTTCTGTTCTCCACACACTATGCTCTTTTCTAGCATCCAAATAACTCCTGCTTGGTTGTGT
Source organism: Phyllotis vaccarum (assembly GCA_033318265.1). NCBI lineage: Eukaryota > Metazoa > Chordata > Mammalia > Rodentia > Cricetidae > Phyllotis > Phyllotis vaccarum. The sequence continues at coordinate 3,567,988 of JARWLC010000014.1, forward strand.
AAAAGCTTAGACCACATTCCTCTCTGTCTTCAGCTTCCTTTGAATCTATAGGGAAGGAAAGGCCTCTCTTGGATGTGGCAAAGTATCCAGTAAACCCATACTGATTCGTTGTTTTTAAGAATGTTCTGAGCTGCCTGGGAACGGAGAGCGTGTTAATCCTTTAAGGGGCTCTTTCAATCTGGATTTTGCTTGTAGGCAAGAATGGAGCTTGAGATCTTGAAGTGCTAAAAGTGGTCAAAAGGACAAGAGTTTCAAGTCTTAGCTCTCCCATCAGATTTGCTTTCCTTCAAATATCAATTTCAAAGGGGGTGGGGGCATAATGCATAGTTTCAATGATTGGCCTGAAGACAGGATATAAAACGTACCTGGCGTAATAAGGCGTAATAACTCACGTGTGAAGGTACTAACTTGATGTTTTTATTCCATGTCCCCCATTTATGTTTATCCTGGATGTAGGAAGGCTCGTGGTCATTTATGAGATAATCTACTGAAGACATTCTGATCCTATACAACTTTCTTATTCATGGTTTTATTTAATCACAAGATATGAAACGGATTGGGTTCAAGCTTGCCTTCCCTTGATAACTGATTAATCTTATGTATTTTTTTTAAAAAAAAACTTTTTGAAGCAACAACTTCTATACTGACTTTACTGTGAAGTTGTTGTGAGACTTAATTGAAATTATACATGACAAAGGCTAGTCATTATCTACCTCAGAAATTCTGAGGCTAGTGTTCAGTCTCCTGGACTCCAAAGACCCCCACTGGAAGCTGGGAGGCTTCACTGTCCTATATGGATGTATAGGTTGTTGTACATCTCTCTATGTTTTGGTTTCCTCTCCAAAACTGGTGCCAGTAACACCTCATTCTATAGAGAGCAAAAGGGTTTATAAAGGAACATACAAGCAAAGACTTTGAAAATGCAAGCTATTCTTTATATAATTATTATGACTGTCTTTTCTAACTTTGCTTAATAACTTTCAGAATATGAAGAGATTAAAAAAAAAGTAGCCAGTGTTTAAAATTCATCATATTATAAGCATGTAATCTTTTCAGTTGATCTCTACAAAACTGTAATTCCTTTTTTTTTTTTTTTTTTTTTTTTTTTAATTGGTTAAGGTTCAGAGAATCCAAGAAACTTGCTCAAAGACACATCTGACTGCAGAAGCAAATCTAGAAACCAGGAAGGTAGACACCGGAACCAACATCTAAGCACTATCAAATGGCTTCAAGACTACTGCTTGACTGCTCTCTCTTCCAACTCTTTCAAGGAAAGGTTGGATCTCACAGTTGGAAAAAGAAGGGAGTTTTCAAATTAAATGGAGTTCTGAAGTTTTAGATCAAACCCATGTGTCTGTTGCATTTCAGAACCACGCTTTTGCTGAAGACTATGGATTCATAATGGACAAGGGCATTTCCTTGGGCTACGGTCTTGTCCAGAATGCTGATGGAATGAAAGGGTAGAATGGTTTGGATTCCTCACACATAATATCACCCCCTTTCTTCTTAATTTATCCTTTTATTTCCTCATGCAAATCTGAGAGCTGTAGTAGCTGGGTTTCTTGATCTCTGGCGGCCAGGGACCTGGACCCACAGACCTGCTGTGCCAGACCCTTAGCCGCCCAGCTGCCTGCCTCTCAGACCCCCAGAAATGACTCAAACGCTTATATTAACTTCATGCTGTTTGGCCTATGGCCCAGACACATTGCTAGCTAGCTCCCACATCTTAAATCAACCCATTTCTATTAATCTGTCGGCCACGTGGCCCGTGGCTCACCTGGGTTCTTTACATGTTGATCCTTGGGCGGCTGGCTCGATCTGCCTCTGACTCTGCCCTTCCTTTCCTACCTATTGTGATTCCTCCTCCTACTTCTTCTATGGTGCCTGTCATGGCCCAAAACAGCTCCTTTATTTAAAGATTGAGATTCACAGCACACAGAAAGGCATTTCCACATCAGAGAGCTTTCTTCTCCTGCTTCGTAAGCTTGGCACTTTGCATCATAATGCTTTTTATTGTAATAGTACATGTTTTTAAGATGTATTATTTTATTTGTGTGTGTGTGTGTGTGTGTGTGTGTGTGTGTGTGTGTGTGTGTGTGTGTACTACCATGTATGGAGGTCAGAAAACACTTTGTGGGAGTTGGCTGGAGTTAGAAGATTGAACTCAGTTGTCAGGCTTGGTGACAACTTTACTCACTGAGGCATCTGACTAGCTTAGTAATTCTTTGTCCGAACTGTGGCATACATTTGAACTTAACCGTTTGTTAAGAAATCATCCCATCAAATAGACTTGGGAAATTTTGCCTTCTTTTCAGTGCTTTCTCAAATAAATTCATAATCAGATCACCACAACTTTATTTCCTCCATGCTCACCTTGTCCTGCACACAATATCTTCTGAAAGTTTGGATGTGTGTTGAGTCATCCTTGGAACTCTGAAATGACACTATCTTGACCATGGCAGATAATCTATTTATATGTATTGCTTTGCAAGTATTTTATTGAGATCTTTTGCATCTGTGTTCATAAGGGATATTGGTCTGTAGTTTTCTTTTTTGTTGGAGCTTTTGGTATCAGAGTAGTAGTACCTCATAAGAAAAAATAGGAAGTGTTCTCTCAGTTTCTATTTTGCAAAATGATTTGAGGAGTATTGACTTCAATTCTTTGACAGCCTAGTAGAATTTGGTGTTGAATCCATCTGTTCTCTTTCCTTCTTTCTTTCTTTCTTTCTTTCTTTCTTTCTTTCTTTCTTTCTTTCTTTCTTTCTTTCTTTCTTTCTTTCTCTTTCTTTCTTTCTCTCTCTCTTTCTTTCTTTCTTTTTTCCTTCCTTCCTTCCTTCCTTTCTTTTTTCCTTCCTTCCTTCATTCCTTCCTTCCTTTCTTTTTTCCTTCCTTCCTTCATTCCTTACTTCCATTCTTTTTTCCTTCCTTCCTTCATTCCTTCCTTCCTTCCTTTTTTTCTTTTGGGGGGTAGGGAAAGTTTCAATTATTGCTTCCATTTCACTTGGGGTTATAAGTATACTTAAATTGTTAATGTGGTATTGATTTAACTCTGGTAGATTGTATATTTTGAAATTTGTCATTTTTAAAGGTTTTTCAGTTGCTAGAATATAGTTTTTAAAGTATGTTCTCTGGAGTTCCTCCATTCTGTTGTGATGCCCCCTTTACATCCCTAATTTTATTAATTTGGACATTTTTCTCTCATTTATTATTAGTTAATTTGACTAAGAATGTGTGAATTTTGTTGACTTTCTTAAAAGACCAACTCTTGATTTTATTTATTTTTTTAGAATACTGTTTTTATTTGTTTCTATTCCATTGATTTCAGGCTTGAATTTTGTTATATCTTCTTGTATACTCCTTTTGGGTATTTTTATTCTTTTTTCTAGAGCATTCAAGTATGTAATTAAATTACTTATGTTAGATCTCCGGGTTTCTTATGTAAGTTATAGTCTTGTCTTTCAAAACTGTCTTCATTATGTCTCGTAGGTTTGGCTCTGATGTTTTCATTTTCCTTCAATTCCAAAAGTTTTACATTTTCTTCTTGATTTCTGTCTTGACCCATTTTTTAAAGCCGGTAAATGTTCAGTTTCCATGAGTTTGTAAGCTTTCTGTTGTTTCTGTTGTTGTTGATATACAGCTTTAAACTATGATGGGGTAAGATGCCCACGAGTTACTTCAATCTTCTTATGTCTGTTGAGATTTGCTTTGTATCCATGTGGTCAGTTTTAGAGAAAATCTCCATGAACTGCTGAGAATAGAGTTTACTTTGTAGAGTCTGTGTGGAACGTTCTGCAGATTGGCACTAGGTCTATTTTATTTACGATGTTATTTAACTCTAGCATTTCTCATTTTAGCTGTTGTCTGGATAGCATGTCTGTTGGCGAGAATGGGCACTGAAGTCACCCACCATCACCGTGTGAGGGTCTGTTGGAGATTTTAGTTGTAATACTATTTCTTTCATGAACTTGGGTACCCTAGTGTTTGGTTCATAAAGTTTAGAATTGCTGAGTCTCCTTGGTGGAATTTTCCTTTAATGGGTAGGTATTGTTCTTCCAAACCTGTTTTAGTTTGAAGTCTACTGATTTTTTTTCAGATATTAAAAGTTACACCTGTTTGCTTCCTGAGTCCATTTTTCTGGAATACCCTTTCTTATGCTTTTTTCCTTTAAGATAGTATCTATCCTTGGTGATGAAGTGTATTTATTGACTGCAGCAAGATGAATTGTATTTTCTAATCCAATATGTTAGTCGATGCCTTTTCATGGGGAACTGAGACCATTATATTGAGAATTCCTAATGAGCAGTAATTATTAATGCACTTTATTTTGTTTTTGTGGTGTTTGGTCTACTGTTCTTGGATTATTTGTTACTTATGTCCTTTTGGGTATAGTTAACCTCCTCAGACCAAAGTTTCCCTGTACCCTACTGACTAATGTTCATAGTGATGGAAAGTATTCTACATTCCCTGTACCCTACTGACTAGTGTTCATAGTGATGGAAAGTATTCTACATTCTTCTAGAGGAGAAAAGCTATCATCAGTATCACTCAGCTACAAGCCCTGTGATCTACAGCAGAAACCTGCCTTCAGGATATACTGATGTAACAATGGCATAAATGTTATTGGAATAGCAAATCATTTTTTTAAAAAAATGGATTTAAGACCTATTCTGTGAGATGAAACCCATACATGAAACTGCTGTAAAATGCTCAAGAACTTGAGACTATAGAGGTCTAAAGCCTGGGAGAAAACTTGTAGAGGGATAATGGTTTGGCCTACTAGTTTAATAAAAACGCTGATTGGCCAAAGGCAGACAGGAAGTGTGGGCAGGGCTACCAGACTAAGAAAACTCTGGGAACAGGAAGAACAGAGCAGAAATGCCACAGAGAAGGCAGAAGAAACAGAGAACAACTATGGTGCTCTGAGAAAGGGTACCAAGCCCCATGGCTGAACAGGATAAGAGTCCTGGGTTAGATTAAAGGTAAAGAGTTAGCAAGTTATATGCCTGGGCCCCAAGTCAATCAGCGTACAATTAATATAAATGTCTGTGTGTTTCAGTGGGACTATGGGACTGTGGGTCTGAAAGTCCAGACCACAAAACTAGACTGGAAAATACAGGCCACGAGGCTAGGCCGGAAAGTCAGGGCCAGAAACCTAATAAAACAAAAACCTCATGCTATTATTCTACTAAAGGAACATGGCGATAAAATCGCTCCTAATGACATACTATATACCCATAAAGTGATGCCTCACTCAGCCCACATCAGAGAAGCTTCTCTCAGTAGATGGAAATCAGTGCCGAGACTCACAACAGGATAATATGTAGATCCTAAGTGGGATTTCTTCCTCAAAGCTCCCTCCTCAAGGCTCAGGGATCTATGCAGAAGAGGTGGCCAAAGGACTATATGGGCCAGACTTTGTGGAAAACTCCAAGTAACAGTGTCTGCTAGACACAACAGATTGATGCAAATATAAACTCACAGAGACTGGCAGCATGTGCTGGGCCTGCAGGGCTTCAATCCAGACAGGGTCTCAGCACTGAGAAGAAGAAACAGACAATTGACAGACACCCTCTGGCAAAGGGAAAAGCAGTTTTCTCCAATGGAGTTTCGCTTGTCAATCACACTTCAGGACAGGCCTCATGCCCAGGAGTAATTGCCAACACAAAACAAACTCAATGGTTTTTTTTTTTTTTTTGTGGGAGTTTTGTTTCATTTTGTGGTATTTTAGCATTTTTTGTCTTATTGATATTTTGCTTGTTTGTTTTACTTTTTTGAGTTTTTTTTTTTTTTTGTTAGAGAGAGGGGAAGGAGAAAGAGAGGGGGGAAGAGACAGAAAGGGCAGGGAGGGAGAGAGAAACATAAATTTGAATGGGTAGGGAAGGGAGATGGATCTGGGAGGATCTGGGTAATGGGAAACATAGCAAAACTATATTTAATGAAAAAAATTAAGAAAAGTTGGGATGTCTAATGCTGTAATTACATGTCTCAGAATTGAACTCTACATCTGTATTTTGAACAACTGTGAGTGTGCTTATATGGCTTCTGGCATGCCAATATTGTAAACTCAATAGCCAATAAGAATTATAGGTGATACCAAGTGCTCTTATACACATCTTATTATATTTAAGTCATCTTGTCTGTAGATAGGGAGATAAGCCGATAAAGAGCTGGGTCATAAAGTAGAACCATTGAGGCATGAATATTTGTTTCTTGATACCAAGTTTCAGTTTTTTTATTCCCTGGTCTCACTAGATATTATCTAATCTCTAACTGGTCTAACTTGTAGGTTATAGTTTACGTAATTATTGCAGAAACATTTTGTGTTGATACTGTATCTTATGACATACACTCATTTTGTGTGGTCCTCACAACAACCCTAAAGAGAGCGTCTTTTCTAGATCTGAAATAAACGAAGGCCCAGACAAACTAAGTAGTTTGCCAAAATTCACCCAGTCAGTCAGAAGCACTACCAACATTTCATTTCTTCATGTTTTTTTAAACATTCAGCCCCATTGCTTTCTTTGATAATTAAGATATCTTAATTACAGAGTATTTTATAGAAGAGTCTGATAACTGAAGAATAACACAGTCCTCAGAGAATCAGATTTGAAATGTAGATACTTTAGAGAAATTAAAAAGACTCTTCTAAAGGTCTGTTTTAAAATTTAGTTACAATAGTAGGCATTTAAGCTAATGAGTAATGTGTGAGATAATGCTCTTGTACACTGTAAAGATTTGTCACTCATGTAGGTTTAATAAAATGTTGATTGGCCAGTAGCCAGGTTGGAAGTATAGGAGGGGTGACCAGACTGGGTGAATTCTGGGTAGTGGAAAGGCAGAGAAGCAGTTATCAACAAAATGCAGAGGAAGCAGGATGAGAAAGCTGAACTGAGCAAAGGTAACAAGCCACATCGCTAAACATAAATAAGAATTATGGGTTTATTTAAGCGTAAGAGCTAGTTAGTATCAAGCTTGAGCTATTGGCTAAATGTTTATAAATAACATTAAGACATTTGAGAGTTTCTAGTGGGGCAGGAACTTCTGACTACAAAGTAAAAAGAAATTGGTCTCTTTTTTTTTTTTGGTTACTCTTAAAAGAACAAGGGATTTGTTCTGCTGCTTTCCAGTGCCAGATACCCCCAAAGAAGCATTTGGTTTTTGATTTTTGTTTTGATTTCTGATTTTTTCGAGACATGGTTTCTCTTTTAGCCTAGTGTCCTGGAACTCACACTCTAGACCAGGCTGTGGTCAAACTCACAGAAATCCATCTGCCTCCTCCTTTCAAATGCCGGGATTAAAGATGTGCACCACTTCCCAGCTGAAGCACTGGGCTTTAATCAGAGGTTTTGGCAAGCATTGACTGAAGTCATCCAAAATGTGTCTATTTTTTCACTAATTCTTACATTCATTATTTAGACCTTGCATCGTGCTGCTCTCTAAGCAACATTTGCCGCACTCATGATTACAAAGGAAAATTCGGGATATGCCCACGAACATGTCCACAGCAGAAGTGGACTTGGACAGTTCAGACTGTGCACTGAGGATCAGGCTTCCCGTCGTCGTCTACTCTTCCGGTGACACTGTCTGGTCACTGTCCCTGCTGAGTCACTTCCTGTCATCCGGTGCAAGAGAACCAGAAAATGGGTTCGGCACATAGTGCTTGATAGCCCTTACGTTTCCATTCTCTTAACCCGACCATATAGGCGCACATAAATAATTGGCATTTATTTTTAATTTATTGTTCAGAAAGCTTTTTTCTTCTTCATATTTTAACTCCTCATTTTAACTCCACAATCGTTGGACTTGCTTTCTCATCCCAGTGAATACCAGAGCACTAGTAATTCAACACAAGATGGCACTGAATACATTTGTTATACTGACCCTCTTAGAAAAAGTGCCCTTGTTTTTCAAATTTGTTTTCAAGAGGAGGGATTATGCAACCAGATATCTTTCTGGTTTTTCTTCTGTTTAAATCTATTTTAAGTCATTCTATTATAATGTATTTAATGTGAAAATTGTTTTGCTATGCATAAAATATAATTTAAATTTTTTAATATATAATAAAATATAAGAAAAAGTGAAAAAATTCTGCATTTATCAATAAAGATAAAGATAAACAGTCTACAAAATTAAATTAGAAATTAACTTTATTTTTTTTAAAAAGGAAAGAAAGGCAAAAAAAAAAAAAAAAGAAAGAAAAGAAATTCATTCCACATTCTTGCTCTAGACATTTGGAATTTGTTTTTCTTTAAAGAGCATTAGAATTTTATTTATTTATTTTCAAATCTCTCTCTGTCTCTATCTGTGTATGTATGTGTGTGTGAATGTGTGTATGTGTGTGTATGTGTGTGTATGTGAGTATGTGTGTATGCATATGTGTGTGAGTGTGTATATGTATGAGTGTGTGTGTGTGTAAGTGCTCACATGCCTAAGTAAATGCATTTGCACTATGTATGTACAGGAATGAAAGGAGATCACAGAGAGGTGTTGGGTATCCTGTTCTGTAGTTATTGTTGTGAGCTGTTATGTGTGTGCTGGGAACTAAACCTGGATCTTTTTTTGAGAGCAATCAATGTTCTTACCTACTGAGTCATCTCTCCAACCCGTAGAATTTGATTTGTTAAGAAAATTAAGTGGGCATTTGGCCTGTATGCCATGTCAATCCATGTACCTAGACAAAGCCATCGTAGTACAGTGAGCCAAAGGAGAGCCTACGCAGGGTAGATAGTATCACGCCTTAGCTACTCCAGAAGGTGAGGTAAGAGGGTCATTTAAATCCAGGATGTCAGAACCAGCATGGGTACCATAGTAAGACTCTCTCTCTTTCAAAAAAAAAACAAAACAAAACAATGCTGAGCCTAAACTAACCAGAGGTCAAGATTGCTCAGTCTCAACCAGTCTCATTTCTTGGCTCAAACCACCTCTACATTTCCTACATTTTCTTCTGCCTTTTAGGTAGAAACTGGCTCTCATCCACTGAGAGCCTGATCCTACAAGAGCAGGACTTGACGAAAAACAAAAGTCTGAAGCAAATCTTCATTTGTCTTGGGAAGTAGCATCCGTGTCCTCAAGTGAGAGAGATCAGCTAGCCAGACTCTTCTCCAAAGGATTACGAGTATGAGAATTTTAACTTGCTGCATGTATATGTGAAAAAACAACAGAATTTTGGTGGAACAGCTCAGACTATCTTTGAGATTTTCCTTGGGCAGGAAATTTTACCTGAGAAAATGGAAGCTTCTTTGGCGCTAGCACAGTGCTGTTTAACCAAAAGCAAGTTCTTCACCATGAATAAGAAAACATGCTCATGACCCCAGCACAACACTCCCTTTTATGAGAGTGAATATTTCTCCTTTGACTATAACTTTAATTAAACTCTATTAACTTTAATTTAATTTAAGCTGTTTAAATAGTTCAGATGCTATTAAATGCAAAGAACACATTTTTTAAAAGGTATTTAGTTTCTGGGCATTTTCCCTCGATCTCACACAGCCTTAATTATGCTGTACTTATTGTTAAGTATATCATAAAATAAAATATAATGTATAAATTGCATTAATCTCCATGAAGTAAACTTGATGCAGAGCTATTCACTAGCCAAAATCAGAGGTATAATAAATAAGCAAAGCACATAACATCTTCAAGCACTTGGACCTCTGCAGATGTGAGAAGATTTTATTATATTCTTTTATTCCTTCCATGGAAATGAGGGTAGGCATTTTCACGTACCTTGTGTCATTATGTAATATTCCCATCCTATTACATGATTCTCTGCCTTTTCCCCCTCTGCTATATTTTAATGTCTTTTCCTCAAAGTGGAGCTTTCTCTGTATCTAGAATAATTTTCATAAGCTTGCCAAGTCATATATTTTCCTTTCATAATTACTTGTATAATTACAGTACCCTGGCACATATTAGTAACTAGGGAAACGGGGCTATTTAATTATATCCTAATGAACATTTGCAATTATATAATTTTTAAAATCCATAGAAAATTAAGAAAATACTCTCCACCAAGCAGAGGATTACTTGGATTTCATTTTTAAGAATCTTAATAAGCTAAATTGATTCTCTCTAAAAATACAGTTTCCATGTCATATAAACGCTGTACACTTTAACCTTTGGAAGACAGAACCTGTAATTCTAAGATTTGGAAGCAATTTTGGATGTCTTCAAGTTCACTTTTTTTCTGTGATTTACTAGCAGATGTTTTACTAAACCTTTTTTAATTTGCAACACGGACTCGTTAATGTGATATTGCTTAAACATCTCCTGGGATGTAGTGTGTTCCTTGTGTATACTGAACAGCCTTCATGATGAGCAGGTAACCACTGACACCTAATGTGCGCGAGGCACTCTTAATTTTACAAGGATTGAGTCAAACTTCACTACTGTACGTGGAGAGCCAACCTAAAGTCATGGGCACAGCAATTCTATGTGAAGAAATGGCATGACAAGAGTCTAACATACTAACTGTCCACTCAGCTGTGTACTCAGTGGGGCAGGGAAGACGTCACATCATGCTCTGTAGCTGTTGCTTTGACCTTTGTCACTTTTAGCTCTGCAAACTGAATCTCTTTGATTTTGTACCTGAACTTTCTTTTCCTACTGAACCACGTTTGATTTATAGTACAATTAAAAAAAAAAAAAAAAAAAAAAAAAAGCTTGGGATGTGGTTGGTCACTTCCCAGAAGCTCTTTGTCTTACAGTTCATGGGGAAGTTGTCCTCACATCTAGTCTTGCATGCCAGAGCAGTCAGGTCCAGACGCCAGTCAGTCCAGAGTCCAGGCTCAATCCTGCCGGGACTATTAGAGCCAGGTACATAGGTCATGGGGATTAGCTGGTGATAGACATTTGAAAGGGTCCATTAAGAATTAGAAAGTCCTTCTGATGAGGGCAAGAATTTCTCAATGGTGGGGGTCACCTTGAGCATTCAGGGTTTCTCAGCCATTTATCTGATAGCACTTAAAATGTTAGTTTTTATTGATAAAGTAATAATAATGAAAATCGTTCGGTTCACATAGTTAACCAGCAAAGGCACTTGAGAAAGGCTAAATATAAATATCTCAAACAATAATTTCATTGTGTTTATGTGTGTGTGTGTTTAGAAAAAAATGTATTCAGGCTGGATACTTCTGTAAAACCAAATAAAACAGTGATTTGAATATTATAAAATGGAAATTAGAGTGTTCAAAATGATTTTATGTTATTTTATACTTTGTATAATACTATGTATTATAATCTTCAAAAAAGAAAAAAGGTAGTAGGATTTATGCACGTGAGACCAGACCTATTTTTTCCCAGCTCTGAAAAACTGCTTCATGCATGCATGGCTTTATCCCATGGGTCCTCATGGATACATAGCTCATGAAATTAAAGGCACATGGTAATAAAATACGCATAAAGACATATGACATTCAAAGCCCACTACATACATGTCTCTATTAGCTCTCAGAAGTACCCTGTGGGATTTGCACTATCATGCATTTGTTTTGTGTGTGAGGAAATGAACTTACAAGAAATGAAGAATTTGCCCTGGATACTGAACTGGTAGTGGCCAAGCTGGGGTTCAGTGCTGAGCCTCTCTGTCTTAAAGGTCTCTATTCTGTAATTATACTACACTATTGCTCAGGTACCAGAAAGGTGGCGGCCAATAAAGGTGTGAATATCCGAAGTGGCTGAATGAAATCCAGAACTCAAAGCCACCACCATCTGAACCCGGGGAGCTATGCTGATCAATGTGTCTACCACCGTCCCGGGCTAATAGTGATGTGACAGTGGATAGACAATGAAGAAAGAATTTCATTTCCATTTCCCATAAGAACTGCCAAGTTTACACTGAAGCAAGATCATGAGGGGTTTCACTCATATATTTTATTTCTTAGTGCTTCCAAGGTGAGAGTCAGCAGCATGGTGAATCAGACTCTCTGAACAAAGCTCAGCTTCATCTCTGTCCATACCAAGACCCCCTCTCATTATTAATTTGGGTTGTCTGTATGAAAGCAAGGATAGTCAGAAGTTTCAGTTCCGATAAATTGTAAAAAAAAAAATAAAAAGTACCAGCAATAATAAAGATGAGAAACAAATAAGATATTGTGAGTTAGGAGGAAGAGAATATTATTTATTAGATCAGTGGAGATTTTATGTAGAAATATGTTGACATACTTCCTAAATATTAATAGTTGATCTTGGAGTAGATAAGTTTGATAAAGAAGGGACCTTTAGATTGAACGACACATGCTCCTCTGTCATCTAAAGCAGGACATAGAAGAGGAAAAAGGAAGCGCTTTCCACAATTACACCAATGCAATGGATGAAGCTGGGATCGATCTGGGCAAGCCATGGCATAGGAACCACAGAGGAAGGGGTAGACTAATTCTTTGGCTTGAGCAAAGGAGGGAAATGATAGAATGTAAGATTATAGAAATGCATTGGTGTTATATGGTGTAAGACTTTGAGTGCCGGGCAGGGCTTTACACAGTCTGATCTGTGATACTGGGAACAGTTCACTACAGGATATAAGTACATCTGTCTTTCAAAGAAATAAATTTGACAGTAGAGGGTAAGATAAATGTAGAGGGCGGACCTTGGAAACACATGCTGAATATAACAACACTATGGCTTCCTTAGTAAGCCTTGCTTTGAGAAAGCCTTTCTTGTTCACAGTGTAAATAAGGACAGCTCTACGCTGTACTCTTATTTTCTCTGGGCACAACTAATAAAACCAGGGGAAGACAAAGACTTTTGCCCATCGGATAGTATATTTTCCTCTCAGAAATTTGAACTTGGGATGAGAAAGTGAGTTAAACTAGGGAACCCATCATTCTGAAATGTTTGAGGTGGACCATGTGCAAAAGGATAGGAGATAAGTTTATTAGAAAGTTGGTGTGGAGAGAGGACAGTGCTGTAAATGTGCAAAGGAAGGAGATGTAAGTGTTATGTGTGTGCACTTGTGACTGTGCATGTGGATATAAAGAAGACACAGGAGGAGACATGGAGAAAGAAAAGATGAGAGACTGAGTTGTGGCTTCGAGGCTCTGTGGTTGCTATCCTTTGTGTTTCTAATAAGTTTTTTTCTTTCTCTAACCTATTACAGTTATTTTTCTTGAGAACAAATGTGTTTGTTTTAAGATGGAATATGAAGTATTTCCCAGCAAGTTTCACTTCCTGATTCCAGCTCTGTTTTGAACATCTTAAGAGATGCCTTCTCATAGCAGCCTTTCAAGTAGTTCAACAAGATGTCCTTTCCTACAAATTCTTTTTCCTTAGACTAAATATTTTTCCCCTTTGCAACACCTGTTTTGTTCTTTGTTTCTTGCGAAAACAGAAACTCAAAGTTGAGTGCCTTATTTCAAGACAGTTCTAGGCAGTCAAAGAAAACCATATTTTTTAAACAAAATATTTCAAATATTATGATTTTTGCATTCTGACAGCAGTTTGCCCCTTCCTCTCCTCTCGGTCTCTCCCATTTGCCCACCCCCACATCCTCTGTTCCTCTTCAGAAAAGGGCAGGCCTCCCATCAACCAAATACAGCATAACAAGTAACAATAGACTAGGCACCTCCCCTCCAGTATGAGGAAAAGGGACCTAAAAGTTGACAAAAGAATCAGAGACTGCCCCTCCTCTTACTGTTAGGAGTCCCACGATAACACCATGCTACACAACCAGAGGGTCTACCTAGGTCAGACCCAAACAGGCTCCCTGATTGTTGATTCTTTGTCTGTGAGTCTATATGAACCTAGATTAGCTGATTTTGTGGGGCCCTTTGTGATATCCTCGACCCATCTAGCTCCTACAATCCTTCTTTCTCTTCTGCTAATTCCACACGCTCTTACCTAATGTGCATCTGTGGGTCTCTGCATCTGTTAGAAAAAAATTACAATCTGTTTTTCTTGCATCTTGTACCTACCAAGGCAAGAAAATTTAATTTTTATGGTATCCAAGCCTGTTGTGGAATATTATTTTAACTAGGCAAAGGTGTGAAGGTGCGCTACATTTGTTTACGCTGTGGAATATTTCTTTAACTTTGTAAAGATGTGTTACATTTGTTTCTGCTGCCTTTGTTAAGGATGAAAAGAGGTGTTGCTGTTTCACCTTGCTTGCCTAAAGCACCTGATTAGTCTAATAAAAAGTTGAACTGTCAGTAACAAGGCAGAAGAGGGATGGGCAGGGCTGGCGGGTAGAGAGAATAAGTAGGAGGAGAAATCTACGCTTAAAAAGAGAGGGGGCAAAGAAGAGGGGAAGATACCCAGGGAAAAAGGTAGATAAAGAGAAACAGGTTAATTTGAATTATAAGAGCTAGCCAGGAACAAGCCTAAGCTAGGCCGAGCATTCAAAACTAGTAAGGTGTTTCCATTTCATGATTTGGTAATGGGCTGGTGGCCCAATAGAAAAAGCCTGCTATGCAGTCCTCTGTAGCTATGGGGTAAGAGGTGGGAAGAACTTGTAACATGTTCCTAAACTATAATATGGATGCAGAAGTGTCTGTCAATGTCTCTTTCACAATAAAATGTATTCACCCACGTGCATTTGTCTAGGAGAATGACAAGATTTTTGAATATGTAGAACTTTTCATGTGATCATGAGGATGTACTAAAGATACTGAAAGAGGAAACAGAAGGAGTTTAGTTCATTTACTCTGTTGGGTGGTTGGACACTCCAAAGACTGCCATCACGTCCCTACCTGCTTCATGGAAAAGGAAGAGCTCTTGTGTTTATAGCTATATAGGGCATATTTCTGTATCTTGCATGCTAATCTCAGTAGATAACTTAATTTTTACCTATAGCAGTTTTTAAACATTTTTATCACCAGCTGAGCCATCTCACTGGCACTAGATGTTATACTTTTATAAATAAAATTGATGATTATTTTGTCTCTAAGTCATTCATAGTCTCCAGCCTCTGTAATTCATTCAGTCCTAGTGGAATTGGTCTCTAGTCCCCAAACTCCAAAACACAATGATAATCCCTACTCACCTTCTATACCCAACTTTCTTTTTCCTTCTATAAGAGCTAAAGGAGAAAAAAAATATGCACTGAATAATTGAGCATAGAAAACTGTGGCAGACGATTTTCAAGTTTCAGAGATTATTTTGTATCATATGATGATCTGGAAAGCTCTCCATAGTTTGGGCACAGCTTTCCTCTAGTAGGGAACAATGCAGTTTTTCCTTAAATAGGTAAAACAATTCATCATAAACACAAGCAGGCTTTAGACTGACACTATTATTTCAGTGTCTTCTGAGTGGTCGATGCTCTTATCCTACAGTGATGGGAAGTGACTCCAGAAAGGTGGAATTGGCATACGAGTGACCTATGTGTGTTTGGTTTATAAGAGCTCATGATGACCCCTTTCCCAACTCTGTACACATGGCGTGGGGCAAGGCGGGGGGGGGGGGTTGAGGAAATGTTAATGTCCAGGAAGATGAGCCTAGAGGCCTAATATCAAGGCAAGGAAAAGATCGAAGGTCATCAGTCAGATCATGAACAGTTAAGTATATCAAAGCCAGAGCTGCAACATGAAGTGATGAAATGGAGGCCATCAAATAACAATTGTGAGAAATGACACAGCTCAAAACCAAGCTGAGGCCTGCACAGAGGTGAGGCAGCTCCCAGTCTGGCATCCAATGGTATGGTATCTTTTTTTAGCCATCTCTTATTGCTCTCAAGTTACCTGAGCAGAAAGGGGAAGGGGGAGGGATGAAGACACACCCTCTGAACAGATCATTTTAATATGTAAGAAATTAAGCTTTAAACAAAAATACACTGTGCTATTTAGAACGGGCTTTTTTTCAGTTATTATTTGGAGAAATAGGAGCTTGAAATGTCTAAGTTACAATATATGCACCCTTAAGTGTAGGGGATTGTGTTGTTCCATTGTAAAGAATTGTCCTACCCACTGGTTTAATAAAAGGTGCTGATTGGCCAAAGGCAGACAGGAAGTGTGGGTGGGGCTACCAGACTAGGAGAACTCTGGGAACTGGAAGAACAGAGCAGAATGCCAGAGAGAAGACACAAGAAACAGAGGACAACTATGCTGCTCTAAGAAAAGGTACCGAGCCGCATGGCTGAACAGGATAAGAGTCATGGTTTAGATTAAGGGTAAAGAGTTAGCAAGTGATATGCCTGGGCCTTAGGCCGATCAGCATAAAATTAATGTAAGCATCTGTGTGTCTCTGCGGGTCCGTGGGTCTGCGGGTCTAAACCTTGAGGCTAGGCCCAAAAGTCCGGGCCGGAAACCTCCTACTACACTTAAGCACCTGATCCAAGAGAATCGAGAGTACAGACTTCTACGAATGTTTTAGCCAGAAGGATTTCACTTATGACCCTCAGGTGAAGAGCTAGCGTTTGAATAAAACAATAAAAGATTTGCATGATTTTAATGAGAGAAAAAAATGGTGGAGAAGGATATTTAAAAAAAAAAAAAAAAAAAAAAAAAGGAGATTGGATTAGAGGGAATAGCACCAAGTATGAAAAGTAAATATTCTTTTAGTGGGGGTGGATCCCTGTTGACTGGACTATAACATTCTCAATTGGAAAAGGGCTTTGGTAAGTGCACTTTTTAAATCCACTTTTCTTTACTTAACAAGTAAATGAAGCATGAGGATGGATAGAAAATGGGTCTGTCATCCTCAGGTTGACAGAGCCCTGGCTCCCCAGACACAGGTCAAGCCCTGTTATCTACCATTGCCCTTCCTGGCTACGGAGGGTGCGACACAGGCCACAATGGCCCTGACTATGAGAAGTCCCTGAACATTTTGGGGAAGAGGATTCTAATTCATATGGCTGCTGAATGCCAGGATAAATGGCACAGAATAGAAAGCCCTGTAAATAGCAGTGCAATCATTCAGGGATGAACAGAACCAGGGCGTAGCTCTTGGACTATAGCCTCACTGGGCTATTCCTGGCGTCCTCATGCCTTTAAAATGTGCCTAGGGATTCTTGAATGAACTCTTTAATAAATTAGTAAGGCCATGGAGGTAGTGAGCACACAATGTTACAGGAAACTTCATGACAAACATGTTTTTAAGTCTTGTGACACAAATTGGTCATTAGACTTTGAAGTTTTGAGTTCATTTGTGCAGAAATATGGCCTCCATGTAAATTCTCCGTCATGGAATTAGAAAACGGATCTGGAGCTAAGGGTGCAGAAAGAAATGTGGATTTATAGGTTTTGAGGGGAATCAGAAATACATCATCTCACTGCTAACCACTCCTCTTCAGAGTGGGCTGAGCCTTCTGGAGAAAACCTGGGAACTCTTCCCATCCTGTGTGCTGACCTCTCTCTTTTATATTTCTGGGTTTTTTAGGTTATTTTTTTGAGGGCACTGGGCTTTAACTCAGCAGTTAGATTCTAAAAACTGAAGAATACATGGGTGTGGTGCTGTTTACTGGAACAAGTGATTTATTTTATTGCCTAAATTTCAAGTCCTTTAATATGTTTCCTAAGAAGTCATCTGATTTGGGAAATTATCCCCAAAATAAAACTGGAGGACTGAACCGGTGTTAGAGTTGAAAGGAACTAAAAAGTGTAACGGGGTCCACAGGAACACTTTCACTAATAGGAAAATCAGGGGCTACTAATTTATACTGACTGTGTGTTGAAAACAATATTTAAGTGGTTACTTTGAAGATAAGCCAGCATCGTAGCCTGTGGGTCTCGGTCCTGTTGGTAATGAGAAGTGGAATACAGCCCAGAAAGGAGGGTTCAAGGGAAGGTCTGGTTTTATATGTGTTTTAAAGAGAGACCTCACACCAGCAACATTATAGGCCCTGTCACATCCCAGACAGTCAGTGCGGGGAAGCCACGGGAACAGAGTATGGAGGCTGCTTGGCCCCCAGCCAGTGGATAAGCCCAGAGCTTTCACAGATCATCTTTTGAAAAGCTCCTGCCCAATGGCATCAGCCCTGACCTCAATGTCAAGGGACTCACATTCTTGTTATGGCTCTGTCTGTGGCTAACCATATGTCCCCGGGAAAGTCATTTAGCGTCTGCTTTGGTTTCCTGTCTGAATACCTGACCCTCCTGCTTTATGGGGATGTTGCAGAAATGAATGGAGAGGAGGTATGAGAGAATGCTTTGTATTCTCCTAAGAAACGTGCTCTGTGATTTAGAAGGATTATTATTAATACCCCCAGACTGAGGACTATAAAGTAAGCAGAACAATAAACATACTTGTTGAAATTATCCATAGTGTCCCACTCTGTCTAAGGAAGGTCTCCTCACGGGTCTCTGACAGGACCTAATGATCTCTGTACTTATTCCAAAGGTTTAACCAGAAATCTCATGTGATCACTGTTTTGGTAATATTTAAAATATATAGAGATTAAAGTAATATGATCTAGGAGCAGCTTGGTCCAAGAATAGGATTGGGGTTTTTTTTTTTTTTTGTTTTTTTTTTTTTGTTTTTTTTTTTGTTTGCTTTTATAATTTAGAACAGAATTTTACAAACTTCTTCCACCGCCATGACCAGCACCCAAATAATGGATTAAACAATGATACAGAAACTAAACACACCTGATGCTGGATTGCTGAGCGAAGGTCCACTCTGCCAGAATGATTAGTCCTTAGAGGACCCGGGAGTCCTTTGGCAAATCTTATATTTGTGGCAAGTGACTGAATCTATCTCCTGCAATTCCTAAGCTGGGAAACCTGAGGAAATAAATATATGAGACATTGAGGACCTCAAAATAAAACCATGCAACCTGAGCCCTCAGCAGTTAGGTTTATATTTAAGAGTGATTAAGAACCAGGATCATATAAGGGGCTGTAATTTCATCAGGAGGCATAAAAATAGTGATTCTCTTTCTTCTTCTTAGTCTCTCCTCCTCCCCTCCTCTTCCTCCTTCTCCCCTTCCTCTTCTCTGCAGATCTTTGGGGCAGGAAATCACACTCCCCATTCATGTTGCAGAACCATAAGGTGTTTCCTTCATCTCCTCCTCCCCTCCTCCTTCTTTCCTCCTCCCCTCCTCCTTCCCTCCTCCTCTTCTTCCTCCTCTTTCTCCTTCTCCTCTTCCTCCTTCTCCTCTTCCTCCTTCTCCTCTTCCTCCTTCTTCCTGACAGAATAAAGCAGATTCACTGTTTTCTGTTGTTGCTACCTGGGGAGATATTTTGACTCCATTTCACTCCCCGGTGAAGTCCTTTGCTTTAATCAACCTTTACTGTGGTCTACTGGTCTAGCCCAAGTTCTGGACCCATGATGATGTCTCATGATATCATGAGATGAAACACTATGGAAACGCCCAACTGCACCTCAAGCTTATTAGGGTATAATTCCAGTAGGGGCAATTAAGGCCCATATTATATTATTCATGGTAGCTAGTTTAATCAATGTCTAATTTAATTAACCACAGATTTCTTAAATGTAGGACTCATTATATATTCTGCTTTGTATCTAAAAGACCCGATGTAATTTCCAGTACCTAATATATTCTTACTAAATACAAAGCGAACAAATTACATGCAAATGACAGATCTACAATGCACCATCATTGTGATGGTATAGTCCTCACTACCTGAGTTAATTTTATTCTTCCGCTGAGGCAAAGTAGGTTTATTTACGAGGAAACCTTGCACACAAGATATAGTCATGAACAATGGGACATGTTCTGAGAATGAGGTGCTAGGTCATTTCATCACTATGTGGACTCTGCAGATTCTGACTGTGTAAATGAAGATATCCATGATGCCATCAAATGACATAACCTTATGGGAGCATTGTGCAGTCACCTGTCTGTAAAGATCCCTGTTGAGTGTCCCATGGCTTCATTTGTTCAGAATGAAGAACAGTGCAACGACATCTGATGGTTCCAAGCAATCTCCGCTGGAGACCTACTATACTAAGTCACACACCTGACTCTGATCTCCTCCTCCCCTCCTCCCTGTCTCTGTCTCGGTTTTTCTCTTTCTCTGTCCTCTATGACAGAGCCATGAACTCTTACCAGAAAGCCGACCTCTGGTTTTCCTGCAGAGGAAACCATAATGCGACCATAAATCACAAGAGATTTCTCTCGCTAGCTTACTTATGATTGCTTGTTGAACTGCATGACAGAACCTCCCATTTGAATGCTTGCACCCTTAACATTACCCACAATGTTTACAGCATATTAGATACCTAGTATGTTATTGAGAATAAATGATGACCTCTGGAGTTCTCCTCTGCTACATCTCTTGATCCAGTTCTTCTGTCAAAGTCTGGACCATTCTCTGGTAAATCTATTCCAAGTAACAAATATGGCACCTAGCATCCTAGCCACCATTGTCTGGACTTGCATATTTGTTGCTTCTGGCTTTGCTTCTCAAGTCCAACAAATAAGTGTTCTCACTATGGGTTTTGGTAGGTCTTTCAATTTCCTAATAGCCCACACCTTTTCACCATCATTTCTGATGGTTGCAGCTCTTGGCCCACAAATGCTGTCTGAATTAATAAGCCTCGTAGACATCCATAGTAGGCCTCAAAAGAAGCAGCAGAGCAAAGCAAGGGTTATGCTTCAGGCCTCCACAAGCCAGATCTTCACATGCCCTTTATGAGATTTGCCCATTCAAATAGGAACCCACGAACTGAGGCTTAAGATTAAATCAACAAGAAATTCAAGCCAGCACTGTCTCTTAATTATCCTGGGTTACAGCAAGATTTTAGATGTGAGGCAAAGTCAGTTTAGGATTTCACTCACACTGTGGAGAATCAGAATTTAGGAGACTCAATGTCTTTCCTTTCCTCCTAAGCTGTTACAAGCTAGAGTGAGCAGGAGTATGTTGTGATATTTATTTTGATATAATGTTTAGATCTCTTCTAACTTTATTAAAGCTTCCCCTCTCTCCTGCCCCTTAAATATACGTTGCTAGCCCTGGGGTTCTGGCCCAATTCCAGTTTGAGCAATTAATTGCATTTCAATGCTTAGTCCTTCCTGCAATTTCAGACAGAGAAGGTGAGCTCTTCTTTTCTTAGCCAGTAACTGCAGAACGATGAAGCAGCTGTTGCTGCCTCCCCAAAGAAAAGGAGGAGAATGATTTCCCTTCTTAGAGAGAACCGCAAAATCTGGGACAAAAGGCATCACTGGGAACGTGTAGCGCTTTTTTTTTTTTTTTTTTTTTTTTTTTTTTTTTTTTTTTTTTTTTTTTTTTACTACATCAGCTTCCAAGCTATCCATCACTTCTCTTTTGAACTTCGGGCCTGAACCCAGAAACAAACTGGAAAGGGATTGTACTCTCTTGAAGAGCTGTTCATGCATGTGACTGCTTCCTTTGAAGCCTGGTTATTTTGTTTTTGTTTTTCTGTTTGTCCCACCACCTCCTCCAAGATCTCACACCCTGGCCGGACATCATGCCAGCTGCCTAAATGGCTGCCTTCGCACTCAAAGGACAAAGAACACCAGATGCAGATTATTCTAATGGGCTAAATTAAAGAAGTCCAGCAAGGGCTTCTTTCTAATTTTAAACATCAAAAGCAACTGACAATCTTTTGGAAGGCAAGAGGGTGACAACACAAGACCCAGATGCACTGGTAGAACCTCCTGTGATGGGATATCAGAAGTCAGAAATTCTACAAATGTGGCTATATCCTGAGAGTGGTCTGAAGCACATGGAGCATGTACCTTCCTAGATGCACACTGTGTTTGCTTTGGCCCAGACAAGGTGCCCAGCAGAATGATAATTGGATGCTGATGAAAAACATCAGTCATCATTTCATCGTGACTTGAGTTATATTTATTTAATGTGAAGCTTTAAGTTGTGAAATGAACCATCCGGGGTTGTGTTTCTCGAAGTCCATTAGGCAAGAGTGAGTCATTCCCATATCAATTGGGCTTATTGAAAATTGCAGGATTACTCAAGTTCAAGGCATTTGTCATATAAAGAAAAAAAAAGTCCCTTTCAAGTTACAGTCTTTAAGCTGTCTTCCTGATAGCCCCGTGCCCCTCCCTCCCATCCTCCTGACCCCATGGCTAACATTCACAGGGTCAAAGCTCCAGCTATGTTTACATTTTCCACAGCAGATCATCCATATGGTTCTTGGATCAATGACTGTTGTGTTCATTTCTCAAAGGCAAATATCAGTTTTGCAAACAAGTGTCTCCACAGACTAATAGCTGACTGCACTTGTCCTTAAAGGCTGAGTCCCAAGGTAGGAGACCAGTGTCTCTTCTCAAGCTTGTCTTCCCTCTGTGGTTATCCCCTCCCCAAGGTGGGGTTCCCAGGCTAGATAAATGACTCAGAGGATGAGGTACTTGCTTATTGCTCTGGCACACTCTGTAATCCTGGTGCTAAGGATGCAGAGATGTTCTGGGCTTGTTGGCCAGCCAGCCTAGCCATGAGGTAAATTCTGAGTTGGGTGAGATGCTCTTGTCTTAGAGAATAAGGTGGAAAGCGATTGGGGAAGATATGCAATGTCATCTTTTGGTCTCGACACCTCAGAATACACACACACACACACACACACACACACACACACACACACACACACACACACACGTGTATGAGCATTACACACACACACGTATAGTACACACATAAAAACTGAAAATTTAAATTTTTTTTATAAATCTTTATTTTTTTAATACTTAAAAATTTGTTTGTCTATGGGGACCTTAGTCAGGATTTCTGTTGTGGTGACAAAGCGTTATGATCAAAGCAGCTTAGGGAGGAAAGGGTTTATCTGGCTTACACTTCCATAACATCATCAAAAGAAGTCAGGACAGGAACTCAAGCAGGGCAGGAACCTGGAGGCAGGAGCTGATCAGAGGCCATGGAGGGAGGGATGCTCTCCTTCAGTTTGCTCAAGTCTGCTTTCACCCATAACCACCAGCCCAGGAGGACAACATCCATGATGAGCTGTGCCCTTCCCCATCAGTCCCTAGTTAAGAAAATGCCCTACAGGCTTGTCTGCTTACAGCTGGATCTGATGGAAGCATTTTCTCAATTTCCTCTTCTCAGGTGACTTAGCCTTTGTTAAATTAACCCCAAACTAGCCAGCGCAAGAGTTTTGCCTACGTACGTGTGAGTATACCACACTGCGTCACCTGTCTAGAGAAGCCAGAAGAAGGTGTTAGGTCCCTTGGAACTGAATTTACAGTCAGTTATGAGTTGCCTTGTAGATTCTGGGAATCAAACTTGGGTCCTCTGGAAAGGCTGCCAGTGCTCTTAACCTCCAAGCCATCTCCACTCCTCTAAAAATTCCAACTTTTTGACATAAAGTCTGAAGGGCTGCAAGGCACATGCATGACGGAGTCTCCATGTCAGCTGAGTATGAATCAAGAACACTTTTGGAAAACAAGGTGTAATAGGAGGTACGCATTCTTACAAAAAATTTTGACCTCCTGGGAAGATAATCATAAGCTGTGTCATTTCTGCAGAGGGTCCTGTTTGCTGGAACACCAACCCCATGAAGCTTTCATCCAGCAATACTTTAGAAGCTCCACCTGTGAGTTCTCGTGAAAACTGCTGAATAGGTTTTCCGACTGTTTCTGCTAATACACTATGCCTCATAGAGAAAATGATTATAATTTTCAATTTTCAATCAGTTCCTTCAGCATCGTGTACTCAGAATTATAGGCAGAAAGGATTTGATTAGAGAAAACAGCTCACAAAAGATTCGTCTTTTATTTAGGCCTCGTGTACCCAGAAATATTTTGCATGGCTAAACTAAGGCTTTATTTACATACTCATATAATTTTCTTTCATCTAGGGTTTCAGAGAGCTTTGTAATGTTGCTCGTTGTGTTGATTAAGACTCACAGCTTCACTAAACACCATGTTACAGTATCGCAGATGAACCAGAGGAGGAGGCAGAATTTCATTCCTGCGCACTCTCTGTTTGAAATTGTTTGATCGAGAGTGATGTCTTATGAAAAGGGTTATTTTAAAGGAAAATTTTATTTTTCAATGATTTTAAACTAACAGAAAAGTTGGGAGCATTGTATGCATTCCTGAGCTGTGATGCACTTGTTCATATTGAGAAATCAGCATGGGTGGCATATTGTCTATTGATCCTTTGTGGATTTTACATCATGCATTCCAATCTCCTCAAATATGCCCTCTGCCTATGCAACCACACACGCCAAATCAAAACCAATTTTAAAAGAAAAGTCAAAAACCAAACCAAACAAAAAACAAAACAAAACAAAACCCAAAACAAACAAACAGAAGGATCTTGTGGAAGCCGTAGTGTGGTCTGTTCAGTCACATTGTGCTCTTCAGTCCATCATCTTTACTTACAAGTGTTCATTGCTGAGAGTCACTGGTCTGGCTTGGTGCCTCTGGCTTCTGCTACACCACTGATGATGGCCTCTCACTGGGGCTCCTCTTGGACATCCTGTTGTTGTCCTGTGCCATGGAGTTCCTGCATATGCCTCAACAATTCATAGATTTGGTGGATATCGGAGTGGGCTAACTCATAGTGCTGGTTATGGGCCTACGTGGTAGCTGGCTTGGTCAATTCTCTTGCTTTCTAGCATCATCACTACATTATCACTGCCTTGGCTAGCTCACCCAATACAGCCTACAGCAAGGAGTGAATGCCTTCAGATCCAGGTCCTTCTCATGCGTATTTCCAGGGCCAGCTCTACTGTATGACTTAGGAAAAGTGCAGAGCCCTCTCTCCAGATAGTCTGTAGGGGAATACTGTCATGGTGAGAGGGGGGTTGTCATGTCTCCTGTTCTCACACCTCAGAGCTAGCTCACCTGTGCCCCTGACAACAGGATCAGTTCCAGTGTGCTGCCCCGGTTGGGTGCAGAGCCTACTCTCCTGTCTGTTGCAACCAGTGAGGGTCAGGGCTAGCTCTCCCACTCTAGTGGCCTCAGGGCCAGGTCTCCCTATCTGCCACAGGTAGTAGTGGTTGAGGCAGGGAGGCATCTTTACTTCATCCAGGGTAGCATACTGTACCAATATATGGACTATTTCCCTCGCCTTTCCTAGGGATATCTTTTCTGTGTTCCAAGATCTATCTTGTAATTTCCCTCTGTAATTACTTCTCATGTCTTCTCAGTCTCCTTGGGCTAGAGAGGTAGCTCAGTCGGGAAAGCCTTAGCCTTGCAAATGTGAAGACTTTAGTTCATATTCCCAACAACCACACAAATCGCTTGGTTCCTGTGGCTGAGACTGTAATCTCAAAGCTGGGGAAAGAGAGACAGAATGATCCCTGGAACTCACTGACCAAACAGCCTTGCTCAGTCGGCAAGAGGGACTCTGTCTCAAACAGTAAGAATTACGGTAGAAGACAGCCAACATCGGCTTCTGCCCTTCACTCACAACTACATACACATGTCTCTAAACACCCACAGAAACAAATATACACATTACAGTTGGATGAGGGAAGAAAAGAGAAGAAGGGGGGAGAGAAGGAAGCGAAGAACGGAGAGGAACAGGTAGAGGAAAAGGAGAGAGAGAGAGAGAGAATATAATATTCCTTGTTAGCATCTGCCTTTCTCAGGGTCAGGCTAAGATGCAGAACTTGGTGGAAAGCTCTGAAGACACAACGTGCTGTTTCTATCACTTGACAAGATACCTGAGAATAGCCGGATGTATCGCTGGTGAGATCCACCCTGTCTGCTTATCTATAGTTGGCTTTCTCCAGGCTTCCCTACTACAAAGCTACTTTTTCTTATTGTCCATCTGTCTGTTTCTGGAAGGTTCCTAAATCCGGATGACACTAATCTGGGAGGAACCTTAGTGTGCCATAGGAAGTATTGACATATTAGGACTTCTCTTAGAGGGATTTGGTTCTTTTTATTTATTTATTCAATCATCATTTCTGTCATATAGACCCATTCATATTTAGTTTATACTTTGGTTGACAGCCTAATGATATTTATTGCATTGCTCAAATTGTTCTGTATTTGAGAATTTGGGAGCTTTTCCAAACCAACATGAAATCTTATTTTTAAATTATTTACTCTTTCAAAAAAATATGTACACTTCAGTGTTCTGTTATATAATGATGGTTTGACAATATTTGGAAGATTTTGACAAAGCCAGATTTATCAAGACACTATTCACCAGGCAATTATTGGTATCGGCCAATTAATTGAACCTCTGAAGCTACACTAGATGGTTATCTTAGTTTGGATTTTTATGGCTGTGAAGAGATACCATGACCATGGCAATTCTTAAAATTAAAACATTTAATTGAAGGGGATTGCTTAAAGTTTCAGAGTTTCGGTCCTTTATCATCTTAGTGAGGAGCATGGCAGTGTGCAGGCAGACACAGTGCTAGAACTGAGTTCTACATTTGGACTCAGAGGCAACAGGAAGTCAGATAACAATCACCCTGAGGGAAGCAGAAGAGACCTCAAAGCCCGCCCCTACAGTGACACACTTCCTCCAACAAAGCCACCTCCTAATACTGCCACTCCCTTTAGGGGCCATTTTTTTTTTTTTCAAACCACCACAACAATGGTGTGACATTCCTTCAAGAGAAAAAAAAAATAACTGAATTTCAGAGAATCCATCATAAGATCTGTAAGCAAGGTATCCTTTGTAGATGAATTCTAGCATCTCTAGTTGAAGCAGGGTCTTGTCAAAGAACTAAGAGTATGGTAAGTAAGTAAGTAAGTAAGTAAGTAAGTAAGTAAGAGAAATAAATAAGTAAGTAAGAGAAATATGGGGGAGTAAACCCTACATCAAGGAAACATGTCCTCCAGTAGACAGAAACCCAAGTGGCTTTCCTTCAAATAATTATCCCTGGTCTATTTTTCTAGCCTCTAGTAGTTTTAATAATGAGAGGGAAGGGGTTCCATATGGTTATTTGTTGTACAGTTTAGTAATTTTTTTGGTAAAGTTTGGTGGAAAATTTTGTCCTGCGTTTCACCACTACCACCCCTTTTAAAAAAATTTTTTTAAAGAAAACATTTATTTTCCAAAATTTCCTTCCCTCTCAAGAATGGTCTTTTGCATCTCAGAGCCCATTCCCTACAGAGGAACACTTTACTCAGCCTTGCTGCTAGGGGAAGAGACTCAGCCTACCTCAGCTGGATGTGCCAGGCCAAACTGACTCACCTTGGAATTCCTTGCTCTGCTTGGGAAATGGATGGGGGATGGGCTGGGAGGAGGCTGAAGGAGGACTAGGAGGAAAAGAGGGAGGGGGAGCAGAGGAGGGTATGGGGAAACTTTAAAAAGAGAGGTAAAGATATAAGAAGAATGGTCTTTTGATTGTGCAAGGTACAGAACAGTGATGTCTAACTCCTAGAATTGTTTTTCTCAGAGAAACTGAGGTAATTAATTCTTATCTCCATTTAACAATTACACACACACACACACACACACACACACACACAGAGAGAGAGAGAGAGAGAGAGAGAGAGAGAGAGAGAGAGAGAGAGAGAGAAAGGAAAACTGAAAATGAGAATTGATAGAGCTGTGGGTATAGCTTGGTTGTAGAACACATGCTTAGAAGGTGCAAGGTCATAGGTCAAATTTCTATCACCCAGAGAGAACCAGAGATAATCAAAAGGCAAAGTATCATTCACAAGAAGATTGTAAATGGGTATATGCTTTGTTCAGGACTATGAAAATAACAACATATTGGATATAGGTAAAGGATAGGACAGAAAAATTGAAACTGAAGGTGTTCACTGTTAAAAAAAAAAAAAAGAAAGAAAAGAAAAAAAGAAAACCCACAGAAAAACAATGTAGTGATGATCAGCTCTCATTCCAAACATTTCTTTAAGATTTGACAAACTCCAATAAAGTAAATAAACATGGTCACTAATTATATGTAAAAACTTTTCCTAGAGATTTGGAAGTAGCATGTTTCTAAGAAGATATGAGCTTTTGAAGAATCACAGACTCAAGAAAACTGATGTACAACATCTGGACCAGAATCTGAGTACTGGAGTAACTGGTATGCACCCACAACTCACATTTAATAACTGTGAAATTAAAGAGTACAGTGTGAAGAGGGCACACTCATTGACGTCAAGACACATTGAGAGCTGAGGGCCTGTCACATAATGGCCTTACCGGTCGCTAGCCACTGTCTGAGGACTTATCCTGTGTGTGTGCTGGAATTTCTGTATGACAAAGAACTGACATCATCCAACTTTCCATTTTCTTGCTGTGGGGAATACTGAGGCTGCTTGTGACTGTCGCAACCAATAGCAAATGGAGCATTTGCAGCTGGTGTGCACTATATATTGATATATGTGAAATATTATAAGCTCTTTTCCAAAATGCTTATGGGTCAACGTGGAATCCTTGTCTCCCATGTCAGCACTCAGGATAGAGAGAATCTGACAAACTGACTCTGGAAATTTTATTCTCTGATTTTAGAATTTAAACTCCCCTCTCCCATACTTCATTCTTACTCTACTTTCAAAAGGTACAAAATGTTATAACTGAAAGCTGAAAAAAAAATTCAGCGAAAGGTTTTTTGGCATGCAGAATAAACAGAAGAGACAGACTTTTGCTATAATAAAATGGATTGTGGACAAGATAATGATATTAAGGGTGTTTATAGTATACCTTTAATCCCAGTATTCGGGAGGCAGTGGCATACGTAGATCTGAATTTGAGGGCAGCTTGATCTACACATCAAATCCCAGGATAGCAGAACTAGAGTGAGACCTTGTCCAGAGAAAGAAAACAAGAGAGAGAGAATTATACATACTATTTTATATAGGACAGTGGGAAAAAGCCCTGGGTCAGTGGTTTTCAACCTAATGTTATGACCCTTCAATGTGCTTCCTCATGTTGTGGTGACCTCAGCCTTAAATCACTTGGTTGCTACGTTATAATTGTAATTTTGCTACTGTTACAAATTATAATGTACATATCTGTTTTCCAATGACCTCAGGTAACCCTTGTGAAGGGTCCCTTGACTCCCAAAGGGGTTTTTGACCCACAGGTTAGGAACAGATGCCTTCGAGAATGCTCTTAACAGAAAGGAGAACTCTGCCGAATTCCATTGTATCGACAACATTTCTCTGCAAATGGAATTGAATACACTGTCATATTTGGGTCTTTAGTAGAACTGATCAGTCACTTGGCTGTGTACTGGTTACTGAGCTAGAACATGTCTTCAGAAGTAGATACTTACTGATGAGTACAGCCTTTGCTATAATCTCCTGGAACTTGTCCAGAGCAGGGCTACGGGACTTACTTACAGACATGCATGTTCTTGTTGCCTTGTTTCCTATTTACATTTTCTGAGCCAAGAGCTTATTCAATTAAGTTATGTTACACCGTGGAAGCATTGGCAGTTATGTCTTGGATGGTGTGTAACTTGCTTTAACAACCGGTATCTGTGGCCAGGCCATTATGCCCAGCCAGCACAGACATGCTTCTCATTAGCCCATGCATTGTGTGCTGAGCTAACCAAATTCTCTACCTGAGGTTTGCAGCAAAACCAGCCTGAAAACGGCCTCAAGGGGGCCCTCGCTTCAGATTTGATTAGAGTTCATCAACTATATATTATGCAGATACATAAAAATAGATTAAGAACTATAAAAGAATGACTCATGCTAGCCGCCTGTAGACCTATGGTAGAATACAGTTTCCTGTTGTTTGGCCCACTTGGTCTCTGCTGTTTTGTTACAGTAGCTCTAGTAAAGTGGGTAAGAATGCCTGGGAATTGGCTTCTGTCTGCCTTCGCTTGCTCTCACCTTTCAAGAGTAGGCTCAGCTGCACCCACTGGCAAATAACAGAAGCCCACTTAGTGTTGAAGAGGAAGTTAGTTATGTAGGCATTCATGCTATCATAGGCCATGAATGAGATACATCATTACATAGTGAAATGTTATTTTCCAGTCATTTAAATGCTCACCACTTTCATGTAAACCGAAGTTGCAAACTGTAAAGTCCAGTGCATTATATTTTTGTATTGACCCAATTTTATAACTGTAATAATTTTAAGAGACATTCAACTGTGGCTTACACATGACTGAAATAGAGAAGATGAATTTAACTATTACCCTGTGGGTTCTGTGTGTTTGATAGATGGGCTCACAAAATCTGGGGTAATAAAATGTAAACATATATAATGTATAAATTATATGATTATGAAATTAATTTGTTTCTCATTTTAGCAATCATTAGTCATGCGATTTCTTTCTGACTTACATTCTTTTGTAATTAATTTTAAAGCACAAAAGATTTGAGTATCTTCATCATGATGTAAATTAGATAAAATATGATTATTTTCACAGCATGTATAATTTGAATAGATTAGCAAAACAGGCATTAAATGAAGTAGGATGTAAAATAGTCACTTTCCATACGTTTTTCTAAAATAAGCAATATCCTTTAAAGTAATACAACTTGAACCTACATGCATTTTTTTTTTTAATATCAAGAAAAAGTATAGGCCAAAGAGGATTATTACCCTCCCCTGTTATAAACCCACTCTTTAAGCATTCAATCACCTGCTTCCACACTGACCGAAATAGGTGACCCACCATCCAAGTCAGAGGGCTAATCCAGTCTATCCACCCATCTCCAAGTACTCAACAGTGCTGTGATAAGCAGTGAAATACGTGTTTGTGGCTTCTGTACTAAACTATTCATAGGTATACTGTTGCCAGGGTAAATTATGAGGAGAGCATACTCACAAAAGTGTAGAAATCATGTACCATGCAAAATTAAAAAAAATTAGTTAGTGTTATCCAATACAGATTGGAACCTCATTCTTCCTGGGGTGCGAAAAGGAATATTCTTTAACAAATTTGTTCAATGGGTGTGTGAAGGTAGCTGTCCAAGGTTCAGAAAACATTCCCTGCTGTCTTCTGGGGAGTGAGCTTTGGAGGAGGTAGGGTAAGTGTGGTCAGGCACGTATATAAGAAAGAGAAACGAGAAAGACCCTAAGTATCTTCCATAGGAACCTAAAAATGTTAGCATATGGGGTGGCAAGATGGCCCAGATGGTAAGGGTGCTTGCTGCTAATCCTGTCACCGTGGGTTTGATCCCAAGAACTCACATAGTGGAAAGTGAGAACCAACTTGCATGAGTTGACCTCTGATCCCCACATGTGCACAGTGTCACACTAAGAAATATACATACACACTAATCAAAAGCTCAACATGCAAATAAAAATTTGTTTTATTAATATCTGACATGTGACTAATATTAGACATTGTCTTAGGTCATAGGATTTGGGATCTCAAGAGCCCCGAGCTAGAATGTGGTCTAGAGTTTACTGGGTGCTTTCATGCTCTGAAAAACTATTTAAGATTAAGTTTGTACCATCATTCACAACACAGTAGGTGCTCACAGATTTCATATCACGATTATCAAACTGATTTCCTCAGGAAGCAGCACAATGCTTGCTGTGTGACAGGCTCCAGAGCCAATGAATTCTACTGTTCTTCCCTCCATTTCCAGAAATGTATGTATAACATAATCATTATTCTTTAATTCAAAACATTATAAATTATCATTTTAACATACTTTTCTTGGGATTTCTTTGATTGGTGCTGGCAAAGGGCTGGTTTGTGAAGAAGGTGATGTTAAGTATCTCCAGCGTGTTTCTTCACTGGGACCAGATCTTCTCTTTCTTCTGAATGTTTTAGGGCATGTCTGTGGAAATATCACCAGGAGGGAGGTGGCAGGAGTGGCCATGCACCCTACACTTGGGAAAAATGATTGCATTTATTTATGTGTCAAGAATGGGGTGGCTGGGGGGAGGGGCATGGCGACTATGCTGTGGGCATTCATGCAAGCTGGCTCCTGGGGACTTAAGTTGACATCCTTGGTGACAGGAACATTTACATCCTGAGCCATCTATCCAGTCCCTCCTTTTTTAGGCTGCTAGATTCAAGCTCTCTCACAGGGGCATGCCTACTGGTGCAGTCAAACCAGCCGATGCTGCAGGTTCGAATCCATTCATTCTCCACATCTTGTTGATAATCACGCTATGTCTTATCTTCTTGGTCACACAGGCTGTTTTCTGGGTAGAGGCAGATTTGCTGATTGTGGGCTCTACTGCAAGTGAAGGCTTTGGAAACAACCCAGTGATTAAAAGGCTTATGGCAAATTATTCGGGTTCAGAAAACTAATTAATACAGTTTCCTGGTAAAGAAGGGAATTGAGTTGGATTAGTATCCAAATTTAGTTTCTCTTGTTGGTGAGAAAGACAAAAAACAATGGCTAAATGCACCTGTCAGTCCTCACAGACCTCCTACATATTCTCCAGAACCCCAGTACATTAACTGTAATAAATAATTGGTGAATATTTAGTATGTTTAATATTTGACTATTTTCACTTGAAAACTTAGTCAGAATCTGCTAAGGCTATCCCAGCACCTCCCCACTCCCCACCCCACCCCCACCCCTCTTGTTTAGGCCGTCTGGCTCTCCTGGAATGCTTCCAAGCACTACATCTTTCAAACGGTTTCACATGAGACCTTGTCTCCTTTGTATTAATAAGACCATATATCATTCAAAGTAGGAATTATGAGCCTTGGTTATTTCATCATTGTTGTTTGCAAATTATATGATTTAGAATTAGACAAACTTTCTTACAACTGAATTTCTTACAGCTCATGATGTTGATAGAAACCCATTTTGTCCAGGGTAAACAGGAAACTGCAGCAGGATCATTACTGACCCCTGTTGCCTCTAAAAAAATACACATGCTGGTATAACCATGGAGACAATATTGAAGAGCCGAATTAAGTAGACAGACTTATGGCTTGCCAGGTTCACATGGGATTGAAAAGTATAAGCATTCTTTCTTGATTCTTTACTAATATGGTAGCATTTATTTGGGAAATGCAATTTAAAATATTACAATTTTAAAATTAAGTACCCCCTAAACAGTCTACTCAGTGTACCCAGAACACATATGTGAGGTTCTTAAAAGAAACAGTTCTAGGTTGGGTGGTGACAGCACATCTTTAATCCCAGCACTTGGAAGGCAGAGGTAGGAGAATGTCTGAATTCAAGGCCATCATGGTCTACAGAGCAAGTTCCAGGGCAGCCATGGCTGTTTCAAAAACCAAAAAGAAAGAAATGAAAGAGGGATGGAGGGAAGGGAGACCAGAGCAAGGGAGAGAGGAATGGAGGGAAGGGGGACCAGAGTGAGAGAGAGAGGGATGGAGGGAAGGGGGACCAGAGTGAGGGAGAGAGAGGGGGAGGGAAGAACAGCATCTCTGGGGTTGGGAAACAAATCCATTTGAAAGTGTATTATGGGAACATGTATTATTGGTTGTTCCTGGCACAGACAGAGCAAAGCAGCTGCAATTCCTATATGATGCTTTTCACACAACTCTCCTCCATTCTGGAAGCTTCCGCCAGAGCATGGTGCTGTGGCTGTTTCCTCGATATGCCTCTCATAGAATTTATTCTTTAGCCAGTACGAAAATAGACCTTCAGGGGCTCATTTTCTTCCTTATCGGCTCCCAAATGCAAATATCCATTTAGAAGTCATTTCCATACCTCATACGGTCTTTCCCTCCCTCTAGTAATTCATTCTCTATTTTGTGTTTCATCAGATTGGATTTCTGTGTCCTATGAATTCTTTCTAGTCATCACAATCAGTGAAAGGCTGATGCTATGTAACCGTTGTAGGTTTGGGGTATTGTACTCTGAACTGCGAAGAACCTCACACTGTCTTACTTCCTTCACAGATCTAACAATTTTGTGATTCTAAACGGGGATCTGCAAGTGTAAAGAAGTAAAACCATTCTGATTGGATTGCTATTTCTTTCTTTGTCTTCTTTTCCTGCACATTTAGAAAAAGATATTTCTTATAAATATAGTTCTTAACTTTTCTTCAAGAGTTGACATGAATCATTAAGAACATTTAAAAATTATTATTCAAGAAATAAATTATGTCAAAGGGAAGAAAATTGGGAGGCAAATGTTGTTTCCTGGGGTGAGGGCCACAGCTGTGAGCTGTCTGCTTCCTTTCCTGGAGTGTGTACATCTACTTCTTTGTTTTATTACTACTTGGGAAATGTCAGTAAGCATGTGTTCGGCAAGGGTGAGCAATAAACTTCCTGCTATAATTTAGTTCTAAACAATATTCTTATTAGATTTCCAGAGAGTTAGGCCCCGGAAGGGCTAATGAGAGGGAAGGAAGACAGGGCAGGTGGCAGTTCTGAGGAGCAGTCCAGGCTTTTCGTCAAATGGGAGGTTTGGTTTTTTTCTGTTTGTTGCTGGTGTCAAATTCTAGCTCAAGTTGCCATGAGCAAATGGGAGTAGATTATTGGTTGTTGTGACCAAATGCAGGTAGCACAGGCCGAGAGTCAAATAATAGCAGTATAAAAACCCTGGAGAGAAGGACCTTCCTTTATAAATCTTTTGTTTTCCATTCTGAGTAGGCTGTTTATTTTTTATGGTGTAGATGGGTTTTCTTTATGCACAGTACAGATCCCACGCCCATAGCCTCTTGCCTTTCACTTTGAAAGCCCAGCTTTCTCTGCCCATGCTCAGTGCTCAGCTTCCTCGTGCCCTGCATTTTCTGGGCTGCTTATTCACACTTCTGAACTTCCTGGGTTCTACCAGAGAATAGATGCTACCAATGGCTATGACAAGTGAGTGAGACCACAGAGTGTGGGGATAACTCTCCAACACAGCAGTAGAGGATGGGCCATGCTTGCTCCAGCCTTTGGATTTAAATCATAGAACCTAGCACCTGCTTTTCTAGACCGGTTCCATGCACCTTACCTGTCCAGCTTCACAGATGGTCAAAGACCTACTTCAGGTGACTCTTGGCTGGTGAATATGCCAGCAAGAAGAGGGGGGACACTTTTAATACACTGGGTCCTAGAAAGTTCTTGATCTTGTAGACTGTGGTTTTATAGTGCTTCCAGACTTCAGGACGAATGGCTACTTCTAAGAGAAGTGGTACACCCTCTTTGGAGCATCTTTAGATACCTTTATTCTGCTGAACTCCATGTGGCCAGAGGAAGATGAGGAGTGTCTTTGGGCAGGCATTTGAGAGCCACATGTGTTCTCTGTGTTCCTTCCCAGGCCACTTCCTTTGCTCTTCAAGGTTTTGTAAAGGAGTCTCCAGATGGCCAGCATGAGCATCATCCATCCCAAGAGCAAGCAGAGAATGCTGGCTGTCATCTAAGCTATGGAATTTTCAGGGCCTCCTTGTCATTGCAGCACAAAAGCTGCCCTGTCTGACCAAGACGCCTAGTGTGAATGCCCTCAACGCATCTTGAGAAACACTTTGGGACTTGGCTTTTCATATCTACCCTCCCAGATGGGGCCAGATGGCAGCAAAGTAAGAACTCTTCTCACTCCTTGCTTTTGTCCTATCTCCGTGAGATCCTGGACAGAAAGAGGGGGGTTAAATATATCTACTGGTGCTCTCATATTTTATAATTTTTCTGGGACTGAATAACCAGTGACTAGAGAATATGTTGATAAAATAAGACATTTACAACAGACAGGACCCTCCCATAACAATAGGACACAGACTTTCTCAAGATCAGCAAAGCAAAATGAAACAATAAAACCCCAAGTTTGTCCTCCAAGAGCAGAATTATGGGAGTGACAAACAATAAAGAAGTCTTTATTTCTGAATTGTCCCTTTTTAATGCACTATCTGAATACAGACAACTGGTGTTAAAGTTTTCAATGCTAAAACTTATTTTTGAACGCCAATGAAGGGGTAGCATTTAAACCTTACTTTTATAAGAGAAAACTAGGCAAATAATGAAAATAAAATAGGTTAAATTTAAGACATTGACACGATAATTTGACTTCTGTTTGCTTTTCTGGTTGGACCAAACCGAAGGACACTGAAGTATAAAGATTATGGCAGGAAGACCAATTTAGCTTTAAATCTATGCTGATGGCCTTTCCCAATCTTCCCTTTTACTGAGATGTCTTATAATCTCTGGAAATTCACCTAAATACCATCACTTTTCTGATCTGTAAACTAAAGGACATAAACCTGACTCATATTTATGCCAGAAGTCTCACATTAATGCCTGTAAAATCCTTGACTGTAGGGGGATTATGTTGTTCCATTGTAAATAATTGTCCCACCCACTGGTTTAATAAAAAGCGCTAATTGGCCAAAGGCAGACAGGAAGTGTGGGTGGGGCTACCAGACTAAGAAGACTCTAGGAACTGGCAGAACAGAGCAGAATGCCAAAGAGAAGCCAGATGAAGCAGAGGACAACTATGCTGCTCTGAGAAAAGGTACCGAGCTGCATGGCTGAACAGGATAAGAGTCATGGGTTAGATTAAGGGTAAAGAGTTAGCAAGTTATATGTCTGGGTCTTAGGCCCATCAGCCTAAAACTATTGTAAGCATCTGTGTGTCTCTGAGGGTCTGTGGGTCTGCGGGTCTAAACCTTGAGGCTAGTTCCAAAAGTCTGGGCCATAAACCTCTTACTACACTTGACACTCCAAAAAATACTAGGACTGATAATTTTGGAGAACTTATACTTTTGTGTCTCCATAGGAACAATCATCCTCCAGAGATAGCCTCATGGCTTATTAAGCTAATATTATAACTCTGTAAATCTTTAAATGCTGAAAATTGAGGAACGGTGAGCTGGCTAGGTATGCAAATGAACTTGCTGCCAGTGATGTGTTTGGAACCACATAATAGAAGGAAAGAACCAACTACTACAAATTGTCCTTTGACCTCTACACACCCACTGTGGCGTATGCCCCTCCCTCTAAATACACATCAGCTCTTACCAATGACTTTTTCAGATATTTAGTCAGTCCAAAATCAATAGTTCTGCATGTAACAATGCTGGATTGTATTCAAGGAGCTTACATATTCATTGATTTAATTGAAGCATAGAACTGTGTGTAGGAAGAAACCATAACGGACACTTACCTACCGCAGTTCCCTTGTCTTTTTTCCAAGTTTGTGGGGTCAAGTCTCAGGAGGCTCCACTGGGCCTTTCTGTTCTTACATAATTGATCTGGTCAGCGTTCTAATCAGGCCTCCAAGATAGGCAGAGTGTTTTATTTACTTTTGTTTTAAAACATTAATCTAGTTCATAATATTCTGAAGATTTGGGCAAAAGACTCAGTTTGGGATTAAAAGGCAGGCAGAAAGCTTGGCTTATGTAGGATTCTGGGTATAATCTCCAGGGGAGGCTCAGGGTTTTACACTTGTACTTCTGACTTTCTTTATATTCACTTAGGCAATTAATTCTGTCATATTAGACTCTCCAACTGAACTGTGAACAACATACCCTGTAGTTTAGGCTTATATCAAATATCTCAAAGCTCGTGGAGTCAGATGAGAAAAATAAATGCCAGGCTTTGTCTATGTAAAACCTAGAAGCCATGAAATCCTTAGGCTTCTGGGGGATGTCCAGTCTAACCAGAGACCTTCAGAATGTTGCCACTTGAGTAGAAAAGCCACTGGTATGCATCTGGAGGCCACTTGTGTGGCCTGAGGGAGTGTCTAAAGTTTCTTTGCTTGTCTGTACTGACAAGCAAAGGGAGGATAGTGGAGAGAAACCCACGGTTACAGTCACAACTGACAAAAAAATTTCATTTCTCCATGAAGACAGGATGGGTGTGCCAATGCCCAGTCAGGAAGTACAGTGTAAGAATGGAAATTTAACTGACAGGAAGAAAAAAGCAATTTGAGGCATGTGGGTCACCTGGGTAGTGGCAATCACTGATACAAAGTGTGGAAATGGGTTACCAGACAACAGATAGTACACTTAACCAATGGAAACATGCAGCAACTGGAAAGTATGGGGGCCACATGGGAAAGCAGGGGGTGGAAGTGTGTAAATGTAACATATTCACCACCTATTGTTATTTCTACAGAAGGATTGTAGTTCTAGTGATTTAGGTAGCAGGAGAGGCCCACAGAATCTCAGCTTCTCCACGCTTGCCCAGCCCAGGAGGAGTTCTGGAAGCCTCTGAAGAGGTTGATATGGATGGAGGGTCGATAGTGACAGTGCAGATATGGTGAACTCCTTTTTTTCGAGGAGAATTTCCATTTGACCAGTAACTTGTGAGCTCTGCCAGTTTCTTACATAGCGTTCAGCCAGCAGAGGGAGGTTCTCATTCTGGGCAGCCTCACTCTTTATTGACCCTCCATCCATTCATTCCTTTTTGGTTCTTTGACCTTCAAATCCTCCTCCAGGAGGTATACTGGGTTGGAAGGTAACTCCTGAAAGTAGAAAACCAGTGTGAGAAAAAAAAAAACTAGAGACCATGACACACTCAGTATCAGTCCTTCGTTTGGTCATAGAGCACGATGATGGTTAAGATAGCCTTCCAATTGGGTTTTCCCATTCTAATGCTCAGGATGTTTGAAAATCAGTTTGCTTTTTGTATGTGATAGGGACTGAACCATTCTCTGATAGTTACAAATGCTCTATCCTTACTATTCTATGAGTATGTTTAAACTAAACACATAACGATAATAACTTTAAGACTAAATAATACTTCATTTTGGAAACTTTATTCTTCATGACCATTTTCCTTGGTCCAGTAAGTGACCAACTAGTCAAAAATTACTTTAAAATAAGATATAATTTTATTTTTATACCATGTAAATGTAACCTAAATCTGATGCTCTAACTTTCAGATATTTATGAACACTTTTTAAAATTGGAAAGCTACTGAAATAAACACATTCTCTGGGGCTCTGTAACCTGCTAATGCTCTACTGGACTGTCAGATACCAAGCATTCACTGCAGTGGCTTGGAGACATAGTAAGAGTTTCCTTTAATTTAAGCATGCTTCTTACCACTGGGAAAGAAAGAAAACAGACATCAGAATCTCATGGGTATTCTGTATTTTATTTAGAAGTTTTAAATATGCAAATAAATCTAGCAAAAATGTCAGTGATATACTATGCATGTGACATAATCCAGTACTCTTCAATGGGCCTGCTATCTTCTACATTCACTGGTCCAGGGGCAGGTACCTAACATATTAGATACTTTACAGGCTAAATCATGGGCTATAGTTTAAATGTTTATTTTAGCTGAATTCATGCAATTTCCCAGTGTAATTGTCCTTTTATCTTGTAGCTTCTCGATTGCAAATAATTCTCCCTGGATTCGGATACTCCCATACTTGACCCAATCCCATTTTTGAAAACCCAACTGGAGAGGTTCAAAATGACTGTCACTGACTGCCACTCACACTGTATCCTTAAGTTAACTCCTTTAAAACAAACTGAAGGTTTCCTCAAAAACATATACAGCATCTAGAAAGGGTAAGAAATGAACATGTAAAATTCATCATCGTGCGATGATGCTGCTCTTCCCCATTCCCCCAGTTTTCTGCATCCATGCTTAAAAAGGACTCTCCTCTCTAGCAGCCTTTGCTCATCAAAGTGGGCAGCATCCAACAAGAGGGTGAACATATAAGCAAAGGGATGAGGTATGCCTCACTGGGTATTCCTTCTCATATAAGCTGGCTGCATAAAGCCCGATATATGAGGAGACA
Source organism: Phyllotis vaccarum (assembly GCA_033318265.1). Classification (NCBI taxonomy): domain Eukaryota; kingdom Metazoa; phylum Chordata; class Mammalia; order Rodentia; family Cricetidae; genus Phyllotis; species Phyllotis vaccarum. The sequence goes on from JARWLC010000014.1 coordinate 3,607,313, forward strand.
TGGCTAAAGCTGATAATTAACAAGGAAAGCACACAGATGCCCTGTTTAGATGATAGACACTTGCTAATAAGGACAGGTCCAAGTCAGTTATTAAATAAGCAGGCCCTAGATAGCAATATGGACAGCATAAAAATAGCAATCACTCCCAAAAGGAACAATAGATTATGTCCTGAGAGGTGACGACACAGCGTGAACAACGTCACAGTTTCGAGATTTCACAGTAGGTGCTACAAACAGAGCAGAGTGGCATTGGGGAAGAAAATGGGAGATGGGAAATATTTATGTGTTTGATAAGTCTGTGCGGTTTAATGCAGGGTGAGGGTGAGAAGGGATGGAAGGAGCAGGGAGAGGGTGGTCTGGGTCATAATAGCATTTGTGAGAAAGCAGTGAAGTCATTGGTGCAGGTGTGAATTCAACTTAGCCGCCCTGTTCTGGTGGGTAAACGAGTATTTTCTTTTTACATGGCTGGATTAAATTACTTCCCTTAGGTCATTCAATTAATCACCGGGAAAGCAAGGAAAAGAGTCCTTCTCAAGACCCTCATTTTACATCTGGAGCAGGCAAGCCAGGCTTGCACTCTCCGAAACACTATGTTTATTTAATAATAAAGAAAGTCATTCCTTTCAAAAATCAATGAAGTTTTGAACTGTTCTGTACAGAATTTTCAAAATCCTTTTTCCTTTGTGTGACTTAGAACACAGATAGCCTAACTATGTAGAACTCCTATAAATTGCTTTCTGGTGTATCTTTAATTCAAGAATTTGAAGTTTCTGTCAAAATCGCCTTGAGCCCTCTCCCACCTCCCCCTAAGATTTCAGCCTATTATTCTTGAGAGCTGGGGGGAAAAACTGAGTTACAGATCTGAGAAGGCCATGTGTGCCCAGTTTAGCTGCAGCGTGAGTGACTGTGTGATGTATTGCTCTTTTCACTAATAACCACAAAGCAGGTAGAAGCATGGCAGACTAATTTGGTTTATATGTCCAGCTGTAAGGCTAGACACTGCATCATTCTTTACAGAGACCAGTGACTTTAGGCATGTGGAACTCGTAGTCATGACAACCATAAACTGGCTTGGAGTCTGAGTCTCAGCTCAGAGACTGCCTTGTCTCTATTACTTCCTGCTCATGGCCTGCTTTTTCTTACTCTCTGGGGCTGGGGGCTGGGGATTTGTGAAAGATCTGTTGAACAGAGTTCCAGTATAGGTTTAATGCTTAGAATGTCTGGGCTGAAAGTTTAGCTTTCACAGATGGCCAAAGGCTGAAAGAAAGGCAGATCAATTATCACTATTGCTAATGACACAGTTATAAGGGCATACCCACAGGTGAGCTGGTTGGGAAAATAGGGAGAGGCAATGTGAAGAGTGGCTTGGAAGAATTTCTTTGAATAGCATAAAAGTAGATACAGCAGATAATTAAAAAAACAAAACAAAACCACAGGGAATTATAGCATGTTTCTGAGAAGATGTACCTCAAACATAGCTTGACCAATAGCAAAGTGTGTTAAAACAGAAAAGTGAGCATGTGTGGATATGTATGGTGTTTTTATTTCTGAAAAGAAATAGCTAGCGGATGCTCATGGGAAAATCTACTTTGAATTTTATTTCCTGTCCCATGTGTTGCATGGAGCCATTGGACTACTTTGAGAGAGAGCATATCTCAGCCATAAGAGTATAAAACCCAGAAACTGTAGAAATGGCTCAGAGGTTAAGGGCACTGGCTGTTCTTCCAGAGGTCCTGAGCTAGGTTCCCAGCAACCACATGGTGGCTCACAACCATCTATAATGAGATCTGGTGCCCTCTTCTGGTATACAGGCAGAACACTATATACATAATAAAGATTTTTTTTTTTTTTTAAAAAAAAGGATGTAAAACACATGGTTCAATGATTGCTTTTACTTGCCAGATGTAATATTTTGAGAGCATTGCCAAAGTCTTTTGATACTCAATCACAAGGAGAAATCATACAATTTCTCACTGTAAACTTGATGAGCTATAAAAGAGGGAGAGAAATCTTAACCCAGTGGCTAGGACCATGCAAATATTCAGTAAGAGGGAATCACCAGTCTGTATCCACCCACTGATGCTGTTGCCAGCAGTATTTGGCATTAATTGAAATGTATTTTTCCCATGATGCCTGAATGCTTCTTTGTTCCTGCAGTGCGATCATGGACATGGAAAGGTCTTTTTCTTTCTTTCCCTTGGAGAAGCACATGATCAACATTAGCATCAGAGTCTCCTGGCTTTAAGATTTCCCCTCAATAATCTGGATTACAAACATAGAAGGTTATTTGGGCTTTGTGCCTTTTCACTGACCAGTTCCTCTATTCACAGAAAGGCAAATTCCAGCGTCAATTACGTTCCCATCCCTTATCCCAACATGAGTCTGTCTTTCCTCAGGCCCGTTTTCTAGTCAGTTACCCCCACAAGCTGGCAAACAGCAAATAGTTGGGGAGCCTGCATGGGACCGACCTAGGCCCTCTGCATGTGTTTTACAGTTGTGCAACTTGATCTGCTAGTAAAGCTCCCAGCAATGACATCAGGACCTGTCCCTGGCACCTAGCTGGCTTTGGGTACCTTCCCCATTCTGGATTCCCTCTCTCAGACTTAACTTTTAAATAAGAGAAAGGCAGCCCTGGGGCCATTTCTACTCATGGCGTCAGACAGTATAGGTCGCTGTTTGAAAGTATGATGGAGTACATTTGGTTTGGAAAATCATGATCTGCAAAGTGGTCATGTTTTTGTGTATATGGGTTGCAAGAATTTAGTAGTGTCACTGATTAATTAAATTTCTGTTTTCATTATCCTCAGTGGGAAGCTGTAAATTATAGCAAGTAGATTTTTTTCTTCTGAGATGAACAATCAGATACTCTTTTCTCTTAGAAAGTTTATGAGGGAAACAATTTGTTGAAGTGCCTCATTAACATGAAAGAGTTAATGTACTTTTAGGAAAAGAGACATACAGAAACATTCTATAATAATGTTAGTTTGATGTGCATTTAAACTGATTCAATTAATATGACAAAAATGTAAACATGCTCACATTAGGCATTTGAACATATAAAACATACATGATTATACTGCAGAAAAAATACAGTTGTGTGAGTAAGTTTTCTAACTATTCATTGTTGTTAAGAACCATACCACAGAGGCTGGAGAGATGGCTCAGTGGTGCTCTTATAGAGGACCTGGGTTCAATTTCCAGCACCCACAGGGCAGCACACAATTGTCTGTATGTAACTTCAGTTCCAGGGAATCCAGTACCTTTGTACAGATATAACACGCAGGAAAAACACAAATGCTCATTAAGAAAGAACAACCATAATCACAGGAGGCTGCAAAAATGACTTAGTGGTTAAAAACACTGACTATTTTTTCCAGAGGTCCTGAGTTCAATTCCCAGAACCCATATGGTAGCTCTAAACTGTCTGTAACTTCAGTTTCAGTTATATCAGGCACCCTCACATTGACATACATGTAGGCAAAACACAAATACACATAAAATAAAAATAAAATAAAACAAATCACAAAATATTATTTTTCATATACATTGAAAGTTGTAGGTGGGCTTTGCTGTCCTGCCAGCCAGTTCCCCAAATAACCAAATAAGACTTGTGATTAATTATAAATGCTCAGCCAATAGCTCAGGCTTGTTACTAGCTAGCTTTTACATTTTAAATTAACCCATACACACACATATGCATATATATTCATAGATAGATAGATATAGATAGATAGATAGATAGATAGATAGATAGATACATACATACATACATACATACATACATACATACATACGTACATAGAGCTATAGATATGCTCTGCCATGTGGCTTGGTAACTTTTCCTAGTATGGCAAATTTATCTCCTTCTATTTGAGTTTCCTAGTGATTCTGAGACTCCTCCCCCCTTCTTCTTCATGTTCTCTTTTTGTCTGCAAGTCCCTCGTAACCTCTACCTGTCCAGCTATTGGCCAGTCAGCTTCTTTATTAAACCAGTCACAGTGACATATATTCACACAGTATAAAGGCATATTCCACAGAACATTTTCACCTTCTCTTGATTAAGTTCAGATTAAAAGATCACCAAAGTTTAGAAGAACTTCTGCTTTTTTTTTTTATGAGCTCTCATACTTTCATAAATATTGCCTTCTCTAAGGTCTCCAAGCTTTAAGGGAAATCTTTTATAAAGCCCAAGCTGTTTTCTTCTAAGTTTGACTGTTTAGTCTGTGCAAAGATAAATCTCCCAAAGATTTGAAATCCTTAAACATACCCAGGGGAAACAAGTGAACCAGAAGTTTCTTCCCAGAATAAGTCTCTTCAATATCAGGAAGCTTTTGTCATTGCTCACAAATGCTTCTGATAAAGGAATTTTGAGTAAGGGAATTGAAACAATTCAAAAATAAATCTACTCTTTAATATGCAACAGAAGGCTGATTCATCAAATGTGGCTTAGTGTTTATGATTTGACTAAGTACGGAGAGACTGCCATTTTCTTTGGTGGGTCTGTGGGAATGTTCATAGCAAAAGGGCAGACTCTTCATTCTTAGAATTCTCAGGGCATCAGTCCCAAGCACTGGAAGAAATAGCATCCAGGGGCACAAACAGAGATACAGACACACTTCTACTCTACACCTGGGTTACATGTTTACTTTTTTAAAAAATCCAAATATTTTATCTCCCTAACAGTTACAATAATCTATTTATAATTAGTAAAAAATCTAAGTTCTTCAATTTGGAAGGTCATTCTTCTAATTTTGGCTGCAACTAAAAATATTGCATTATCTAGTTTACAATGAACTCTCTGCAAAGTAGCAATGGATTTCAAAGTCCCTTTGTGGCCCACACAGAGTTGAAAAGCAATGTCTGAGCTGATGATAGCGTATACAAGCAAATGTTTTGGCGTCATTTAAAGTTCATTCACTTTTAAATCAGATTTCTTACTTGAATATGATGTTCTGAACACTGTCAAATGATTTTTTCGGGATGTTTTCCTTTTAGTAATTTGCCAGTTTTAACCATTAAGAGAGAAAAGAATGGGTGTTTGCCTTTCCTCTACACTGGCCTCATCCCTTAGTTGTTTTGATTATTCTTGAACCAGCAGCTTAAGGGTAGATGCAAAAGTGATGAGAATTTGATTTCATTTGGCTTTTGTTATCAGACACCCACAAGGAAATAAAGCTTTGATCTACTTCCTTGGGAAGATAATCCCTGGGATTAGGTAGAGAGATGTATGCAGCAGTGGCAATAGGGATACACAGTTCTAATCCCAAAGTGCTGAGTACTTAATCCAGTTCAGATTCTTGGCAAAGAGATTTAAGGAAAGAACTAAATAATTATACTCTTCGTGGGCTTTGTTTTCTGGAATGAGTTTTGAGTAGCTCTCCTTGCTCTTTTACAGTTTAATGAGGATGCTTAGAAAAATAGATTTGGATTTACTTGGAATGTTGTAAAATTGATGACTTTTGTGGTTCTCAGCAGGTATATTTAAAAGGCTTCTTTTGATGAAGGGGGCAGTTTGGGTGGTACTTTGTGTATTCATTTTGCCTCAGAGTGAAGGCTAACTGCAAAGAAATAGTGAAATAATTATTCAAACTGAAATTTTTCATTAAGAATGATACTAAAATGGTTACATTTAAGAAATGTCTTTGTGTATATGTAGATGCATACACATGCCACAGCGTGAACATGGAGGTCAGAGGTCAACTTGCAGGTGTGGTCCTTTTCTTCCCCCATGTGGGTCCCAGGGATAAAACTCAGGTTGTCAGACAGAAGGACAGGTGACTTCATCTGCTCAGCCATCTTGTCTACCCCTAACTTATGCTTTCCTGTAGACAAAGACTTCTTATTCCAAGGCACACTAAATCTGAATATAATCCATATTCATTAGAAGATGCTCTTAAAGCAAACACATTTGTTTTAAAAAGATATGACTCAGTATTATTATTAAGAAAACATGAGTTGTGCAAATATATGTCAGTTTTATTAACAGATTAATTTGAATAATACATTGTAGTAGGAGGTTTCTGGCCTGGACTTTTGGGCCTTGCCTCAAGGTTTAGGCCCGCAGACCCTCAGTCCCACAGAGACACACAGATACATACGATAGTTTTAGGCTGATCAACCTCAGGCCCAGGCATATAACTTGCTAGCTCTCTACCCTTCATCTAACCCATGATTCTTTCTGTTCAGCCATGTGGCTTGGTACCTTTCTTTAGAGCAGCATAGTTGTTCTCTGCTTCTTCCGGCTTCTCTCTGGTGTCCTCTGGCATTCTGCTCTATGCTTCCTGTTCTCAGAGTTCTCTTAGTCTGGTAGCCCCGCCCACACTTCCCACCTGCCTTTGGCCAATCAGCACTTTTTATTAAACCAGTGGGTGGGACAATTATTTACCATGAAACAACACAATACCCCTATAATATATGTCATCTTTCTGCTTACTGCATTATGGCAAACTGCATATCAAAAAGGATAAGAAAAGAAAATTCCAAAACCACATCCATCTTTTTGATTTTTTGAGACAGGGTTTCTTTGTGTATTCCTCGATATACTGGAACTCATTCTGTGGACCAAGCTGGTCTCAGATTTACAGAGATCTGCTTTTGCACCTAAGTTCTGGGGCTAAAGGTGTGTACCACTGTTTGTCTTCCACAGATAATTTTTTTTAAAATATTAATCATTAATTGATTTTATATAAGGTTTTTGTCTGCATGTATATCTGTACAACAGAAGAGGGCATCCTGTCCTATAGAACTATAGTTATAGATGATTGTGAGGCACCATGTGGTTGCAGGGAATTGAACCCAGGACCTCTGAAAGAGCAACCAGTGCTCTTAACCAAAAAGTCATCTCACAGTCCTTCCAAATTAGTCACAATATATCAAGTATGAGCAAAAAGGATATAGTTTTTTTATTTGGGCTAAATCTTTATTCTTGACTTAAAGAAGTTATCCATTTTGCAATTAGGAGTGAAGTATGAATGAAAAGCTTTTGAGGTTTTATTTATTTTCAGTTTAATTCATAATTTTGAATAAACCGGTGAGTAAAACATGTCATTTGATTTTTGTGTAGAGGAAATTATTGGTTGCTGATATATTAGCAACTTGATGGTGATTCAGACTCCAGAGGCTATGGTAATTATCATGATCAGAGTTGGAATTCTTATGAGCCTTTCTTTAGGGGATATGGCTCTCCTCTCTGCTGTGATTGGCATGCCTAACATTACAGGACCCGCTTTTACTATCATAAGAAAGCACATATCCCAAATCATGTAAAACCGAGACTTCAGAATGTCATCTTGGTAACAAGGAATATGGTAACTTAGAAATGCTTAGAAGTGTCCATGCCATCCAAGATAAGAAATATTTGATTTGACATTTTATAGGGATTCACTTTCCCAGGATTTCCTGGAGCAGCCCCTGGAAAATATGCCATAATTTAAAGAAACCTAACAACATCTCCATAGAATTCCAGCAGACATTCCATCTGGACATTAATAAATTAGGAATACACTCAAGGCTGTTTCTATTGGCTCCTTCCAGTGAAGACCGTAACTGGTATTCATGCTATACTGGTTTTGGTTTTTTATGCTGAAATTGGTAAAATAATCTGGCATTAGAAGACAATGAACAAATCTTGTTTGTGATCAACTCCAAATACTCCCAGCTGCATAGATTCTTTTCTCCTTCAGTTTGCCTACTATGCTCAAAGGAGACTTACAATGGTGAATGACCTTGGTTCTTCTGTATTTACTGTTCAGCAACTGGAGAGAATAAACATCTCTATCTGAATTATTCATTCGGTGCAAACCTTTCCACTCAGCGCAACCTCCTCTCTTTCCATTTGGAAACTAGCCTTCCAACTGTGGGTAACGCTTGGATTGTGTGGGGTGGCTCTTTTGTTCTTAATCCATGCTTTTGGCCACAAGTACAATGTGAAAAGTGTAGGGTAAGGGAGTGGCTGGCAGGTGTGGAGTCTCTGTGTGTGAACAGGACAAACCAGGTGCCAGGTCGAGGAAAGCCAGCATCATTCCCAGAACATGGGTGTATCCTCAACTCATAAGAAAAGAACCATAACTCTATTGATTGGGGAAGTGCCAGCCCATGCCACACCTTTCTAGAACTATCATTTACAGTGAGTATTCCCATATTTTTCTCTTTGTAGACTATCTAATGCAAATGATTAATTGTACTTAGATTTCTAGGTCATCACTATAATATCTAGATCAATGTCACCCGGAGTCAGATCATAGAAATGTTTATGATTGATAAGGGAGGAGTTGTTGATGCCAGAATGCCCATCAACAAGGTTGCTAAACACACGGCTAGTGTTCACACTGGTTTTATGCTGCAGTGGCTGTTTCCCTGCAGTGCTGGGTAACACACTAGTCTGTGAGGGACTGCTCTGAGCAGAAGTTAGTTAGCTACTTTAGAGTTTGTAGTAATGTTAAAATTGGAAAGCAGCCCAGAGGGTGGGGTTGGGGAACTCAGGTCTTGGTTTAGACTGTGCTACCTACCAACTATGTGTCCTGAAGCAAATCAGATTATTTGGGTTTTCTTGGTTGCAAAATGAGGCAGAATTATTCATGCTTAAGTATTTAATGAGATCTAGCACATTAAAGGAAGTGAGCACATAGCAATATCATACTCTAAGATCTAGACCCAAGTTGATAGCACATTAACATTGGCTACTGAAGGAGATACTTGTTAAAGTATTCATTTTAAAATTTAAGCTGCTAGAAAAGCATCCTTTCTTGTTATAATTTGTCATTCATGCATAGCAAAGTATTCTGGTATTTAACCTGTGGGTGAAGAAATATATTTCAGCCCCAAACTATAACTTGTTTTTCCTATTACTTTTATGAGAAACTATGGCAAAATGACTGAGGCCTCTCTTTCAGCCATAAGAACTATTAATCATTATTATTATTAAATTTGTTTATGTGTGTCAATGTCTGTATGAATGAGTGCCATCTGAATACAGGTGATCATAGAAGTTAGAAAACAGTGTCCCGTTTCTAACCTCTGTGTGAGCCACCCATTGTGAGCGTTGGGAATCAAACTGGCATCTTCTGGGAGAAAAACAGATGCTTTAAATCCCTGCCTGTCCAGAGTTAGGACAACCTTTAATCTGTAAGAATAATATAACATTTTACCACTTCAAATTGTATCCACTAGTTATTTTTAGTAGCAGCTCTAACAATAGATACAGTTACTGTGGCTTTTCCCTAACAAGTTTTCATAAGGTCAATATGGCCAAATCATCAAGATGAGAAAATTAAGGAACGGTGCATTTTCTTAGAAAGGGAAAAAGCTCACCAGTGAACTTTTGGGGAACAAAACAACATAAGGGAATGTGTTTGTTTTCATTAAACAGATGTCACTCAATAAGCTGGTCAATTAACCTCATTCCAGACTGAGGCGGTAAGAACCTGCCAGGACAGATGTGTGGGTGTTAGCAAAGTCTCTCCTTTTTCTCTTGACTCCCTTTGCTGACTGTCACTTTCTATAAGGTCAGCAGCACTTTTCAATATTCTATGTACGATATACCATGCTTAATATATTCCCAACTGTTCTGCCCCTTCAGTTCTTCATGTGTAATGTCCTGTGAGACACACCGTAACCACAGCCTATGTTTCTCTGTACACCACACCTTTGTTCTTTGTTCTTACCTTACCATTTGGAGCTCTTGGACTAAATTGCCCAATTACTTTTACAATTCAAATTCGAGGTTAACAACCTCTTATAGGTTTTGTTTTCTGTGTACTTCAGTTGGCTGGTAACTGGAGTAAATATTTGCTGAATCCAATGATCCAAATATAATCTGGGGGGGGGGGGCAAGGGCGGAACAGTGGCTTCTCTCTTTAACTCTTCATTTGGAGGTGATCACTACACACAGAACTTTCTTTGAACTTTTGCCTTTTTCCTGTTAAAGCTTGAGTTTGCCCGAGAGATGGAATTTCAAACCCTGATGCCTGCCTCAAAGCTTATTTTCTGTGGGTTGATGAGTTTCTCACACACCCAGTTTTTTCCTGTCAGTGAAACATCATTAAGTTATTATGAAGATGACATACTGTAATATATGTGCAAACTGCTTTTCATAATAGAAATGATCATCAAAGCATTTACTACTAAATATTTAGTTTTAATAATTGCAAAACCATGTACAATCCTTGCACACCAGATACTTTTAAGTTCTTTGCAGACAGGTAGAATTTTATTTATTCCTTGCAACAATGTAATATGTTGATTGGGCAAGCACTCTTGTGTCAGCTTGACAGGAGGAAAAACTGAGGCACAAGAGAGCTGATCTCTTCCCAAGGACACAGACCTAGCATTGTGTAACAATCAGATTAAAACTATAACATTTGGCTTTTGTGCGAGTCACCCCACCTTTTGCAACCTCCCTGTCCTGTGTATTGTTCTCACCTCCTGATTGTTAGGAAGGGTTTGCTGCAGTAAAAGGACTCATAAACCTGAATTGTTTCCAAGACTGTCAACTGCTGATTGCTCTTGTGAGTTATCTGTCTCTCTAAGCCTTAGTTCAGCATTCTTATCAAATGAATGTTAGCAATAACTCCTCTTTCTGAGGCTCTTTCTTTTGGTGGGGGTGGGGGGAATGGGTGGCCCCTTTCCCAAACTACTACAAAAGGGCTGCTGGGCACATGGCTACTAGCACTAACCCCATTCAAAGACTTCTAGAATTTTCTGTATCTCCAAGCCTAGTGATTTCCCAGGGCTTATTTTCACAGTATATAAGCTGAAATAAATATGAAGGCATAACACTGTGAGAGACCATCTTTCTTACTAGAGACAGAGAAGGGCTGGCACTCAATTCAACAGTAAGCAAGCAGAGTTGTTTCACTGGGAGTTGGGCATGGGTAGGGAAGAAGAAAAATAGAATCAGTTAGAAATTGCTTTTAAGACTGTTTCTTTGACACCTAAGGTCAGCTATTTCTGAAGGCAATATATCGCTATACTTTTAAGTTTTATAATCCAATAAAAATAGCCCTTAAACTAGCTTGGATTGGTTTTCTTCCACTAAAACTGAAGTTCTCATTCATGCAGACTTAGAGGAAGGATCTGCCCTTTAGCTGTAAATGTTCTCTAGCTGTATGTTTCATGGTGTTTCATAAAGTATGTGTTATGATAAAACAGAGAAATATTTTTAATACGTTTAATTTTTTTGCAATTGGGATAGAAATGGGTATTTCTGGATTCAAAGTGTCTAATTCGGGTGATTTAGAGGCTCCTAGTGCCTGATCACTTTGTTTATGGTCAATATGTACAGCCAGTGTTTCCTTGGTTTGGAGATGCTTCCTAAATTCAGCTGGTTCCTTCTACACGTTGTTTGGAAAACGAACGGGCTCTCAGTTGAGGCTTTGTTACACATTACAGAATGGTTTTGTGGAAATAGAGACAAACCTGCTACGGAAATCAGCAAGAGAATTGAAAATCAGGATTTTTGTGGGATCCCTAGGACATCAGCACAGTGCCCAACCCTGAATCCCGTGCTATGATATAAGGTCAAAATTCCCAAAGGCTCTGGGAAGGGAAAATCTGATCGGCTCCAAATCGACTCATATTCTCCAAACCCCGTGGAATGATCCCTTTAAAATCACCCATCGATTGAATACTCCAGAAAGAAACAAGTTCCTTAGAACCTCTCTGCACCAGGTGTCTGCCCAGACGCTTTGTGCATTACCTCATAATTCTATCTGCAGTGCCGTGACACAAAAGAACCATCACTCCCAGTTTACAGACAGGGGAATTGAAATTTGGAACATTTAAACTATTAGAGCATTTATCCACAGTCTCACACCTAGTAAGCAATGAGCGTCATCGGGCTCTAACTACTCTTTTTAAATCGCTTTGCCCTGTTGTTCCTCCCAGACCTAATTATTTGTAATGATAATAAAAAACACAGAGATGTTGTCTACTCAACAAAAGAGGGAGAAAACAGCTGAGGTGAGATCGTGGGCTTTTATGGGAATGAGAGCCTGAGTTTGTATCTGGTACATAGACAAAAACATGAATGTGAAGAGTGGGATACTGTGGGAACGCATCCCTTTCCCTAAAGTGGTAAATCCTTTCCATTTGCTACGATTCCCCTTATTTCATGTAAATGTTGTGTATAACATGAACTCAAACCTGTTTGGCTGCTAACATCCTGCTCAGGGATCTGCCTTCCAGAAAGTAAGAGATGGCGCTAGCAGCCGCAGGGCGGTGTGTGCTGCAGCCTGCCTGATGTAGCTGCTGAGATGTGGCATTACATTTGGTATTTCCTGCTGAGCCTTTCTAAAAACTTCACAGCTTATTTATATATGTGACTGGCTTATGTCTCCATAACATCTTAAATCATGCTTCTTGGGGGCTACTTTATGAAGACTTCTGGCTCTTTAGGGAATCCATTGCCTCTACACAGCTATGCTTATATGGTAACAGTGACTTTTATTTTATTTTAGTGATAAATATATTGTCTACTATTATCTTACAAAAATGAATTTTCCAAACCATCTAGGAAAGGACGGGTCAGGTGCAATCTTCATCCATTTCTTGAGGTGAGAGAAACAGGCTAATAATATTCATTGATGAAATAAAGCTTCAAAAGCCCCCCAAATGTGCATGTGCATATGTGTATGCTGTGCGGGGGGTGGGGGTGGGGTGGGGGGGGAGGGGTGAAGGGGTGGGAGTGGGGGGTGTCTTTGTATCACTGAACAGGAGCTTTATTTAACACCATGCACTTGGTATTAGCTGCTCACAACTGTCCATAGCACAAGCAGAAACTGTGGTATCATTTAGCTCTAAGGAAGGGTTTTATAAGCTGCTCACACCTCAAAGTTATACAAGTTTGTCCGGAAAAGACGTGTGACCACGCCCAAGGCTCCTTTTTCACGATGTCGACTGAAGAACTGAAGATTCGGTTCAACATGACCAAAGCTTTGATTTTTTTTTTTTTTCTCAACTATTTCTTTGAAAGTTTCTCATTTCTGATCCTCACTCTTCTCCACACCATAGAACTAGGAGAAGGAAATCTAATCTTTTTACTCAGAAATTGTGTCTACAAACCGAGACAGATACTTCATCTTTTTTAATTGCTAATGTGTCCTCCGTGGTTTCTTCAGTTTGGATGGTCTTCTCTCAGTTCTATGTTTTACATCTCCCCTTCAGTCTCCCTTTACTTGACTAGTAACTGCCACAGCAGCTGAAGCGCCTGGCTGAACTAAGGTCCCAATAAATTAGCTGTCTCATGAACGGACGGGAGTTATGCTGAGTTTTATAGGCATACATTTGTTAAGCTGTTATAGCAGCCTGTAGAGGCACGCAGCCTTCCCCTCTCTCTTTTCCAGATAAGGAAGCACTTGTTGAGAACCCAGGTCAACTTCCCAAGGCCATAGAGCAGACCAAGAAGAAAACACAGGTTCAATTACTGAATTCTGCCTCCAATCATCACAAAAAAAATTTTACACGATTAAGATATGTGTGCACAAGTGAGGAAGATGGGTGACCCCAGAATTCGGACTGTGTCTGTCATTAGATAAACCCACTCTGATCAGAGTTCACACTATGTCACTTTCTTTGCCTGTTGGTCTGATGGTTAGAATGCTGGAAGAGAGGCCAGCACTTGGGTATTTGCCCTCTACAACCCCTGGTAGACAGGAGGGTACCTGTGTGGTATAAAGAACCAGTGGTCAGCATGGAGCAGTCATTCATGGCTCTGTCTCTCAACATCTTTGTCTGCCTGGGTGTGGTTTGGCCTTTGAAAATGTACAGGTTTGAACTGGGTAAATTTATGGTTTGGGTCTGTGTAAAAACACAAGGGGAAAAGGGTGGAAGAACATATGAAGATATGTATACATGTGTGTATTGCTCCTTATTCATTCATGTTGATATACTTAGAGATTTTATTTTAATTATGGAGAATGTACAAGTGGAGGCTAGGAGAGGGTTTCCAATTATAGGTGGTTTGAACCACCTGATATCAGTGCTGGGAACTGAACTTGTATCCTTCACAGGAGCTAAACCTATCCTTAATTGCCGAGTCATTTCTCTAGCCCTGTAGTCATATTCTTAGAACTACATCCAATAATAAATTTGTGCTCATCCATAAATTAAATCTTCCATAAAGAAAGCTCTCTCAAACCCTTCCCCTGTGCCAGGCACTCTACTGAGTACAAGGGGGAGGTAACTAAAGATACAGGTGTCTATAACACTGAGGAAAAAATAAACGTTCAAAGGTAAATAAAAGCCAAGCACATCTTACTTGAAATGCTTGGGACCAGATTTGGAATTTCTCAAGTTTTGAAGCATTCTTACATATGTAACAAGTTGGTTGTCTTAGGGAAGAGGCTCGGGTCTAAACATGAAATTAATTTATGTTGCATAGACATCTTCTATGTGCAACCCAAAGCTAAATGCACATTTGATTTTTAGTATAGGCCATGTTTCAACATGTCTATTGAAGGCGCATGCATGCTTCCATTTGTGGCATCGAAATTCAAGATGTTTTTAAATTTTTTTCAGATTCAGTTGCTCAAACTATACTAACACCCTTTTCTGAAAAAGAAATTTATTTTTAATTTTTTTTTTTTTTTTTTTTTTTGCAACAGACCATTCCTCCAGAAGAAGAGAAACACTCATTAGAACAGCGACTGTTCAGCTTTCTAGAGTTCGGGGTTCTGGCCTTGCTACATGCTCCTTTCAACTGTTGTCTTTGGAGAGTGATGCTCTGTTCCCTGATTAATTATTCTCATTTAGTCTTTGTTTCTTCATATTCTTCTTAAAAAATATATATATGTTTATATGTATGGCTGTTTTGCCTGCATGTATGTCTGTGCCTGGTACCTACGGAGATCAGAAGAGGGCATCAGACCCCCCACAAGACTAGAGTGACAGACAGTGTGAATTGCTGTGTAGGTGCTGGGAATTTACCTGGGTCTGCTGGAAGAACAGCCAGTGGTCTCAACTGCTCAGCCTCCCCTGCAGCTTTTTGCACATTCTTTTAAATATCTTGTAGGGTAGGTATTGAATGATTCTAGTTAACATATAATGAAAACATGGAGCCAGATACTAGGGAAAAGCGGGAATATCAGAGAAAGGAAACTGACCACAGTCCATTCTCACCCAGCCAACTTCTTGGGCCAAACAGGGTAAATGCTATCTTCAAGGGTCCTCAGCCTGGCTTGTCACTTCTATAGAATGCCTGAATTTCTGCTTTATATATTTTCTCCATCCAGCTGTTTCACTTCTGGTCAACTCTGTACCATAATCCTAGAGTTAAGATTAAAGATGTGAGCTACTACTGCTTGGCTGTTAGGCCTTGAACTCACAGAAATACAGAAAGATATCTTGTCTCTGGAGTGATGTGATTAAAGGTGTGGGTCACTACTCTCTGACCTTCATGGCCTGACTGTGGGAGGGTGGTTAATTCTGTTCTCTGATATTCCAGGCCGATTTTATTAAATATATAATATATCACCACAGGAAAGTTTGAGAGATGATTCAAATATATTATGACACATTTTATGGGTTAAGATTAAACCATTTTATAAGGTCACCAAATACCATGCAGGCTTTTCCTTATAGTTTAAAGTTCTGTGTCACACCCAGTTGATCCCACAGTCATGTAATCCCAAATAAATACACAGAGGCGTATATAAATTATAAACTGTTTGGTCTATGGCTCAGGCATATACTATCTAGCTCCTGCATTTAAGTTAATCAATGATTCTAATCTATGTGTAGCCACGTGGCTGGGTACCTTTGTTCAATGCATCATTCACTTCTTGCTTCCCCTACATCTGGCTTCTCCTCTTTCCAGTGTTCTTCTAGTCTGGTCATCCCACCTCTGTTTCTTACCTGACTACTGGCTGATCAACATTTATTAAACCAATAAGAGTAACAAATCTTTATAGTGTACAAAACCAATATCCCACACTTCCTATTCAGAAGAATCCTTGCCTAGGGTTCTGTGTTGAAAATGAACAAAGATCCCAATGAAGAATTAATATGCTTTGACCCTTTCTGGAGGCCAAGAGTTAGCTATAATGCTATCTATGATATTCTGGTTTGTTTAAGCCTAATAGATCTTTGTTTGCTTGTACATTTATTGAGGACAATGATCTAGAAAGTGTGTATGACTCTGGTGGCCATTGAAGAAACTGGACATAAATAAGAAGGTTCTCTTTTCCTTCAATTTATGTCTTCAGTAACGCTGACACTACATGGCAGCATCATACAGTGTAGGAACTGTCCACATTGTTACTTCTTCTATGGTGGGAGCTTCGCTGAAATGCTAACATTTGGACTGATCCTAAAGAAATCAAGCCAGAATCATTAAGAGAAAGGCTCGCACGCTGGTCCTCTGAAAAGGCTCCCATTGGGAGCCTGATACACATCTGGCGTTGAAAGCATCATTAGGGTAGAATGACAGGCTTTAGAATCTAGCTGGCTTGTGTCCGAACTCAAGTCATCAACTTTCTGTGCCAAGTGACACTGGGGTAAGGTCTTCAAGCTTCCTGAACTCATCCGGTCACCTTATAAATGGTGGCAGTGTGTCTTCATCCCAGAACGTCAGAGGTAAAGAGAGAATGCACACAACATGTCTGTAGGATGCCTAGCCTAAAACTGGGGTCTAACAAAGCAGGGTTACTGTCTCTGTTGTCTCATGTTTAGGGTTGGGACAGACGATGATTTCTCTGTATAAACACTGATGGGCAGGCACTCACCAGAGTCCATTCCACCATCCGGTCTTTGTTAGATAGAGCTTGTACCAGGAATAGCTTCACTGTGTATCCAACCTGTGTTGGAACCATGATTTTGCAATCACTGCCACAACCCAAATAGGTTTCTACTAGTAGATAAACAGCTCCCGGTATCCAGACTCCCTTTTCAGCACTAAGGTTTGTTTTATTCCTTCAAATTTCTGATTCGATCATTGCATTAGTTACTTCCTTAAAATGCAAAACAGACAAACAAACAAAAAACCATTCCCCCCTCCAATAAAAACAAAAAATATTCCTCTCACTGTATTGTGGAATTCTCTTCAGAGATAAAAAATACCCCCCCCAAGTATTCATAAAAGTTATGAAGCTGTCTTCCACATGTGACATTTAAGTCACCAGGTTCTTAATTCTGTTGCCACAGACTTATTTATATTAAAAAGTCCTTTTAGTCGCTATGAGTTTGCAGAAAATTGAAAACAAGCAAACAAAAGCCCAGAAAAGTCATGGAACTTTGAAACACACTTCATTTCAAATTACCTCTTGCATACATTAAATGCTCACGTGACCAGTAGATGAAGAAATAATGATGCCCTTTTTCAACAGAAACAAAGTAATTTACCTAACAATGATTGTGTGCTTGAAAATTCTACAAAAAAAAAAAAAAAGGTTTGTGGCTATTTTCCATATTCTTAGAGGGTTTCCATACTCTGACTTTGATAGATAACAGCAGCAGTCTTGGGGCTCTGGATTTTGGAATCATTTATATATGGCTTGTGCCCAATACACTCAATGGCTTCGCTATTGTTCACTTCTGAAATCACTCCTTAGTGTTCTGTTTTCCTAGGTGACCTGCCTGGTCTACTCCACGTTACTGGCTTGGTGTTTTGTTGCTCTGACAAAATACCGGTCTCAGAGGATCAGTTGCTGGTCTGCTGGTTTCAGTGCTTTGGGAAAGGGAAGCTATTGTGATGGATGTCACTTGGTCGAACAAAACAGCCCTTACCGTGGCAGGCAGAAAGCAGAGAGAGAAAAAAGAGGGAGCAGGCACAAAATATTACCTTCCAAATCATACTCCCTAGGACACACTTCTGTAGCTAAGGCCCCCACATCTGAATGTTTTGATCACCTCATAAAGCAGTGCCAGTGGCTTACAACCAAGTCCTCAACACATGAGCCTACGAGGGTGATCCATATTCCGGCCATGATGATTACCATTCTTTTTCCTCCATATTTATTCTGCACCTGCATGAATCCCCATAACTCTTGGTTCTTATTTTCAAATCTTTGCATTTCTAACGAAGCCCAAACCTTGCAAAGAATTCACTTCACTGAATCTGGAGGCATGTTCGGAGTTTAATTCAATACTCTGTGGCCTTTCATGATATGGATTTGAGCACTATTCTTCTCCAGGCTTATTTTTTTCACCTATATAACAGGTTCAAAGTAACCTTAGAGTTCAAATCCATATAGTAGACATAAACTTTGCACCCCATGTAGTGAAGTGTCTTGCCCTCTCCATGAGAGCTCAATCAGCATCAGCCAGCTTCTTTGTCTTTCCAAGTCTGGACCTTTATAATTCCGTCTCTCGGTGTGCCGCTTATCTGTCCCTCACACATGCTCATCTGTGCATATGCTTCTGCTCTTTTGTTTCTGTGGCTTGGCTCTATTAATTTATATACTCATATGGTTCTCTTCTTCATCATGAATGCCTTTTCTTTAGTTTCTAACCAGCTGTTTCTTCTTTTTTTAACCAGAGCATCCCATCCAAAATTCATCTCCAACTACTTACTCATAGCCCCTTTCCTCCTCTCCAGTGACTTTCCATTCTTCCTGATACAGCTCTCCCTGCAAGGTTCAGGTCTACCTCCTGCCTTCTGTTTGTGAGCCCCTAATGGCAGGGACCTGACCTTGCTTTCCTAGGTTCTTAACTACTCATCTCCACCACAGCTCCCTGTGTGTCAACTAGGACTTTTTGAAATCCCGAGAAACAGTATCCAATGTATTATTTAGAAAAAAAAAAAAAAATCACTACAGTATTAAAACAACAAAACAGAGACATAAATGTGTTAATACTACCATTATTGATTATGCCACTAGGAAAATTATCCATGTCTGCCAAGCTTAAGTAACTTTCCAGGATAACATTATTACAAATAAAATTCAAGTCTTGGAAGCTATTATTAAGACTTCTAACAGGTCCCAGAACTTGAAACACTGGCACCAAACTTAGAGCCTCGCAGAGCTCAAAAACATCAAGACTAGATCTGGGTAGACATCACAGTAGTTAAGAACACTTGCTATTGTCTCAGTAGCATGGAGTTTGTTTGGGTCCCAGAACCTAGGTTGGTTGGCTAGCTCACAACTTTCACAGGGGCCTAATCTCCAGCTCCAGTGGCTCCAGTGCCCTCTTCTGGTCTCTGCAGTCACTGCAAACATGTGCATGTGTTGCTCCAGTACCCATGATGGAAGTCTCACAGTTAATATTATTTTAAAATTTTGTTAAGCAGAAAGATGTGTAGTGCAAAGCTTAAGAATCGCAACGATGCAGGACTGGGAGCGAGAAAGGCCTTATGCTGTCATAAAGTGTCTTTGCCCAAGTGTTTGCATGGCCGTGTTAGGTGAGGACAGAGGAGTAGCCTTCGGCTAAGCATGGGGAAGAGGAGTAGGAGAGCAAAATCCCGACAAACACTGCAGCTTGCCCTGGGCATGACCCTAGTGAGGAGCAAATGGGCGTTGTTGGATGCAAAGTCGGAGGAGAACCCCACTTCGGGTTAACCCAGTCGCCCAAAGTCTGGTAGAATGATTGAGTACTGGCAACAATTAAGGTTTACATCTGACGGTTCAGATTACTCCTGGGGCATGCATATATCAGATGGAGAGAAACGGAGGGAGGTGCTGCCTCGGGAAAGGTTTTGTGTGGGGGAAATTCTCTACAGCAAACCCCAAGTGGAGGAACCAAGGCGTTTCAATAAAGATAATAAATAGCTGCTGCTGCTTTCCAATAGGTTTTGACCTTTATCTGATATCGGAAGCCCTGGATGCTTGACTCTAGGCAGGGCCCTATCATTTATTTTATTGCCTCGGATTTTACCAGCTCGTTGTCTTTCTAATCCTTCTCAATTAACAGACCTTCTGCATCATCCAGGGAGAGCTGAAATGGAAAGGGATGTTAATGGATGGACCGTCTTCCCTGAAGACAATTTTCTTGTCCAAAATTCAACGGAGGGGAGGGATGGCATTTTATTTTTACTTCATTTGTTCCCGGTTTCGACTTAAAATTCAGATGTGCTGTATTTTCTTTAACAAAAACCCCTCTGCGTCTCTTCAGAAGTAAGAACGGACGGACGGATACAAAGAGGTAAGAAGAACTCTGATTCCCAGAGTAAACAGGCCCTGCTGGGCGAGCCTGGACCCAGGGAGAGCCCTCCCCACCCAGAAGGAAATCAGATCCCTGAGCAAAAATAGGTGAAGAAAAATAGAGCAGCTGTTAAAACATTTAGTCTGTTTTTCTCTTCAACCCCTGCTGGTCCCCTGGCCTCTCAACCCCCTTCCCCCACGTGATTCTTTCCAACCCCAGGCGAATGTGCTGGAACGCAGGACCCTCACAGTAGAGCAAATACGTGAGCTAGGACATTCCCGGGCCTCTGCACCCGGCCTCCCCTTGCCCCTCCTCTCCGCATTCCTGGAGGATAGACAGAAGATTGATTGGATGAATTTTTGGCAGCTATTTGCAGAGCCCGCAGCCGCAGCTTGGTTTAATTAGGGAATCAGAACGCTTCTTTTATGTAGGTCACATCAGGTTCTGATTCCAGATCTCATATAGCTAGTCTTCCCCCAAAAGCCAGAAATACATGTACAATTAGAAAATTTAAAAAGATATTCTTTTTTTTCTTCTAATTCTTTCTTCTACCCCTCCTTCTTCTCCTTCTTTTGTAATTTGCACTAAAATTGGCTTAACTTTCCCCCCTCCAAAACTGAGTGGTATTTTAGCTTAATTCGACCCACTCCCGTGGCCTGAAACACATGTGTAGAACCCAGAAAATTATTAATAGGCATGAAGGGTGTTTTCTCGCTCTGTTGGTGTTTTTGCACTGGGAAGGCTCCACAAGTTTCCTTTCTACACAGTCTAAGAGAGAAGAACCTACTGGGGAGATCTGAAATGCGGTCCATCACTTTGTTAGTCTTTGAGATGTAATTGGACGCAAATACGAGGTAGCAAGGGAGGTGGCAGATGGGGCATGGCAGTGCTGCGCGAAGGAACTGAAGCCCCAAATTAAATGTTTGCAGCCACAGGTGGGCCCCCAGGAAATCTTGTCTAAAGATTTCGTAATGCGCAAAGAATTCTCCTTTGCAAAGAGCCAAGGTGATGGACGCTTGAGGGGTGAAGGTGGATTCTTCTGTGGCCTTGGGAGGACAGAGGGGAAAGAGAGTGAATCTTTTGTTTGTCACAAATTTGTTCAAATGATGTATGGTTTGGATTTAACTTTTTCAGGTCCCATGTTTTATGTTTACTTTTGTATTTGAAATGTGATCAGTCAAACATAAATATGAAATAGCTGGGCACTAAAGAACAGGACAGGCAGTCCGAACACTCTTAAACTCCAGAAGAAAACACAGCCATGTTTTCATAATATACTTGAATGCAGGAAATGCATACTTAATGGACTAGGGTGACTTCATGTAATCTGCCACCCACAGATAATTAATTAAGCTACTTGGTGAGTGTCAGGCAAACAAGTGAGTGTTAAAGGCTCTTAGAAGTGTGAGGCAGTGTCCTGTTTACATTTCCAGGATGGTTCAATGAAGAGCTGTGGGAACCTCTGAAATGAAATACAAGGAGGCACTTCAAGTTGTGGACCTCTCAAAAAGTTAAAAGGGGCTATTAGCCCTCAAAGGCTGCAGGACTAATCAACTTCAAATTGTGAAAAACAGCTGCCAGGGAGGCCTGTCTGTCAGTGCTGAGGGTGTCTGTCTGGGAGGTCAGTTGGATGAGCTCACAGACTCTTAGGCTCATCATTTCCAGAATGAAAATGGAACCACAGCTGTCTGTTCTTATACATTTGATTAAACTGCTGGACTGTGGGTCAGAGAGAACATCAGCTTGGAGCCAGCAGCTTGTGTGCATATATTGACTTTCCAAACTTCTTTCTGTGAGCAGTAAGTAGCAGAGTAATAGAACTTGCCATGAGATCTCTGGTGTGCTGGTTGTTGGAACCACATCACTGAAAGTGCTTGTCTTGGGGTATTTTATTCTTATTTGTCTTGTCTGCGACTCTCCCCCTGTGAATACCAGCCAAGAAAAGTAAAATGAATTCATCATGGTTGTAAACTTCCCAAAGCAGAAACATTGCTTTTGCATTTTGGAAGAGAACTTCTCGGAGGAGAGGCCCTGGTAATGAGCCCAGGGAAACAGTGAAGTTTACCTACCAGCCAATCAAATGTAAGGTTCCTAAGGTCGACTGCCATCTTAAGTCCTTTGAGAAAAGCCACCGGTAGTAGCCATGGAGCCACCCTGCTTTTTGCTAGAATTATTTTGCTGCATATAGAGTTTTGTGTTTTTTGTTACAGCCTGAGTCAAATCACAGACCCTTTACCATTAGCCTTGATGGTAACGTCACACATCTGGATGGATGTGCAGAAGCTACAGTGCATTCCATAGAGAAGCAAAGCCTCATTCTGTCAGCTTTGCTGGGGTGTAAAGTCCTTACTATAGTTAGTGCAAAAGAAGTTCACACTCACACCCCGTGCCACTTCTCCACCGCAGTTCTGTGCGTATCACAAATGCCAGCAGAGATGATGAGCCTGCAAACTTGGCTTTCTATAGTCTGTAGAAGAATTTTTTCCTAAAAATTAATATTATTTTGCCTTTAAAAAAATCACACAGTTACATGCATTTGTTTCTGTGGCTATGGAGGTGGAAAACATTCTCCCATGAGTTTCTAATATATTATATACTTAAATAGAGACATATTTCCTTTGAACACAAACCTCGATAGAAATTGTCAAGTGCGTCTGTATATCTACCTATCTTTACAAACTCCATTGGTCTCTTATAGTAATACAAAGACCATACAATCATTTATATGACAAATATGGTAGACCATGTGTTCTTGTGCCAGCAACTTCTCAAGAAGGAACTGATAAGATGCTTAACTAGAACCAGTTTAAGGACCAAGCATCTCCCTCTGACTTGGTCTGTATGCCCTTTCCTGACACTTCTCTGGATCACTTG
The DNA here is from genome assembly GCA_033318265.1 of Phyllotis vaccarum. Classification (NCBI taxonomy): domain Eukaryota; kingdom Metazoa; phylum Chordata; class Mammalia; order Rodentia; family Cricetidae; genus Phyllotis; species Phyllotis vaccarum. Next base: position 3,630,260 of record JARWLC010000014.1, read on the forward strand.
TGGTCTGCATGCAAGAGTTCTTTCTTGGACGAGGCTTTGAAACACAGAAGATTTTCAGGAATTCTCAGGGCATCTATTTCAAGTCAAACTTTCTGTGGATTCACCATCAATAATTTTGGAAGTTTACATGTTTCTAGACATCCTGAAACTATCTCTATCTCTTTATTTCTAAATGGTCACTTAAGTGTGTGCATGCATGAGCACTTGCCTTTGGGTGGCATGTGTGTGTGAATGTTTTCCTTTGGGGTTCTTTTTCTGATTTCTGGGTATTAAAACAAGTGGAAGGACAGCACTCCACTGCTCGGACCACATCTCCCGTCCTCTGTGTGGAAGTTAGCTGTGTTTTACTACAAAGAAATAACAAACAATAGCTCAGCATTTGGAAACCCAAGGTAAATCCTAAAAATATTATTTTCCAGTGTTACAAAGACAGTGCATATGGAAACTCAGCACAAAGACAGTGGCTTCACATGTACACTCCCATGTCTTTAATTGTGCTGATGATAATAATGACTAGATTGAACCCGATATGAACTGTGCAGTGAGTTAATAGGCTCTTTTAGATGTTGTTTTCAATGAAGTCAATCTTAAAGTTAGGTAGGCTTTCTACTGCGGTGATCAGACATCATACAAAAAGTGGCTTGAAGCGGAAAGGGTTTATTTTAGTTTATAAGTCCCAGGTCACACTTCAACATCCAGGGATATAGGACCAAGAACTGAAAGCAGGAATCTAGGGGCAGGAGCTTAAGCAGAAACTTTGGGGGAGCAATAATGGAGAGTTATTCACTGGCAATTGATTATATAAAGGACCAATATTTATTAAGGGGTTATATAAAGAATCACTGATACAAATTGAACCTTAAGGCTATTCTTGGAGAGTCAAATTGTCCTATTCCATGACAGTGCCAATATTCTCCCCGAGAATGCAGGAACAAATAGGAAGGAAGGGGGCAATGAGGTTCTCAATGGGGGATGGCCACACCACATTCTGGGTCCTGAGAGCGCCCCCAAGCTATGCCTCTAGGTCTCCCTCAATAACGCCTGAATCTCACCACAGAGGGCTGCTTACTGGCTTTCTCCTTGTGACTCACTCAGCATGCCTTCTTATAGCACCCAGGACCACCATCCCAGGGGTGTCACTTTCCACAGTCAGCTGGGCTCTTCCACATCAAAATCACCAGTCAAGAAACTGAGCAAATGGCTTGCTCACAGACCAGTCTGGTGGAGGCTCTCTTCTTAAATAAGGTTCTTTTCTTCCAATGCAAAGGCTCTAAATCACCGCCCGGAAGAAAAAACACCTTAAAACCTCTTCAGGTGTATTAGAATGTGCTACGTGTGGAAGTCAGAGCTTGGAACATCAATACACTTTCTAGTTTCTGTTAATACTGTACTTTGGGACCTTCCACAATAAGAGTAAATCTTAGTGTCTGTCATCAGGTATAACAGGTCAAACTGAAATGGAGGCAGGTAGAAAGTGATAAGCTATTGAAATCCAGTCTTTGAAGATTTTCTCTGTATTTCATGCTCATTGAAATGACTGTAACTTAGATATGAAGCAGTAAAAGCACTCTCTTGGTCCACGTCTTCTTATAGCATCTATTTGAGAAGCAGGGCCTGGGGAGGAGGCTTTTCCTCTTGAAATGCCTGTATTCTGAGCCCTCCGATGAGTCAGCTACATGTCCAGCTGGCTCGGGGAACCTTGGAAAAGGCATCAATTCTATCAAATGTTCCCTCTGGGTCTCCCAACTAGTACTCGATCACAAATAATGACCCATTCTTTTCTTTAACATCTGGGCCCAGCGCTTACTAAGATGTTTGGGAACTGAAACTTTGCCCAGAAAGTCACAGTTTTTTTTTTTTATTATTTTTTTTTTTTTATGACTCGTGATGAGGCTGAAACCTACAGATGAATTTTTAAGCAGACAAGGTCAATAAATATTTAAACACTTCCCTTACTCTAGAAGAATGCTGCCTTTTAGGAGAGGGAAACCTTTAGCCTGATCTATGTTTATAGAGTTTTCCATGGCAGAAGTTAAACAAGAGTTTCCTGTGCTGTGACCAGCATTCTGGGATAGCACTCAAGCAACTATGTGTTGAACACTTGATGCACAAGTGATATGTGACTTTGGAAACAAATGGAATATACAAGTAAGCACACCTGCGGCCTCATAGTCAAAGATCTTCATTACCATCTACCATAGGAAAGCTCTGTACAAACTGAGACATGAGGACCCCAGAAGAGGAGACCCCCGGACAAAATACAACAAATCAATACATGTCATTTCTGAGTAGTTGCTTTTCAAAAACTGCATATGCTTACGTATTACCTTCTCCTTGTGCACATTTGAAAATTTAAAATAAAGGTTAGAGAACGGTAAAATGTGTAAAATGATTTTAAAAATACATCTTATTGTGATTGTTGAGTGCTGGGTAACAAGTAGGGGCTTTCCAAATGTTTGTATGCCTATTCTCATGAGGTAGGCGCTATAGATCAGACCCAGAGTCACAAAATAGGGGACCTAGCACTTGAACCTGTGTAGCTGAGGGAAGAGCCTAATGGCTTATCAATCAAGAAAATAGTCCATAGGCCACTCTGACAGTGACGTTTTCTGAATTGAGTTTCACGTATCTGTCCGTCACTTGTGACAATTTGACAATAACAAAAGCAAATGGAAATCTCCCAAATAACCACAACAGACAACATTTACATATGTAATTTTCCCTTATTCTTTCTGTGTATTTTTCTTATAGTCTCAATGCAAGAAATCTGGCATTTCTGTCATCCTAATAGTCAAAGTCATAAGTAAACTCAAGTTGCCCACGTCTTCAGGCAACTCATATAGGTGGGATGCTACTCTCTAGTCATTATATGTAGTGATGTCCTTCCTTAAAGCTCAGCATAGGAAGGAGCGGAGAATAACGGGGCCATGAAGAGCCCTAGGAAATGTTTCCTCAACCCAGTGCTCCAAAAGAAGTTTGTTTTCTTAAACTATCAGAAGAGGAAAAACTGTAACAGACTGACTTAAACATCTATTGATTTTGGTTGCTCTGTAGTAATATCTTTGTTTAGTTTTTTTTTTTTTTTTTCCCAAATATGGTGATTTCATAAGGATCTGAAGAGAAAAAAAAAAAGCATACTCATTCATTAACACACAAAGCAAATAGTTACTAGCCGTAGCAGTAATACCTAAGCTTTATCTATGATTATTATATCTAATGTTTATTATTACCAAATAATATGCTTGGGATTTGGAAATCACCATTTTATCAGTTCTTACAATACCATGAGCCATTATTAACTCTGCTTGTCATTGCTGTCTTTAGTTATAGATTGAGGAACTGAAGCTAAGAGGACAGTCAAGGATCTTGCTGTTGTGGATTTTGAGATGTTATCACGTTTACCTGGTGTGGCTGGTGGATGGTGGTGGATGGAGGGAGACCTCATGTGTACTGTGTGAAAGGCGGCAGACAGGAGACACTTAGACTGGGTCTACCTGGAAAGACGAGAGAGAGAGAGAGAGAGAGAGAGAGAGAGAGAGAGAGAGAGAGAGAGAGAGAGAGAGAGAGAGAGAGAGAAGAGGAGTTTGGGGAGCATGCCCTCTCTAGCAGAGTAGTAGGGAAAGGAAGGATAAAAAAGAGAAAAGTGGGAACCCTTCTTAAATGGCACTTGATGTCAGAACTCAGGGCAGGGCTAGGCCAATTTCCATTGGCCAGGTGTGGCTTCACAGAGCTAGAACAGAATCCTACATTTGCCAGTGGTTATTTTCCAAATTGAAGTATGACTATTAACAACCTATCTGTCCTCTTTTAAGATTTTATTTTAATTAATTAATTAATTAATTAACTTTGAGATTGAGACCAGAGCCTGATGAATACTGAGCACAAGCTTTTCCACACAACTTTCCTCACAACAACCCTATGCTGTCAGATTCCTTACCTGGCAAAAATGGGTTCAGCTACATAGAAACAAGATAGAAATACAGTGATTGCACTGAGAAAGTTTTGTTTTTTTTTCCTCATATGAAAATATGGAAGCTTGTATGGTCCATCCAGGATGTGTAAGATACCTCTCTGTGCCACCATGACTAAATGCTTGGCATCAACAGCTTCGAGGAGGAAGGACATACTTGGGTTTGGTGTTGCAGAACTTTTAGTGCGTAGTCTTTGCTTCTGTTGATTGCAGGTCTGGAGAGAGTCCTGACTGGATGTCATGGCAACAGGAGGACATGCTTCACTTTGTAGGGATGGAAACCAGACAGAAGGAAATGACTTGGGGCACATGTTTCAAAGGCATTCTCTCAGGGAACTCTTCCTTCCCATTAGACTCTTCCTAGTTGTCACCATCTTCCTTGTCACCATCATCTTCCTTGCAGCCCCAGCTGGAGACTTTCCCCCACATGGATCTATGGAATATGTCTCATATTCAGACTATAAGGGGAACAACTGGAGAAGTCCATGCTTGGATTTCTTCTTCAACCGAGCAAATGCTCCCTCCCATTGCATGTGTGTTCCAGGTGGCAGAAGGGAGCTACCCCAGGGATGCCCAGCCATCTTCTGCTCTTACGCTATAGTCAGAATGTTACGAGAACAATGCAAAGATTCAGTCCAGTTTTTCTTTTAACGTAACAAAGCTTCGCAAAGTGAAATAGGACTGCTGAGCAAAGAAGAAAATGGACGTTAGCTCATAAGAGGACTCTGAAAAATTGACTGTTGGATAGATATTGAGTAGCAACTGGGAAGTCTGAAGGGTTCCTAAGCTTCGAGATAACAGGGACAGAAAGGCTGGGAGACAGTTGATGATCTTAAATCACAATTAATCAGCCAGGACCATGACACAGGTTGTAGAGATGCTACACAGAGAAAAGAAAAGGAAGTCACTGACACCCAGCAGGAGAGAAGCGCAGAGTCTTCCCGAAAGAAAGGGCACCTGATCTTCAGCAGGAGGGCAAGTATTAGAGGCCTGAGGACAGGAACATTTATTTCAGGTGTTGGAGTGAAAATGTGTGGTGTAGCTTAGCAACTGAAAGCAGCCCTGTGAAAGGAGGCCCTGGGACCTATCTTCTCTTCCCTGTTCCTTCTGCCTTCACAGCTTCTCCACTGGTCAGGTTTGTGGAGACCTGTCTGCCACAACATCCAGAGAAACACTTCCTCTTGGCTCTATCTTATCTCTTAACAATAGACTAATTAGGAAGCATCTGTGCCATGCAGAGATAGGAGTCATGTCATCTGTTTAATTTTAAAGCTACCTACCAACCTGAAATTGTTTCCTTCTGGGTATGATTTCAAAAACGAATTTCAGAAATTTAACCTTGGGATATTCTTCTGCATTATCATATACTTGTTTTATTATTTCATGATAAATTATTTTGCAATTTTATTTATCTAGAAAAGGAAAGAAGCAAGAATAATATCTAGTTTGTGTCTACATTCCTTCCACCCCCTTCTTCTTCTTCTTCTTTTCCAAGAAAGACAGGGTTTCTCTGTGAATCTCTGGCTGTCCTGGAACTCACTCTGTAGACCAGGCTAGCCTCAAACTCAGAGATCTGCCTGCCTCTGCCTCCTGAGTGTTGAGATTAAAGGTGTGTGTCACTACACCAGGTTTCAAAATTTTTAGAAATTAAGCGATGGTAAGTGAATGAAATTAATTGCTATTGAATGTTTATGTAATAAAAACTAGGGTCCAAGAACATATGTTAACCCTTTCTACTGTGAAAGCAATTAGGAAGTTTATTTATACCATTACTTAAGGCCATTCTGGTTACACTTCTAGGAGGATGGGTTGATGTTTCTGCTGTGATTACCAGGATCTGTGGCTTGCCATTTTGTGATTCCTGTTTCTACATGATTGTAGAGAGATGCTTATGTGTACAGTTTCTCTGCCTGCTGAGGCCCCATCAACAGCAAAGAAAGACTATAATAAGAAAAATAAATTCATTTTGTACAAATTTTGAAACAATTGAATGCGATCCATGGAAAGTTATTCTCATAGGCAGCTCCTCTCTTGGAGGGGCATAGCAAACCTCCTGATAGCTTTATTTTTTATTTATGATGCACTTTCTGCTTTTGCCTCATGCTGTGGCACAGCAAGTAATCTTGTTTTGCAATGCAATATGACCAGGAGCCCTGGGACCCAATCCCTAATGCAAAGCTTCTCAGAGGGGAACCCCAGGATTTCCTATGGGGCCCTGCAGGAGTGCAAAGTTCTGAAAGCTGAAAATGTTGTCTGGGGGAAAACTAAAGAGAAACTGGTAGAGGAAACCTGGAGAGCTGGTGAGTGGTGGGAAGAGGAGAACAAGGCTAAAAATCATTTCCTGGTTTCAGGAAACACGCAGCACTCCATAGAAAGGTCTGCATGTGAATAGCATTGTTTAAGTGTTGGGTCTAAGAATGAGACACATGGACAAGCCGTTAAAACTTGGTTTCAATCAATGAAAATCATCACATAGAGTCACAAAGGTATTGAGAATACAGCTTGGGAAAAATTAGTTAGGCATTTTAGGGCTTGTATGGAAAAGATGGGAGTCTGTGGAGGAAGACCAGCAGAAAGAGGGCGGATGGAAAGGTAGATGGAGGAGGCAATAGACAGCTGGGTGTTATGTTATGATCTCGAGTATACCTGTGGGACCCCTGGCCCCATGCTGGCGTGGTGATGAAGCAGAGACCCACAGGCCGTGGGAAAGAGATGCATAGAGCAGTAAAAAGGACACAGGCTTTATTATAATGAAGGGAGGGAAAGAGATAGATAATAGATATAGATAGGTACAGATAGATAGATAGAGATAAAGATAAATGATAGATAGATAAAGAAGATAGATAAAGATAGATAGATGGATGGAGGGAGGGAGGGAGAGAGAGGCAGAGAGAAAAGAGGGGAGGGGCAGGGTTGAGGAAGGAACAAAAGAGACTGATGATGGGAAGCCTTCTTAAATGGAACTTGACATCAAGACACTAGGTGGGCCACACTAATTGTCATTGGCCAGGGCTTCCAGAAGAGGGACAGATTCCTAACACTGAATTCATCTTATGTCTAGCTGGCACAAGGTAGAGCCATCTCAATTGACAAAACGTCTCCAGAAAAATCATGTTGTAGGCACAACCTGTGGGGAATTTTCTTAACCGGTGATTGATGTGGGAGGGGCTCAGTCCATCTTGAGTGGTGCCATCCCTGGGTTGGTGGTCCTTGTGCTATAAGAAAGCAGGGGGAGTAAGCCATGAGGAAGAAGCCAGTAAGCATCCTCCCAGCCCTGTGTGAGTTCCTGTCCTGACTGCTTTTGATGACGAACTGTTGTATGAACTGTGAGGGAAATAAACCATTTCCCCTCCACATTGTTTTTGGTCATGATATTTCAACACAGCAGTGGACCCCTTGTTAAGTCAAGGACCAACAGATCTCATGTTCCTATGTGATGACGCACAGCACATCATGAAACAACCTAGACAAAGAATATACTTTTTAAAAGGATTTCTTGCAAAAGCAATCTGAAAACAAAAAGAACAGTCATTCTATTATGGTTGTTATGGGGAGGAATTTACACAGGACTCAGAGTCAGTGGCAAGGTGGCAGATGTGCTTTGCCATTTGTTGACTCAGCCCTCAGTGGGGTGTTTTGAACAGCAGATGATGGCTGCCTGGCCATCAGCAAGCTCTGTCTGAATTATTATTATTTTTTTCCATCTGCTCAGGGTGTCTGTCTGCTAGATCAAACTGAAATGAAATGGCTTCTTCCTTGCTTTATTTATACCAACATGCACAGGAATTAATCACTCCTTCAGTACTTATTTATACACACACACACACACACACACACACACACACATCCTTTGTTTATGGAGCTAATAGTAACTGAATTTCATCCATGTGCACACACAGAGGCATGTACACACATACATGCTTAATGATATACGTAAAACTGTTGTCCCCATGTCAATGGTCCCCCAAATACTACTGGGGAGCTGGACTCGATGTAAACACATGAGGGTCTTTATTGTTATGGACAGGTTCAAACATACCTGGATTGAAACCCCTTTGTTCCCGTGCAGTAGAGGGTTTTGGCCCTGAGCCCAGAGGTGGGGAGTTTTAAAAGAAAAGCATACGTAAGTGGGGTGCTACACATCTTTGCATTCCAGGCCTGGGCAAAGGGGTGTGGGGCTCAGCAGCCATTGGCTACACTTTTGGCATGAATCCAAGCCTTGAATCTGCTGGCTGAACTTTTGGCACAAACCTAACTTTTAAATCTATTGGCTGAGATTCTTTCCAGAATCAGACCTGTGCTGGCCCTGCCCTCAGGCATTAAATGCTCTTTTTCTGAAATAGTTTTGTAATTATAAATCCATGCCTTCACAAAACAAATATTCACATGCCATTGCTCTTTTTTGTATTTGTAGTTGTTCTTTGGGTCTTTTTCAGGGTAGAATGTAGTGCTATATCATATGTATTTGAAATCGAAATTAATAATAAGAAGATAGATACATTGTCTTGATAAACCAGACTGCCTCCATCTTAGGCTATAAAGCCATCTGATAGTAAAGACACTCTAGACTCATTCCAGTTCATGATTAAATCTGTTTTAACTACAAATGCTTCTGTACTATCTGTTCCAGGAATGGCAATCATGTCCTTGTGCGGGTTTTTACCTGCACATGAGGGTGGAGGGAGAGCTGGTCCAGCCAGTCACTCCCTGGGGCTGAGCACAATGGTGGCCCAGACCTCCCCTAGCCACCTGGGAGAAGCACACTGAGCTGGGAGACTTGTCAAAGCAGAATCTCACTTTATTACATTAGGCAGGGGAGTTATATAGACTTAGGGAAGGGGGGGCAAGAGTCTTGGGTGAGGGAAGATATATGGGCCTCAGTGCCAATGAGATTGTGTTACGACAGCAGTAATTAGGCAGAGGTCATATTTGGGTGGGCTAAGCTGAGTCACTCATATGCGGAAGTCATGGCCAGAGACAGGTCACCAAACTTGAGCCAGGCTCTGGAAATTACAGCAGGCTCCAGGATCATTTTGAGGCCTAGAGAGAGGCCCAACATCATTGTTTTAAAAAGATGTTATAACCATCTTGCTACCCTAACTTTGTTTCAAAAGGTTGTTATGACTGCTTTATGATTACAATTATGTTTTCATTTCAGGAGGTTGTTATGACTAACTTGATGCTTATATTCTGTTCCTGTAACCTCACCTGTTTACCTACCAAATCTTCCCTTTGGAAGCCTTCTACCTCTGAGCTATAAAAAGAATCTTGTCTTTCTCATATCCAATGCTGACCTCTGGTTTCCTGCTTTTAGGGAAAGATAGCCCATATACATGTATATATATAAAAAAGCTTTAGTTATTAATTTGGCCCTAGTGATTTGGGTCTGTGGTCTTTCTCCTCACACCTTTGGGGTCAACAGTCTTTACTTGAATATATCAATATTTAACAATTAATGGGACATTAGTCTCTAGTTTTAACCAGCATATCAGATTAGTGAACTTTAAGCAATTAAAAAAAAATCATTTCGCATGTAAAGGTGACTACTATTTCAATCACTAGAGGCAATGACAGACACTGTCTAACAGGAGTCTGTGTCTCCAGGCTAGCCCACTCTAAGCCCTTATCATCAGGGGAACAGAGTCAGCCTTTATTACCATTTGCTGCGTTTTCTTTCATGTTACCTTTCAATTTTAATAAATCTTTTGGCAAACAAGCCCTGACCCACGTCTCTTTTTGGATAGTGGTTGGACAGCAGAATTAAGTACGTGTATGAACTCAAGGTGATGTGTATCATCCCCTGGAAATGTAGTTAGCAGAGTGGAACTTGTCATGCCCGTCTCCATGTTCGCTGCCGTGACATGACCCAGAAGAGGGATTCAATGGGAATTTAATAATAGTAAACTTGGTGGCTTGGCAGGCATCTATAGGAGCAAAGAAACCGTCTGTCTGTTCCTCAAGAACTTGGAAATCTGAGCAAAAGAGAAAAGTCGACTCAAGCAGTACTTGATGCAGATTAAGACATCTGGAGAGAGGGTTAAGTGCAGACGTTCAGCCAGTGACATCACGGCAGCTGTGAGAGAGCACACCGAGGTAACTGAACTGAGCTGTTCCCTCTGGGGAGGCTCATGATGACTAATTCCTTTTTGTATCTCCAGTATTGAATTGGAATGGCAGATCATTTATCTCTCGAAAGAACATTAGAGTTCCAGACATTTTGATGCCCATATAGCTGCCTGAGTGAGGAAGCCAAAATGTGGACTATCTGGATTATCATGTCTCAGGACCCCTAACTGCTTTGTCTCTTCATCTCAAACAGAGGAAGAAAGCTTTGCCAGGCCCCCTGTATAAGGAGCCATTAATCCAATAAATCAAAAAAACATCTGGACGCAGAATTGCAGGGATCTTAGCATCCTCCCTTACCATTGGAGTTCTGGCCTCAAGCAGACACGATACTGTAAGGTGAGATTTGGTACCCAGGGTCCAGGCCTCATATTGAAGGTAAAAAGCAACTCACTGGCTCATCTTCATTTTAATAAAAATTAACAGTATGGAAAATTTAAATACTTACAAAGGCTAAGATAATTAATTTGAAGGATTCCCATGTATTCCTTATCCAATTGATCAAATTCCTATTCCATCCTGTTTCTTCTATATAAATTCACAAAACCTTGATGCTCTCACACCTAGGATGCAATGAAGTATATTCAGGGTACTATTATTTTAGTATCATTTAGTGTGTAGCAACAAAAGATGAATAAATACACCTACCTCTAACATCCCTTTACAGAATTACTGTTGTATCATGACCACTCCCATAACATTATACATGTGTGTGTTTGTATGTACAACCATATTTATTTTAAGATGTAGCCTGTCTATAGGAATAGACTGAACAAAATCTTCCTACTTATTCAATTTATTGACTCAAGAACAAATATCCTTTCTTTGGGGCTATTGCTGTTCCTCTCTCTGTCAAAATCTACCCCCAAAGCATCTATAAACACTAGCTGAATTCTTAAAGAGTATATAATTGTAGTCTCATTCTGCTACTGTTTATGCGTAATGCCTTCAGGTCCTACTGAGGTATCAGGCAACTGTGCTGAACCTTCACATGTTGAACACTCTCATTTTTTTTTCTTTAATTTACAAAAGAGAGAAGTAAAGTCACACCAGGTTTAAAGGATTTACTCTGAGACATACCCAAGCAAACTCCAAGCTGGGATTTGAATTTAGGCAGTTAGATCCCAGATCCCTTTGTCTCAAGAGTTTCCTGTATCTTCAGTGACCATTTATTAACCAAGTGTCTGGTAGGCAGTGTATGTTTTTGTGGTGGTTTGAATAAACATGGCCAGGCTCATACCTTTGAAGTTAGAGAGTGGCATGACTTGAGAAGAATTAGGAGGTATGGCTGTTAGCATTCAGATCTGCCCTTGGGGACCTGGCCAATAAGCAGGCAACGTTGGCCTGCCCAGGGTCCTTACAATATCATCCTATGGAGCCTGCAGCTCATTTGTGTAGTGAAGATTACACGAAGTCCCCTCATAAGAAGCATGGCCCTGCTTTCTCTCTCTCCTCCTCCCTCCTCCCTCCCTTTTTCTCTTTCTCCCTCTCATTCTCTCTTTTCCTACATGGCTGCATCTGTACCTCCTCTCTCTCTCCTTCTTATCTCTCTTCAGCTTCCCTCTCTCTCCTTCCTCCCCAATAAAACTCTCCATGTGAGCACTGACCACGGAGTGAGTGACTTTCCACCATGCCCCTTGGCCCCAAGGCCGCAGGTAAAGTACAACAGCGACCTTGTTGGAATAGGCGTGGCTTTATTGGAGGAAGTGCATCCCTGAGGGTGGGCTTTGAGCTTGTTTCAAGAGCCTGTGACCGGTTCAGCTCCCCACCCCCACCTCCTGCCTCTCTCTGTGGATCAGGATGTGTTTTTAGCTATTGTTCCAGTGTCATGCATTGCCAATAGTGACCTCCGAAACGGTAAGCTGTCCCCCAATTAAGTTCTTCCTCTCATAAGAGGTGTGCCAATCATGGTGTCTCTGCACAACAATAGAACAGTGACTATGATAGTTTTCAGCAGTGTCTTCAAGAAGAAAGGTTTAAAAGAGATGGAGAGGGGGGGGGAGGGTAGGAAAAAGGAAAGAGGAAGGAATAAGAAAAAGCAAAAGACAGGAGAAACGGGCAGGGGAGAAAGGAAATGCTTATGAAACCTGTAAAAAAAAAAAAAAGGAATCAGAATGTTTCTTTATTCATCTGCTGTTTGAAATAAGTCATAAAGCAAATGTAACATCCACACTGAGTATTAGGAAGCAGAGTCCTGGGAGATGGATAAAAACCATGAATCCTCAGACCCTGCACCACAATTAAAGGCTTGCAGCATTAGGAAAGTTGAGAAACTCTGCTCTAGACCCAATTATATAGAATAAAAAGAAGCAGAAGGGTACTCCTAATCAAGGAAGATCCTAAGTTTCTAATGAAGGAAAGTGGAGCAGAGTCACATACTCAAGGAGGCAGGCAGTCAGTGACAGCTCTGCTTCAGAATCTGTAAGCTTCCTGAGCTCTGGACCTGCTCCGTGCTCCAGCTACCCCTGACAAAGTGTGAACACAAAAACCCACCTCCTACAAAGTGCTTTTTATCTCAAGGTGTTTCCAGGGAGAAATGAAATCTGTCTAAACCACATCAATGTAAAGTAACTCATCTCTGACTTATGCTTGTAAATATCACATTGATTCTTAGATGCTGTTACCTTTTAAGTCCCAGGGGCTCCTTTTCCATCAACCATAGTTAGAATATAAACTCTGAGGTAGCAAGAACCATGTTTATGTTCACGTTTTACTTATAATTTTTGCTAAAACATAATAGTCAATTACTCAATAATAATTGAGTAATAATTTGAGGAATGAATAAAATATAATACTTTTAAATGTAACTGGGAGAACACTGATGCCATTTTCATGATGTGAAAATTGACAGCATGTATCTCACATATTAGTAATTATTCATGTGCAGTTAAATGGCCACTAACCACTGACATTTGTGAAATGTTTTATTTTTTATAGTTGACATGAAAATTAGTATTAGAATAAAAAGCAAAGGAAAAGAAATATAAAAGCCGCAGGGCTGATTGAACATGATTAATGCTGGGTCTTTTTGTTCAGTCATAAACGTAGGAAGAAATCTCAGAGCCCATGTAATTCTATTCTTTTCCTCTCCATCACTTCAGAGATCAAGCTTTATGGAGGATCACAGTTGATGAGTGGGAAATCAGACCAGACTGAAGACTTTCCTTTTCAACCCAGTGACTTCCCTTTACCTCATCCTACCTCACATTGTCTCAAACATTCAGTTTTAACATTTCCTGGTTTATGGCATCTGAAATCTGAAAATTCAACAGCATATTTCCGGGTGTCAAATTTAACTTCCCTTCCCTTCCACACAGTCATTCAAGGGAGTTCCAACTATGCAATGGAGCCAAGGGATGCCTGTTTCTTCTAAGCATCATTTTAAGGTCCTGCTTGAAGCCATGCACAATAAACCACTTATCCATGGCTACAATGCTCCTGGTGTCCAATTTCTCACATGTGTGATTCTATTTCAGAAATACAACTTGAACCATTTTCACGGTCATGTCATGTTACAATGCTGTAAATGACTCATAAACGAAGTCAAAGTCCCGTGTTGGATCATGTGAGGAGTCACACATAAATCTGCAGTGCAGAATTAACTTCTGGATTATTTCTTTATTGAAGCAGATATTTCACTTTAGGAATTTTTCTTTGGTGTGCGGTAAGGAGCCAAAACAGACCAGTTTAGCATTAATGAGAAGCAAACTCAAAGTAGCTGGACAAACAGACAGTTCAAATGCGATGTGAAAGCCAATCTGTAGTTTGAAAACTAATCTCTCCCAGGAACATGCTGTAATTTTTAGTTTTCAATCACGATCACAATATATTTGTGGGGTTTGTGCCTGCGCTTTAATATTTTGGAATAAAATATAGATGCTCATGCCAGATATTAGGAAAGTATATACCAACTAATCTAAGAATTCATGATTAAAGTGGATATGGTCTTTTTCTCCTTGTTTCAGAAGACATTACACTTTTTAATTGCCTAGTGGACCCAGTCATGGTAAAGGACATGAGAACTAAGGCATCCGTTTGTATGGCCTTCATCATCTCTTCTGAGTCTCTTGAAACACTGGAAAAGAAATTGAAAAGAAATTTGGAAAGATAAAGATGAGAAGATGTCTTTATTTTCAGTAGAGACTGAACATTAGATGTCCCGAGAGATCCCTTCTGTCTGAATCCCCCTGACTCATGCCATAGCAAGTGTGTGTCTGTACATAACATTCCTTGCTGAAGGCAATTCACTCCTCTGTACAGTCAGCTCTCTCACTGACAGCCAGCTCTCAACAGTAAAAGTGTTTTTTTTTCTTTAAACTTTCCAAAGTCAGTCACAGTGCTGTCTTTTGGGAACTCTTAGAACGGGTCTAGTCCCGTCTTGAATCTCACAATCAGTGGGTTATTCAAGGACAGTGAGTGTAACTCTCTATGTGTTTTCGTAGGTGACTGGAGTTACTGCTATTAGGGGCAGAAGAGAGGGAGGTCAAGGGAGTTATGAGTGTTCATTTCTGCCGGGTCTTGGAGCTTTGATGGGAGAGGTAACGTCAGAAGGGTAATATGTACTGCCTGGCACTGGATGCCTCAGTCCAATTCTCTCCTATTCTGCCCACAAGCAGTGGATAGATCTAAACTCTGGATAAATCGAACAGCCGTAGGAAGTCAGAAACAGATCATCAAGAGAGAATACTGAAAAAAAAAAAGAGGATATAAGGAAGAGTCTAGTTTACTGCAAAATTCAGTGATCACTCACTGACGTGGATAGCCCACTATTATATAAACAATCGCGATCTGGTTAGTGTAGGTAAGTGGTTAGGGAAGCCTTTGGTCTGACAGTTTCTGACACATGAATATTCCTACAAAATAACTCATTTTCTTTCCCATAGAGTGGGTTTGCCTATCCATTTCATCACACCACCAAGAAACATTTGTATCAAACACAAGAGAAATAACTTCTTAAAAAAATATTTCAGAAAAGGTGAGGACAGATACACAACACTTCTGATCTCACGGGGTTAAAATCTTCTTTGAGTAGAAGATGCAAAGCAGTAAATTATAGTCCAGGGATAAAGAACTAGGTCAGCGATGCCAGACCAGTTTTGGGCCAATAAGGTACCAGAGCAGAGACCTTCCCACGGCACACAAAAGTTACACCGAGCACCTAACAGTTGATCCAAGTACTGAGAGATGAACTGTGTAGTTTATCAGCCACACAACAAAGATAGGAGGAACTTCTTCCTAGGATGTGATGTTAGAGCTGATGTGTTCCTGTTCTGAGAAATACTCAGGAAGGCAGGGATGACATGAAAGATTGGTTGCTTGCTTTGGAAAAGGTCTTGTTTACTAATCAGAAACACAGCTCTCTTTTGTCTAGGTTTTTCTGTTTCACTTACTTAATTTGGGGAGTAAGATTATCAACTTTACATTTGAAACTTTACATTGAAAGTTTTATAATGAGCATTTTCCTGTCAATAAGAGGGAAAGGAGAATATAAATAGAACAAAAAAGGGGAAAATATTGTGTTGCATTCTTGGCAAGAGATGATGCAGGTCTGCACTGAAACAGTGTCAGTAGAGGTGGGAAAACCCACACATTTTCAGTGTCATTTTAGAGATTTAACTTAGGATTGGTGTCTAGCAGAGGACAGGGAAGGCAGTTTAACCAGTAGAGGCTTATGGCTTACATTATAAGAGGTTGATTTTGTTGTTGCTGTTAAGGAAATTGCATTTGTGGCCTCTGCATGCATCTGAGCAGAGGCTGCTGTAGACAGTGTGGAACTGGATCTGCAGATAGAGAGGGACAGGCAAGTCAGACGGGTAGCTGTTTAGTTTGTATATAGCCCAAAAGGACTATGAGGACAGACTCTCACTGGTGGTTCCAGACCTGCTTCCCATGATGCTCTAGGTCCTTCCTCCACTGAAGCTCTCAGCTCTGCTTCCATTGATCTCCCTCTGCGTGCTTCTCCCAGTGCCTGTCTCTGAGATGTTCTCAGCCCACTCAGGGATTCCCTCATCACTTAGTACTCTTTTCTATAGATCAGATTCTTTTTAACATCTACATTTACAATCCCCCTAAAACTGCTCACAGCCTCCAACTTCCTCTCCCCTCTAAAGGGGATATTTAACCATCTGGCCCATTGTGATTTATTTATATGATTCCCATGCTTTCTTGTGCATAGTGATACATTTTCTATGGCTTTTCAACTGCCAATCCATCAAATACTAGTCTTAGAAGGCTCAGTGTGATCTTCCAGCAGCGAAGTTTGGGTTTCTCTGTTGTCATCCTGAATTTTTCAAATTACGCGGTTTGATTTCATTTTTCATTGTGGTTTTGTATCTGCCCTGTTTTTCAACTGCATTGTAATTGTAGATCTAGGAGGCCATTGTGATCTACTTTCTTGTGACTTGATTTGGAGTCATTTGAGGGAAACTTTCCTTGAGAGACAGGTCCAGGAGTATATGGCATGTTATCTGTTGACTTGTTGACAGAAGTGAGGTGAAGGGAACGGCAAGATGAGTGTCTTCTTGTTATTCGAGTCAGATGAAGTGGGTGAAACACCGGTCAAGACAAAATTGGTCTTATATCATTGTGTACATGTGTTATCTTTAGCCAGTTCTGATGATGTCAGACACAGTCTTGGTGCTAAAGCTCCACACACCACTCTGCATTGATTCATTTTTGTATGCTGGTAAACTTTAAAGGAAAGGGCCAGGTTTACTTAGAGGTAGTCATGGAGTTACCTCAAGATGCCTATAGCCAGACCAGGTTCCAAGTTGGATTTCTAGAGGGGTCATGCATAAACATTCAAGAAATAATTGAGTACAAACAATATTTTAGTACTTTAAAACTTATTCTGCAACTGTTTGCCCTAGAGTATTGTGTGTGTGTGTGTGTGTGTGTGTGTGTGTGTGTGTGTGTGTGTGACATGATCTCATGTATCACAGGCTAGCCTCAAACTCCCACATATCCAAGGAGCATCTTGGACTTCTAGTCCTCCTGCTTCCGCTTTCCAGTGCTGGCATTCCAGACCTGAGGCCTTCATGACCCTCCCTGGTTGATGTACTGGGACCTGAATCCAGACCTTCATGTATTCTAAGCCAGTGCTTTACCAACCGAGCTGTCTTTTCAGCCCAAAGTTGTATCTCTTTTAGAAAAAAAGTCTCCCTTTTTCATTTGCTTGGAGACAGAGCTTTGATAAGTTGCCTGGACTGCCTCAAGCTCATGGAACTCCATCTTTCTCCAAATTTTGAATACTAGGACAACAGACAAGTGTCACCATGGCTGGATAAAAATATACTTTTGAAAATTAAAAGGCTTCCTAGCATTTGAAGCTACTGCCTCCTTCCTTAAGCTTTAACTAATATAAAACATTAGAAACTTAGTTGTATGTTATTTCTTATAATTTAGTTTAGTAATAGAAAGAAAATCCTTATTAACTGATTTATCTATAATGTGTCAAGTGAAAAAGAACCAAGTTGACATTTGGAAAGATTAACCACCGATTGATTAATAAGTGAACAATTAGTGTTCACATATTCTAGAGTGGTGTGATATTGAAGGACTTTTACTCATGAGGGAAACATATGCACCAACTTCATATAGGCACAGGCACACACAAGCTGTGGTCCCACTGTCTCCCAAACTTACCTGTGGAAACATTGTCAATGTGATAGAATTAAGAAGCAGGACCCTTAGGGATGAGGAAAGTCCTCATGTCAGACCAATAACTATAACATGACTAGTGAGAAGCTCGTAGGCTCTTTGGTTTTCCCAATAGCTGGTATTTGGGGGCAGTGCATTTAAGACAACATCTGAGAATTAGAGAGAAGCTCTCACTGGACAGCAAGCCCACCAAAACCTTAGCTTACAACTCCATCCTCCATGATGAAGAGAATTTAATTTCTACTCTTATAATCACCCAATCTTTGGTGTTTTGTTACAGCACCAAAACAACATAAGATAGCATACACATGTAATTGATTATAACCTATCATTTGTTATCTATCATCTATATATCCATCCATCTATCCATCCATCTATCTATCTATCTATCTATCATCTATCTACATCTATCTACCTGTCTGTTAATCATCTATTTCTGTTTATAGATGTATCATCTATCATAATTTGATATAGAACCCTAAACTATGAGATGCTAGTTTTGGCTGGTGCTGGACACAAGAGCGTACAGCAGTGTCAGTCCTCACTCCTTCCAGATACTCTGCTTTAGGCACACCGTACATAAAACACTGCCCAGGTGAAGACCTCTCAGGGCTCACACACAAGAAACAAACCTCCATTTAGAAGCCAAAAGACTGCCAATGATAAGATTTCTATGAAATCCTCAATGGGCATTCTCTCCATCTTTAGAAATTTACACAGCTAAGGAAAATTAGTTATAATGCTGTCATTGAATATATAGCAGCATAATTGAATATATAGTCACAGAGTCTAAAATTAAAGGTACAACTCACATATACATACTTCATGATAGAAATCAGTTCCAGTCCCATTTGCCAGTCAAGCCATTGATGGAGATGCTGAAGCTTCCTTAGGTGCCTCCATTGTATACATCACTGCTGCTTACTTTGGAGGGAGTCTCCTAATCGTTGTGGCTCAACTGTACCATTTGTGAAGTGAGAATAACTGGGGACACCATGAGGCTGCTATGGTTTGGGTCTTAAATGTCTCCCATTTTTTATTCTAACAGCTTGGTTTTCAGTGTGTGGCATTATAGGGAGGTGGTGTGACCTGCAGCAGAGAGGAATTAGTGGAAGAATATTAGTTAGCTCCCTGGGGACATAATTTCAGAACCAAATGACTAAGAGTCCAAACCTCTGCAATCAATGACCAAAGTCTCCTCCTTGAAGTGAGTTGTCTCAGGTGTGAGTTATCACAGGAGACAGGCAGAGTTACTGCAAGCATCCTCCGATGGTAGGATGCAGTGTTTGCTGTTATCTCCTTCATACATAGTATGTTTTCAGGGGGTTGGTCTGACTCCCCATGTGGGTTTATTCCTAAGAGGGAGTTTCCCCATTCTGGCAAGGAATGGGCTAAACAGAGGGAGACGTATATGGTGCTGTAGCTGTTCAGCAGTTTTTTGCTTTCGCTATTGGCCCCTGGAAGGCCTTGGAAAAGCAAGCTAGGAGAGAGAGGCAGACTGAGGGCATGTTTTGGAACCGGGATCAAATCCCTCCTCATCCTACTTATTCCAGAAATTTCCCAATCTTGCAGTCCTCTGAACCATGTAGTTATTATTATTTTCTTTAATCGGAAAGAGAGGTGAGTGTGTAAACCTGATCACTGCTGTGATCTTTAGCATAGACACAGAACTCTAGAAGCCTGATAACAAAACATGGGCCCAGATGACAAGACAAACTCCATGGAGAACAGCACGGGACTTGCATAGTAGAGACCTCTGCGGCCAGAAAAGCAAGGATCACAGGACTGCTCCCTCCTGAGGGCTTAGCACGAGGTCAGGCTTCTGGGAGCTTCTCACAGCTGGAAGTTGGTTGTTAGACTAAACAAGGGCGAGCAGTGTAAGAATGAAGGATCCGAACAAAATTGTGCAGCTGTTAAAAAAAAAAAAAAAGTTCTGAAATTATGGCTCAAGGATTCACCCCGGCATTATTTGAAATTGTTACATAGCATGGTAATCAATTTATAGTCTCTCATTGCATGCAAATCTACCGTTGTCATAGAAGACCAGACAAGTGCGCATCTGTTGTACCCAAGCACAACACTAACCTTGTCAGCAGAGAGCACTAGAGGGACATTGTAGAAAAATTGTCTTTCTGCTTCTGCTAACACCGCGTATTAGCTCCTGGGCCACTTGCATTAATTACAGCTAGGGGCTCTGCCCCTATCCATGACTCACAACAGAACGCCTCCAAGAGCCCCCCACTCTCTTAGTACACCCATCATGCCACCATGCTTCCCTTGCCTCCTTGAAAGGCTCCTTGGCTTGCCTAGCAGTGCTAAACCTCCTCTGGCCTGGACAGGACAGGCAATTAACCATCCACCCCTGCCCTAGCCCCTTTTCTGCAGTAGGCCTGAGTTCTCACTTCAGTAAAACTCTCCTTCTTTCTCCAGCCCCTTCCTCTGTTGTCTGAGCTTGGAGGGTCTTGTTTTAAAAACAGATCCAGTGTCAATGTTTGTAAATAGAGACTCATTGGAACATAGGCACCCTTGTTCGTCTCTGATGCTTTGATACTGAGACAGCAGAATGAAGCCCTTGGAACAGTTAATGGTCGGTGAAGCCTCACGTATTGTCACCTCGTCTTTGATAAAGTTCACTGGCCTCCATTTTAGTTCTGAGTTCTCTCCTCTGTCCCTTACAAAGCAGCTCCATTGCTGTAAGAAACACAGCGATTATTTCTTGTGGAATTTATTGGCCCAAATTGCAAAGTCATTTCTGTCTCCTGATCTGGAATCTGCTACGGGCACGAAGTACACTACAACCTAGAGAACCTGTGTTGTGGATTTATGATGTTATATTGTAAATAATTGTCCCTCCTATGAGTTTAATAAAAAGAGCTGATTGGCCAAAGGCAGACAGGAAGTGTGGGCGGGACTACCAGACTAAGAAAACTCTGGGAACAGGAAAAACAGAGCAGAAATACCACAGAGAAGCCAGCAGATTCAGAGGACAACTATGCTGCTCTGAGAAAAGGTACCGAGCCCCATGGCTGAACAGGATAAGAGTCATGGGTTAGATTAAGGGTAAAGAGTTAGCAAGTTATATGTCTGGGCTCCAGGTCAGTCAGCCTAAAAGCAATACAAGTGTCTGTGTGGTTATTTGGGCCCAAGCAGCAGTGGGTCTGAGAGCGGGTCCAAAACTCTGGGCTAGGCCCAAAAGACTGGGCCAGAAACCTCATACTACAAACCCTTATCGTTTCAATTCACAAAAGAAGCAGCGTGTATTTCATTCCCAACCAGCAAAATCTCTCCTAACAAGAAACGTCTGTGGTTCTTGCTACTTCTTATTATGTGGGAAAGAGGGAAAAATGGGGGGATTGATCATAAATTAATTATCCGATAAGTCATCTTATCACATTCACAGTCTCATTTGTTACAACTTGAGTATAATTCATATGCCGAGTACGTAATACGGATTTAGTAACTGATTTTGAACCAATGATTAGTATGTACATGATTCTAAGGAAAAACAGAAAACAGACCATAGAGTATTTTCCTTTCAACAGGAAGAAATGAAGTAATAAAATGGCGATTAAGCAAGGGAACATTTTCTCCCCAAAATATTTACTCAGATCATATGAAAATTATAAGAAAACCACAAAGAAAAGATGTGTCTGTGAATACATTATCTTAAGCTGCATATGCAAATAGAGTGGAAACGCAACAGACAGTAATTTCTCCTGAAACCTTCTGATAGTTGAGTCAGGCACTGCATTTCAGTTTGCATTAGCTTGGCACAGCCCAGAGTCCTTTGCAGTGGGAGGACCCAGCAGTACAGGGCACGGGCTGGGCTCACTTCGACAAGCAGCTGTGGGCTGAGGTCAGTTATTATTTCTTTAGCATTGTTCCTTCATTCTGAGATCACATTCAGCTAACTACTTGCAGGAACAGCGCTCATTAAGAAGAATAACTCGTTTACGCGGAAGAAGTCTACACAGTACCCTTTCGGTTTTATCCCCTGATTTTTTTTGTTCCCCGCTGATTTGGGAGGACTGGAAAGAATGAGCATGCAATCAAGACACTCCGAATCCCTGATTTCTTGTTTCCTAAACATTCAAACCGTGTGTGTGTGTGTGTGTGTGTGTGTGTGTGTGTGTGTGTGTGTGTGTGTGTGTGTAATGTGCGCATGCACGCGTAGAAGTTAGCCTTTCCTAAGGGATTTAAACCAGAATTTGCACTTTATTTTAACCTCTTTTTCTGGGCAAGTACTTGGAGGCCTTTCTCAGACCCGTGTGTCTTGTGATGCTGAGCCTGAGTCCCTGGGCTGATCCTCGTGGCAGGGTGGAAAGCTTTGGACAGCATGGTGATATTTTCTCTACTGTTTACAAAAGCAGAAAGGAATTTCACACTTTTTGAGCACTACAGTTGTTTTAGTGCTTCGAAGCCACACATAAGCCATTCTAAACAAACCAACTGACTACGGGAAACCAAAATACTTGTTAGCACATTTAGCCTCCATGAAGGATAAAGAGTGTTCTTAAATACCTCAAATGAATTCAAGGAATGCATTTTCTTTCTGGGCCTTCATACAATGTCTGAAATGTAGGTCACTCAACAGTAAGAAAACAAAACAAGTTTCTATTTCACTAGCAGCAACTCAGTGAATAATTGTGAGTCCTTAACAGCCACCTCATGGAAAAATACGGAATATCAACTATTTAGCATATTTTCAACCCATAGGTTAGTGATTCTCATCTCAAGCTTGCTTGTCCATTGGGAATTACTCTTAACAAAACAGAGTGATGTTGTGTGCCCACCCTTCCTTGTTTTGTTTTGGGAAATTGGAAAACTTTACAAGGTTGTAATGTGTACATGAGCTAGACAACCATTGCACTAAGTGATGAATGCATCACTGTCCTAACGAGGGAGAGGGAGGGAGAAGGAGAGGGAGAGGGAGAGAGCCTACTGCCATAGACACACTTCCTCCGACAAGGCCTCACTCCCTAATTCTCCCTAAACAGTTGCACTAACTCTGAATCATTCTCACTCAAACCGCTGAGCAAGGAAAGAAAAGGTATCTTTATTTGAGAGCCAGCTGTGGATACGAAGGAAAAGTCGTTTCTGGGAAGGCTGAAGGCCAGAGGAGGAGGAAGAGGAGGAAGAGGAGGAAGAGGAGGAAGAGGAGGAGGACGATGAGGCCATCTTCACCTTTTCTTCTTCTCTGGCAGTCTCCTTCTGTGACCTCTAAGTACAGAACCTACATTTCAGCATGTCTTATATGAAACACTTAGGATTTGGATTTGAGAAAATTATGAAATCCTTGCATGTATGATATAATGAAAAAATGTTGCACAGAGGGGGTACAATCTAAATACAAAATTGATTTAATTTTCATGCACACTGTATAACATAGCCCTAAGATTATTTTTAGTGTACTTCCTTTTTGGCTGAAACATGGCAAGCCAGGGCAAGTGTGGAATTTTCTGCCTATAGGTCCTCGTGGTACCTGCTGCTTTACTTATTTTATTTTGGAGGCTTTTGAATTTCTGTTTTATAGAATATAACCACCCCTAAACCCTATAACTTGTCAAGTACAAATTCAGTCAGACCTCCAGGTAGACAATGAAGGGTTCAATTGGATAATTGTATACAATACCTGGGATACATGTAAGACATGAAGTTTAAAAATAAACGTTATATGGTGAGGTAGCTAGATTGGTAAAGGGCTTTTAAACACGCATCAGGCCATGGGTTCAATACCAGCACTCATCTGCTCATCTATAATCTAAACAAGGTGGCACATGCCCATAATCCCACTACTTTGGAAGACAAAGGGACCAGAACTTCAAGGTCATTCTCAATAACACAGCTACCTGGAGGACAACTGTAAATACATGGCACTCTACTTCAAAATTTAAAAGGAAGGAGATTTTTCTAGAGACTAGAGAGTTGGCTCATCTGGTACTTGACAGGAGTGGTGACCTAAATTTGATCCCCAGGAGTTTTAACAAGTAGTACTGCATAGGCCCTACGCCCTGTGAGCATCATTGCTCATTCACACTTGTAATACATGTGTAAATAACAGCAGGTAGGCAAGACAGGTGTGCCCTGAAGTTTTTTGTTTTTTGTTTTTTTTTGTTTTGTTTTGTTTTTTGTTTTTTTTTAAGAATTTAATTTTGCATTTAAAAATATTTTATGTCCGTAAATGTTTGACCTGCTTGTATGTCTGTGCACCACATGCATGTAGTGCCCATACAGGCTAGAAGAGACAGTAAGATCCTTTGGGACTTGGAAATACAGACTCTGAGAACTGAGATGTGGGTGATGGGACTCGAACCTAGGTCTCTGGAAGATCAATCAGTGTCTCTCCAGCACTGCACCATGTTATTTATTTACTTGTATTTTGGTGATTATAATCCTTAAAAACCTGATTTTTTTGTTTATTATGTAATTACAATTTTCCCCCTTTCTAAACCCTCCCTAAATCTCCTTCAAATTGATGGCCTCTTTTAAAATTATTAATTTATTAATTCTTATTAATTGTTATTGCATGGGTACATATGTGTGCGGATACATATATATTCCTAACTAGAACTTGATATGCCCATACTGTTAGGATTCCTGATGCAGCATGAATGGAGAATTCACAGTGGCAGCGGAACATTCATGCATGCAGGGACACACCCCTTTCATCCATTTGCATGAGCTCCACGTGTGCCCTTATAAACCAAATCCAGCCTCGCACTTTCTCTTTCTTCCTGTATGTTTTCCCACAGGCCTGATCACCACCTGCCCTGCTTAAACTCTAGAATGGGCTGCTGGTATTGTTTGTGATCTATTTTTGAGTGCTTTAACAACACATACAATATTACTTGTATGTACATTTCAGGACTGACCATTTGGCATTAGACAACCATTTGATGTGGCTTCCCTAGTGAAGACTACTCCTCTTCAGCCAACTCTCTTTAGTTGCCTATAGTTCTTTGTGAAGAATGTAACCCCTAGCAACAATCTATTAACAGTTGTCCTCACACCCACAGATAAGTGTGGATATCATACCTCATCAAAGAAACATCTCTTTCCAACATATGGAGAACACTACAGAAAACCTCATCCAATCAAAATGCAGAGTTGTGGAGCCCTGCCCCAATACATCCATCTACAAAACCCTCCCATAGCTAAGGTTCAGGACCCTGTGGAAGGGGTAGCAGACCGATTGTAAAAGTCAGGGGTTCAGGGAGGTTGCAGTGAGATTGTGCCTCTTGGGAACATCAGAAGTTACACCCATAAAGTCTCACTAACACGACTGTCCAGACATGAGCAGAAGAAGGTCAATACCAATCTCATGCCAAAGAGGATGGAAAAAAACCTCACAGACCTCAGCTCTGAAGGGTTCTGAAGGGTTTTTGATGAGACTTTGTTTCAGCCTCTTAAATAGCTGGTTTGAGAGCCATCTACCACCAGACTGAGAGGTTTTATGCTAATATAATTTTTTAAAAAAAGTTATTTGCATATATGTGTGTGTGCTATGTATAAAGGAGGCATAAAAAAGGCATTAGATCCTCTGGAGCGGGAGTACAGGCATTTGTGAGTCTTTCAACCTAAACAGAGGATTCTGGGAACTAAAACAGGTCTTTTGTAAGAGTAGTAAGTGCTCTTAATGACTAAGCCATTTCTTCAGCACCATTAATAACATTCTTGATGCCCCCCAAAGGGTGTGGTAATATGAAGATATGCAAATATTATCTGATTTTATAAATGATTAAACTTGTGTGTGTGATACAATTTATGGACATGTTTATAGTTCAGTGGGTGTGACATTTGCCTTCTTTTTTTTTTTTTTTTTAAAAAACACTATCCCAAGCTTGTATATTTAAGTGCACCTTTGATCATTTATTTAGTTTATCATACAAAGGAATGGATTTCATTATGATCTTTTCATAAATATGTACAATTATACCGTGTTTTCATTAGGTTCCCTCCCCTCCCTGACTTCCTGACTAGCTGATGTCTCTCCCTCCCCCAGTTAGACTTTTTACCCCATTTCCCACCTCCCTCTCTACTCAAGAATCCTTCTGGACGACATCTCCCTATATATAAACACACACGTATAAGAGAAAACATGTGATTGGTAGTTGTCCTTTTGCATTTGGATGGATCCACTTATTGATTTTTGATTGCTTTTTTTCCCTTGGATACACACCCCTGAATTCTCTATTAAGCACAAGGCATATATATATCACATAAATACATTTTTAAATAACACAATAAATAAAACAAGTAGCTGTGCATTGTTCTTAAATAGCTCTAAAATTAAAAAAAACTATAAATAGAACATATAATAATATATTTGGAACAAATTTGCAGCACATATTAAAATTTTGTTTTAACCTTTACTGAGTTTATATATTTGTAATTGCTCACAGATAAACTAGTGAAGATTCAACATTTATGAATCAAGGGAAAATTACATGTGAATATTGAGTTTATCAGAAAGTGTTAGCTGTTAATTTAGCCAAGATTATGAAAGTAGACAGAAACTGCACTGGTGAGTGAAATATAAAATCATAGAACTGAGAATCTGAGGAGATAGCACCATAAATAAAGAACTTTCGGGAGAAATGTTAGTCCCAAGATGGAAGGAGAGAGACCACCAACCCAAGTCATTATGGCCAAATTAGTTAAAGCAAGAAATAAATTAGAGCAAGGTGTTTTATTTATGTTCATGGCCTGCCTCCCCCTAAGGCAGAGTTTGAGAGGTCATTATTGGATGCGAAGAAGACAAGGGTTTTATAGCTCAGGGGTAGAGGGTTTCCAAGTGGGGGATTTGCCAGGCAAAATAGGCGGGGTTATAGGAATAGAATGTAAGCATACAAGTTAGTCATAACCACCTCAGGAGATAAAGACATAACTGCAAGGTGGTTGTGACAACAGGTAGTAACAAATGACAACAACCCACTTGAAACAGTGATGGGGTGTGAGATGGCTATTAACTCTTTGAAACAAAGACACAATTGCACCATTGCCGTTCCTAGAATAGTCAGTATAGAAACATTTGTATCTAAAGTTACAGGTGGAGCATAGCCCAATCCTTGAGAAGTAGATTTAATCATGAACAGAGATGAACCTCGTTTATCTTTACTATAAGATAGCCATCTTTAAGCATACGATATAGGCAGTCTGGTTCTTCTAAACACGAAGACAAAAATCACAGATCCTCAGAACCCACATGGATGCTAGATGGACGTGGTGGCTGCCATGACAGATGAACATGTAGCTATATGCAGGTTGCAATGTCAGAACTATGGAGGTAGGGACAGAAATTCCCTGGGAGGGGGCCTCAAACTATACTATCTACAACTGAACTTCTGGATTCAGAGAGAGACCCTATCTCAAAAATTAAGGCATGGATGTCAACTCTGGGACTCTATGTGCATGGTTACACACTTGCAAAGGTATCTGGACACACATGTGACATGCACATGCGAATATATATTTAAAATATTTCACACAATCATTTGGAGAAAAAAACTGAATTCTTTATTAATTTTAAATATACTTTGTCCCGCGCCTACTTCTCGCCAGCAAGAAAAGACGCGGCACACACATAGGATCCTTCTGCAGTACAGCTTTAATGGGTCTTGAGGGAGAGCATTCAGCTTACAGAAAATGGAGGGGAAGGCAGAGAGAGAGAGAGAGAGAGAGAGAGAGAGAGAGAGAGAGAGAGAGAGAGAGAGAGAGAGAGAGAGAGAGAGAGAGAGAGAGAGAGAGAGAGAGAGAGAGACGGCAGAGAGGAGCGGAGGGGTCCAGGGGCCGCGGCACAGGAACCCGCGGCGACAGGCCCCGGCGGGGAAGAAGAAAGCAAGAGAGAGAGACCACGAGGTAGGAAGCACCCGATTTTATGCCGACCAACGGCCCCTGCTTTAGACGTATCATCTTCCTATAGGTTGCAGTCCAGTATCCCACATGACGCCACGGAAGAGGCTGAGAAACCAGTCTCGTGAGAGCACGCATGTGTTCTCTACTGACTCAGGCGGGTTGGCCAGCACCAGATAATGGCGCCACCTTGAGGAGTTGGAGCTAGCGGCCTCCAACAATACTTAGAATGTAATTTGTATAAACAATTCACAGAATCTAGGATAATAGCTCAGTATATAGAAAAGACTATTTCCCCAATATTTTAAAACTTACTATTTAAAATAAAAAGTTTAAAAACCATGTACTATCTAACATGTGTGAATGTTTGACAGTTTTATAGGGAGAAATACAATAAATCTATGAAATCATCATAAATGAAGGAATAATTTTAGGCTCTATTAATAGTACCATCAGTTCCATAACAATACTTAGTTGTGTTCTCTCAATGTTTTATGTACAAATAAATGTAGTTTTATAGTATCCAATCTGTTTCCTTAAGTTTCTAAAGTAAAATATTTTCTCCTAATTACAAAGGTGAACATTACTACCGTGTCAGTCTTGATGACTGATGCAGCTCTCAGTTTAGAATATTCATCGCATTAGGTTTTCTCAGACATTTGTGTTCTGGAAGTGGGTAGTGAACTTTTTCCACAGTTGGATACTAAATATTTAGGGATGTACAGATCTCTGTCCTTGTTTATTTTTGTGACTCATTAAAATGAAAAGTAAAAGAATTTCTTAGCCCTTGGGCCATACAAAAATAGGTTACCAACTGGATTCAGCAACATATTGGAAGACTTCTGCTCTTGATTATGAATACAGTTAGCAGGGGTGTGGCTTGTATTTTGTGGGGGTGTTGGCATTCTATTATTAGCACCAATACTGTGAATGCTGGTTGTTCCCAGAGTCCCTTGCCAGTGAGCTCACGGGGTCTTGCTTTCTGGGATGATAGCAAGTCTGTAACACTCGAGCACTTTTCAAGCCTCAGTCAGGAGTTGCTTTTAATTTATAGCTGAAACTGTGGAGAAATGTTGGGGTCTCTCAAATCAGATAAGAATGGAAAACATGTGAGAGAGGATGTTTCCAAAGCCATCCATCTCTCAGCCCATTTGGAACCACTCTACCCCTTCTTCTACACTGGCTTCATTTTCCAAAATAGGGTCTCTCCTGTGACATTTTTGTCTCAAAGATGTCTTCCCCACCCCAGAGCAGCACCAATCATAATCTCTTGAGAGATTCAGCAGAAGTGTTGGAACATAAACTCCTATCTATATTGTTACAGCTGAGTCTGTCACCATCAAGTCCACCTTGTAACTTTCAGGTATTGACACGAGCAACTGTCATAGCTCAAATAGGTGTCAAAGAATGTTTCCATAAGGTGGGGGTGCTGCATAACAGTGAGGAGATACGATAAAATGAAAAGCTTCCTATTTGATTACATAGATTTAACTGGCTATATCTAGGAGCCAATGTGCATGTGGCAATAGTCAATGGCATACCTATCCATTGAAGTACAAATTTCTATTTACATTAGAAGAAATGAAAGAATAAGAGATGAGGCAGTTTGCATGCTGAGGACCATTTAGAAAGCGAGCAGCAGAATCTTAATTAAAACCAGAGTATCTTCCATTGCTAAAAATAGTTTTATCCATAAGGATCTATTGCTTCCTGTCCCTGTTATCAAATCTATTTTCTCTAATTTTTACCTGCAGCCTTTGAAAAAGGAATTATTCTCTTTGACAATCTACTCTCTTGTTCATAATTTATTTTTTAAAAAATTAAAACATCATTTTTTATGTACTTATGATATATGTGTGGGTCTGTGGGTATCACAGTATGTGAGAACAACTTCTCCACTTCTATTCTGGAGGTTTCAGGGATTGAACTGAAGTCATCAGCCTTGGTGTTAAGAGCCTTTATCCATTGAGCCTCCTGTCTGATTCAATGTGTTTTCATTTACAATGGTCAACTGGTCTACCTATCCAGCCCCAGAATCTGGGAATCTACAAACATTTCTGATTGTTGTGATTTTCTGATTTATTGTGAAGTTTATCTGACAGGATCTTCCTGTCAAATGTGCTTTGGCTGATGGAATGCTGGGGGGGGGGGGACTTAAATGAAAGCAACCAGATTCCTGAACTGAGCTTGCTGGTTGTAGATAGCTTCAGGGTTGTCAGAGTCACCCCACACTGAATCAAGTTATTTTAGTCTAGGCTCTAGAATGAGACATGAAGGATACATCTGTGGACTGGAGCCTGACAGCCAGGCAAAGAAATTTTCCTAGATTGGGAGAAGCACAGTTGACCTAATGACTGTCAACAATCACTTGTGGAAACTCTCTGAATTTGAAAAAAGTAGAGTAGGCATATCTGTTAGGATTTTGTGCTTACTTTGGCATGATTCAAATATACCTGGTTATCTGGTGACAGGTTTCTATGGATGCAGGTGGGAATTTGGGAACGTGCAGAAGGCAGCGGATAGTAGGAGACTCTTACTCTTAACGGCTGTTTCTATGTAGACTAGAGCTTTGTTGTCAGATGAATATGGTTATGACTAACAGAAAGGTTATGGTTATAATAGCAGAGAAAGCAAGAAGAGAAAGGGAAGGGAAGAAGAAAGGAAGAAGGAAAGAGAAATGAGAGCTCCCAGGAAAAGGAGAGAGAGAAAGCTGCACCAGGGCACCTTGCTTTAAATGGATCCCGACTGACATCAGAGCTCAGGGGAGGGTGTGGCTTGACATCAGAGCTCAGAGGGCGTGGCTTTTAGAGACTAATGACATCGAATCTCTTAGATTGCAGTTTGGGCTTATTAGTGGAATTGAAGGCTTGTTGCAAGTGAGATCTGCTTTATGCATGGCGGACTGTAATCACTGGATAAGGAATGTGTGCAAGTTCTCTAAATGGCTAGGACCTGATGCCTCAGTAAACATTGCTTTCATCCTTCTTTTCAGAGTTCATTCTTGTCATAGGAAATTTCAAAAGAACAGACAACTCTGATGACTTGTTGATGAAAGTTTTTCAATAGTTCTATCTTGCAAGGAGCTTGAATTGATAGCTACAGATAACATTTATAGTGATTGCTGTAAATGGCGATCTTTACATTTCCCTGCAGCTCACGTGCATGCTTTTTTTTCTGTCATGGTGTTATGTGTGTTAAGTGTTCCCAGGGTTATTTATAGTCTGATTTAATTTTAACATTGTCTCATATCAAAAATAAATAAATAAAAGTCTGAAAAGGTAACAATCATTGGTACAATCAGAATTACTTTAAGGTGTTGTAGAATAGGAAGATGAAAAGTTCTACCTTGAATTATGGGTTATAGTTGGAAGGATTTCTTCAGGAGAACATGGATTTAATGCAGTGTGCATTCGTTAGTAAGAAACCTAGCAATAAATTAATAACCTTCTGAATCTTAGTATATTTGCAGTCTCTCTGGCCTAGTATCTCTAATTTGATTTTTTTTCAAATATGTATTTGGAAAAAAATTAGATTTTTACCATAAGTTTGTTTTAGAAATCAGTAACAAATATGTTAGGTATGTGAAAAGGAGAAATACCATCAAAGACATTAAAAGGTTAATGGAAGTAGACACTGTTAGAAAAGACAGGGTGGCTTTATGCAGCATCCTGTGGAAATGTTGGTTTATGGGGTTCTGTGTGGTGTTCGTAGTCAGGTATTTTGTAAGTTGCCACTGCATGTGTATCCCTTGTCCACTCCATAGTCATATTTACCCAAGGATAGGAACAGCTTAAGAAATTGAACAGCCATTGCTCTCACCAGAGGCAGAGAGATATTTTACAGCACACATTAGTCTGGCAAGGGCCACAATAAAAGTAAAAGAGCTAGGAGATTACGGACGAGAGGGTGAGTGATCATTGTGAAGAGAACTGAGATCGTTTGTAGGAGAGGTTACAAAGGGAATTCTAGTAAATTCTTCCTAGTGGGGACAGAAAAAAGACTAAATCAAAAGTGAGGTTGAAACTGTGAGTCCAAAAGACTAAACAAAAACAACCAACTGGTGCTGGTGTGGGCAGAATATAAACCTGGAAAATTGGATGCCACCAACCAACAGAATGAGTTTTGATGAGTGATTGACACTTTTCTGGTTCAGTTCTAAGTGTTTTCCATGCAATGACCTTAAAACATCATGCTGTTTAGCAATTACCCTTGTGGACCCAAGATAATTAATTCAAATGAGCTTTATATTTAAAAAGAAAATAAGACAAGTCAACTAATTCCTGTTTGGTTCTTCTTGCACACAAAACCTATCATCTGCAGAATGTGAATAAAACCTCTTCTTAGCTGTGACCTCTAGTAACCTTACCTTTTTTAAAATTGCAGAGGCAGCGTCAGGTCATAATCTTCAAACTCCAACACTGGGACGTTTGATCACATAGATGCATGACTGTATGGGAAGAGGAATCCTGGGCTATGTTAGAGCAGTGATTCAGTCATCAGCAAGAGCTTTGCTTTGAGGAAAGAGAAGACTAAGCCAACCCCCTGCAGCCTTGGAAAATGTGCTCAAAGATGTTGCCAGAAGTATTCCAACCAGAACCCCCCTTTTTTCTTAAGGTTAAAATTGCTAGTTTAATTAAGTTAGTTAAGATAGTAATATTTGGGAAGCTGCCACTTTGTGTTAACGTTCTTACACAGGCACTACATCAGATGTGTTCCTCCTGGAAGACAATGGTCACTCTGACCTGGTGTCTCTCTAACACTCTATTTCAGTAAACTGGATAAAACTCCCTGGTGTCTTAGGGCCTTAGTTTCTACATTTGCTTCTGTCCCTGCATTTTTATTTTCTTTTAAAGATACTTTTTCCAAAAATAAATTTCATTTAGTTTTTGAGATTATATATAGTTAAATATATATGTGTATTTTTATTTATATAATTATACATATACAGATCATAAACAATACAGTTACATCATTTTCCCTTTCTTTTCATAGTCTTTTTTTTTTTTTAAGATTTATTTATTATGTATAATGTTCTGTATACATATATACCTGCAGGCCAGAAGAGGGCACCAGATCTCATTATAGATGGTTGGGAGCCACCATGTGGTTGCTGGGAATTGAACTCAGGACCTCTGGAAGAGCAGCCAGTGCTCTTAACCACTGAGCCATCTCTCCAGCTTCCTATTCCCTTTATAATCTTTAGCACACTTGCTCCATTCAAAATCTTAAAAAGATTATGACCTGGCGGCTGCCTCTGCAATTTTTAAACAGGTCAGATCATTATAGGATTTATTTCTCATGTTCTTGATTGAATTTTATATATTTTACCCAAAATATAGTCCTGACAAGTCTTCCAAATTTTATGATTATCTACCTCAAAAATTGTGGGAGCTATGAATCCAAAGTTGCAGCATGACTCTGCTTCTATTGCTTCACTGTAGGTGATTCCAGAGGCTGGGCCCCAACTGACCATTCACTGGAGGTTACTCCCCTGTTTTTGAATAACCTGGCCACTGTAGCTTTCTACAAATGTGGTAAGTACCTTCTCTACCTCTGTGTGGGCAAACTCTTACCCTTCTGTGGTAGTTTGAAAGAACCTGGCCCCCAAAGAGGAACTGGCACTATTGGGAGGTGTGGCATTTGTTGGAGTAGGGGTGGGAAGCATGTCCCCGGGAGGGCTTTGAGGTCTTATATATGCTCAAGCAATGCCCAATGTTTCCATTTGGATCAAGGTATAAGAACTTTCAAGCTCCAGCATCATGTCTACCTACGTACTGCCTTGCTTCCCGCCATGATAGTAATTGACTAAAGCTCAGAATTGTAAGCAAGCCCCAATTAAATCTTTTCCTTTATGAGAATTGCTGTGGGCGCAATGCCTCTTCACAGCAACAGAAACCCTAAGACCCCCTCCTTTGAATTCTATTTTCTTTCCTCTGTAGTAGCTTGAAAAACCTATTCTTTGCCCCTTTTCATTCACCATATGTGGAATATCCCTTTGTATAACCTTGTGTGACTCTGAACCTTTTTGCATGTCTAACTCTGAGGTTTGGGACTAGCACTTTCTACATACTGGTTGCTTAGTAAACATGTGTTGAAACTAGAGCACTCTAGGAATTTTTACTGGAGATTAAACCATGTCAACACTGTCACTTCACAGACTATTTGTTTTTCTTTCCCCCTCCTTCCCTCCCCGTTTCTTTTTTAACCTTTTCTTTGACATTTATTTATCTTCTGTGTTCTCATGCTAGCCAAGGCTCAGGCAAGGAGGTCAGAGGATGGCTTGGCAGTTCACTGTGTATAAACTGTGGATCATACTCTCAGGCCTGGCAGCAAGCATCTTCATCTGTCAGGCCATCTCCATCTTTTACTTTACATAGGACTTTCTACATAGTCCAAAGTGGCCTGAAATTTATTATGCCACTCGGGATAGCCCCCAGTGCACCATCCTTCTGCCTCAAGCGTCAATATTTACACCAACGTGCCTGACTTCAACTTCATATAGATAAATGAGAAAGTCACTAAAGATCAAAGGAAAGGGGAAAAAGAAAGTTTAATTTTTCTTAATGTAAAGAATTGTATCTGGGGTATGAATCCATATTAAATAAACAGTACAATTTGTGATTGTGCTGTTGAAGAGACTTGTCAGAGCCCCTTGGGGTGTTAAGAAGCCACAGGAGCATGCCCATAATTTTGGTTCCTGGGATGCTTCAGGGTCAGCTACCCCAGATGACAGCTCTTGTCTTAACCCACTTGTGGCTCGGCTTCAACCCTGGCTTCTGATGGACTTGAAAGTCTGTGGTGACACATTCACTATAAATTTGGTTACAGCTTCCCTTTCAGGCAGCTTGACCACTTTGGCTTATAAAAACACTATAAATTCCAAGATCTAATTAGAACAGTGTTGCTTTTCCAAGGGGAAAGCCAGATTCAGAGAAAATCCCTGTTATATTTTCTTGGCTAGACCTTACTTTGTATAAGCTCTCCCTGCCTGTCTGTGTCTGCTTCCATCCCAGTCCCTCCCTCCTTCCCTCCCTCCCTCCTTCCCTCCCTACCTCCCTCTAGATCTCTTTCTCTCTTTCCTGAATGGCATCTCTTTTACAATTGAGAGAGCATTTGAGGAAATATATAGAAACTGTCAGTATTTCATCTTTACAGTTTAGCGTTTTGTGTACTTAGGAAAATGTTACAAGAATTACTATAATAGATACCTATTCATTATTTGAAACATACTAAAGTATGAATATCTCAATATAAAACTTCAAACCTTATGTAACCATTGCTAGTTTATAAAGCCACGCCATCCTCTGAGTTCTGGCGTCAAGTCCCCTTTAAAAAGCTCCCGGCCTCTGCATCTCCGCCTCTGTTTCTCTTGGGAGTTCTCCCATCTCTCTCTTTTTTTAATCTTCCTTTCTCTGCTATCATTATCATAGCCTTTCTGTTCATCATAACCATATTTATCTGACCACAAAGCTCTTTTCTAAATAGAAAAAGCCTTAAGCATCCCCTGATATCTGCTGCTGCCTTCTGCCATATTCTTATGTATATCCATAGAAATCCACTGCCAGACAATCTGGTAAATTTGAATCATACCAAATCCACACAAAATCCTAACAATTATCAGACTCATCCTTTAAAAAGAATATTACCTAAATATTTTTGATTTATTGATAATAAAAATGAAAGATTAAAATCGAATACAGAGCTGGAAATCTGGGACTTATGATAAACTTAGGGAATGGCAAGGCAGTCTAGAACTATAAAAGCATCTCCCAGGGCCGTTCAAGTTACTGAGGAATTACCATTAGTGACTTTCCAGTGGGTAATTTTAATAAAGCAGGACAAGATTAAGCCATTAAATAGTAGATTAAATATGTAATGGTTGG
Organism: Phyllotis vaccarum; assembly: GCA_033318265.1. NCBI lineage: Eukaryota > Metazoa > Chordata > Mammalia > Rodentia > Cricetidae > Phyllotis > Phyllotis vaccarum. Next base: position 3,665,747 of record JARWLC010000014.1, read on the forward strand.
AAAGAAGAGTCAACTCACTATCGACAAAATTTAATTCAATAAACTTGAGAGAGAAAAAGACAAGATGCTATCCATAGCTAAGTCAGCGGGGGCAGAGACTTCGTCACACATCACAGTTGAACAAAAGCCATTTTCAACTATGACTACTTATTAGGAAATAGTGAAAAACAACCAAAAGCAGATGAAATCTAATGCTAATTCTGTCCTTGGAGCAGAAGTGTGGTCCATGTTCATGTGCACTTCAGAGTTAGTCTGTCGTGTGACATGCACAGAATTTTAGCAGAAAGCCAAGAGTTGTTAGCTCGCAGCATGTGAGGAGCATTCAGACTTTCAGGGCAGCTGGCAACTGAGGGGAGAGGATCCAGACAAGGAAAAGGGTGAATCCCAAGGTGAAGACCACACACATTGTTCTGCACATTGCCCAGAAATGCACAGAGATGCCATTGAGTTTAACAGGGAAGCAATAGCTAGACCAATGAACACTTTAAACAGACATTTCAGCCACTGCTAAATTAAATTGGCTAAAACTAATAAAATAGTCGACTGTGCAAGTATTTGGGAGGGATTACATCTTTAATATACCTCTGGCCAAAAAATAAAATGTATAATGGCAAACTGCTTTCGAAATGCATGACAGCTTCAGTGTCAAACATTCATCCGTTATATGATTCAGTCACTTCACTCTGAGGCATCTGCCAAGCCATGGGGAGATGGAGTCAAGGAGATCCCCCAGAGTCTGGCAATTCAGTCTAGTCTGATGGAGATGCCCAGGTCTTTGTGAGAGACCTTGTCTCAAAAACAAGGTAAACAGCTCCTGTGTGCATGTGCACCCACACTATCACACATACTTAACCCCCAAGAATCTGTCACACTAAAATGAAACATGTTCACATGGATACTTATATGTGAATGCCCACCAGCATCCTCATTTGAAAAATTGGGAACAACCCAAAGGTTGAATTTGGGAATGAATGACGCTATTGTGGAAAACCATAATTCAGACTCTACTACTCTAATAAAAGTGAATACACAATAAAGATGCTCATTTCTCAAATCTCAAAATCATCACTCCCATTCGATGATGTGGTAGAATAAGGAACAGACATTATATTAGTGCATTTATAGTACATTATATAAATTACAAATTACAGTAACAGTAAATTAGTGGTTATATGATGAGAAGCACAGGTAGGATAGAAAGAGCAAGTTATAAAGGGCATGGAAATACTTATAGGTGATAAAGATGTTTGCCATCCGTGGCCAAGCATGACCTTATCCATGAATCTTTAATGGTAAAACTCGTCAATTTGTATACTCATTATTTTATGTCTATTGCTCTTGAATTAAAAATTTTTAAATATTAACAATATTTTAAATACTTTTGATGACGTGTACACAAGCTGCCTCATTTATTTTTTTTTTTTACAACAAGTTGTGACTGTCCCAGAGACAAAGCCCAATAGTGAGTCACATGTGCTGCTGAAGACTGGTGAGACCATTTCCTGTTTAAATTCATCAGGAGACCACAGTTCTGCCTCTGTATCCATGGGAACTGTATCTAGAACCTCTCCCTGCCCCCTGGACTCTGAGATCTAAGGTTGGTCAAACTCTATGTAGACAGTCACAGTGTTTGCTGATAACTGATGTACACCTTACACCTTAAATCCCCTGCAGTTGACTTCCAGTGCCCAACAGACTGAAAATGCTGTGTGAACAACTGTTGTTTTGTCTGACAAATAATCACTAAAACCAAACCAAACAACAAAACAACAACCCTATATATTCAGTAAAGATACACTCTTTTTCTCAAGAATGTTTTTGATCTGGACCTGTTGGAGTGGAAGATGTGGAATTCACGGTAATAGAGTTCAGACTAGTAATAGACACAGTCACACAGACACGTGTGTGTGTTCCCTCCCTCTCTCCATTCTCTCTCTCTCTCTTCTCCCTCCCCCTCTCTCCCTCCTTCTCTCTCTGCTCCTCCATCCCTCCCTCCCTCTCTTCCCCTTTTTTTCTTATCATAACTTATTGAGTCCTGTTAGTTTGCACACGGGTGCAAATGAAGCATGGGTCAACTTGCCAAAGGCCACATTCTTACAGAAAAATGACTCCCCTTCCCAGAGTAGCCATCAACTGCCATGGCCAGGCAGCTAGGGGTGAGGTCTCAGGGGCCCCTCCCTGACCCATGTTGGAATGTTGATTGGCTTAAGCTTGTTCAGGATTCAGACAAACAAGCATTGCCGCAGTGGATTCCTGAGTGCCATGCTCTGTAAGGTCCAGGAGGAATTGCGCTACTGCAGGCCTCCCTTCCGGTTGTTCTCCCCACCTTCCTCCCGACCCCTAAAGTTCACTGACCCTGGCCTGAGGTAGGAGTGCTGTAACAGCTGAATTTTAAAACCATCTTTCAACAAATGAATCCTTTTCAGAGATTGTGGGTGCTCTAACGATATGAGCAATGTATTCATGTTGCAAATAATATGCCGTTGTATAAAATAAGCCGTTCTCCACTGTGATCTAAGAAATACCATAAATACTGTGCTTTGGTCTTAGCTAACTTTAAAGGATTAATTTACATAATATGAATTATGAGAGCTGTGCACTGTAGTTTTTAGTTTCCTGTATGAAAGATTGTAAAGAAAGCAGACATCCTCTTTCCATAAAGAGGCAATATTGAAATCCATCTTAAAACTCAAGATTCCCTAAAGGGGCTGATCATTAATTACTCTGTTTAGATATATGCTTTCATAAATAAAACCCAAATAGTACATCAGCTTTACAACCTCTACCAACTTTACAATTATGTGCATCAGTTTGGTCCCCATTGTCAATGGAGACCATTCTTATATTTGACATGACACTTTTTTTTGCTTCATTTGCTTAAAGAATCTTTTACACATTTACATAACTCAACCTTAAAAAATTCTCCACAAAAGGTGAAGCAAAAAGTATTAAGTTTAATTTTATGGCTAGGAAAAACAAAGCTTAAAAATGCCTGGTGAAACCCACCATGAAGTAAGTGGCAATTCTGGTTTATTAACTTCTCCACCATCAAATCACAATTTTCCAAACATGTTATAGTTTGCGTTAAAGAGACACATATTGTCAGTACGTAAGTAGCAATGGTTTAGACATGACTATTACAGCCATTATCCATACACTGTCACTAAAGAAGTTGGCTCTTTAGTAATAAAGTATCTTAGGGTTATTGCTGTGAAGAGATACCATGACCACAGCAACTCTTATAAAAGGAAAACATCTAATTGGGGTGGCTTACATATTCAGAGGCTTAGTCCATTATCATCATGGTAGGACACAGCAAGATGTGGGCAGACATAGTACTGGAGAGGTAGCTGAGAGTTTTACATCTTGCACAGGGAATAGGAAGTAATCTGAGACACTGGGTGTGGCTTGAGCATAGGAAATATCAAAGCCCACCTCCACAGTGACACACTTCCTCCATCAAAGCTGTACCTCCTGATAATGCCACTCCCTATGAACTTACAGGGGCCAGTTACATTCAGACTACCACATAAAGCTGCTTCTTCCTCTAAACATCTCCCTCCACACTAATTCACCTAAAGTCTAAATTTTATTTGGTGTTTGGAGATTTGACTTTCGCCAAATGTCAAGGCATTTTGTCAGCCTGACACTGGCTAGTTATCTAGAAAAAAGGGACTGTTAAGAACATGTTTCTATGAGACTTTTTATGAGATTGCCTGTAGGAATATCTATTGGACATTTTCTCTTTTTAAAAATAATTTACTTATTTTTATTTTCTGTGCATTGGTGTTTTGCCTGCATGTCTATCGGTTAGGTTATCTGTGAGAGGGTGTCGGATCATCAAGTTACAGACAGTTGTGAGCTGCCATGTGGGTGCTGGTAATTGAACCCAGGTCAACTGGGAGAGCAGTCAGTGCTCTTAACCACTGAGCCATGTCTCCAGCCCTCATGGACATTTTCATGATTCATGATTGATGTGGAAAATCATAGCCCACTGTGGTTGTTGCCTCCCCTATACAGGTGGTCCTGCATCAGAAGGAAATTGAGATAGCCAATGAAAAGTACTTCTCCATGGATTCTTCTTAAGTTCATGCTTACAGCTCCCAGATATCAGTGCTTGCCTACATTTCTCTCAATGAGAAGTTATTACTTAGAAACGTAAGATGAAAGACCTGCCTAGCAGGTTTTGGTTGTGTCTTTACCACAGTAATGGAAACCGGATGAAGACAGAAAGTGGTATCATGTGTTTTGGGGACAATTTTGGTGACATTTGAACTTTGGCTGGAAAGCTATCTATTGAGTGCTCAGACCTTCACTGGTGAGGCTGTGGAAGATATGTTGAAAGTAGCAATGCTTTAGACGTGGTGGGGACCTGGCTCATAATGCTCTGTGGGGGAGCAAAACATTTACCAGAGGCTATTTAGGTGGTATTTGGAGCCAAGAAATGGACCACAATTACTAATGCAACATCTTGGCTTTGCTGGAGCACTTGTGAGACTGGTAAAGCTGAAGCTGAGAAATTAGTGAGAGATCAGTGTTGCTGAGTTAAGTCTTCTGGTGAGGAGTATGATGTAGTTGGATTATTTTGTTACATTGTAAATAATTGTCCCGCCTACTGGTTCAATAAAAATGCTGATTGGTCAAAGGCAGACAGGAAGTGTGGGAACAGGAACACTCTGGGAACAGGAACAACAGAGCAGAAATGCCACAGAGACAACGGAAAATGCAGAGGACACCTATGCTGCTCTGAGAAAAGGTACTGAGCCACATGGCTGAACAGGATAAGCATCACGGGTTAGATTAAGAGCAAGAGCTAGCTAGTTATATGCCTGAGCCCCAGGTCAGTCAGTGTACAATTAATACAAGCGTCTGTGTGTTTCATTGGGACTATAGGACTGTGGGTCGGAAAGTCCGGGCTGCAAGGCTAGGCCAGAAAGCCCTGGCCAGAACCATAATACAACAGTATGTCTCAGTCAGGGTCAGCACACAGAAGCAGAGTTCCAGGAAGAGTTGAGTGTGCATCTCATGCTGGCTGCTGAACTGGTCATGTGGAAGACATCCCCACTCCCAGGTGGTATTAGTTTTAAAGGCTTGAAGAGGACACACAGAGAGCAGCTGAAGACTTTAGCTTTACATTGTGTGGCAGGTCTGCAGTCTCTCAGGAGGGGAGGCCATTGATGAGGAGGGTTCAGCCTCAGTTGTAGTGAAGTTAGCATATAAGACATACCAGCACCTTGAGTGAGTATCAAAACCAGCAGCAGTTATACATTGGAGCAGGCTTGAACCTTCCAACAAGCTGGGTGAGCCAGGGGTAGCAGAGAGAGGAAGTAGAGTTGCCCAGAACCTTTGATTTAATTGTAAATTTAATTTCCTCGAGCAACTAAGTTTGTAAACTTGCCTTTTATTTTACAGTAGCCTACAGTTAAGAGACTTGGCCATTAAAAAAAAAAAAAAAAGATTGAACTTCTAAAGTTTTTAATGCTTATAGTGAGATCTGGCAGATGAATAAAGAAAGATTATAGTTGACTATTGACACATTTGTATGTCAAATTGGTGAGGACTAACTTGTCCTGCTTCGGTTTTCAAATCGACACAAGCTACAGTCAACCAGAAGAACTTCAGCTGAGAAAATGCCTGCATTAGATTGCCTAGAAGCACTTTTTGTAGGGCAGTTTTTGATTAATGATTGATGTGGGAGAACCCCGCCCACCATTGTTGGTACTACTCCTGGGAAGGTAGTCCTGGTTGGCTTACAAAGCGAGTGAGCAAGCCCAAGAGCAGCAGTCCTCCTGGACTCTGCTTTAGCTCCCACCCCTAGGTTCCTGCCTTGATTTGATGAAATGAACCCTTTCCTCCACAAGCTGGTTCTGGTCTTGATTCTATCACAGCAATAGAAACCTAGCTGAAGTGGCAGATAATTTGCCGCATTTGGCTCTTTTCTGAGCCCTAGGCTGTGAAAACTTCTAAGATTTGAAATAACAGTGTTGCCAGCAGTACTGGATACCCTGAGGCTGGCATGCACAGGTGGGGACATTAGGGATAAACTCAGTTGTCAAGATATTTCCTGAGACAGAGGTGGTACCTATTACAGTCCCTGTAAGTATAATACATATACACATATGTACACACACATACACATACATACATGCACATATTTTTTTTTTAAAGTTTGTTTCTCTAACACTTGTTTTCTGTCATAAGAATTTTGTCCCAACTCAGAGTTACAGTGACTGTGTGTGCCCTTCCATGTGCTTATGTGCACATGCATACTTATGTGTTCATGTGCATATGCTTGTACATATATATTGTGTGCAAATCTCAGAATACGTCCTCAGGCTGGCTGGCTTCCTGGAAGTAGGAGTGTTTTCCTTGTGTGCAAAAATCTAAAATTGCTCACACAAGCAAGTTTAGCAGGCTCTGCTCAAGCGTCTAACTGCTGGTTCTGAGCTGGAACTGACCCTCTTAAAAACACGTGCCACCCTTTTCCATGTTGTAAGGAACTTATACAAGCTGAGGGAAAGACGAAAAGAGAAAGAGGAAGAAGAGAAATCAAAGAGAGGAGATGGGGAGGGGTGGAGAGAGAGAGATAGAGGAGGAGGGGAAGGGAGAGGGAAAGGGAGGGAGAGATTACACAGAGAGAAGCCAGTTGAGCCGAAATCTTTCCTGCCTGTAAACCTGCATTTCTTGGCATTGTCTGTGTTAACTGGCTAACTCAGCAGGATAATTCACATTTAGTTCTTTATACTTCAAGCAGGTGTGAAAAACCAGTAAAGTTTTTGGTTGTTTTTTTTTTTTTTTTTTTTTTTTTTAAAAATGAAGACATGGATGTTTAGGAAAGGATGGGAGACAGAAGTAAGTTTCTTGATTGGCATTGTCATGAATTCCTTCCTCAGAGGTCCCCACTGAAGAGCATGCTGGAGAATCCTGCATGTCCCCAGAGCCTGCATTGTGTCTCCAGAAGGGTCTTTTCAAGAAGTTTGTTGAGTGTGGGTGTGCCTTAATTATTCAATAATCTCTACAGTTGTGCCTAAGCTTCCTGTCAAGTGATTTGCCTTGCCTGTGTACAATCTTGTTTTGACTTTGAATTGTAACAAAGATTGATTGCTTTACTTTAGACTTAATTTTAAGATTTAAACAATTTGGCCCCTAAATGCTCATGCTTACATTCTTTGCTGCTTCTTATTCACTCCACTGAATACTGGCTATTCTTAACATACACGAACCTCTTTTGTTTTCTCCAAGAATTACTGCTATTAGGGTCCCCATCTTAAGAACCTGGCATTCGTGCCTGTCACGAAATGTAAACTGTAGTGATATAAATATGGTAGACATGCCCTTAAAGTCAGGCCTGTAGTTTCAATCTACCATGAAATTTATAGTACAGGAAAAAAAAATTCCCCCTTTTCCTGTTTGCTTTAAAATGAGACACTGCAGTCTCCTGAGTTCTAGAGTTTCTATAAGACAGCAGAAGGGCTCTCAGCCAATGTTTAGACTCCATATGTTTCATTATAGTGACCAGATGTCCTGCATTCATGCATTCATCAGGGGAAAGGAAATTGTGTTCTCTCTCTCTCTCTTTCTCTCTCTCTCTTTTCCTCTCTCTCTCCTCTCCCCTTGCCAGCATTGCTCATCATTCTTTTTATGCCTTGCTATAAGCATGTCATCATTGATAACCTGTTCTCTTTGTATTCGAGATTTCAGTGTTTTGAAGAATGACATTAACAGTGTCTGGTTATCCTTTGTGGCTCTGCATTTTAGTGTTATAAAAATGTATCTCACAATCTTTATACTGCTCATGGAGCCCTATAAACTACGGCACAAAGCAGATGTGATTCTATTTATCGCTCTTTAAAGACTCAGCTTCAGTGCACATTTGAAATTTTCTCTCAAGTACTGAATTTAAAAATACTGTCAGGAAAAATATGTATAATGTCCAAGACTTGTAAATAGAAGAAAAACATCCCCGGGCCTCCTTCACACAGAGTGCTGTGAACTGGAGCATCAGATACTTCAAGGAAGAGCTCTTTTGAGGGGTATAGTGCTAAGTCAGGTGTCTTACACCTTCCAGCTCAGCACTCCCTTGCATTCTTATTTCTTTTAAGGTCTCAGAGATGTCTGCTTAAATAGATGTTATATGCAGATATTTGCTGTATGAGAAATGAAAACTCAAAACTTAAAATATAGTTGCAAACTCATTTTAAATTACAATATTAAATCTATTACCCTTAATCACTGATACTTATTCTGATGGAAAAGATTTAAGACTTGTTTCTATTTTAAGTTATGTGTATAGTTGTGTTTGTGTAGGGGTATGTAGCCTGAACACGGTTGCCAGTAGAGACCGAAGGTATCAAATCTGCTGAAACTGGAGTTACAGATGGTTGTAAAACACTGCGTGTTGGGACCAGAACTCCAGTCCTCTGCTAAAGCAGTATGATCTTTAAAAAAACTTATATTAATTTTTCCCCTCTCCCACCTCTTCCCCTAGTCTTCCCTCAGCTTCTCCCCTCACCTCTCCCCTCTCCCTCACTCCCCAGAGAAGGCAAGCAATCATAAGCTGAATCAATTCAGTCTGGCATATCTAGTTGAGGCCCTCCCCCAAGTACCGAGGCTGAGAAAGATGTTTTTCCACTAGGCATGGACTTCAAGGTGCCAGTTCCTGGACCCAGGATAGAGTCGGGTCTGACTGCAAGAAGCTCCAGAAGCTCCCCAGCCTTCCAACTGTCATCAACATTCAGGGGGTTCAGATCCTGTTCCATGAAGGTTCGTCAGCTATTATTTTTGGAGTCAAGTAGTATGTTCTTAACTGCTAAGCCATCTCTACATCTCCTGGGAAGTTTTTATAGTTTCAAATATAAATTTTCAAAATAAAATATTTAAACAAAGTGACACTGTTTCACAGTTTTTTACATTTCTAAGATGTCAGCCTTGTGGGCAATGGCTGAGTCCTTATGTCTGTTTTAGCCTTGCATCTGCTTTAATCTCTTGTTTTGGTTGAAATGTTCATAAAAGATATTTAGCCCAATTATATTTGTAGCTAGAGGAGGAAAGATGTCCAAATTATCTTTTTATATAAACTTGGATGATCTTCTTTGCATTTATTATAAAACTTGGCAAAAAGGGGAGGTACATTTGCAGTAGTATGTACAATGAGCAGGCAGAAGTGTTTATTTAAATCTCTCAGCCTGCCTCGAATTTCCCAGAGTTCATTTGCACCGTGTTATATAACTTCATGTACTGGTTATTTGGAAATCATTGGCATATGGATAAACACAGATCATCTAAATGTTAATTTAGGTCACTCAATACTAAAAATCAGGATTTTTTAAAATATTATTATCCATCTCAGACATTTTTGCAAAGCAAATGTTCTAAATGCAAAAGCTATCTGTAATCATATTGAAGACCACTTTGACATGTGCCTGACATTAGGCCCAAGGATCTCACTTAAGTATATTCCTCTTAAAGCAGCAACTGAAGAATGATAGAAAAAGTATGCCAAATTCCTTCCACGGTTGCTCAGACCAGAGACTGATTTGGAATAAGTGAAGATTGTTTTTATAATAGGAATAACAGTTGAAGAAAATATGGGGATATAAAAAGCTGAGATCACACTTATTAAAATACTATGTAAAAACTTGGGGTGGTGGCATCCTACACCCTAAAGATAAAGTCTATCAGGTAAGCATTCAATGTTATCCTTAGATTCCTAGTGAGTCCCAAGCCAGTCTAGGCTACAGGAGACCCACATCTCAAAATAGCAACCTCCAATCAACAAGAAAAAGTTATCTGGAAGAGTATCTAGAGACCTGAGAAAATCTTATAGTATCTCACATTTAGCCTGGCCTCATGTATGGAATTTTTGTAGGGTTGGTGATAGACAGTGTTTGAAGGAGGTTTATCTCAATGATATCAAGCAAATACTGGGGTGAGAGATTTAGGACATTAGTTTTCCTTGGTAATTACTGAACTTTTGTTAACAGAAGAATATATAATGTTTTATGAGCAGGGAACATAATGAGTTATTTTCTACTTGGAAATGAAAGCCAGTTTTGTTTCTAAAAATAGAAGATATAAATGTGTTTTATTTTGACAGCCTATGTTGAGAAGAGTCCAAGGCAGTGCGCACGAGGTTTATGTGCTCATGGAAGTGTTAGTGTTACCCTCCCGAAGAGGAATTTGACTTTATAATATTAACATTTGTGTCTTTATGAGTTGAGCCAATTTACTTAACTAATTGATCCAGTAAATATACTCAGCTCTGCAGTCAAAGATTTCTATAAAATACACATACTAAGCAAAAAATAAATAGTGTAAAAATTTGGTTTGTCGGTTTCCTGGATACCAGGATGAAGATGAGGATCCCATGCTGCTCTGCCATATTGACTCTTCTTTGTTGGATGCTCTTGTGATTTTGGAAAGGAGTGTCAGAAAGGTGAGGTGTGGTCCAAGCTATGTCCCTCTACTGCTGGTGAGTTTTGAGGGCTTAGCCTCCCTGCCCCTTCCTTTCCCTGCCCTTCGTAAATTCCAATCTTCATGTATTTTTGGCTTCTGGCATGAGTACTGCTTGGAATTTTAGCACTCTGTGTTTGCAGGTTGGCTCAAAATAGCAGGTCCACATTCCTAAATCTTTCTTCAATTTACTCCCAAGACTGAGAGGCACAATTTAAGAAACATGGAACATAGAAGAGCTTTGTTCTTGAGCCATTGTTCTACTTAGTGAAGAAGTATGCAATGAGTACATAACCCAGAGATACTCAGAGATTCCAGGGAGTTCACTTTTCCATTCCAGGGAAAGAAGTGACTACATGCATAATTGCTACATATCTTTTTAATCATGCATTCTCTGTTCATACATTTCTTGCAAAACCATTAAAGTTACTTGAAAATTATTTCTTAAATACACTTTGGATACATTTTGAAAAGCTTTTCTATTCGGTTTGTGTGCATACATTTGCAAGCACTCTGAAAATTCTTAAGTATGATGTGGGAATGTCTTTCTGGATGCTGTGAATATCAATCTTTAAATAAAGGAGCTGTTTTGGCCCATGACAGGCACCATAGAAAATGTAGATGGGGAATCAGAATAGGTAGGAAAGGAAGGGCGGAGTCAGAAACAAACCAAGCCAGATGCCCAAAGAAGAAACATGTAAGGAACACAGGTGAGCCACCGGTCATGTGGCAGAGAGATTAATGAGAATGGGTTGAGTTAAGATAAAGGAGCAAGCTAGCAATGTGCCTGATCCATAGGCCAAACAACATGAACGTAATATAAGCATCTGAATCATTTTGGGGGACAAGAGCAGCGTTGGGCGGCTAAGCCATTTGGGACCACAGGTCTGGGGTCTGGATCTCTGGCTGCCCGGGACCAGAAACCTAATTGTAACATAAGTAAATGTTTTAAAAGACCTGGATTTTCAGATTTTACTGTGGGGAAACCTCCCAAGAGTGATAAAATTTCCCATCTACAGGCTCTCAGGCATTTTAGCCGTTATCAGGACATTGGGAGAATCCAAAGGGTCTCAAATCTTTTCGTGCATTTATGTTTCTTTTTCCTTAAATTTTTTTTAGCATCATCACTATAATTATTATTGATGTTGTTAATATGTTTGTGGGGGATGAGAGGGTGCTCTGGCATGTGTGAAACTCAATCACCTTTCAGGAATCTGTTCTCTCCTCCCATTGTGACACCACAGGTTTGCCCTAGGGTCATTTGATCGGCCGGGCTAGAACTTTTATCTGCCAAGCCATCTCACCAGCCCCAGTTTCTTTTCTTCTAACTAGAGTTCTTCAATCCTAGGTTGTTTGAAACAGGGAAAAACCCCAATATTTTTAATATACAAATTTGTGTTTTTCTATTAACCAAAATGTCTATATAGAATCTCCAAGAGAACTGGAGAGATGTCTCAAACAGAAAAATTCTTGCTGTGAAAAGAGAGGATCCTAGTTTGGGTCCCTGGAATTCCCATGAAAAGTTGAGAAGGGAGGTGCATGCCTGTAATCCTATCCTGGGAGGAAAGGGCAGTTCTGGAGGTATGCTGTCCAGCAAGCCTGGCTGAATTGGTAGTGTTTGGTTTAGGGTTCAATGAGAGACTCTTGTTAAAAATACAAGGTATGCAGTGTTAGCGAAAAGCACCTGATGTTAGCTTCTGGCCTCCATGTCTGCACATACAGACACTCACCTCAGTATATATACATATACATAAAACACACATACACAGGAGCACGCGCGCGCGCACACACACACACACACACACACACACACACCCCATACACATAGGTAATGAACTAGTATCAGTATTGAAATTAGAATGTATCATTCTCAACAGGACTCTGCTCTCAAGATAGGATATTAGTGAGTAGCTACTATTTTAATTGCCTGGGCTCATACAAGGAGAAGAAACAGAAGTCTTCAGTATTTAAATAAAATACCAACTGGGCAATACCTCGTCATCTCTGTCTTAAGACGTAGTGAGTACTGTATAAAAATCCTCCTACACTTTAGCTATTAAAAGATATCATCTGGACAGCTCTAAACTTGTTTTCATGAGTTCTCTCTGTACCCAACAAATAAATCCAATAGCGGACACAGAGAGCAACACCAGTGAGAGCGGAGGGAACAGAGAAAGCTGTTCTCAGTGAAGGATCTCACACGCTTAGTGAGACCTCACACTTTTGGCTTTCACGTTCATGTTTTAATATTGCACACCTGTGTGTTGGAAACATGAAACTGTGGGGGAAATTCACAGGGTCTGGGGAGCTGGCTCATGTGGAGTCATCCTGATCTAGTTTTATTTAGGTTAAAGTTCAAGTAAACTCTACATTTTAAAATAAGATCCGAAAGTCTTGCCTTCATTGGCTGCTCTTAGAATGTATTACTATCGTTGTCACTCTTAGGATAGATGTTATTATTGATTTTCGTTGTCACAGACAGCAAAGGCTAGGATGGCACAGCAGAAGCACCAATCAAGCTCAAGGTCATTTTCAACTTTCCAAAGAACTGCATTTTTGGGGCAGATGAATTTGTTATAATGAGTTTAATTACATTTTAGCATTTATTAATTGAAAAAACTTTCATAACCTATATTTCCATTTCACTGAGGGGAACAGGCAGTCAAGATGTATAAAAATCATAAATATTATTGTATTACATATGCATTTATATGTCATAGAATATTCTAAATCATTTTTCCAAAATACACATTTTCACACTCTAATTAATGCTCTTTGTATGATGTTTTCCTCCCAATATATCTACTTTTGCATTAAAAGTTATTTTATATGTATAGAGGTTTGTCTGAATGTATGTCTTTGCGCCATGTATTTGTTTGATGCTCAAGGATACCAGAAGAGGGCATTGGATCCACTGGACTTAAACTGATGACCACTGTGAGTCATCATCATGTGGGGCAGTAACTGAAACCCAGTCCTCTCCAGAAGAACAGTAAGTATAAGTCAGTTCCTGCATTGCGTCTTAGCTGTATACAGCTTTCCCTGTTTACTTTCCCAATCCACTTCATTGTCATACTAGACAAAAGTTCACATAACCTAGATACAGGGTGGTGAGTGAAAGTGCAGCGTGGGACACACAGTCATAGCACACGTTATACCATAGCCTTTTCATTTATTAATCATTCTCTCATCCTCCTACTCTCCCTCTCTGCTCTCACTGCCCCTCTCTCCCCCAGTGTCTTTCTCTGAGTAGAGAAGCACTCGTGAACCACAGACAGAAGCACACGTGAACCACAGACATGTGGAGGTCAGAGGACACCTTTCGGGAAACAGTTCTCTCCTACAAGGTGGGTCCTAAGGACTGAACTTAGCTCATCAGGCTAAGTGACATGATCCCCTTTTGACTGAGCTGTGACTCCCATCTGGCGTTTTATATTTACAATGTTATTTATGTGTAATGTCTTTTAGTTAGCAAAATTGCTAAATTATATATATTTCCATAGTGTTCTGATAATGAACTTTATACTCACAGAGGTTAATAATCACTACTTAAATGGTGGATATGAAAAAAAAAGTAAGTTCTCCTGACCTCTTATTGAGCTTTCTTTTCAGGACTACACTGATGCAGGGATCATTAACTCAGACACTGGAGGCCATCCTACTGACATAAATCTTTGATCATAATTGACCTAAATTATTCTGATCTACAGCTGTTCAAATTAAAATTCAACAAATAATTGCTCAACCTCACTTTCTGCTGACTGTGGAGACCTGGCCTTGGAGGGTCTGGAGAGGGAATCTATTACTCAGAGAATAAAGAAAAGTTCTTATTGGGTTGAATTAAAGTGATTCATTTCCCTCTTCCTTAAAGATCTTTTCATTGATTGTGATTTTAAACAATTCCCTTGGGAAATTCCTTATAAATGAATAGGTTGATTTTGTGATAAAGCTGAGTCCTGCTATCAGCTTTTCTCCCTTCTTACGTTCATGTTGAAGCTGGATTGGCGTGCAGCTCCAGCAGAACAGCAGTCTGGACTTCTGATCTACCCAGCAGAAGAGATGGCTGCTCTTTTCTAAAGGTTGCCATGGCATTTTTAATTATAACAACCTGATGTTCATGTAAGTGGAGACAATGCTGAAACTTGTTTAGAAATTAGTAAAACTGGAAGGTATTTTTCTTGACCACTTACTCTTGATCACTATTTCCAAGAATTGACATATTCTGTCATTAGTGCCAAGAGACCTCATACTTCCATTTAAGTATTAATCATTTATTTTCTTGTGCTCCAGAATCCTATATTTTTGTATAGAATATGTTATTAATTAACGAATGCACATACTTCAAAGAAGTAAATACTATTTTGTTGCTTCTTATTTCCATTTTACAAAACAGCCTTATACTAATTTCAATGATACATAAAAATGGTGCATACATGTGGGACACTTGTGCATACCTGAGATGTCTGATATTTGTGTATATGAGTAAAACCCAATTCAGGATTAAAAGCAGTGATATAATTAAAAGACTAATTGCTGAGCATAATTAACTGTGTGTTTGTCTCTGAGCTGAACATTGAGTAGACAACAACATAGGCACTTTTTATTTTAAAGACCTAAAGATCTGTGAGCAATTGATTTTCATGACAGTAAAGGGGGTTTACTCTACGGAAACAAAGAGACAGCAGTGAATCACATCACCCTGGGGTTATGGAAAGCTGCAGAACTTGGGAAGGCTTGAGAGCTGAGGTTGACCATGAAATTCTGGTAGGATTTTTTTTTTCTTTAACCTTTCTCATTGTGTTCCAAGTGAAAAAAATTTACTTTCCCAGTTCAGCATTCATAGCTTTAATTTTTTTTTAATAATGATCTCTTTAGTTCCCATGACAGGTTATCAATTTTAATGCTCTTGGTAAACCTCATCCCCTAACTATTCCACAACCTCCCTAAACAGCAGCAGCAACTGAAAACTAAGTATTCAGTCGCATGGGTTGGGGCCTCATCTCACATTCATGTATAGGGTGGTTTGGTAGCCTTATGGTGTTACCTCTTTGGTCCCACACCATGGGACAGCAAAGCTGATTCCTGACCCAGTGTGGTAAGCATATGAGAAAGTTTGTCTACAACTCCAGCTCTCTGAATTCAGGGCTCTGGTGCTTCACCTCTGTGTTCAAACATCTCAAAAGATACATGTTCAGTCTACCATATAATAGTTCAGTAATTAATAAAATAAATCATTCAAACTTCCTGGAGAACCTTACCAGAATTTCATTCTATCTTGTATGTTTGTGTGTGTGTGTGTGTGTGTGTGTGTGTGTGTGTAAGTGTGCATGTGTGAGGAAGGCTATTCTCCACCTTTTAAATAATTATTTAAAAAATTTGTTATTAGTGTGCATGTGTGCACAGTATGTGTAGGGCCCACAAGAGATGACACATATGCAGAACCAGATGACAATTTTGTGGAATTGATTCTCATCTCACTTTATGTGGGTTTTTCAGGGGTCAAACTCAGATTGTCAAATTTCTATTGCGAGAATTTACCTCCTGAACCATCTCACAAACCCTCATCCATCTTATGTTTTGAGACATCTTTGTTGAATCTAGAACCCATGGATTTAGCTAGATTGGCTGGCAAAGTGAGTTCCAGGGACCCAACTCTTTCTGCCTTCCCAGCAGTGGGCTCTCAGGTATATTCTCTTACTTTCTGTGGGTTTTGGAGAATGAATTTGTCTTCATACTCTCCCAGTTCTAGACTTTCTAAAAGGTAAGATTGCTCTACTGTGTAGACCCAAAGAAAAAAACCAAAAGAAGCAATATCAGGGGCCCTGCACTTGGCTTTTCATTATTACATTTTATACTGGTTACTGTTTCTTTGTATTTAAAACACTAAATGGGGGATGGAAAGATGGCTCAGGTGTTAAGAGAACTGGCTGCTCCTCCAGAGGACACAGCTCCAACAACCATCCACTTTCATTCCAGGGAATCTAATGTTGTCTTCTGGCCTCCACAGCAGTAGGCATGCACATGGTGCTCAAGCACACTAAAAGATGTCATTCATACGTCAAAATTTAGATATTAATGATGACTTTTCTAAACAGCAAGGTCTAAAACTGTCTGTACCCCCACCACACTGACAGAGACATGCTTTTCAAAAGGAGACCATCTCACAATGCTCTGCCACACTAAATTGTTATCTAGGTAGAGGTGGAGGCGAGGCACCTCATCTTTAACAGACATGGTTTTGCTAGTAGCCTCTCTGTCTTGGAGGCATTCCTGAGCTTTTCCTCACCAAATATTTAGGGGTAGGAGGAAATATTGGAAATATAAGAAGAGAAAATGCCAGTTTCAGGAGGTGGAACATTGATGTTCCCATAGAATCAAGATTCCATACAGAACTCCGTAGAGGATCAAATCATAGTGAAATCATCTGGTAGATTATATGTAGTTTCTTAAGCCATGAGCTCTGACTCCCTGTTGGGCAGCATGACTGACTGGTAAAGCAGCAGCAGTGAAGATTCTGAATGCATAGCAACTAAAAATTAACTTAAAATCAAGGAGGGGATGAATCCAAGGTGTTTCTGCCAGTGCTCGCTCACTTGACGACACACAGCCTCACTTCAGCCTTTGTTGCAGGCATAGAGCATTCACACCCTGCATTGTGTGCATAGTCAGGCTACACAATACCAAAAATCCCCCCCAAAACCCTGACTCAGACTCAGGTCTCTGGCACACTATGAACTGGGGCGTCTTTCTGCACACCCAACATTTTCTGTTCTTAAAGAGACATAACTGCTTAATTATGAAAACAAAGACTATAAAAACATCTCTACTGTCATTCCTCAGGATGTAAGACTCCAATGGCTACATCATGGATTATATTGTTCTAGAATGTTTGATTTAAAAATTGCTATTTCAGTTGCTCACTTGACTTTTTATACCACAAAAATATCATTATTTTGCCTTGGGATTAGAGCAAGGATTTTTAACTTTTCTAACATTTCTCCCAATTTTTGTACTACATACTCTTGTAAAGCAATGCTCTCAACATCCATTATTATAAAGTCAAGATATAATCAACTATGAAAAGTGTTAGAGATATTTTATGCCTTACAGTAGTAAATATGTGGCTAAACTTTAATTTTTTTACATATGTATATATATATATAAGCAAACACACTATGTTTGTAAGCACATTTACTTTCATTTTTAATGAGTGGTGAAACAATATGTATAACAAATGGTTATTTTAAAATAAATTTATTTATGAATGTCAATAAATGTTTGATTTCCATAGATATTTTATATACCTAGATACCCACTGTCACATAAAATTTTCTTAAGGTGGAAAGGGTCATAAATAGAAATAGTTTTAAACATTCCATGGTAAATCAGGTGTGACTGAGGAACATTATAGATGGTGCTCTGTGTTATATAACTTTAGAAATTGGTGAGGAATGTACTTCAGAGAAGTTGACCGTTTGTGTAGCAGAACTCTGGCATCATAGACACGGCTTAGGCAATGGCATAGTTTATTGAACCCAGAACCCCTGGATTATGTGGTACTGGGGGGGGGCATGTTGTCAAACCCTGGGCTTCATGCCTTGTGCACAAGCACTCTACCAGCTGAGCCACATCTCCAGGGCTCGATCTCAGTTTGTGAACTGACATTTCTTCTTGCAGGTTTGATTTTGCTAATGGTTAAATTGACATTAACAATCACTGGCTTACTGAGATATTGTAGATGTGTGAAGTTTATTTGAAATGGACATGTCTCCAAAGTTTACCTGGTGGTGATAAAATGTTCACATTTTTAATTTCTTATGAAATTCTATACATTTCATTTATATTTCCAGAGCAAGGTATGCCGTGAATTGGATGCTACATAGGAGTGCTTGTATACCAGTTCAGACAGCGTTCTTTTTTGCACCATATGGCTGAGTGTGGTAATTTAAATTTTTGGAACTAATTGGCTCTTAAAGAATGCTTTCAGAGAACTCCACACTCTACCATAGAGATATTTACATTTTCCTGTTTGTACCATATAAATATTTACATATTCATGTTTATTGCTGTTCTGTTTGCAATAGCAAATAAATAGCATCAGCTTAGTTGTCCATCAGCAGATGAGTGGATATTGGAAATATGGTATATGTGAAAGTAGAATATTATTCAGCTCTAAAGAAAAATGAAGTCACACATTTTGCAGGGATACAGATGGACTTAGAATATATAATATTTAGTGAAGGAGATCACAGTTTCAGGAAGAAAAACCCACTCATGTTCTCCCGCATGAAAACATGCTAGTCTATAAGGTAAGTAGCTACATAAGGAAATGGATGGTCATAGTTTGACATTTAGAGAGGAAAACAAGAAGGGAGTGTAAGAGACAAAACACATACAGTTTACTTTAGTAAGTCCTGAGTGATCTCTCATGGTGTAACATTTTCAGTGCGAAATAAGAGCTAAAAGGGGCAGTGTCCACATGGGATTCCATGAGGGCTGTTACCTTACTGGGGGACCTGAATTTTAAATTATGTTTTTATTGACTATTCCTGTAGGCTGTACTTCCCTGTAAGAACTGCTGAACTTAGTGTATTTTATTTATAAACAAGATTTTTGGCTATTCAAATAGAGTGTCAAGATTATTGGAAGGATGTTTAAAGTATCATAATTTTGAAAATTCTGGGACTCCCTGGGCATGCTGATTGATGATCAGCATCTGTCTCAGAAATAACCACACCAGGCACTTGAAAACATCCAGACATTTGTTTGTTTGTTTGCACTAATTCTAAAACATGTCATTGCCGATGAATAAATGTACTTTTAAAAGGGAATGATTTCAGGAAAGCAATTGGAATTTAAAAAAAAAAAAAAAAAAGCAACTTGCTCTTCTAAAAGAATTCAGGATATAGCTAGAATGAACCCAAATAGCCGGTGAAGGAGCCATCATAAAATAATACCGATGGCCACTCAAATACTGATGGTTTCCCTTCATTTTTTCGATTATATTTTAATGCCATTCTGAGAGATTAATTTATATGTTTCCTGAGATAGAAAGATGCTTTGAAGTCCTAGTCCAAAATGAAAGGATCATTTAACAGTTTACATATCTTTCTGTGTATGGCATCCCTACTTGTCTGTTATGGGCACAGGATGCACGCGGTTGCCCCTAGGCAAAGAGAAGAGGGGACCTGGAACCCCTGGAATTGGAACTACAGGTGGTTGTGAGCCACCATGTGCTTGCTGGAATCTGAACCTGGGACTTCAGTAAGACCCACCAGGGCTCGTCACCACTGAGCTATCTCGCAGAAGTGGAGAACATTGCCAGCAGAGGGGGCATCCCTTGTGATGTCTCTGAGGTGCCCTGCTATGCTCTGCCACACAAACCAGAATCTCTAAGCTGAATGGGGTCACTGTGTAATAGGCTTGAGTACATTCTGAGGGGTACTTAGTAACATTTTATTTAAAAACAGTTTGGTGACCAAAGCAGGAAATGAAATGGAGAAAAAGACTGTGACTGTCCTTCAACATCACCTTGGATGCTAAGATTATTACTCACTCATTTGTAATGAGCCATTTCATCTCTTTGAACAATTAATGTGGCAACATTCTTCAGGAATCTGCAAGGATGGAAGTCCTTGTGAACTAGCTGTATGCTTAAAAAAGTAAATGTATTCACACCAGTAAGGTGCCTGGGTGGGTAAAGTTACCTCTAAGCCCGACAATCTCAGTTTGCTCAGAGGTAGAAGGGGAGAACTGGCCATGGTGAACCTTTCTCTCAAGCTGTGATGTGCTTGCCTGACCCTCAGCACACACACAAAATAAATGAATTAAAGTGGAATAAACAAATTAAAAACCGTGTTCACGTAAAATGAAGTCATTTTCTATCTTCTGTCCCCAAACTTAATTTGGTCCTTGGATGACTTATAGATAAGGCTCTGACATATCTCTAAGGTAGAGTCAAAGTTGTGAATTTTCTTATTTGAAGGTATTGAAAAAAATATATGCTTTTATACAGAAAGTAATTTAGCAATCATTTTTAGAATTTCTCTCTCTCTTTCTCTCCTACCCCTCTCAGATATTGGTTCTGGGTCTAGACTGGTTTTTCTGGTTTTATCCCAAGGTGAGATTTCAGTTGTGCTGAAATTGTGATACCACAATGCACACGCTCTCCTCCAAGTGGGAGAATGATCAGGAAAGCCCAGTTTGTATGACAATCAACCACTAATAACCAGATATAACCGTGGTGATGGCAATGAACACATAATCAGCTGTGGTCATGACCCCAAAGACCAGAGAGGAAATTTATGAAGAAAATTAAAAATAAAATAAATGCCAGCGTTGAAAGGGCTCCTGTAACTATCCGTGAATTGATCTCTTTTGAATCTGCAGGAGGGAAAATTCTCTTCTCCTTTTATCTGTATTAGGTTCAGAAGCCGAGGCTGCTGTGAGAAGCAGATTAAGTCGAGACCATATACAAACGTAGTAGTTCATATTATTTTTAAGTGACTCCAAGGAACAGATAAGCCTGAACATTTTGATAGCAGACTTGATCAAGACTGAAGAATCGGGAGAATATTTGCCAGGACGAATTTGTAAGAAAAACAAAAACACTTTGCAAAGCTGGGGACTTGCATGACCTCAGCTCAAGCTTCTCTGCCTGCTGGCCTGTCCTTCCTCCGAATGCAGATAGGACATCTCTCAGCTGCTGGTGAGGGGAGGGTCAGAGACATTAATTTCTGTATGTCTAGTCTCAAATTCTTATTTTACTCATTATGCCACCACAGTGCTACAAGTTAGCGTAGTATGCTTCTGCTGGTCCAACTCTAGTTCGCTTTCTTAAAAATAAAAAAATAACAGAATTAAAAACATTAAGTTATTAACTAAAAAGAAAAAATATTTTCCTATGAAGAAAAAAATTGTTTTATTTATTTATTTTTTTGAGGAGTCAAAAGATACCTTCAAATACCAATTGTAGTGATATATAAACCAAAAATGTACATTTTTTTCCTTTTGTTTTTTTGAGGCAAGGTTTCTCTGTGTAGCCCTGCTTGTCTTAGAACATTCTTTCCGTACCAGGCCGGCTCCAAACTCACAGAGATCTGCCTGCCTCTGCCTCCCGAGTGCTGAACGCTGGGATTATAGGCATGCATCATCACCACCCGGCCAAATGTACAGAATTTTAAAGTGACATTAAAATATTACCTCGGCTCCTGTTCAAACGATAGGAAGAGAATTGCACAGAATGGGGCGTGTACACTTGTGCGCATGCGCCCCCTCCCCCAAGCGAACTCCCAGGTACCAAACCTAGGAAAGCAACGGATCTTTGCATCTGGAGAAACAGGGTCTAAGCTGTTTGGAGAAAGGCGGGAACAGCCACGAGGGAAAACCATCCCAATTCACTGAGGAGGCTCTGGGTTGCTGAGGCTGTGCACTCGGGAAGCTTGCGCCCTGGAAGCCTGCACCGGGGAAGCTGGCCCCGTCCCAGATGACTGAGTCTCCAGGTTGGTCTGAGATTCCTGACTTCTCTCTGGTAACTCCTTCCCTGATACTTCCTTTGTTTCCCCCGAGGTTATTTATGTTGCAGACTCAAGACTAAGATTCCTAGGCTAAACCAACCCATGCTCTGTGTTTACAGAACGAGACGGCCGGAACACTGGGTCCCATTGATTGGAGATGATATTCACATGTTTCCTCTTTTTCCCATTTGTGAAGAATTTATCTTCTGACTTGAGGCTTTCCCTTTTTTCACTTCGGTCTAAAACGAGAAAGATCAAACTGTTTGGCCAAACTTACTTCCCTAATAATTTCAGAAGAGTCAGGCAGTGAATGTTCCTTTAATTACCCCAAAGGAAATGGCCTATGTGAATAGCTGGCCGGTGGTGGTACGCACAGCTGGTTTGCCTAGTGTGGTTATTAGTGCCCTCTGTTGGGTACAATTAGGCTTGCTCTGATCTGCAAGAGTGTCTTGCCCTCTGGTGGTCAGTGCAGAAAACACTGAAGGATCAGGTCATTTAGTCATTATTTGTGAAATACAAAAATCTCAACCAAAATTATGGTGTGGTATCAACTCCAATTTAAGATGCAACTTAACAATCATTGTATCTCAGCATTCATTTGTGGATAGGTCAATGAGATCGTTAGTGTTAACCCGCTGACATGCAAGAAATAACATACATAATTCAACTTATGTGTATGTTTTGTGGGTGGAGGATGGATCCCATTGACGTTTGGAATATAAGCATGTGCTTTGACACAGAGCTGTGTGTCCTGGGACAGCATCACATCTTGTTGAAAAAAATAAATGACTAAAAAATTTCTGAAGTGATACATGAAAACATAGCATTGTACATATGGATGGGGTGTCAGCTTACATTGCAATATACACATCATGTAGTATAAAACCAAGCCACATTTATTCCCTTAAACAGTTTTAATTTGCTTACAGTGAGAACACTCAAAATCATTTCTTGTATATTTTTGAACAGTGCTGTTGTTTTGCATAGTGACCCCAATGAACAGTGGCAGGCTGGACACTGTTATTCTTCCCGAGTACCCCTTAGGGAACCTCTCATCCACCCTTCTCACTGTCTCCAGCCATTCACTCCTTGTTTTACGTGACTTCATATTTCACTTATGAATGAACTCTTGGGAGAGCTGTCTTTCTGCTCTTGGCTCATTTTATTTAATATTATGATCTCTGATCCCATCTGTTTTGTTTGCTTGTTTTATGACCATACTGCATTTTGAGTGACTGGATAGTAGTCCATTTTGATATGCACTATCTTTTCTTCATCTTTCAATTAAGGGAACGTAGACACTCTTCTCAGGCTGGCAACTATGAATAGCATTTCAGTGAACATTGAGGGACAGATGTCTCTTCACTATGCCCACTCCGTTTTCATTAGTGAGATTGGTGGATCATACAGGGATTTTATTTTAAGGAACCCAATGCTATTTCTCATCATGGGTGGACTAGGTGCTGTCAGTAGTACACAGGGTCCCTTCCCTACCTGTCGTGACCAGCGTTCCTTGGTCTTTCTTCATGGTCATCTCGACGCATCAGTTCTTACTGGAGTGGAAGCCTAACTCACTGCAGTTCTGGGTGTATCTTCCTGTGATTACCAACACTGACCTTTGTCACAACTCCATCTGTCCAATGACATACCCTGTATGTCTTCTTTTGAGAAATATGTACTAAAACATGTTGCTCCTTTTTTAAAAAAATAAAATATATGGAAACTTTTTTTTGATGAAAGCATTTGAAAGGCTTTCATTCAGGTAAATCAGGAAATAAAAATATAACATTTGTCATAGTAGAAATGTGAGTTAATTTTGCTCTTTGTTGTCTTTCTATTCTCCTTGATTTTATTATTTTTTTTAATAAAAAATTTCTTTTTATCCATGTATTCCTCTGCTCCACCTCCATTCCCTCCTTCCAGTCCCTCCCAGTCAGCCTTCAGCCTCCTCCCTCCCTATCCCCTCATCCCCTCCCCCAAAAGGTCACGAAGTCCCAAGGTGGGTCAGCTCAGCTTGGCACATCCACTCCAGGCAAGTCCAGTTTCCTCATCCCAAAGTCAAGACTGAGCTAGGTGTTCCTCTGCAGGTTATGGGCTCCAAGGTGCCAGCTCACGCACAGGAACATGGTCTGAGCCCGCCCCTTGAGGGTCACATACTGCTCATGCCAGTCGACAGTTGTCTACCCTTGGAGGGTCTAGCTCCTTTCCTGATGGATCTCCAGTGTCTATTCTTGATTCAGTGTGCTCCCCAGAGCTCCAGCCAGATATCACTGTGGGAATTTTCCTCATAATTCCTATTTTCTTGCTCATATAGACTCTCTTTCTGTGTTGGACCAGGAACTCAGCCCATTGTTCAGCCATGGATCTGTGCCTTCATCTCTATTCACTGTTGGATGTAGGTTCTGTGATGACACTTAGGGTGGTTATTCATTTGATTATAGGGAAGTCCCGTTTTGGCACCTCCTCTTCCACTATTGGAGGAGACCCAGCCAGGGACATCCTGTGAGTTCTTGGAGGTTTCTCTAGCACCTAGTCTCTTTCCAACCCCACCTTGGCTTCCTCCATCGAGATATCCATCTCTTTTTTTCTCCCTCTTTGTTGCTCCTCTCACTCAACCATCTCCTTCTCTCATGATTTGATCCCACCTCTTCTTAGTTGCAACCCGTTATCACCCCAATTTCCTAAGGAGGTCTTCTCTATTTTCTCTTCTTAGATGAATCTCTGGATGTCTCTCTTAAGTTCCTTCTGATCTCAAGCTGTTCAGGAGATGTGGTTTTCAGCTTGGGTATTCTTTGCTTTTTGTCTAAAATCCACTTAGGAGTGAGTACATCCCATGCCTGTCTTTCTGAGCTTGGGATACCTCTTTTGGGTAAAAATAAGCCAACCTGAGGCCAGACATTCATAAGTAAAAATAAACCTCTATGTGACTTATTTGGGAGTTAGGTGGTGGGTTCCCCAAAAGAGTAAAAATAACCACCTACAATGCCCATAAACACAGGAGTCCCACTATTAAAACAATAAATCCATTACAGTAGAGAACTTTAATGATGAGATGTAGACACTTGTTATTTTTCTGAAGTGGGATGTACAAGAAAATGCAAGGGGTGTTGTCTTTCACTAATTGGACTTTCTCACCAATTAAGACTGGAATCAAGGATCTGAAGTGGGGCTTTTGATGTCACAGGCAAGAATTTATGGAGAGTAGAACTTCTCGGGTAGTGTTTAGAAAGCATACTGCTCGGTATAATGCTGCCATGACTAGGGGGTCAGAAAGTAAGTACTCACCAGAAGTTTGATGTCTCCATTTCCTACAGCATTTAATTTTTCCTTTGTTAATTTCCTTAAATGACGTATATTAACAGTGCCCCTAAACTTAAACATTGGTTAGACCCAAATTGACCTTAAAGATCGCTGTTCATTGTTTCAGAATTAAGATGTTTTTGTATGTATACTTTTAGATTAAAAGAGTATTCTTTGACCTCATTGCTTCTCATTAGAGTTTGGAGGTCATTTCATCGAGAACAAATACGACACGGTTTATTTTAAATTCCCTTCTAGTATTCCCTGACTGCGTGTATTATTGTTCACTGAACTCGCATAAATGTGCCCATTATTTCCTGCTTTTCTTCTATAGATCGCATTGTAGTTCTAACCTTGTGTATACATATTGTGTAATGCATACGTGTGTAGCACACTCATATATGATATATATGATATTACATGTGATAAATAGCGTATAGTAATTTATATATGTCATAGTTGGCTCTGCCTCTCTCTTCAGATAAATTCACACTCCTAACCACAGTGGTTAAACCCTTTTTCTTTTTTACTTCAGTCTAAAGCAGGGATTCAAAGGCCATTTTAGTTTTTAACTCATCAGTTAGGTGAATGGTGATATAATGTCCTCATTTTATAATACTTTCTACCTATTTTTTTGATATGTTATGAAAGACCACCCGTCTGTCCAGAGGCAATAGCAGGCTCAGCTCGAGTTTTCCTGTCTCCAAGCCATGCGA
The DNA here is from genome assembly GCA_033318265.1 of Phyllotis vaccarum. Taxonomy (NCBI): domain Eukaryota; kingdom Metazoa; phylum Chordata; class Mammalia; order Rodentia; family Cricetidae; genus Phyllotis; species Phyllotis vaccarum. The sequence continues at coordinate 3,691,731 of JARWLC010000014.1, forward strand.
TCCCATGAGTGTTGTTAAAAGAATTCAGAGTGATCGCTTGATGCTGTGGGGAGATGGGCTCAATCCATCTCAATAAAGAGCAACGACTTCCTCAGACTCTAAGACTGGAGGAGGTTCTGGAAACATTGTTGCTCATTATAGTTAGTTCCCAGCTTAAAATCAAAACATTGCAGAGAAGTATCTCTAGATTCAGAAATAGTTATAAAGAAACACCTCATTTGGATCATTAACATGTATGATTTTTTTAAACATTTCCTCCTGAATAATGCTAACTATCCATTATTTAAAGAAAAAAAACCTAAAAGGAAAGAAATAACATGAAATTAATAGTTTTTTTTTTAAAATAGCATTCTGTTTTGAAATGTAGTTCTTATTGAGTGAAGAAGGCTATTTCAGAAGAGGACAGAGGTAAGAACAGCGTTGACAAAGCCTGTCCCCCGTTCCTGTTTTGGTTTGTTTTTATCACTCTGGATATACAGCCTTGCGAGGCAATGTGGAGAGGAGACAGGTGACTTGGATGACAGCTGTCACTGAGGGAACTGGAGGAGGAATTCAAAGCAGGAACTAGAGACAGGAACAGAGGCAGAGACCACGGAGGGACACTGCTTTTTGTTGGCTTCCTCCATCTGGCTTGTTCAGCTATCTTTCTTATATGGCCCAGGCCCACACAGGCAGGGATGGCAGCACCACAGTGAGCTGGCTGTCCTGCATCAGTTAGCAATCAAGAAAGTGTCCATTCGGCTAAGGTGATTAGAAGCCATTTCCAACCCTGGTCCCAGGTATGTCTAGGCTTGTGTCAAGTTGGAAAAAAACTCATCAGCACAACCTTCCAGCCGATTATTTTAATCACCATGCAATTCATAAATTATCCTGTTCATTTTACTTCAGATTTCTTTCTCACAACCTAACACTCAACGTGAAGCCAGTGAAGTTAGTATATAGTAGCTTTTAAATTTTAAAAAGATAGAGAAAATAATTGTAAATTAATGTGTTTAAGAATATAACCCACATTTCATGTGTAAACTCATAATATGTATACAAAAGGGCTGTGGTTATTGTATTTAAAATGTGATAACTAACTTTTAACGTGCTTAGGGGATAAACAGCCTGGGAAAAATGTTTAGCTTTGGTGAGGAATGGATAGCCATGCTGAGATGGGCCGGTAGAGGGCGCAGTGTAATGGCAACGCATTACAGTGCCCCAGAACTAGTCTGTTCCTCCCAGCCAGTTGGCTCAGCACCTTTCCTCTGTGCTGTGAGGTCCTTCAAGGTATGAAAAAGGAGACTGGCTTTTTGTTTGTTTTGGTTTGTTGACGTTGAAACTCAGGCTGAGGGCCTTGTCTTTGTTTCTCTTCTGGGCTGCACTGCCAGCATATCTAAGTTCTGGGACTTCAGATTTATATTCCAGTTAGTGGTGCCATTTCCTAACTCCCAGTGTTTTATAGAAGACCTCTTTTTATTAGGCACGGTTCTCTGTAGGAAAAGTCTGTGTGTGTGTGTGTGTGTGTGTGTGTGTGTGTGTATATATGTGTGTGTGTGTGTATGCATAGAGGTGTGTGTGTGTGTGCGTGTGTGTGTGTGTGTGTGTGTGTGTGTGTATGCATAGAGGTGTGTGTGCGCGCGTGTGTGCGTGTGCGTGTGTGTGTGTTTTATAGATCAACAAGACCCTTTGCCCTTTGAAAAAGCTCTGTTGTTGCCTCTGCCAAGAAGCTGGTGCCTCAGTGGCTTCACTCAGATGATGATAGCCTGGAACCTTCCTATAAATTGCTGCTATTGAAGAAGCCAAAGGTTTTGGAGGCTGACACCAGTGAGGGAGAGATACATCCGCCCAGGAGATGGTGAGGATAGCACATGGGACTTTTTCCTCCTTTTATCTCTGGGCTGCCTGGTGAGTCTAAGGTGCTTCCTTCTCAGAGGGCAGGTCTTCACCCAAGCCCCATAGTTCCTTCTCAGAGGGCAGGTCTTCAACCAAGCCCCATAGTTCCTTCTCAGAGGGCAGGTCTTCACCCAAGCCCCATAGTTCCTTCTCAGAGGGCAGGTCTTCACCCAAGCCCCATAGTTACTCCCCAGAGGGCAGGTCTTCACCCAAGCCCCATAGTTCCTTCTCAGAGGGCAGGTCTTCACCCAAGCCCCATAGTTACTCCCCAGAGGGCAGGTCTTCACCCAAGCCCCATAGTTCCTTCTCAGAGGGCAGGTCTTCACCCAAGCCCCATAGTTCCTTCTCAGAGGGCAGGTCTTCACCCAAGCCCCATAGTTCCTTCTCAGAGGGCAGGTCTTCACCCAAGCCCCATAGTTCCTTCTCAGAGGGCAGGTCTTCACCCAAGCCCCATAGTTCCTTCTCAGAGGGCAGGTCTTCACCCAAGCCCCATAGTTCCTTCTCAGAGGGCAGGTCTTCACCCAAACCCCATAGTTACTCCCCAGAGGGCAGGTCTTCACCCAAGCCCCATAGTTACTCCCCAGAGATGTCTTACAGGAATGTCCAATGTCTCCTAGATGATTCTAAATGACATCAAGTGACAGTCAGGACCAGATACCCAAAATTCTTCCATTGTGACACCAACAGCACCCCCAGTACCTCTTTCTCTTAACTTTCTGGGAATCTTTGGCATTTCTTTAACTGCTTATTTGGAAACTTTGTGCCTTTGTGACAATCTCTTTCTGTTTCTTTGTCTAACGTTCTGCAGATCTAAGGGATTTTATGTTGTTGTTCCATTCAGTTCTTTATTTTTGACATCTCTTTAATCTCTGTCTCCCCTTACCCCCCATTCCTCCTCTTTCTTAATTGCCTTTTGTTTTTGCAAGGACTTTAACCTTCCCATATATATCTCTTCTTGTTCTCTTTTAAGTCTATAGTCTAATTTTCATTACATACATCTATGTATATCTCTAAATACATATGCACAGTCTGCCCAGTCTGTATGTTGTCCCCTGTATGCATGTTTTCAGGGCTGACCATTTTCTTCTAGATAACCCATTGGTGAGCTCTTCCTTGGGGAGTACAATCCCCCCTGCCCTCAGCATCTATAATTGCCTGTAGTTCTTTGTATAGGAACTTTTATCAACTGTTAGCTAATAAATCTAACATCTCTATTTCATCTTTTTTAAAAGGCTTAAACATTCGAGATGCATGATGCCAGAGACAGAAAGAATAAACAAGAAAATAAAAGGAAAGTTTAATAAACATTTGAATTTTTAATTATTTAAAATGTATCACAATTTAAAAATGGTGTTATTTTTCTACTTTGAGAATTATAAATTCTTTTGTTAAAAAATCACTCCCTCTCATTTCTTACAAAATCTGCTTCTTGACTTTCCTCTAGCAACTATGGGATATTTTTCACCTGTTTTTGTTTTTCTGGTCATCAGTGACTTGAAGCTTATTAACTTATCAGGGGATCTGTGATAGTCCAGTGATAGATAACTCCGTCTCTCCCTCTCTCCCTGTCTCTATGTGTCCCTGTGTATGCACATGCACATGTGTGCAGCCAGATACTGATGTCAGGTGTCTTTCTCAATTGTTTTCCATCTTATTATTAGAGTTGAGGTCTCTCCAGAACCCGGAGCTCACTCTAGGGGTCTTTCTCTCTTCCCTTTTCCGTTAGTGGTATTACAGGCATGTACAACTATGCCCACGTTTTGCATGTGTGCTAGAGAGCTGAGCTGAACGTATGTCGTCATGTATGTGGGGAATGCATTTACCCACTGAGACAACTGCATAAATGTTGGAGCTCCTGCCCAAGAATTCCTAAGAGCAAATCACCATCAGAGAACAAAGGTTAGCCCTGTAGGACTCCAGCCTACCTTTGAGCTTGCTGAGGTGATTGCTAAGACAGAAATCTCTTATAGAACTTCGAATAGACAAGTTTAGATCCTTCCTCTCAGGGCAAGCAATACACCTAAAGAAAGGCCTCCAACTTTGTCTTGTAAAGAGGGCTTTAGCTTCAGGAGGACCTTGGGTACCGATGAGTCCCAGAGAAATGCTGGCGACATCTTCACGCATTCATTCACCTGTTGTTTAAACAAAAGTTATACGCTTACCATTTTTCATACCTTGGAATTCCTGAGACCTTCTGGCTCAATTCTCTAAGTTCTTTCTTTGTTTTTTTTGCTTCCTTTCTCCTTTTCTCTCTCATTTCATGATCATGATGGATGTCAGCCACATCCCAGTGCAGACTATTTTATCAGCAGAGGTGGGACAGGGAACCTGGGTTCTGTATGTGCCTGTTCATACTTCTGCTAATTCTTAACAGTTGCTGCTGTGAAGTGACCTATTACAGTTTGATCACACACACATGCACATGTGCACACATATGCACGCGCATGCACACACACACATATGCACACCACACACACACACACACACACACACACACATACACACACCAGTGCACATGCACGCATGTGCATGCGCATGCACACGCACACACATTTTATGGTCTTTTCAGCTGATAATAGAAACTCATGGATGGAATTTCGAGACAAATGCTGTAAGGTATTCTAGCCATCCCCTCATTATTAGATTCCAAACACTGAACCCAAACCAAAATTTGCCATAACTACAAACACAAGGAAAGTAGATATTCGCAGATGACTTAAGAAAATCTCAGCTCTTAATATTTCCTTATTACTTTTCTTGAGCAGAAGATGTGGATTGACACCGATTGATAAGATGAGCTCCTGATAACTATGTATTTGAAATTTGGGAGAAAATATTTAATCTCTAACATTCGCAGTAGGATAATCAACTGCCTCCTTCCACACAAGAAGAGATTTAGCTGGTGTGATGCTTTCAGTGAGAATGATCCCAATAAGTCTGTATGTCTGAATACTTGGCTCCTAATTAGTGGGACTGTTTGGGAAGGATTAGGAGGTGTGGCCTTGTTGGATGAGATGTGTCACTGGGGTCAGCTTTGCCATGCCAGACTCGGTGTGTCTCTCTCTGTCTTCAACGTGTGAATCGGATGTGAGCTCTCAAGTACTGTTGTAACATCATGCTGGCCTGCCTGCCACCATGCTCCTGGCCATAATGTTTATGGACTTCCCCTCTGAAAGTATACACAAGTTCTCAATTAAACCGCCTCCTTTATAAGCTGTCTTGATCATGGTATCTCACAGCAATAGGATCCTAACTAAGACATCTGTTTTCTTAAAGTTGACTCACACAATTAGAGAGAGACTCCCTATACAACAATATCTTGAATAATTTTGATTTTATTGATGGGAATTAATGTTATATTTACCAATCATATCAATACATTTTATCGAGGATAGGCATCTTAACCATCACACTTTGGATATTAGAGATGAATCACAAGACTGTGTTAGTTGCATCTTGAATAGGGACGTCCTTCCCATGTTGCTTGAGTACCACACCACTGGACCCTCCTTGTTACTCTTCTGACTGTCACTGGCTCGACACATTGCATTGGTTATTGCGGACTGAGGAGCGTGTGCCTCGCCTCCCAGTCTCTTCAGGTTTAACTAATAATATGACAGTCAACTCTGAGAAAACTACACCAAGTAAGGATGTGCTTCAGTCCTCACTGGCTTGATTGCGTTGGGCTGATGTTGACTGTTCTTTGTTCTTTACTCTTTGGGGGTCCTGCCACCAAGCTCCCAAATAAACACATGAAGGCTTTTTGCTACTTATAAATGCCTAGCCTTAGTTTGGCTTTTTTTTTTTTTTTTGCCAGCTTTTCTTAAATTATTCCATCTACCTGTTGCCTCTGGGCTTTTCTCTTTTCTTACGTCTGTACCTCTTGCTTCACTCTTACTTCATGGCTGGATGTGTAGCTGTGTAGCTGGCTCGTAGCACCTTCTTCTCCTTGTCTCTCAGGTTTTTTTCTATTTATTTTCTCTGCCTGCCAGCCCCACCTGTACTTTTTCCTGCCTGGCTATAGGCCATCGGCTCTTTAGTAGACCATGCAGGTGTTTAGACAGGAGAAGTAACACAGCTTCACAGAGTTTTAAACAAATGCAACGTGAAAGGATGCAACACATCTCTTCACCGTTAAACAAATATTCTCCAGCATAAGCAAATGGAACACATCTTAAAATACCGTTCTACAACAATTCAACTTTCCTGCCTCTGTCCTTCTAACGAGCCATCATTTTCTGTTGACAAAAAAGGGCTTACATCACTGTTCTGTGCTTTATGTTGGCTCATTTTCCTTGTCCTAGATTTGTGCTCATTAGAAACTGTGCTGCCTTGTGTAGTAATGGGGTAACAGGAGGGGCAGACAAGCTTAAATTATTTAGACCCTGTTTCAATATCATGGAACTTATTTTCCCAAAGAAAAAAGAAAACTTAAAAAATTCATTCAGGTCATTTAGGCAATATGGGTAAACAAATACGTTTCCTATCATTTTTTTAAAATTAAATCATAAAACAAACAAACAACAATAGAACCTTGTGGAATTCACAGCTTTCAACATCATCCATCTCTTTATGTGGAGAAAAAAAATGCTCTAAAAACAAAAGCAGTTAGTCAGAGAAAAAAAAAGAAGCTAATTAGTTTGACGGACACAATTTTAGATTTCCTTGTTATTTAATATGTGGTTTAGCAGGATCAACAAATTGAATTACAAATAAAACAATAGGTGATTACAGCAAGTCTTTCAATTGTTCTCTAAATAATTAATGGGGATGCTTACAAAATGGTTATTATTGTGATATTTAAACAGTTGATTAGAAGATTATTTACTAAGTCACAGTGAAAGAGTTTTTAAAAGGCAAAGTAGACAGAGGAATAGAAAACCAAATAGGAGACATTATCATTGTGCGTGAGAAAGTGATTGGTCAGTTTCTGGAGACAGCATATTAACTATTTGTTAGATTTGGGCCTGATGAGAGAATCCAGAATGCAGCTCTTTTGCCAGAACTTCAGCTTGTCTTTGCCATGTAAAATAGACATTGCGTGTTCTGGTTTCCTTTAGATACACCTTTGTGCAAGGGTTGACTCTCGAAGTCAGGTTTCAACATCTCCTGTCTTCTGTGTAGCTAAGTCATAACAACTAGGGTTGCTTTGGCTGCTTTTGCCTCAATTTGGGTCACACTGGTTTAAAAAGGATTTCTATCTCCATCCCCTCATTATAATCAAGTTGCAAAATACAAAACCACATTGTAAGCTCAATTTTCAGTGGGCTACATTTTAAAATTACACTAAGATATTCTTGAGAAAATCGCAAATACTAGGAAATGAAGTCACATTTTCACAATTGATGTTTCTACTGAGTTCAAACTATCTAATCACTGCCACATTTAGAAATAACCTTCTTCAGAACCTCTGACTTAGAAACACATGTCTCTTTGAGAAGAGGGTAAATATAAGTATATCAAAATGTTGGCTGTTTTGCAGAAATGATTTTGAGTCAACAAAGTAAGAACTTTGTTTGGTGGGATTCAGGTGTCAGCTGATAAGGTCCGAAGACACTTATCCAGTGTCCCGGGCTCCTGAAGGGGGAGTGGCCAGCCCCATTCAACTTTGTTATTTTTCTTTCCCAAATGTGGCAAATGAAAGAGAATGTACAACCTTTTCACCAGGTAGTCTGGCTTCACGGATAACTAATTACTAATATTGGGCTGAAAAAAAAATCTAGTTAAATAAATTATTTTGATGAAATAATTTATGGATTTAAACACAGAAAGCTCTTGCTCAGAACTCCAAGTATATTTCTTGTCCCACCCTGCTTTAGGCTTTGACAATCAATGATAGCAATAATTCAGAATTATTAATATGACTCTCCTTTTTATATCAATATAATGTTGTAGATCAGAGCTCTATTTGAGCAAGCCAAAATCTATCTAGTTTTTACTCTATTTAATGGTTTCCTTTCTAGGAATTTTTAGTCTATTACATTTCAGTATGTAAATTTAACAAGATCACATTTTGCAACATGCAGAAAACTTTTATCAGTTATGATTTATTAAGACAATGCTTTTATATTTTAAAGTAATTCTATGAAGCAGGTATTATTTTCATATTGTAAAGTTCTACATTTAGTCAAGATTTACAGAAACATACTACATTAAACAGATTTGATGGGAGGAAATTTATGTGCAGCCTTTTTATATGGTTAAAAATATTGAATGGTGTCTGTATTCTCCCTTTTATTTTACAAAAAGAGTTTCACACATAATAAGTAAATCTGTTGCAGCAGCACAATTAAAATTGGTAAGTTCTAGAATGAATTCAAAGTCTTCTGATTTTTGTGGTAGTGGCTATTTTTTTCAAAGCTACCTGAGACCAATGAGATATAGTTTCTTGTAACTAGGTTTATGGTAACAATGAAATGGAAATATATGTGATTTAGATTGTACTTAAAGCCATAAGCTAACAGTAAATACAAAATAAAACTGCTTTAGGAGATGCATAATATTTTTTGCTAGTATTATTCATCATATTATAACATTAGTAAAATTTACACTCTAACAGTTACTCAAATTATTTTGAAAAGTGAAAGATATTTATGTGTTACAATGAGGTTTTTGGCCTAGTTGTTAGAGGTTTAGGCCTATAGACTTTCACTCTTAGACTTCCTAGCTGCCTGATGCTGTTTAGGCCTCTAAATGATTTAGACATTTATATTAACTTTATGTTGTTTTGCCTATGGCTCAAGCATATTGTTAGTTAGTTTTTTTTGTCTTAACTTAATTTATTTTTATTAATCTATCTTGTCATGTGGTCCATGGCTTGCATGTATTTTTTATATGTTGTTTCTTTGAGTGTCTGGCTCGATCTGATCTGACTCCACCCCCCCCCCCCTTTTTTGTATCTGTGCTCTGATTCCTCTGCCTACCTCTACGGTGTCTGCCATGGCCAAAACAGTCCTTTATTCACAACATTTGTGCTGTATGTAAATCAATAATGGCAAAGCTATTGAAGCAACACAGACACTCAGAACCAGAAGCATTGGGAATGTAGTTACAGTTAGTCAGTTGCAAAACAAATCTTTTACTAATACCAGCTTTCCAATGTAGCCCTCTATACCCAACCATTAATATATACATGCATAACTATATATAATACATCATCTATCTAACATCAGCCACTGATCTATCTGTCAATAATCTATTTGTCCTGTCTATAATATATCAATCATCTAATCTATCTTTATATCATCTTTATCTATTTATTATCTCTCATTTACCTATGTATCTACCAGTGCCTCTATCAACATCTATCTATCTATCTATCTATCTATCTATCTATCTATCTATCTATCTATCTATCTACCATCTCTTTCTTTATCCCTCTCTATTATCTGTCTATTTAGCTATATAATCTATCTCTCTCTCTCTCTAACATCTGTCATTTCTCTGTTCCTCTATTATCTATTTACTTGTTTATCCTCTATATATCTACCTACCTATTTATTTATGTATTCTATATCACATCTTATTTTCTTGTTACAAATCAATAAAGAGAAAATTGTTAAATGTAACAACAACATATGTGTTTTCAATGTATAGCTTTTTCTTAACACACATATTAACCTTGTCCAGGATGTTTTTGCATGTCCATAGTTTCATAATTGGTTAAGATATTTATGTTAACAGATCAGAAAATCAATGTTAACAGAGTGAAAATGAGGGTGAGCAGCATCTCAAAGCTCAGGAAGGGAAGCTAAAAACCAAATGTGGAATCTATACTATCTACTCTCTCTCTCTCTCTCTTTCTCTCTCTCTCTCTCTCTCTCTCTCTCTCTCTCTCTCTCTCTCTCTCTCTCACACACACACACACACATACACACACACACACAATACCATCTATATACCATCAGCACAGGAACTAAATTAATTTGTTAAAGCTTCATTTTATAATGCTTCCTAGATTCTTTTCCTGTTATAACACATTTAACAGTCCCTTCAAATTCTGTTGCTTTTGAATTTTTAACAATAAAGCTGAAGTAGGGAGAAGTCATGTCCTCTGGAGTTGAGCAGATATTCAGAGAGGTTAGAAGCAGACAAAAGTAATAGATAATTATTTAGGAAGAAATGTAGGGTCTCAATGGCTGCATTAAGACTAGACTTAGATGCTCATTGCCAACAATAAAGAAAAGTGTAGCAAATTAAGTAGCACTACTCTTTTCTGAATTAGAAAAAAAAAAAAAAGCCAAACTCTGATCTGGAGGTCTCACAGGTGAGATGGAGTCCCATGCAGAAACTGAAGTGGCACTGCTAGGGTGGCATCCTGGACTTCACTTTTCCACTCAGAGACTGATACCATGGACAAACTGTTCTACTTAAAGATGGTGGGGGGTTGGTAAACAGCAACTGTGAAGGGTTTCTAGCAGCAAGAAGCCTCAAAGCTTAACTTTCAGAAAGGAAGTTTGGGGGAGTAAGGTAAGTCAATCTTGCTTATCTCAGAGAATCTGGAGACATGACATCACTGGATAAACAGGAACAAGACTTAATGACGAACTTTATTTGGACATTTTGGAGAGGCCATAATATGAAACATTTTATTTGTAGATGTTTTAGCAAAATCCTCTAAAATACTGTGTAAGTTGGGAACTTGGCTGAGAATTACCAAGTATGCATCTGACTATTTAGCGTGCCCTGCAGCTCATGGTTGGGAGTATATCTTATAACACAAATTCTTGTTCATTCCAGCCATTCCAATATGAGGGCATATGAAGTGTGATGAAATATGGGGCTAATGTTTACTTTCTGTATTTGATATTTTTAAAGATTGTACTCAAGATAGGTTTTACTGTTAGTAGGGAAACTTTGGGTTAAATAAACTAGAAATAATAGGCACATTAGTTTCTGTGGTTTGGAAATTAATTCCCATAGATCATGAAAATGAATCTTAGAATGTATTTAACATAAACGCAAAGGAAAGGAAAATCTGATTTAATTAATTTATTAATTTTCCTCAATCATTAAATAAATGTTGCATGAATACCTACAACATGTAAATCTTGTGCTGGCCCTGTAGGTAGAATAAAGATTAAAAAAACCATGTCTCTAGCCTGGGGCAGTCACTGTCAGGGTCTAGTGAACAGTAATAAAGAACTAAGTACATGAAGTGAGGGGCTTATGTGATCAATCTGTTTGAATTAAAGCCTGGTAGGCCTTCTATTCACAAAGGTGACTTATTGATTTCTACCATATCTTATTCAAAAAAATGTTAGGAACGAGAGACAATGAAACAAAAGTAAAATCTGGGCTATTGCAGAAGAAGAAAAACCAGCTCATTGAAGGCGTTAAAAAAAATGAACCTGTTCCCTTAGAAGATAAACTATAGCAAAACAACCAGGTTTCTATCAAGGGGAGACAAAGAAAATGCCAAGAAAATGAGGAAGATGCATATTTCTTCTTAGTATAAAGAAAAAAGCAAGTGTATGTACTTTAAATATTGTTCCGTTTACTTTCTAGAGCTTCGAAAAATTAAATGTCATTTCTCAGTATGGGATGATATGCACAAATGTGCTTTGAACTCTTCAAAAGGCAGTATGGCACTTACTCTTGGCTGTTTTTATCTCTTTATACATTTTATCACTTTGTACTCATTGTCAAGTCTTCATGACATTAAAAATGGAAACTGAAAAGAGATTAAAATAAGCTTAAATTACTATTATTTTTCTCACAGCTTTCCCAGTGGCTTGGATCATCTTGACTCTTAAAACAACTCTTTGGTGTCAGCCACTTGGTGTTCTGTGTCCTGGAGTCTCAGATCACCTCAGAGCTCTGCAATCATTTCCTCTAAGATCAAATTGTTCAAACCCTTTCCCCTGGGGTCTCAGTGACCTATGTTATTACTGACAACAGAGGGTGCTTCAGCCTCACATCTTGAACTAGCGACTGGATTAGAAGACCCAAATATTCCATTCATCACTTAGTTGAAATATGTACAATACTTTTCTGAGTTGATAAGATTTGTTTATACCAACTATCTGTTGGTTGATTCATTTGTCCATCCATCCATCCATCCATCCATCCATCCATCCATCCATCCATCCATCTTTTTATTTCATTTGGCTTTCAATTCAAAAGGAAGACTTCCCCTCCTGGATATGCTAGCACATTAGCAAAAATGGATTCTACTAATTCAAGATGTTTAGGAAGAAAAAAAATACAAAAAGATGTTTCACTTTTACAAATAACATTTGCGTATATTTCCTTAAATGTTTCTTATTAACCACAAGTACAGAATGGAAATTATTTCACAGTTCCAATCTAGAGTTAATGATCTTCTTTCTATTTTATTTTATTTGTGAGACTCCATTTACCTTTTCTCCAGTAATGTAAAATAATTAAGCATCCTTTATGCTGCTGCGCAAAAAGAAACTAGCAATCCTTAAGGCTCAAACTATCTTGAAACATAAAACCACAATTTATTAAAATATTAAGCACCCTTAAAACCTCAATTCACAAAATGACAGCAAAAACAGAGGACGCAGAAGTCATTTTCTCTGATCCAAATGTAATCAATGATTTTTAACCTCCGCAGATGAGTACTTACGGTTTAAGTGGCTGATTCTTGATTCTCTAACTGGCTTAATGGCACCCTTTGTGCCTCTACTTGTATTTAATCTACAGAACAGAGAGTTAGTCAGGTGAAATATTCACTAACTTCTCTGCTTTCCGATGCTCTGCTATGTATGTATGAGACCTGAAGTCAAAAAGCCCCATTTCAACTTGGTTTAGCCAGCACCATTTTAGATTCTTAATAGCCACATGATAAATGGCAAGTGACTGTGCTTACCAACTGAATGAATAGAACATTTCCATGATGGCAAAATCCTTGAGAGAAGGGTGAGTCCACATTACTCTCTGTCTCCTATGTCTAATCGGGGTGTGTGTACAGGTTACTGTGTACGTGCATGTGGTGGCCAGAGAATGACATCATGTTTCTTCTGTCATTCTCCACCTTAAATTGTGGAGGACAGGGTCTCCCACTGAACCTGGTGCTTGTCAGTTTGGTTAGGTTAGCCAGCTAGCAAACTCCAGTAATCTTTCTCTTGTGCTGGAACCTTGTCTCACTCTTAATGATGAACTATGATGAATTATTTAAGAGTCATTTTAGGCTGGAGGGATGGTTCAGTGGTTAAGAGCACTTTTGCTTTTGAAGAAGGCCTGGATTTTGTTCCCAGAATCTCACAACTGTATGTAACTCCAGTTCCAGGGGTTCCAACACCTTCTTCTGACCTCAACAGTGCATAGTGTACTGACATACATAAAAAAGGAAAAAAAGAAACATAAATAATACCATCCATAATTCTAAGGACAAACAATCAGGTGAAATTTTATTTGAACTTTTTATTTCATAGCATAATACAACTTGCACATGTTTAGAATATGAAGGAAGGGTTTGTGCTCTTACAGCTGCTAGCAATAGAGACTTCCAGGCTGTGTAGTGGACTTGGTGGGGCAGAGACTTTAGTGTGTGTGTGTGGAGACAGTAGCTTAGAGAGCAAGGTAGAGAATTTGGGTGATGAGCAAGTCATTTTTAATACTTGAGCAGATTTTATATTTGTAGGAAGAAGCTGTGAATGCTGCCAGAGTAAAATCGGAAAGAGGATAACAATGATTGTATGCTAATCTCTTGCATGCCATTGAAATGAATCAAGCTGACTTCGTGTCCTGTTTCACAAATATCAAAACTAAACGTTGTTACCCTCCTTTAATAACGGCAGTTAAGTATTTGCACATGACATGAAAGTGAACATAATACAGCCATGCTCCTGTCGATTTCAGGTTCAGAGCACTGGCAAATAATATTTCCACCCTTGTCTGCACTGCTTAATGAGACGATAAGAGCCACTGCCTTCAGATGTGTCCTGTCTTGTAAATCATGAGGTTATTAGGTTTAACAGGGTCAATGTACTGCTTCTGCATCCATTTCAAGGCATCAGTGCACAGAAAAATAGCCGGAGAATATGGAATAATAACTCACATGATTGACTCATAAGTAGAATAACCCTCTTCTGCATAAGGAATTTAATTGAAAGATCCATCTATAGGCATCAGAAAGAGGATAATTATGAACATTTAGATATAACACAAAACCAAATGTTCTATTACTTTTCCCTTCAGTCAAGACACAAATAGAATGGAAAATTAAAACGTGTGCTTTTAGGCATAAATTATTCAATTTTGGTGACTTCCCTGGTCTTTGGTGATTTCATGGGTTTTTGTTTTAATGTAGGAAATGATTTCACAGCTGTTGTCCTTCACAGTGCTTTATTTAGTACATTGCTGAGTCTTATCACTCTCTTCCCCCTTACGTTCTGGACAGGGCTTAGTGCATAGCCAAAGACAAACTGAAACCCAAGGCAAGTCTGCCTCAGCTTCCACAGTTCTGGGATTCTAGGTAGGAGCTTCTTGCTAGTAGAAGTTAACTTCAAGAAGGGATAACTCCTATGTTACTATATTTGATCATTTTTTTCTGTAATGGTACCAGAACCAAGATAGCCGAGAACTGTAGTGAGCATTGTCTTCATGCTCAGATAATTTAGGTAGTTTTCTAAGGAAACGACTAGATGGCTCCAGTGGAAGTACTTGCTTCTCAAATCTGATGATAGGAGTTCAGGTCCCCAGCACTCATGTAGAATCCAGGCATGATGGTGAATGCATGTAACACCAGTGCAAGGGGAGAGGAGATAAAGACAGGCAGATCCACGGGTCTCACTAGTCAGCCAGTATACCCAGGTGGTGAGCTACAGGTTCCATGAGATGGGGTGAGATTGTGAAGTCAACCTCTGCCTCTTCCAACACAAACAGTTATTTCTGCATAGCTTGGAATATTTTGAATTCAGCTTTTAAAATAACCTTACTGGTTCACAGCTTTGAGCAACTTCTACATCTCAGCAACTGATGGATGTATCAAGAGAATATAGCTGTCATTAGTTCAGAAGAAAAGACAGTAAAGCCACCATTGTCATGATACCTATAACAAAATTAATCTATGGAATGAGGAACAGTCCAGTTCTGCATAACCAGTCAGGTTTAATGAGCAACTTTCCCTATTTAGAGTGTGATTCTAGCTCCAGCCATCAGGCTGAGGAAGCCTCAGCATTCACTTGACAAATGGTCTAGATTCAAGATGCTTGTAACCAACAAATATATAAGCTCTGTCCAACAGAATATGGCAAACAGGGAAAGAAACATTTTTATATATTTCTTTTAACAAATTAAGCTAAACAGGGGCCTGCATATGAGTCATATTCCTCATCAAATTTTTCTACCTGCCTACTTCTAAAAATTCCTGATTTCTGTACCATTATTGGAATCAGAGAAACCCACTGGCCAACCCCAGTGGAGTCCAAAGTGAAGCATACGTCAAGAATAATAGGGTAATTTGCCAGTTCTCTCCAGATGCCAATCTGGATAACTTGGTGCTGAGATTAGATGGAGAAGGCATAGGAAGTTTTCCTGTCCCATTTTTTCTTCCAGGCTTGTACATCTTCAGCACATGCACTGACAGAGACCTGCATTTAAGTCCTTGTACTTTTCTTTAAAGACACAACTGTGCACTGTGCTCTTCCCGCGTTTGTAATTAGAGGGTGAAACAGATGGCAAAGGCTGAACAGAAAGAGACATCCATTAAAGCAACTTGCATTGCCAAGAGATTGCTCGTTCCAAGAACGAATTCAATTTCCTCCATGCAAAATACAGCAGCACGCACATGCTTTGAAGAAACTTTGCCTCTCAGAGCACGTAACACAGGATTCCAACATTCATTGAAAAGTCAATAAACAGTCCCTCTTCCACTTTTGAACAAAAAAAGGGTGCTGTTGGCAGTGGGAGCTGAGGCTTGTTTGGAAGCTCAGAGTTCAACCTAATATGCTAACCATGTCACTTTTAAGGTTGCGGTTGTGTACAGAAAAGGTGGAGCATAGTTTTCTTCTAAAATTTTAGCCAAACTTATGGGAATAGATGAAGAATCATTAACAGTGATGTGAGAAATACCCTTATGAGTGGTGAACACACATCTGGCAACATCCTGAAAATATTTGTGCTCTGTGTTTGAATGCCTAACAGCTCTCCTGTCTTCACAGAAGTAAAGATTGTAAAAAATATTGTCTCCATGAAAGCACAGAAATAACCCTTTGGAACAGAAACTGCTCATCTGTACCCCAGGCTATAATGACATACTTATGTGTTCACATATGATGATATTAACTGATATTTTAAAATATGTATTTGTTTTTATTTTATATGGATGAGCATTTTGTGCATCCAAGTGTGTGATTGGTGCTTGCAGATACCAGAAAGGCGTGTGGGTTCCCTAGAACTGAGATTTTAGGCACTTTTGGGCCACCATATGGAACTGAACTCAGGTCTCCTGCAAGAACAGAAAATATTCTTAACTGCTAAGCCATCTCCACAGTCCCCTGGTATTTAAACAATGGTATTTTAATGATTTGTTAAAAGTTTGGTATTGTTTATGGACAGCATGTTGAGAAGGATTGATCTTGCTTGCTGGTAGCTTATGTTTTAATGGGATGAAAACCTTTGTTCTTTCAACTTGACTTTTTATGGAGTATATAACATAGAAAAAGAAACATCCACATGCTTCTGAGGTCAGCATTCAGGTTAATAGAAACTACAGAATCTAGAAGAATGTGGCTATTCTATCAATTTTGTAGGGTAATGCTGGTCTAGTTCAGCAATCACACCTTCACATTCAAAGATGGTGCCTCTTTATCTTAAAGCATTGCTGTAGTGAAAACCCATGTTCATCTTCCGTGTTTCCTGGTTCATAGTTTATGCTCAATAAACATGTTTTCTATTGTAGTAGGACGTTTCTGGCCAGACTTTCGGGTCTAACCTCAAGGTCTAGGCCCACAGACCCACAGACCCGCTGTCCCGCAGTCCCACAGAGACACACAGATGCTTCCAATAGTTTTAGGCTGATCAGCCTTAGGCCTAGACATATAGCTTGCTAACTCTCTACCCTTAAGCTATCCCATGTCTCTTGTTCAGCCATGCGGCTTGGTACCTTTCTTTAATGCTGCATGGTTGTCCTCTGCATCCTGCAGCTTCTCTCTGGTGCTCTCTCTGGCATTCTGCTCTCAGAGATTTTCTTAGTCTGGTAGCCCTGCCCACACTTCCTGCCTGCCTTTGGCCAATCAGCTCTTTTTATTAAACCAGTGGGTGGGACAATTATTTACCATGAAACAACACAATACCCCTACATTCTATCTCTTTTAAATTTTACCTATTTTAAATTTTATCCCAAATTAGTTGAATGCAACTTACCGTGATTATTCTTTTGGGGCCAGTAGTTAAAGTCTATATGTAACCCCTTATAAGGTAGTGGCTAGTTCCTATTCTAGAAAGTTCAGAACTAGGATGAGGATTATCAATTATTACAACAAATGTCAATTTTAGTGTCAAAATAGCAATAACAATAACTCAAATTTATACAGTTCTTACAATGTATTACTTATTCTTCACATCAACCCATGAAGTCAAGATTGCCATTCTAGAAGTAGACATTAGTTAACACTTGCTTTTAGTCACAATGAGAACACTTGGTGACATCAGTACTTAATTTAGCCTCTGGAACTAGCATAAATAGCATATTCAATCACTATAAAGAATGTGGCTTAAATTTAGATCAGTCTATGACATCAGGAATAAAGTACTCTTTCATACACTACTGAGTTCTAGACTATATATAACCAATAATAAAAATATAAATATCAAAAATAATATAAAGGTGTTTTTTAAATATAGGTGTTATCCCACAAAAAAGTTGACTGGAAAACTTTGAGAAATATTAAGAGATCAGTACTGTGATATACAAAATCAGTATTTTTATTCAGTTTTAGTGGCCAGGCTTACAGTCTCAGATACTTAGGAAAGCTAACAAAGGGGACACTTGAATTCAGGGCCTTCCAGGGTTGTAGAATGAGTTAAAGCCTAGCATATACAGTTTAGTGAGATCCTGTCTCAAAGTTCAAATAAGGTTGAGAACATAATTCAGTGGTAGAGAATAGGGCCCTAAGTTTCAATGTTCTAATATAGTTATATTTATACTAATTATAACTCATCTAACAATGTAAAAGTAAATATTCCCACTCAAAGTAAGAATATTATTCATAAAAACTAGAAAGTAACAAGAATAAGTCTTGCAACAACTGGAAACATTAAACTTAATAATTATACCCAGAAGAGCTATATAGAAGAAGAGCAATACTAATAGAAATAAAATCTCAACTTAAAAAACTTGAAGAAATGGGAGACACAAAAATGGTGGCCGGTGAGAACTAGGCATAGTCTCAGACTTGAAATGGTTGTAACAAGTAATCTTAAACATTCTATTTAAAGATGTTTTAGGTGTAAGTTCTTTGTAAACTATAAGATAAATGATATATTTACATATTGTGTTTTATTTATGTACTTAATTAAGTATATACTTTCTAATACATGAAATATACACCATGAGTTCTTTTTATTGCATTATATGTAAAATTTTACATATCTGTATATCAAAATCACTTGCATAGTTTTATAAAGTCATAAACAACTTTTTGTGAGTTTAAGTTACTTTTATTTATTACTTTTTCTTTTCATTTGTTGAGAATAGACAATAGAGTGACATCAATGTTTTCCAGTGATCGAGATGGGTTGCTGGATAGAATGTTCCTCAGAATGGAGCTGAAAGTGTGAACTGGCCTTTGACAACACTCATGGCATAGAACTACACAGGCTGAGTCTCCACTGAAGGGTGGTGAGCATTTTAACCATGCACATCTCTCATCCTGGTGATTCTAAAGTAAGTTAGGGAGACACTAAAACTGGCCATATTCTATTATGCTTTTTTTTTTCATATTGAATTGCCATTAAAGTTCAGTATCTCAAACTAGTTGTTTGAGAACAACATAAAGTGTGTTGATGATGAATGTTAAAATAACAATATATATTTCTTAGTTGCACAAACTTTTTTTTTCAGTTATGTCTTATCCTGGTATTTTTCTTGAGCTCTTCAAATTTACTTTAGCTTTTTTTTTTTATTGTCTCAGTTTGATATTGGAACAGTGAAAATAAGATTATATCATAGTCTTACAATGACAAATATTCAAACAGTACAGAGAAGAATTCCATTATCAATCCTCATACCTCTGTTATTGTTTCAAATATTTCTCAAAAATGTTGAGGTTTAATAATAAGTTTCAGAATTGGCATTTAAATTTAAATGTTCTTGAGAAGACATTTCTGTGTGTCTTGCAGTTTCTGTTGTAAAAGTAATTTTTGTCAAATTGGGCACTTGTAAGGAGTAGTTATTATTTTGTTAATTTGGGGGAAATGATTTCTCCATAGGAAATGTCCTGGGATATTTTAGACTACATTTGAGTACTCTGAGGATGGCTTGAAGAGATCTTTCTCTGAGTTGAAGAAGAAAAAAAATCATCCCAGCCATTTATTAGCTTTCTATGATCACCTCAACATCATATTGTGTTTTAATGTTGGATTATCATGGGATCCAGTATTAGTCAACACAGTTGCTCCCAGCATAGGAGGGCTTTGAAGTTTCAGAGAGTGACCACACGTGGGAATATACAGGGAACACGGGCATCAGCCAGTAGAAAGATACATCATTTAGAGTTCAACTTCTTTCTTTTAAAAATAAATATCTTTAATTTTTTCTTCAAAGAGCTTGTTGGTGTACTGGCTAAAGACAATGAACTGTGCAATAAAGACAAATGTCAGATGAATTCTGATCCTTCACTAGCTGTACAGTGGTGGGCAGTTTCTTTTAACACAAAATCAGGCCTATACCTTTCGGATACAATATCCAGATTATATTATAATTACAATATCTAGATTATCACTCGTCTCAGCTCTCCAGGCACCTGTAACAAAAATCCATGAATTAGGTGGTTCAAGCAACAGTTATTTCTCTCAGTGCTCGAGGCTGGGAGTCCCAAGTCAAGGCAGTGGCAGACTTAGTATAAGTTGAGGGCCATGTCCTGGTTGATAAAAGAACATTGTGTCCTTTTGTTATTATGAGATGTTAAGGGAAAGGCTACTCTCTAGAAACTTTAAAAAAAGGCACCTATGACATTAATGGCAGTTCCACCCTATGTCTTAATCACCTCTCCAAACCTCAGTTCAACATAGGATTTTAACATCGGAGGTTTGGAAAGGACACAGATATTCATTTATTCTGTACAGTATTATGAGAAAATGTTTTAAAATATTTATTTGTGTGTGTGCATATGTGTGTGTGTGAGGGAGAGAGGAGAGAAGAGAATAGAAGAGAAGAGGAGAGAGAGAGAGAGATTGAGTGCCAAATAATGGATGTGTTGTCACCATGACCCAGAATCGATACCATTAGGAGGAGATGAGATAATTTCTAATTTAAGTGTAAGGGACAGTTACACTTAGACTCATATCACAGGCTACATCATCAATCCTTTATCATTGACTTGACATAGCATTGGTCCCTGAGATCTCTTTGATAACATGGTGATGGCTCTAACTGACTCTAAATATTGTCATTGGACTTCAAATTACTCAACAATATTGGCTTCCCTAGATAGGTATGAAACTCTAACAGGCTCCCATTAATGCCCAGGAAGAACAAACAAGGAGAGATGGGTTCATAGTAACTAATCCATACACAAATTATCAGTATCAAGTATGTCATTGACTTTGACTTTCTAAAACAACTGTCAGAGTTATTGAAACAAGAATCCAAGTGCTACTAATTTTTTTTACAACCAAAGAGCTAAGATAATAATTAAAGGATGGGAAGGATGAAAGGACCGTTTAGATGGTAAAGTTCTTGCCTCGCAAGTGTGAGAACCTGATTTGACCCCCACAACTCACAGTAAAAGCTTGACATGGAGGCACACTTGTAATTTTAGTGTTGGGAAGGAAGAGACAGATGGGTCCCTGGAACTTGCTGGCCAGACAGCCTGTTCTGCTCGTCAAGGCCCAAGCCAGCAAGAGACCTTGTTAACAAGCAAATAATAAGCTGCTTGTCCAGTGAAGAATGACATCTAAAGTTCCCCTTTCTTTGGTTTCCACATTCATATGCACATATTTGCACCTGCATCTGCACACATGCAAACACACACACACACACATACACACACACACACACACACATACACACACACATACACACACACACATACACACACACACACACACACACACACACACACACACACACACACACACACACACACGATTGACTTTTTGGTGAATCCCAATTAAATCAGGTAAGACACGTCCTTTAAAAGGATGGGTGTGAACATTAGGATGAAAATTGTAATTGAAGTATAAATTTCCTGGTTTCTCAATACACAACTCTTAAAAACTGAAAAAATATTAATATCTCATTAGGTAGTGAATTATGATAGGAGCCATAAAATTTGACTCCATCTGACTCAACAAAAGGACATTTATAGCGTTTGTATGATCTATGAAGTTTTTTGGTATTAGACACAGCATAGTAATGCTTCACAATATTGTATTTGTAAAGGTCCATTTGGCCTTTCTGTCCTATTTATGACATTTGGACAATGTCTATAGCTGAACAATAAGTGATTAAATATATGAAGTCACACATTTTGATGGAGGATGGTTTTGATCTTTGTTGAAGGTTCTGTCTGAGTTGTTTAGGGAGAGACTTTGGAGACTTGATTTAACCATATAGATGAAACTGTGAAGTAGAAACTTTTAGGTCAGCTGGTGAGGGATATGTAGGTTCTGGGCAATGAGTGTACGGTTTCCAATTGGGAACCTCTCCCTTTTATTCAGTTTTGTTTTGTTTTTGAAACAGAGACTCTTGGATGATTATCCACTACCACTGGACTAGCTGGAGACAGGAACTCTTGTGGCCCAGTCTAGTCTTGAACACGTTACATCACTGATGCAGGCCTTGACTTCCTGATCCGTCTGCCACACTCTCCTAAGTGCTGGGATTAGAGGCCTAAGCCACCTCATTTGGTAGTAAGTGCTGATTTTTGAGGTTTTTTTTTTTTTTAAATTTTTGGATATGTTTACATTATTTTCAAAGCCTATGCTAAATATATTAATCAATGAGCCCATCATTACTACTGTAATTGCTTGCCTGGAAATTATATCCGATCGATATCTTTTTAGAGTTGATTAGACCTAAAACAGACAGTGATCCATGGCTAAACAAATCAATAAGATGACTAGTTCTTTGTCTTCTAGGGTTTGACTTTTGGATGAGCTGGTGTCTCTACTCACCCAAGAATCTGAAATGGTGGCATAAGACTTAACCTGCCCCCCCTCCCCAGAGACTGAATCTACAGGGAGCTTGTGTTATGAGATAGGAGAATTGTGACTAGGAAATCTATTAAAGTGAGAATAGAGCAGCAATCATTGCATGGAGACAGTAGTTCAATAAGAGAAGGAAATCGGGTGCCAGGGAAAGAAAAAGCTATGAGTTAGTTGCTAGGGCTTCCCTCACTTCTGTTCCTACCTCTGCCTGCATGGTTCCTAGGAACCTGTTCAGTGATGCTTTTCATTGAGGTGATATGAGTGAATCTCTCTGTTCCTTCCTACTGATAAGGAGTACTAACTAAAATGGTGCTATGAATATCCAATTTTGATTAACTGCTAAGAGTTAATTCAGTGCTAGAAAAAAATATACAGCTTGTTATGTAAAGATGTTTAAAGTCTGGGATTGACAGTGTGGGTAAATATCAATTTAGTTGTCTTACCCTCAGGGAACAATTTTACTTCCCATTTCTAGTTTGCAAGTGTTTATAGCTAATCCTTGCAGGTGTATGTAGCCATGCATGTGAGAGTCAGTTCACAGGAAGTGTGGAAGTGGCATGTTGTGATTAAAGCTGTACAAACACTCGCTTTTCTATTACTGATGGTGAGTGTTAAGGCCAGGTTCAGAAACTGGAAGAGTACATCATTGTCTTCCCCAGTCTGAGTGAAGCAGAAATGCCACAGGACCAAAGTGTCATGTAAAACTCTTACCTATGTCTGAAATAAATATCTATTATATGAGCCACTAAAATATGTTTATTTCAGCATTGGCATAATGAATTAATAAATCTTTTAAATCTGCAATTACAGAAAATGCTATGTAATTTCATCATAACCCAGCTTGAATTTTCTCTTGAAAATATATTTGAGAGACACATATGGAGAAAATGTGTAAATATGTTACACAAATAAAGTGTTGAATTGTTTATTTTAATTTATTTGCAATTAACATTTTATTGTAAGTTGGACACTTTTTGCAAATACAATATTATTTAATGGAAGTGATTTTAATTTTATGGAAAAACTGGCTTTGTTTTTCTTTTTAATATTTGTTTTTATGACTTTTGTCATTAAACAATGTCCAAGGGCTGGTTTTCTCCAGATGCGAGGCGTTCTCCAAATGTGTGTGAAAGCTGTGACAAAGCCCAGAGCTAAGTGATGACCTATGTATATCTTACATCCTTTTGAAGTTTTGCCTTATGTCATTTTTGTTTGTTTGTGACACGTTCTCACTATGTAGCCCAGAATGTCCTGGAACTCCCTATGCAGTCCAGACATCCCTTGAACTAATGCCAATCAGTTTTTTCCAGCTTCAAGAAAACTGGGATCACAGGTATGAATCACCACAGTGCAGCTTCCACAGGCAAAACTGTTTATTATTTATGTTCTGTGTATAATTTTTTGCCAAAAAATTTGCAGGTTGGTCCCAAAGTGTGTCTTTTTCAAAGAAGTGTCCCCTATGATTTCCAAGATGTCATTCTAACAGTCATTTTTCATTCTTTGGATTGGAGTCTATTCTCTGATGACTTAAAGCTGCTTTTATGAACATACAAAGTAGATTATGGTTGCTAGGAGAGAGCAGAGAAATTCAGAAAGTAGCTCAAGTCTCTGCCAGAGCTCTTGCCTTTAAGGGTCTGAAATATCTTTCTTCTGTGGGATCTGTTGTTACAATTTAATTCAGCGGCACAATGGTTTCCTATTGTCAGAGAACAGTTTGTACTGTTAAGTATATCTCACAATACAAAACCGGTACTCCTAATACATCAGACAGTAGCACAATTAAATTCTAACCAAAGCGAGTATGCCATGCTCTTGTGGCATCTTAACCTGAATGTGAAATAACTGGGTGAAGAAGGTATTTAAGACAGGCATAGGAAGACAGAGCAGGCAGTAGGAGTGAGGCTGAGGAAGCTGGAAGGCAGCTGGCTGAGATCTGACTATGCTGCTTCCTCTCTTTGATATTTCAGCCTTTCTCCTATATCTGGCTCTGAGTTTCCTTTATTACAACCATAATTCATGGAACACACACATGGTTAAAAATAACCGTATGCCATGGCAAGATATACCCATTGGGTTAATAGAGGCCTGAATGTTTTGGGACTAACTAACATTTTTTAATTGGCTTTCAATTTGATAAGTTAGAATTTATACCTGATATTGTTATCTGGGCCAACACCACCTGAACAGCTAAGAAATGGGTCCTAGAGGAGAATCTAATACTACTGTTCTGCTAAATGGACATAGTAACAACTGCCCCCTAGGTTCTTATCTTTATATCTTTATACCCGTAGATCAGTGTGCCTCTGAACCATCATCAGAGAAGCTTCTGTATACAGTACATGGCGATTAGTACAGAAACCAGCAACTGATCAGAGAATAAGAACAGTGCTGTTCTCAGGTCTAAATGGGCCATGCATATTTTACCGCTTCCCTTGAGGCTCAGAGATCATTGAGGAAGTAGGAAGAGAAAGACTATAAGATCCAGAGAGTAGATCCCTGCAGCCAAACAGTATTTGCTGGGCATGGCAGGGAAGTTACGCACGTGA
Source organism: Phyllotis vaccarum (assembly GCA_033318265.1). NCBI lineage: Eukaryota > Metazoa > Chordata > Mammalia > Rodentia > Cricetidae > Phyllotis > Phyllotis vaccarum. The sequence continues at coordinate 3,716,495 of JARWLC010000014.1, forward strand.
ATTCACAGAGGCTGGGACTCCAAGTATAATATCTGCATAGGACCAAGCTAGCCAGCTCTTGGTAACTATTGATGGTTGGCAGTAAGAGAGTCTGTTTTCTTCAGAAGCCAGATATGCTTGAGTAGGTGGTCCTACATCCATGTACATACAGGCAGCACACAGTAGGTCCAGGAAAGGCAAATGGTGGTGGGGACTGAGAAGGAGTTGTAGAGAGGTAATAGAGGGGCTGATTTGATCTAGACACTGTCTATGTATGTATGAAAATCTCAAAGAATAAAAAGAGATTATAAAAAAATTAAAAAGCAGCCATCATTTTGAAAGAGCAGGACAAACACCATCCTGTGAACAGGGTTCCACATGGAGACCTGGGGCTGAACCCAAGTCCCAAAAATGTGCTGTGACAGCAGAATTCAGAGCAAACATCCTGGACACAGTCAAACAGGAGGCATTAACATGTAAAGTTTAACAAGAGCCAGACATCTCTGTAGACATCCTAACTCTTGCCATAAATGCTGTCAGCATGCTACAACCTTTATCACTTTTGCCTGTCCTATAATCAAAAGATTGCCTCATTTTATGTTCCCGTATCCAATCCTAGAATGCCAAGACTTACAGCACCCTGGCCCTGTTTGAGGTTTTTCCCTATGTAAGCCCTTTGTAATCAGGCTTCCAGGCTTCCTCCTTCTCTTGTAATTGCAGTGTGGGAAAAAGTTCTTGCCTCAGCTCAAATAAAGAAACCTTTGTCTTTGCATTGGGAAGTTGACTCCATGGTTTTGTTAGGTGGTTTCTCAACACAGGCACAACAGTTTCAGTAAGTATAAAGTGATGAGCTCAGCTGCAGTGTAGGCTATCTTCAAAGCTTTCTTTCTGAAGCAAACCCTTCCACCTGTAGGCAACATTCTTTGCTGATAATACATGTAATCCTGAAGATTTCAACAGATTTTCCTAAGTAGATAAATTTTTCATAGCTTAGAGAAAATAGTCACAAAACAGAAACTTGTAACCACTTGTATAAAATATAAAGTAATTTTATTTATTGTTGTGTGGTTGGTGTGAAAATCTTTTTTTTTTTTTTTGGCTTATCTGAGATCTAATTCAGGAAACTTTATTGGTCTTATAATAAAAACCTAAAGCCTGATATTGGAGTAAATGTTGAAAAATCAAAAAGACAAGTTACTGCTATTTCTCACCTCACTAGCTCCTCACCCAAAATGAACAGATTCTGTTTCTAGGAATTCTCAGATTGAATGCAGAGTGTTGAATGTCCTGAGATCCTCTCTCCTCTCTCCTTACATTCCTGTCTCTATAGAGCCATTATCACTTCCCATCCCAGTCTTCCTAGTGCTGGGATTAAAGGTATGAGCCTCCACCTCCTGGCTCTGTTTTCCTTTTAGACTGTATAAATCTTGTGTACCTCAGGGTGGTCTTGAATCCTTCTGCCTCTGCCTCCCTAGTGCTAGGATTATAAGTGTGTACCACCACTGTCTGGCCTTTAAGGCGAACTCTGTGGCTGGCTCTGCTCTCTGATCTTCAGACAAGCTTTATTTGTTATAGTGTACACACACACACACACCACACACAAAATCACCACAACCCAGTTTATCCTTATGTTGATAGGAAGGGTTACAATACTAACAAGCATTGTGTGCTCTCTACATAGGTCTTGTTGAATGGTATATGAACAACTATTTATGAATTGCTAACACTTGCATTTTATTTAATTATATATGTACTAAAAGAAGCTAATGTATTTCCAAAGAACATAGTGTGGAATTTATTTAGGAAAGGCAAAGAAACATGCTAATTTGGTTGGAATACCTTGTGTTTTATAGACTATATTCAAACATGATTGCTGGTTTAAACATTCACAATATATTAAAAAATGTGTAAGTTTGATAATTTATTCATACTCTACTTTAAACCACAAGAATAATGAAAAAGGATCTTTGTAGGCGGAGTTTACTTAGAAGGCACCAGTACCAGATAGATATTTATTAAAATATAAATCAAAACTCACGGTACAGTTAACAGATTACAGTAGCACCTGAACAGGGACTGGGACGAGTGATGGACAGACGATGGAATCCGATCCTATCCCCAATCATCCAGGAACCAGGAAGAGAGCATCTCGTGTTCCAGAAGCCCCTTTTCAATGGGCTTTCCCCGCCCCCTTCAGGGGCACGGTGCCCTGTATAAGTGTCTTTTGACCTTATCAGCTGACACCTGAATCCCACAACAGATCTTCTTTTTCTGGAATTGTGTTCTTAGCAATTCATTAGTGACAGATAGAATACCAGGATTGGTCCACGTCTTTTTAGTCAGTTTCATCTCTGCTTGCTAATGTTGAAGACTAGAGTTAGTCACTGAAAAAATGGTAAATGGGTTGCAGTTTCTGGGATAAGCAAAGGGGAAGTGTGGAGGGATGTTACAGGGCTCTGTGCCCACCTGACTTCCTTACAAACAGGTGGAAACTGGACTTGTATGTTAAACCTTTGAGTGGGTGGGAGGGTTGCTATTGAGGTATTTGGAATGAGAAATGGTCCCCATAGTCTTGCATTTAAACACTTGGTCCCCAGTTGGCGATGCTATTTGGGGAGGTTTAGGTGACAGCCATGACAGAGAATGTATGACACTGGAGGCCTAGAGGTGGGCGTTGAGGTTAAAAATTTCCTGCCACTTCTGGTTTGTTCTCTCTGTTTTGCTACTGAAGATGTGAGCCTAGCATTCAAGTTGCAGAGCTGGGCTGACAGTAAGCTCAAGGCTTACCTTAGCTACCTAGTTAGACTCAGTCACAAAACAAAACACCAGAGTCCTGGTTGGGAGATGAGAGTGTAAACTGGAAACCAAATTTTCTCTGAACCTTTGGCAGCTCACACCCCCGAAAATAATGATGTAATTTCCCTTACTAAATAGAAACAAGGAAGAAACTTTCCCAAACCCACATGCCTAACTAATTGCATCTATTTAGGGAAATTGTAATCCAGGAATGAAATATCTTTTGATTCTTTCCAGCTATGTGCCATTCTTAGAAAAAAATCATTTATACAAATGACTCTGCATGTTGTAAATGACCAAGATCATTACCACCTAATTGCAATCATTATCATTCTCTAATGGTATTTCTGAAAGAGACCACCTGCCCATCTTAGCAGATTCACAAAGTGATGGATTGGTAAATAGATTATTATGTTAGGGTGCATTTGAATAGGTTAATTTGGAATTAAACCAAAGTAAACTTGAATACTTTTCTAAATAGAAAACATATTTAGAAAGATATTTTTAATGTTATTGGAGTTTTGCATTTTGACTTATACATTTATCTAAACCTTTACTTAGCTGAGTCAGCATAAGAAATACATTAGCTAATGCAATGCCTGTGTGAATTTTACCTGGAAATAGTGTTACTTAGAGAGATTGAGTAATTAAATAGAACAATAGAGCATACTAGCAAATGCATCATGGGTGGACTTTTACAGTAGGAAAGTAGTTGCTATTAACACTTGGGCTCCTGCTGAAGGAGGTGAAGATACGTTATATCCTAAGGCAAGAGAGGAAAAGCCTGGATAGCTGGACTATTACTGGAAAGTCAACAAACCAGTCACCCAGTGGCCAACTGAGAGACATAGCTGCTAAGTTGAGAAATATTAATTCTTCTTTAAAATAGTAGGTTAAAATGGACAAATGAGAATCCAGTTTAATCAAACCAAATGGAGTCATTATTGTGCAGAATAAGTGATGCTTTGCTTGCCCGGGCACATGATATTCTCAGGGGGCTGCTTTCATAGTAAAGCCTGTAAGTGGATGGAGTGTGATGGTTATTTTACTCAATGTTGTTGGAAGGAGCCACAAACACTAATCGTGTCTGAATTTTCAAACATGTTTAATAATACAGTGAATATGAAATAATTCCCTTCATGTATCAGCATGACCTTTTCACATCAAAAGATGAATGAATGAATCCATTGTGTAAAGAGATTCTCACCTCCAGTTGATGTTCCAATGCACTCCATGCTCAGGAGCATCAAATGACAAGCTATGAGGTAAGAGGCTTGGTTCTCCATCACGTGTTAATATGAAGTAAGACTCTGAAGACTTACATTGAACAATTGGTATCGATTTCCACTAGAGAAATTCTTCTTGCTGTCTACATAGAGGAAACAACAAGGAGTCAATAAAAATAAGTGTCCTGAGGTTAATTTCATTAGTAGTTATTAAATATAAGCTAGAGTTAGTTACTAATATTTCTATTCTCCATTATAAAAGAATGAACTATTAAGCAATCTATGAAATAATCTAAAAGGATTGGTAAACTTAAAGACATAAAAGTTCCCAAACCATTGAGCAAAAGGAATGACTATAGAGAACTGAATGAAAACTTGCCTGTGCCAGATGTATGATGGCCTAGGACACCTCTCTGCAGTCAGGTTGAATGGTAGAATGCTTACCGGTCTTCTATGTTGTTTAACATATATTTGAGTGTTAGAGAATCTTTAGACATCAAATAAAACAAATTATCACCATCTGAAAGAAAAATATGACGTATAATGTCAAACAAAAGATCTATATGAATGGATTTATGCTCTAAGACAAGAACTTGGAATATAAAATAACAAAAGGCTTTGGGCATCAAGACAGTGCTTTAAGCTGTTACCATAGGCATCGCTACCTTCTCTATTCTTTCAGTGACTCCTGTCAGTCAGTGTCTTGAATTGTACCTGCATTAAATAATCTTTGATGTTATATGATTTAATATTTTCTATAAGCTGCAAATCTGCCATCTTTGTTCTGACCTGACCAGGGAGCAATTTTTCTCCTGGAGAGAAAATATAAATTATGACTTCAAGAGGGAGATAGAGAGAAAGAATGAATAGCAGATGGATAAGACTGATCATAATAAAGCACATGGAAAAATTAGCACTTCTACACACATTTCCCATAACACACTGGAATATTCAAAAAATGTGAGTGTTATTCATGATTAGATGAAATGAATTCATTCTTAGGAACTTCATTAACTTGTGTTCTAAGAGGCCATTTAAAAAGCATTGAAATAATATTAAACTAAATTTCATGAATATTTATTAGACAAGTCTGTATATTTGAATACACATGCTTGAGTTAAAGTAATTTCAGTAAATCACTTTTATTTTTGTACCATCAACTGAGAGTTCTCTGAAAGTTTGACTCCAGATAGTGCACATCTGGACGAGCTATATCTTCATCGTTTTAAATTTTCAGAGTAATGGGAGAGTCATGTTATACTGTGTAAATAGTTTTTAATTTGATAATTAGTCTAAAAGATGCCAAAATATAGCTATGCAGTTCATTTTGACTTATTATTTTAATAAATATATGCACAGCATAGCCCTTGTATATGAAGGTGACAGAGAAAAAAGTTATGATAAACTAAGTAGTAGCATAATAAAAAGTGTGTGTGTGTGTCCATGTATAATGTTTTGGCAACTAAAATGGAAAGGAAGTTCTATATAGAGGGGTATAATTGCGATCATTGTAACATATTATAAAAGGGAAATACCAAGCACCATAGTCATTGCTGTTGTCTCAAAGAGAATGGCCCCTAAAGGGAGTGGAACTGTTATGAATTGTGAGATTTGGCCTTTTGAAGTAGGTGTGATCTTGTTGAAGGAAGTGTCTCTGTGTGGAGGTGGGCTTTGGGGTCTCATATGCTCAAGCCACATGAGCCAGACCACTTCCTGCTGCCTCAGTGAAATGTAAGAACTCTCATCTCCTTCTCCAGCTCCATGTCTACCTGTGCACTATGCTTCCAGCCATGATAATAATGAGCTAAACCTTTGAACTGTAAGAGAGTCACCCCAATTAATGTTTTCCTTTGTAAGAGTTGCTGTAGTCATGGTGTCTCTTTGCAGCAATAGAAACCCTAAGATACTTATTGAGTTGTTCATGCAGAATTACTTGATACAACACATACTACTATAGTTTTGTACTTATGTGGTGATTTGAAAGAAAATGGCCCCAAAGGAAGTGGCACTGTTAGGAGGTGTGACTTTGGTAGAAGAAGTGTGTCACTGTGGAGGTGGGCTTTGAGGTCTATTTTGCTAAAGCTTTGCTTAGTGTGACACTCAGTCAATTTCCTGTTGTGTTCTGGTCAAGATAAAGCCAACAGTACATCTGTCTGAACAGTGCCGTGCTCCACATCATGATGATAATGGACTGAACTTCTGAACTGTCAGGAAGCCACCATAATTAACTGTTTTCTTTATAAGAATTGTTGCGATTATAGTGTCTTTTCACAGCAATAAAACCCCAAAACTAAGGCAACATACTTTATTAATTTTAGAGGAACTTTACTTTAAATTTTAAAACACTTTTAAGATTTTAAATGATGAAATAACTCTAAATGTCTATTAATTTTAAGATATAGAGACACTGATATGAAAAAGGTGAATGTTTTTGAGATAAAAGTTTCCAGAGAGTATTTCTCCACCTTTTCACTTCCTGGCACGTTGAGACTGCCTGGGATGACTGCCTTTAGACGCACCACAATCCCATTCCCCACTTCTCGTAACTGGTAGATTGGACAGATTTCAACATTTACTAGGATCTGTGTTGGGAAAATCCACAAAGCGATGGACTGATAGAAGCTCAGTTCAACCACATAACTGTTCCTGTTTTCCATTACTTCTTGTCTTTGTGAAAATATCCTATTTTCTAGAAACCAAAGAAACTTTTTTTCTGATTCTTTTCCTCCCCCTTCTTTAAAGGAGAAACCCTTCACTAGCACTTCGCTTCAAGTCAGTTGTGACTAGCCTAGGTGATGATATTTTGTCTGTCTGTCTGTGTGAGTTTTTTACCAGCATGGAGGTGAGAATGGAAGAGAAATAGGAATACATAATGTGTTCTGACAAATTATAAGCCACAAATATGTTCAGACATGCATATGAATAATTTACAAAGGAAATGACCTGTTTGATAAACATACTATCCCTCCATCTGAAAATAAGAAAAGCATATTAAAAGATAGAAAAGAAATAGAAACCAATCGCCTACAAGAATCTTGTAAATATTGTTCTTCATGACTTAACTAACCAATTAAAGCTTCATGCCCACAGCCATATTGTAGATATGCTTCTCAAGTTTTAGAAAAGTGAAAACATTCCTAAACTCTACGCCATTCCAAAAGACACATAACAAAATAATTTAGTAGACAGTAGTTTTTGAAAATGACCAGTGTTAAGAATATTTGACAATAAAACGTCATTGATTATTGACTGCTTTTGCTTCCTCAATTGATCTATTTGAGAATTTCAGAGCACCAGTATGCCATTAAAACTGCTCCAGGACAGGGGCTGAGAAGATAACTCTGTTGGTAGTGTTTGTGTGCAAACATGAGGACATGATGTAAGAGAACTCATGTAAGAGCTAGCTAGACACAGCAGCATACATTGCAACCCTTGTTCTAGAGAGTGTGGGAGGAAGATCCCTGGATCTTGTCAGCTGACCAAATTGGCAAACTCCAGGCCCAGTGAGATACCCTCTCTCAGAAACTAAGGTGGAGAGGGATTGCAAAAGATACCCAGTGCTAATCTCGGCCCTACACACATAACACTCATATCCCTCCCACCCCCTTACACAGACATGTACATACATGTGTGCTCGCCTACACACACACACTTTACAACAAATTAAAAATTCAGAATTTTAGACATGTCACCAAATTTTCTCATACTGGGTGAACTTTCATTAAAAAAAGTTCGGGATATATTGTAGTTTGAATGTATGTTCTCTCATAGCATGTGTTAATGATTGGAGATGTTGTAGACCTTTGGAAGATTAGGCCTAATTGGAGGAAGTGGATCTTTGTAACCTTGAGGTTCACAGTCTAGAACCTCTTCCTGTTCCTACTCAGCTTCCTAGTCTACTTATGTGTGAATAAATTCCTACCAGGAAAGCTGTGGCTGACTCCTGCCACCACACCTCCCCAACCATGACAGCTTGTATCCCTGACCACGAAGTAAGTTAGATCCTTTCTTCCTTAAATTGCTTAAGTCAGATATTTCTTCTTCTCACCATATGTGAACAGTTAGGATGGTACCATGAAAATGTTTAATATCTAATTTAATAAATCTTTTTTTGTCTTGAAACTCAAAAAGCTGGTGTTCAGTTTTATAGCTAGAATCCAGTCTGAGTTGGTTATAAACCTATGCATGTGTTTTCCACCCTCAATCCCTGTCCCTTTTTATGCTATGCCCCTATTCCTCCCAAATAAACTTATTTAAAGCAAGCATCTATTTTAAGAACCATTAGAAATAGCTCACCTCTGAGAAAATGCCCTTTATTGGTGGACCAGAAATTTAAGGAAAGACAGGACCCAGTTTGCTCACATTCATCTGTTATTTTATCTGAAGTAGTTAAAAGATATAAAATGAGGTGATCCTCGTTTGAGTTAATTGAAATCAGGAGAATAAAGAAAGAGCCATGAATGGATGAATAGTGACCAGAAACAGAGGAGGGAGACATTTTCCTTTTAACTTCTTGTAGTTAAAGAGTGGACCACTATAGTTCAAATAATCTAACTAAGGGAAAAGTGCTCAAATGGCTACTACCTGGGCATATGCAGTAACAGTGTTTGTCTTAACACCTCGCCTTGTTCCCTGTTCATTAAAACTGGAGACAAACCAGGTAGAGAAAGTGCATCTTTACTGGGTCACCAAAGTCTTGATCATTAAACCTTGCACAGATTGAGGTTATGGGGAGGTTAAGTAGTAAAATGGGAGAAAATTAACTTGTCAGTATAAGGCTGTATGGCTAGCGAGGAAAGGTTGTTAGGTCCCTGTGTGTGGATGCTGCACACTGACTCAGATGTGCACCCGACAGGATGGAGGTCACATCCCCCCGAGACTGCATGACAATCATCTGATTTAGCCACCAGTCCAGGGTCAACATAGTTTTACTAAGTAATATCTCAAACAGGGTATGCTCTGACAAGGTGTGTATATGAGGATAAATTCCAGTCAAATGCATACCAGGAATGGCTTTTTTTCCCTGTTGAATGTGGCGATCAAAGGTATATTTAAAAAGGGTGCAGTGAAAGCCCACGGAATGCTGTTTCATGACTATCATGTTGTAGGGAGGAAAGCATTTGTTCTTGTGTTGTAAAAGGCAGGTTGTTGAATTCATTTCAGATAAGATGGTAGTTTATTTTCATGTTTCATATTTAAATGTCCTACCAGAAATGCCAAAACTATTTTTGTGTATGTACATATATATATAATATATATATATATATAATCATCTTACAACAACAGATTTTAAAAAAAATGCAAAGATCTGACAATGTAATCTAACTTCAAGGCTGTGAGAGATTGGTTATTACACATATTACTGCTGGACAGAAAGTAAAATTTATACCAGCTATGAAAAAGAACTTAACACTGTTCAATGAAACTTATATTGAGGTTGAAGTGATTTGAATAGGTATGGCCCTATAGACTCGTGTTTGAATGCTTGGCCCATAGGGCATGATAATATTAGGAGGTGTGGCCTTGTTGGAGGATGTGTGTCATTGTAGGGGTTGGCTTTGAGGTCTCAGTTGCTCAAGCTATGCCTAGTGTGTGCACAGTCTCTTACTGCCGCCTAAAGATTAATATGTAGAACTCTCAGCTCCTTCTTCAGCACCAAGTCTGCCTGTCAATGATGGACTGAATCCCTGAAGTAAGCTTGCCTTAATAAAATGTTTTCCTTTATAAGAGTGGCCATGGTGTTTCTTCACAGCAATGGAGACCCTAACTAAGACAAAGTAAACTTCCATTTCTAGAAGTCTTTCTTTAAAATACACTGGAAAGAATCATAGAAGAGCCTATCATTCTGAAACTGTTTCACCACAGAACTGCGCATGACTGGGTAAGAACAGAAAAGATTAAGCAGCCTCCATGGAATGTTCACTGAATAAGAAGGGTCTACGGAAAGATCTGTAGAAGAAAAGAAGGGATATTTAATGCTATGTTTTGCAGTAATCTTCAACGTAAAGGTAGGAGAGGGCATAGTGGAGGAGGTATGCATTGTATCAATATCTGCTCATGAGAGAGTGGTGAGATTTAAACACATATGTATTTTCTCCCAACAAAACAGAAATCCAATATTGAACAGGAAGTTTCTCAAAGGGGAGACTTAGAAGAGATGGGAATAAACGTTACCGTTCCCAGAGTAAATTGGCTTTTGAAGACTGGGTTTTGGGACAACATAAATATTTTATGATGCAATTAAGTTAAACTTTCAAAGTGCCATCTTTATAAAAGAAAAGCACAAGCAGGTGAATGTAATTGTGTTGAGGTTAACCTCTAACCACACACACTTGTTTCAAGTGACATTAAAGCATGCTAGCTTTGGGACATAAGTATGAGATACACCTGAAACCTGTGTTATAGGAACTATGGGTAAAGAAACAACTTCTACTCACTGTATAGTTGACACACTTCTGAGTATTTTTTAATAAGGCATATTTATAATCATGCTGCTGTAGCCAGAACTTTACACGTTTAGTAGGGATAAAGAAAAAAAAAACAGAAACATGATCAAAGAAGTTAGGAAAATTCTACAGTTCTGAATTTGAATTTGGAACATCAGAAGGAATTTCTTTTTTATCCTAAAAGGGCCGAGAGCTTTTGGAGAGGTTTTGAAATGAGAAATGGTCAAGAAGATTCTGGGGTGTCACTTCAGACCAGGACAGGAAGAAATTTCACAAACAGTGGAGATGTCTGGAGTGTGATGCTGCTCACTTGCCAAACAGGAAGGAGCGGATGTGTGGGTCATTAACAATAAGCTCAAGCAGCTAAAAATACCTCAAACATATTTTCTTCCCCAGCTCATGATGAAAGTAAAATCAAGCTGGATGAGTTCTAGTGGAGCTTCTAATTAGTTAGATCCAAAGCTGATAAATAAAATGAGGCCATTTGGTAGCAGGTTGACAGCAATGAGTCCTACAGTCTCAGTCTCAGGTGAACTTTTTACAGTGTTAATTGGCATACCTTCAGCAACCCCCTCCCCCGATCTGATGTGCCTGTGACTTTGGTCTGTGATATCTACTGCTAGGTTGTAAATTATGATGGAACAGTCACTCCTAATTATCGGTCACCATGGTGGACCCAAGGAAGACCATACACTTCGGATGACAAATCCACTACACTGGTGAATCTCTACCTTCGGAAGAACTGCAGTTTTGGTCACCATCTATGACTAGCTCTATTTTGAAATGACCAGCTGAGATCAACTAGCTTCCCAGTTACCAGAGGTAACAACAACGTATCAGATATTGTTTGAATGCCCTAGGTTTAGGGATAAATTGTTTAGCTGGGGGGTAACCGCAACATGAAAGAACCTCCTTTATCCAAAGTGTACATCTCAAAGTAGCAAGGAAATAGTGAGATTTTAGATATAAATATTTTCAATAATAAATACAGAAAAGTTCAATAATAAGAATATAGTCTATATGGATCTAGGCACTGTCATTACACAAAATTGCACAATTTTATCTGCCTCTTTTGAAACTGTCGGTGTTTTTACATTTATTATTTATGAGGTGTGTGTGGGCATTATGTGCTAAGGAGAGCCTGTGGAGGGTCAGAAGATGACTTGGCAGAGTCAGTTTTCCTGTTTTATCATGTGGTCCTGGGGACTGAATTTAGACTTTTAGGCTTAGTGGCCAGGGCCTTTAATTACTTAATTACTGATCCATCTCTTTGGCACCTACAAAACATCCTTGTTAAAAAAAAACAAAAACAAAAACAAAAACAAAAACAACAAAAAAAACCCAAAACAAAACAAAAAAAAACACCCTGAATTTGTTTATCTGTACTTTTAACTATCATTTTACATGAAATACAGGTACTACTTTATTTGTTTTTCAGTACTAGAGACAGAACTTAGAGCACCACACACATGAGGCAAACACTCTATGGAGCTGTATAGCTCCAACTCAGAGGACAATGCTCAGCCACTAAGCTACATCCCTAGGCCCGGGGGACCATCATCATTATCAAATTATAGTTATAGGAAATACTACAAAAGATGATGTGATCTTTAAACAAGGGTATCTGGAGGTAAGAAATAGAAGAAAACCAGCAGTTTCAAGAATAAGTAAATAGCAGCAATCATTGTGTACTGAGTCACCTAACAATTCAGTCAAATGTCTATCGATATTCAACGGCTCCAGACAAATATCACTATTCTAAGTGCAGAAGAGATGTTCTGCTTGTGTTTAAAGAGAAGTTCCAATCCTTCAGAAATATATCTCAAAGTATTTTGCTGTAATGTAGAGCGATCACATAGATGAAAAGCATTAGGTTATGTATCAGTGAGGGAAACAGTGAAGGGAAGGTTCAGGATAAATCTTCATATTATTCTGTTGTTCCACAAGTTTGAACCTTTCCATTATGTAAAGCTTAGAAAAAATGCATTTGGATTTCTTATCTCAAGAGAAAAATCCATTCCCATATTATGGTGTTGCCAGCCTATGAACCAGAGCAGCTGAAGTTGACCATAAACATTCCTAAAGGGAGTTCTTACTTGGGCCCAGAAAGGAAAGCCTCTTAAATCTTATGTTTTTCCTTCCTCTGGTGATTCCTATCCAATTATAAAACTAAGTAAGGTGAAAAGTCTAAGCATAAAGACAAAAATAAAAGCAGCTAACAAATGAAAACATTGCTTCAGAACGGAGCAAATTACCAGAGGCAGTATATCGGAACAATGTATTGCTGAGCTCAGTGAAACTAGATTCTCTTTTTCCAGCAATTCCACTAATAAGGGAGTGACCTCAGGCAAGTTATGTAATTTTGTGGCTTCCGTTTCTTTAGCTGCAGAGTAGCAGTTCTGTGATGCAGTTTTCTGCAACCCAGGTGGGTTCAGGCCATCTTCACCAACCCACTCCCTCTCCCCTCCCCTCCCCTCCCCTCCCCTCCTCTCCCCTCCCCTCCCCTCCCCTCCCCTCCCCTCTCCTCCCCATTTGACTTCTCCCCTGTTTCATGTCCCTTCTATTACACTGTGTGTGGTTTGAATCTATTCTATTTTCTTTCACATATTACTTGCTAAAATATAAATGTGATGTATAGATGAGTACACACTGCCTAGTGGTAGTATTTACTGGTAGGGGTTCTGAGAGATGTTCTTTAACAATGAAAACAAATCTTACCAAGTTAATCAACAATCAGGAGGAATAGGAGAACAATACATTATTTTTACATATCTATTCCAGTAACTAGTATACACATAAAGTGATACACAAATACTCATATTTCAGTCCATTTTAATGAAAGAATTACAAATTCCAATTAAATCAACATTGATATTATACCTTCTTTTTTTTTTTATTCCAATGTGATTGAAAAGTTTTAATCAAATTCACATGACAGAATTCTCACAGGGTGATGGTAGGTTTCAGTCTCATGTGAGTCTACAAATGTTTGTTTTGCTTTGGGCACACTTCCTTCATCTCGTTCATACACAGGGATCCCCACCATTGAGGGCAATCTTAAACTTCCTCTTTCTATTTCCATGAGTTTCATTCAAATCAGTCCTTGTGTTTTGTGTTCCTTGTGACTCCCATTCACCCCATGAGGATGACTCTTCCTCAGCACACAGATCGGCCAAAAAGACACGCATGTGCTTGGACTTGAATGGTCCAGAAAAAATGTACATGTTTGGACTCGATGGCCCATCTGTGGGATGGCCTGTTTTTAGAGTTGCTTTTGTTCCCTGTTTGGAGTGCTTCTGACTGCTGGCTCTGCTAGCTTGTCTCTCTCTTGCAGTGGAACTTGAGCTAGCACATTTGTTCACAGACCTAAACTGACACCATGATAAATAATAGAATTTCATAGCCGTGAATCCCAAAGTGAGGTAGGCTTCACTTTTGAGTTACAGAGGAAAAGGCTAGGTCTCAGAGACATGACTGGTTCCTGTTACCACCAAGTCATACAAGTGAATTCTGATTTCTATGGGGAATCAATGAAAGAACCAAGCCAAGAATAACGTATGCCTTACCCTGAAGCATACATTATGCTTCAAATAGGAACAAAGAGCAGGGACCTTTTATTAAAAGTTAACTTGGAACATGTGACTGTGCTAATATCAAATCCCAGAACGAGCCTCCGTAGGACTGGGTCAGAACACCCATCCACACCTCTTCACACTCTTCTGTCTCCCTCTGCCCTGAAGCCCTCAGGGAAAGGTCTAGCTTAGCTAGTAGCTGATGTGAGACCCAGAGACAACAGGGAATCCTGATTCCTGCTAGTGACTCACCTTCTCAGTCAGAAGGGCGAGGAAAAGGGCACCAGAGATGCCCCCAGTGTGCCAGTCACATTTTCCTCAGCTTCATCTGAGATGGAGCTCACATAGCTCAGGGCGAGGCTAAGGTGAGAAGCTCTGCATTTATCTGGAGGGAATCACCGGGGGTGGGAATCACCACAAGCTCCCCAGACTCTTTTTCATCTCGGTCTATGAAAATTGAAATCATAACATATACTGTATCCCAAGTACTCAAGAAAGTGAGATGCACACACATCAGGTTGTATTCTTGAAGCTAACATCCTTCACACCTTTCTCTTTGGCCCTCCTGCTGCCCCATATCACTGTAGAATTTGCTTCTAGGGTGCCCTGAAATATATATGCACATTTCTTTAAGCAAATCAACTTTAATACCAGTTGCAACCAAAAGCTTAAAATTCATTCTGTTCTAGTTTCATTTCTAGATTTTGCCCAACTTCATTTTCCCACCAATGTGTCACAAGTTCTTCAAGGAGAATTAATGACAACCCAAAAGATAGTATAAAATTTCTCTAGTTGTGAGATGCCAATACCATAGAAAATACCTCAAACTTTTAATATAAAGACCCCTAATATTATAAAAAGTCCCAGGGCAAAGCTGAAGTTCAAAGATTAAATCTTCTTTCAAGTGAAAGTCAAAATATATTAAAGTCCAAGTGAATTAAAGTCTGATATCAAATTATTTCCCCCGTGGAATTAAATGTTTGAAGTTTGAAACTTGTAAGTTGTAATTAAGACTCAACTATCTTTCTCATTCTGTAACTCATCTCTGTCTCAGAGACATTTTTGGATGCCTTTATAGACTTGGTCTTTCAATAGCTGTGTTCCTGAGGTTCATCCCGTGTAGATGCCCCCCATACACTCAAGTAAGTGCACATATACATACGCACACAGATACAGATACATATATGCACACACACATATGTGCACACATACATATATGCACACAAATACATACAAGCATACAGATACACGTGAGCATACACATAAACAGTTACAACTTCTTAATTTGGACCTGTACAATTTATAGGCATACCTCATTTGAAAACTTTGCAGAATTTACAAATAATAAGATTGCTGAGTATGGGCTTCATACTCACCAGTATGAGGCTATCTTAAGCACTTATAGAAACATTAGATACAGAATTATGTTGCCAAAGCTATTGTTATCAAAAACTATAGCAGAAATTCATTGTTCTGTATAAAAGGAAGTTGCTAATGTCTAGGTAAAAGCACTTAGCAGCAATCCCAAACCTATTAATTCAAAATACAGTGTGATAAATATACCAGAAAAAAAGAGATACTGATTTAGGTACCACAGGCTTGCCTGTTTGGGCTAGGGAATGTCTTCTCTGGTACATTGCTTTCTGTCTTAGATGGCCTAAAAGCCACCTGTATCTTTCCAGAGTTAAGAACTTTGCATTACTAATAGTTCTAAATTTTAAGTCATAGCTAAGATTTTTTCTTGATGTCTAGTAGTGTATCTGACATCGTTGTATTGCTTCTGCTCTGGGTATTATGTATGGACTTTCTTCCCATGCTGCCTCTCCTCTCTTGATAGCCAGCGTCCATTCTGGGCCCTAAGAATACAGTTCTCCCAAGCTGGCAGTTGTATTTGCTCCCTACAGCTTTTGTTCTTGAGAATGTATCCATTTTAATTATAGCCACATTACAACAAAAGAGACTTGTAGACAAACTTCATAAAGTCAAGGCTAAGCATGGTGTATTTTCTTTTCTCTACCCTGGGGGATAATTCAGAACAAGAATGGAAGAAGGAGGTATGGACGCAGAGAGAGAAAAAAGGAAAGAATGTGAGAAGCCTACTTAGATCCAACACTTAGAATTTAAAGCCAGAACTTCAATTTTGGCTGATAACCTGGTAATACCTGAAGAGTTCCTCATTCCTCTAAAGCAGAAATTGTGTGGGAGACCCCTCATTGACCAATGTCACCTCAGCTCTTTTAGAAAGTCTTGCAGATTTGATCTGGTGGGCTGGGACCACCTGCCACTTGTAGATCTAAGGTTCTTCGCCAGACTTCTAGCTCCTCAGAAAATTGAGCGAATTTAAGGACCTTTCCCAAGGCTGATACTCTTTTCTCAGCCCCAAACACTAAGATTCAGTCATCAGCCTGTAAATCTAGCTGCTGACCTGTTGTATACACACTCTTCAGCGTACAGTGCTCTTCAGCGTAGCCCCTGCTTCCCATGTCACAGCAACGAAAACCTAACTTTTTATAAAGATCAAAAATTAAATATTGTTTTGAGAAAGTACAAGAAAAATGACTAGATATGTATGAGAGCCTAAGTATAATGCCATATATATTGTCCCCATTGGTCTCCTATGTCCAAGTTTGGACTTCCACATCACTTTTCTATTCTTTTATTATTCACAGTTCTTGCCTTACATATCAGGTACTGATAATCAACAGTTCTTAGTGTTGTTCTATAGCCAACAACGGGCGTGTGGAGTTGGAGTATATACACAAGCCATTTGTTCTTCCTCCAAGACCATGCTGCAAATAGCATTGGACCACAGGGATAGGATGGGAGGTGGGGATTCTGTCCTGCTTTCAAGCACTACAAGGGCTTAGAGGAGCTGAAAAAGTCCAGTTTTTCTTTATAAACTTTGTAGTCATGCCAGTCTAACCCTTTCCCAGAGAAGCCAGAGCCTAGAGAGTACAATCCTCATGAGCTGTACTGGCAGGAAGGACATGTCTTCCCTCCTCCTCACAGCTGTTTCCAACCTTTCTATAGTGTAACAACTCCCCTCCTCTTGTACTCACTTATAGATGCAAATCTGATAGACAGATGTTCATCTCTTACCTGTCTAGTATCTGTGATTCCTGAGTCTTGGGTTCTATTTATAAAACAATATACAGTTCTGGACAAATACGTCAGAATGAGACGCAACAAAGCACAATTATTAAGCCCTAGAGCACTCAGAGGTTAAAGTAGCCCATGGGAGTAATAGCACATCTCCTTCTCCCTCAGCAGCTGGAATCAGAATAGACAGTAAAGTCAGTGTGAAGCAGCCTTACGAAAGGTACCAGCACAGGGGTCAGTGAAAAGATGGGAGAATTAATGAATAGGATTTTATTCCTAATTCGTTTCTGTTGAAATGGCCTTCTTCTTTGAATGCTCGACAACACTTGACAGAGCATAACTGTTGTATGAGGTTTCTGGCCCAGATTTTCGGGCCTAGCCTCACAGGCCCACACAGACACACAGACCCGCAGTCCTGCAGTCCCACAGAGACACACAGATGCTTACAATTAGTTTTAGGCTGATCCGTCTAAGGCCCAGGCATATCACTTGCTAGCTCTCTACCTTTAATCTAACCCATGTCTCTTGTTCAGCCATGCGGCTCAGTACCTTTTCATAGAGCAGCATAGTTGTCCTCTGCTTCTTTCGGCTTCTCTCTGGCATTTCTGCTCTGTTTCTTCCAGTTTTCAAAGTTCTCTTAGTCTGGTAGCCCCGCCCACACTTCCTGCCTGCCTTTGGCCAATCAGTGCTTTTTATTAAACCAGTGGGGTGGGACAATTATTTACAATGGAACAACACAATCTCCCACACATAACAGTTATTTAAAGTTGTAGGACTATGTCCCCTCGCCTCCTTCTCCTCTCTTACTGGAGGAAGAACTCATGAGAAATTCATCAGAACAACTCAGGCCATCTGTATTTCACTATGCCTCTTGATTCGATTTGGGCCATAGACATTTTCACCCTTACTGTTTTAGATCTGTTATTTGTAAAAGAAACAGAACATGCTAGAATTTTCAGTCCTGGGGAGTTAGAGGCAAATAAGACTAATGGGATAAACAATATGTCATTTATTAGAAATATTCTTCAAGGTTTACTTTACTATCCTAAACAACATACTTAGCAACCTCTAACAAGTTTCAAGGATGGGGCCTATTACTTTGTGACTTCAAAAAGAACCTTAATATTCTGTCTAAATTAGACAGCATATTAGGAATGATATGTTAATTCCCTACAATTATACTTTTTGTCAGGGGAGCAGACAGCCTGGTTTTCATGATATTAGAAACTTTTGGTAATGAATCTTTTTTAATTTTATTTTATAGTGTCTGGCGATTCAGTTTGCCATGATTTTTTTTTTTTTAAATTCATGCACAGGCATGTTAATGAATAAACATATTTTAATGCCTTTGGAAAAATGGAAATTATCTGTCAATGTAGTTATTTAAGGGAGTGGCTGTGTGGTGGTAGACACTAGGTTGCCCTTCTGAGAGCTCTCTGGAAAGTGAAGAGTTGATCTCCACAGTCTCTGAGATGATGCTGAATATCGGCTTTTAGCTCCAACTCTTCTGAAAAGGGATTACCTCTAGTGAAGAAAACTGTCTTATCCAAGGTCACTGTCCTGTGCAGATGTAGTCCATAGTGATGTCCAACAGTGTGAGAATGTAAAGACTTGGTCTCCAGCTCCTAAGTCATGATAATTTTTAAATCCAAAGCACTAGTGAAAATGGCCTACTAAATAAGAATATTCTATCCAGCAAAGTTGTCCTTCAGAAATGAGGTAGAAATGCAAACCACTCCAGACAAACAGGACCTTAGGGACTCTGCCACCATGTGGCTTTATAGACTATGCCAAGAAAGATTTCAAACCGAAAGGAAGGCTGACACTAGTAATAAAATACTCAGAAAAGGAAATACTCAGTGGAATACACACCCACCATCTCAGGAGTAATTCTGCAGTTCTACAAGGGTGATGTGTGAAGTCACTTCACCCAACAAGGGTTGAAACACACCGCCTTTCAAAATTATTTTTATCCTCAATAAATTACTTGAAAAAGTAGTAGAGAGCATGCGTGGAACATATTGGCACTAAAATAGGACTACACACTGTAAGAAAATTAGAGACCAATATCTTCAAATATAAAATATATCTCTAAACATTAGCTGATTAAATACATGTGTGAATATAGATGTACTTAACGTATATCATATATGTTGGAAAGATACCTCAGCAAATAAAGACACTTTCTCAT
This sequence comes from Phyllotis vaccarum, assembly GCA_033318265.1. Lineage (NCBI taxonomy): Eukaryota > Metazoa > Chordata > Mammalia > Rodentia > Cricetidae > Phyllotis > Phyllotis vaccarum. The sequence goes on from JARWLC010000014.1 coordinate 3,735,804, forward strand.
GTGGTAGGGGAGAAGTGACTACTAAAAGTTGTACTCTGACTTCAACATTTCTGTAGTGGCACAGGTGATGAATGCGCGCGTGCGCACACACACACACACACACACACACACATACACACACACACTGAATATATATAAATACAGTGTCAAAAGATAGAAAATACAAATTTTTCTGAGAAAGAGCGTTCTTTGCTTGTTAATGATCTAGAAACATTGTGTCATTTTAAATGTGCCCACTCTTTCTAACCTTGTGTGTGTGTGTGTGTGGTGATCAAATTATGTACACTTGGATCTTTGTTACCTGCCTTTGATTTCTACTAATCCCCATTCACTGTTCCTTCACTCTTACTCATATATTTGCTTGCTTTCAAGTCTTTCTCCAATATCCCTTATTAAATTGGCAAGTTTTTGCAGACTCAAGCCTATCGTGCAGTACCAAGTGCTGGTCACTGTGAGTGATTAACACCTTACTATTTTTTACCTTCCTTCCTTCCTTCCTTCCTTCCTTCCTTCCTTCCTTCCTTCCTTCCTTCCTTCCTTCCTTCCTTCCTTCCTTCCTTCCTTCCTTCCTTCCTTCCTTCCTTCCTTCCTTCCTTCCTTCCTTCCTTCCTTCCTTTCTTTCTTTCTTTCTTTCTTTCTTTCTTTCTTTCTTTCCCATTAAAGGGCTCCAGGCCCTGCTCATGACTGCTTGATATTCCTTTACAAAGGGCTGACTGCTGATAGCAATTCAACATTTCCCTAATGTAGATTTTTAAAGAGAAAATTATAAACACAAGACTTAGAAGTTCTAATTCAAAAACAGGTCCCCCCCTGCCCCCACTAATTTGAAGGGAGGCATTCATGTGATATTGGGACCTGGCTAAAAACGTGCCGGCCTTAAACACTCTTGTGCTCAAATGCCATTCCCATGAGAAATGAAAGGGGAGATTTCCTTATTTTCAAGTTTTGTTTTAGTTGCAACACATACTGTTTCTAATGATGGCTAGACAATTTGTATCATGATGTGTATATGCTAGACTGCCTTTAAAAGCAGTTGGATTAAGGTCACACTTTATACTGAATTCCATCCTCCTAATAAATTATTTTAGACACCAATTATTCATTAGTTTATTTTATTGTCTTAAAATTTCCTAAGCAGTTAAAAGTACAGAGAGAGTTGTGAGTGTGGTCCACAGAGGACATCTGAATATTGTCAGTATGCAGAAGAGACTCACTAGGTGCTGATGTTCAGAGTTAACACCCTGGAGCACTTGCGTTTTTCCAGTAGATACACCAACCAGAGAAGTACAATCAGCACATTGTGAGTCCTTGATGTAAGAGCTAGGAAAAAAAAAAAAAAAAAAAAAAAAGCAAATGACCTGGAGAGTATATGGAGGTCCAGACATGAGCTGAGCCATCTTAAATAATTTTCTCAGTATCACCAAGACTTAGGGTTTTAAATTGTAAACTATGAGTTATGCTAGACTTGCTATGAGTCTTGGTGACGTAAATAGGATCAAACAGAAGTCCTTGGCACATAGTAGCTGCTGAATAAACCCCGATTTCCTCTTCCTTTTCCATTTTATCTTTCCTAGAGAATATGTGCTAATCTCAGGAGAAGCCATACATTTCTGTGTAAATCTTCTTGGGCTGAAAACCATGGGGAAAGACAATTAAGTTTAATCGATGAGCCGATCTAAACACCCATTAACAGATGCCCCATTTATAGCGCAAACGCTGGCTGCTTGGCAATTGCTTCTTATAAAATATGACATTAATCAAGAAGACTAATTTTGGCGCTGATGTGATTTAAAGTGCTTCCACTCAAATTCCACCTGGGGACAGTAATATATTCACAAACAGCAGCAACTGGGGCAAATCCCTGTTGCTAATCTCACCTATATTAGCTTTTCCACCCTTGGGAGTATGATTAATTTCAAAGTCTAAGGAAGAGAACGGGATGCAGAGAGAACTAAAAATTTAATTTCATGATTGGTAATATTTTGGCTCTTAGGACTTTACTTTCTTTTTTAAACATTTTATTAGCTTATTTTTTCTTTTATTGAAGATAGACTTTAATATAATGTATCCTGATTATGCTTTTCCCCCCTTCTTCCCAGTTCCTCCTCACCTCCCTTCCCATGCAGATCCACCTACATTCTGTCTCACCAGAAAACAAATAGGCATCTAAAATATTATAATATAATAATATAAAACAAAACAACTCACCAGAAAGTAGGCCAGAACCAATAATAAGACGGAAAAAAACCCAAGAAAAGGCACAAGAAACAGTTACAGACACCCAGACCCTCTTTTTTGCCCATTCAGGAATCCTATAAAAATATGAGTCTAGAAGTTACAATATATATTCAAAACCCGTAGGAGGAAAAAAGAAAAAAAAAACCCTATGAAATCAAGAACATAAAAAAGAAATAATAAAGCCCCTGACACAACATTACAAGTTCTCCAAAGAAGCTGTTGAGCTAGTTTATTCCTTAAGAATAGTTGATTTCCCTAGAGAGAATCCTTAGGAGATAACTTAGTTTTCATTTGCAAATGGATGTCACTGGAGGTGGTTCTGGGTTAGGGATGGGTGTGACCACTTATTTCAGCTCTAGAATGCCCTTTGGCTCAGAGCCCTGCAGGCACTGCCCATGCTGCTACTGTCTTTGTGAGCTCATACATGCTTTGGTCTGGCTCATTTAAAGGGCTTTGTTTCCTTAAGGTCCTCCATTCCCTCTTGTCTTTAGACCTTTTCTGCTTCCTCTTGTGCAGGCTTCTCTGAACTCTAAGGGGAGGGATTTGATAGTGACACCCTGGGTGTTTCCAGGTCTCTCATTCTCTGCGTATTTTCTGGCTGTGAGTCTCTGTATTTGTTCCTACCTGCTACATAGGAAGCTTCTCTGCTAATGGCCGAGAAGACACTGATCCATGAGTATAGCAGAAAGCTATTAGGAGTTATTTTATTGCTATATTCCTTCAGCAGAACAATAGCATTTGGTTTTCTCCAAGGTCCCTGGGCTATCTAGACTCAGGTTCTTGGTCAGCCAGGCATCAGCCTTGGGTGTGGGTTTCAATTCATGGAGTAGGCCTTAAGTCAAATCAGATATTAGTTGGTTACCCTGGTAAGATCTGTATCACAGATGCACTAGCATATCCTGCAGGCAGGTTATCATTGAAGATCGAAGGGTTTATAGCTGGTTGGTGTTTAGGGTTCTCCTTTGGTGGCATGCAGAGTATTCTTTGGTACCAAGAATCCTAATCAGAATGGGGAAAGCTCTTGGTATGCAACAGTTGGATTTTTCCATGTTCACTGAGTTGTGTGTGCATTGTCCTCAGTAGCAGGACATTGTTGTCGGTTTGTAGAGAGCAATCTATGGCCCTGACAACAGTCTGGGATATTTGTGGGAACCCATAGGACCCCTTTGGCCAACAACTCAGTTAGATGTAACCAATCCCTAGTAATGAAAGCTTCATTTCTTAATGACAAATGCCCAGTCTGTTTCCCTGTTATTTGGTGATTTCATTTAGATCGCCTTCATATTTGTACATATTTTAGGAAGAGTCCACTTTATCCCCTTTCCATACTACCACTCAAATGGCCCTTAATTCTAGCGGTCTCTCCCCATGTTCCTTCCTTCATGTCCCTCTTGTCTCCCCCTCCGCACTTGATTCCTGGAAATGAGGGCAGAGAATGTGGAGAGGATACAGGAGCTACTGTGATACAGAGCTGGAGATGAGACTGGGGGATTGGATTTGGGGGAGAAGAGGAAGAGAGAAGATCTGGAGCTGACCTATCTGCTTCAATGGCCTACTTACTTCTCTGAAGGCCCATCCTGTGGCTTCCCAGGGACCGATGCCTGCTGGAGTCGGGGCCTGAGACACAGGGATAAGAGGGGAGGAGGTTGGAAGAGGTGTATGTGATCCACTGGAGATGAGATGACTTACTTGTCTAGGGCCCAACTTTCATTCTAAACATTTCTTTGGTATAACTTGATTGAGCACAGTCCAGTGTACCAAGCAGACATATGCTTCCCACTGTGTTCTTCACTTCTGTATAGCAGGGGAGGATTCCACTCAGCACTGGTGATAGAAGACAGGAAGCCCAAAACTGGAGGCTTGCTTCACAGCCAGTCCTGGAAGAGAGAACTAGAATAAGAAAAACTTGAGGGCTGATTCTTCTGGAAGTTTCCTCTTGCCCAAAGCATGCAGAGGACAGCTAGTCGGGCTGCCTGGTGTCTTACCCACTCTCAGGACTGACTCAAGAGAGAAGCCAGTCAAAAAGTATTTATATATATATTATATATATATATATATATATATATATATATATATATATATATATATATATATATTTTACCTCCATGGACAGTCAGATGGTAAATTAATCTGGTAAGTAATTTCTTACACATGAAGAGGAAATGTGAAATGAAAAGGCCAATGGAAGTGTATACAAGGGCTACCCAAAGCTATCTAGAAAGACCATTAGGGGTGTTTAGAAAATGGGGTAAGAAACTGAGAACAGAAACAAACAAAAAATGAACAAGAAGGGCATGGTGAGGAGAAGGGCTGGCAAAGAGAGATCCAATAGCTTCAGAGTGAGAAAGGCGTACATGCACACGTGGGATGGACGTGAGATCCTGAACTACCAGAAGGAAGCAAAGATGGGCTAGCATATGCTACCACCTGACTCTAACTAGCCCCCTCTACTAGCTACTTTTCTCATTACCATGATATAATATTGTGATAAAAAGAACTTACGGAAGACTTTGACTGCAGGAGACAGATACAGTGGGAAGCCGAGAGCTCACAGTCCCCTCAACATGTGAGAATCAGAAAGAGTCAACTGGAATTGGGGTGAAGCTATGAACTCTCAGAGTAGCCCCCAATCCCCCAGTACTGTGCTACTCCAGAAAATCACCACACCCCAAACATCCCATAGCCTTCTCAAATGAAGCTGGTAGATCACATGTTCTCATATATGAGTCTATGGGGATAGTCCTCATTCAGAACATCACAGAAGCTTTCGGGTCTGTAAGTCCAATTAGAGCATTCTTTTTTTTTTTTTTGTTTTTTTTTTACATTTTAATTTGAATATATCTAGCTAAATCATTCTAATTTTTAAAATGATAATGGTTAGTCTTTGTAATTTTAGTCATCATGTTGAATACATGAACTTAACACTTCTCCCACATTGTAACCTCATTTTTATCTTCTTCTGAAACAGAAACATGCTGACTGGTTATTTTGGAGTTTCATCCAAACTCTTCATAAAGTGTTGTATTAGGTTTCTGGCCCAGACTTTCCATCCTAACCTCATGGCCCAAATTTTCTGGCCTAGCCTCATGGCCCAGACATGCAGACCCACAGTCCCATAGTCCCACAGAGAAACACAGATGCTTATATTAATTGACACCGATTGATCTGGGACTCAGGCATATAACTTGCTAGCTCTTGCTCTTAAACTAACCCATGACTCTTATCCTATTCAGCCATGGGAGTTGGTACCTTTTCTCAGAGCACCATAGTTGTCCTCTGCATCTGCTTCTCTGGTGTGTCTGTGGCATTTCTGCTCCATTCTTCCTGTTCCCAGAATTTCCCAGTCTGGTAGCTCCACCCACACTTCCTGTCTGCCTTCAGCCAATCAGCGTTTTTATTAAACTAGTAGGCAGGATAATTATTTACAATGTAACATAATCAATCCCACTACGTACTATAAAGCTCTTTGGTTTCTTTCCCCATCCTGAGAATATTGAAAGGTTCTGCTGGGAATTACAGACAGTCCTGATCAAGGCATAAATCATTTTACCTGTATGTACTCAGAAAACCTTGTAGCTGACTTTTACCACAACATGCTGAGTTTTGGTTCTCTCTTACCAGCTTCAGCATTTCATTTGTTCCACACTGCTTTCTTTGCCTGAGACAGTTTTGGTGTTCATTAACCTGCTAAGGGATCCAGGGAAGAAATGTCTTTCTACTAAATAGTTGGATAAATGTGAAAATGCCTTATAGGAGTTTTGAAACTTTTGCGCTGAAATACTAGGATTAATATGTAATCTTTCTTCATGAGATCTATATTCATAGAAATTTTAGAGAGATGAATATTTGGGACCCAATTTAAATATATATATAAATGAGTACCTATATATATATATATATATATTTATATATTGGTACCAATTTTTAAATCCTAGATTGGCAAATGTTCTTTGCCAAATAAAAGAGCATTTCTTTAGGTGTCAAGAAAATGGGGCACAGTGCATTTTGATTTTGAACTATTTCAGAATGATCACACCAAAAAAGATCGTTTTATTTTCAGACCAAGATGTTACACAGTGACACTGGCTTGTAAAGTTTTCAATTTACTTATAATAAAAGTGCTGCAAATATTCTGCAGTAATTTTTCTACATTTGAAAGTAACTCTGATGGCTTAAAAGAAGCATTCTAATGCAAATCCAAACTACATCGAGATTCTATTTTACCCCACTCATATATGGCAGTCATCAAAAAGCAAATGATGGGGAGAGCCAGAGGCTCAACCCTTTAACCACCCTAGGGAGATGGAGATTGGGAGAATAAGCCTGGAGTACACAATATAGGAAAGCAAGAGGGACCCTTCCCTTCCCCAGCAAGGTAGAAGAGAAACCCTGCCTCACATGGCAGGAGAAAACCAGCTTCTCCAAGTGTTCTTTTGACCCTCACATGCCTGTTGGGACACATATGTGCCCACAGTCTGTCTGTCTCTGTCTGTCTGTCTGTCTGTCTGTCTGTCTGTCTTTCTCTCTCTCACACACACAAACATACACAGAGTGGTGATGAGGATGATAAATATAACAATTTTAAAAGAAAACCCTTAAACACTGCAGGTGGGGATAGGAAGTAAGTCTGAATTTTCTCAAAACAGCTAAAAATAGGTCTTCCATATGACCCTGATATAGTACTCTCGGGTACCCCAAAGCACAGAGATTTTGAGTATCAATGTTTATTACAGCCCTGAACTAGTCACAGTAATCAATATTTATTATACAATATTCAATAATTGTTATAGCACAATTTGTGATAGGTAAGTTATAGAACCAACCTGTGCCTCATCTTTGCATGGTTCCAGGGATTGACCTAACTGGAGTCAATGAAGAAACGACAGATGCACAGACACATAATGAGGTGGTGATCAGGGCTCTCAAACGGAGAAGCTGCAACACCTTAGAAGCTCTGCATGTTTATTATGTCCAGTCGAACAGGGAGGTAGAGTTATTGCATCAGCTCAACATGGGTTAATGGTATATAGCTGAATCACAGAATCAGGTTTAGGCAATTTTGGAGCAGTCTCTATAATGAATAGTCTTCCAACCATAAATATCTGGGAGGAGAAAGATAACGGTGCTCGTTATCTCCACACACTGTTAGTATTTGTACTTGGCTCAGAAGGCTTTGGCATTTCCCTGAACCTAGCTTTGGGAAGGGTTTGACATTCCCATGGGTCTGTGGTATTAGAGTTTTTACATGCTCATGTCAATGTCAGCGACAAACATCCACCCAGGACTTTACCCATTCCCCACAAAGCTGGATGTTCAAGGACAGAGAAATACATATCCAAAATGTGTTATAGATACAAAATGGAGTTGTTTCGACCATAAAGAACATGTAATCCTGTTTTTCAAGATGGGTGCAACTGCAGATAATCACATATAAAAATATAAACATCATATGCTTTCTCTCATTTGTGGGCCATAGATTTATTATACATATATATATAATATAGAATGCATGCATACACATACACCCATATATACATACATATGATGTGGCCCACACATCATGTGTGGATCCATACACTCATGTATACATGTATGACAGGTTAATAGAAGTTAAACTAGAGGACAAAGATGACTGACTGAATTGAAGAAGAACAAAAAGGAAGGCGTGGGGATCCAAGGAGAAGTATGCTCAACATTCAATATATCTTGTACTAAATTAAAAAAAATTAAAAGAAAAAGTATTTCTTAAAGTCCATGGCACCCAATAGGAGACTGTTTCTTACACACAGAGTTGGGCATAGGAAGAAGGGACTAGTTGTGTTGTGACTTAGCATGCTTTTGGGTTCTTTGAAAGGCTTTACTCTAGGTATCCTCCAGGCCTGAGTTCTCACCTGATCATCACTGGGGAAGGGTCTGTTTCCAGGCCCCCTGGTGTTGGCAGTGTTTACCCTTTTAAAAAAATTTTCTTAATGCCTACAACTTTCCATTCTTAGTCATGTGAGTCTTCCTAACATTTCTTGTTTCTGTGTTAAGTTATAGATACATGCTGCCCATTTAAAATAATGGAACCTTCGATCATAATTTTTAGACTACTTTCCCATGTTCATTTTTTTCACAGACCCGCATATTTTTCTTTTTATCTCTTTTTTACCTTTTGTAAAGCCGTCGTAGATTACAAGTCTTTCCATTTAGGGCTACATTAGCTTTGTGTCCAATGAGGTCTGTATATCATCTCATGTCATTATCACATAACCTTCCCCTTTAACGTTACTTATTCCCCCCCAAATGTTCAGATGAAAATGAGTAATAAAATGAAGATGAGGACAAGGTATGATGTAGGTGGAGTTTTGCTTACAAGGCACCAATCCAAAATTAATATTTATTAGAATATAAATCAATACTCACGATATTAGTAACAGCTTATAGTGGCACCTGAACAAAGACTGGCATATCCAAGCGATGGACAAGCGATGGATACACGATGGAAGGACGATGGATTCCAACAGCCAGCAGCCAGGAACCAGGAAGAGAGCCTCTTTGTGTCCCAGCAGCCACTTATCAATGGGGTTGGTCACACCCCCTCCAGGTTGGCCACACCCCCTCCAGGTTGGCCACACCCCCTCTAGGGTCCTGGACTCCTGGATAAGCGTCTTCTGACCTTATCGGCTGACACCTTAATCCTGCTACAGTATGAAATGTTGAAAACAAACCAGCTTTAACCAGTTATATCAGCATTTCCTATATCAAGTTTAAACAAGATGTAAACCTGTATATATTGCATTTTATTTCCATTTGCATCTTACTCCATCTCAATGTTCACTGCAGATAATAATTATTGATTTTCATGCCTGAAACTTACCATCTGATTATGACAATGGCTTATTTTGCCAATTAGTGAAGACTTTTATTTACTAATTAGAATCTTAGAGTTCCCGTATGCATCAGAGCAGAGGAAAGAGAGCAAAGGTCTGAGAATACAAAGCAAAACAAAAAAACAAAAACAAAAAACCCAGCCCTGCCTTGTGGTTAGCTCATGTTGGTTAGTGTGTCAGTCAAGACAACATTTCCTATCCTCCTTTTTAAGTTTACCATTGATTTAAGTTTCTTTTGTTGCTGTGACTAACACCATCGACTGTAAGCAGCTTAGGTGACAAAAGGGTTTATTTGTCTTATACTTCTAGGTCATTGTCCATCACTGAGGGAAGTCAAGGCAAGAATTCAAGGTAACCCCTTTTGTTATCCCACACAGCTATACCTCCCACCAAGGAACTCACTTTATAGCCAAGAAGTACAGCATAAACCATGGAGGATGCTGTTTTCTTGCTAAGTATTACACCAATTATATTTGTTATTATAATAAAATCCAAGAGCTAGATATTGGGGAAGAGCTGATATATCAGAGAGACAGGGAACAAGCCACAGCCACTTCTCATCCAGCCAACTCCTCAGGACTATCTCCGGGAATCCTCTGACCACAAGCTTCTCCATCCTCAGCTGACAGGGAAGTTGCAGGGGAAGTTGCACGCCTCCCTTCTCTGTCTCTGCCAGCTATCGGACTTCTTGGTTCAACTTTCCTTGAGCTAGGATTAAAGGTGTGAGATACCACTGCCTGGTTGTTAGGCCTTGAGCTCACAAAGATCCAGAGGATCTCTGTCTCTCTGAATGATGAGATTAAAGGTATGTGTCACCTACTCCCTGACCTTCATGGCTTTTCTGTGGGTAATTCTGCCCTCTGATACTCCAGATAAGTTTTATTAAATATACAATATATTGCCACAGCTAGGTCACAGGTCCAGCCCTGTAGACCAGTCCCGCTTTCCAAGAACCATACACTGTTTAATCTCTTGTATCAGTTAATGTTTCCCTATAAAGCCCTTAATAAATAATAACCTTTTAATATCAGTTGCTAGTGATTATTATTACTGATAATAGGAAGTGGGGTTTGAGGCTTCAAAAGCCCATGCCTTTCACATCTGGCTCTTTGTGTTTCCAAAGTGCAGATCAGGATTGAAATCTTTTAGCTACTGCTCCAGCGTCTTGCCTGCCTTCCTGATGCTATGTTTTTGCCATAGTGATCATGGATTCTAACCCTTTGGAACAGTGAACCCCAACAAACACTTTATTTTATAGGTTGCCTTGGTCATTGTATCTCTTCACAGCACACAGCAACAGAATGGTAATTAGGACAACCCAGGATCACAGGCTTAGGGAATGGAGATTCCCACAGTGAGCAGGGCTCTCTTACATGAATTAACATTCAAGTCAGCCCCTCTTCAGACAAACCCATGGGCCAATCTGATCTGATCATTTTCTTAATGGAGATTCCCTTTTCACATGACTATAGGTTGTCAAGTTGACAGCTGGACTAACTTTGGAGAATCATGTTTCAAAAAGACAAAGGTAGTTTTTTCTACAGAATGAAGTTCTAGATCCATGGAAAATCATTAAGGAATGATTGATGAAGAGGCATGGCTGCTAAATGTGCAGCTGAGATGCTGACTGGCTTTATTGTATCAGCCATCATTTTAAATCTCCTTCAGCCAAACTAAAATGCATTTTTCAAAATGACTACCTTATTTTCCAGCACAGGCATTTTGGAGAAATCTAAATGACGTCCATAAACTCTAACATCTAGCTTAAATTTTCAGCCAGTAGTTTTAAACATTTGTTAATACAACATCAAGCACCTGGATCCCCAGAGACTTTCAGATGATTAGCTGAAACTTGTGTTTCATTCATATGTCTCACTGTTTCTGTCTTCACTGAGTTACTACCCTCTCAGCTTACGAATTTCTTCCTCTTCTCAGAGTAGTACTGAAGGATTAGGTGAGAAAAATTAAATACATTTTTCTCATTCTCAGTGCTATCATTAAATTGAACAGTGTGAGAGGTTTTGAAGTTTAGGAACGCATAGGTCTGCTATGGTGGATGACTGTAATTTGGCAAGGTGGTGGCCTAACTTTAATCTGATTCCCTAAACACAGTTTCTCTGCCTTCTTCAAATCATCCCGAGTGGTCGGCCGTTTATTAAGTTCATCTCTCCTCAGAAGAAGTCATACCTCACAGGGGTTTTCTGCAAGACGCCATGAGCAGAGCCAAACAAGAGCATTTTCAGGGTTTCTTAAAAAATATATTTTGCACATCTCCGTTTCAGGAGCAACAAGAAGACATAAGTGCCCCGAAGTATGTCTGACTGGATACATCTGAGAATAAGAACCAGTCTATTCTGTTTGATTACAGCATGGAAATAATTGGTGCAATTTCAACATCATACTTTGCCCCCTTTCTTATGCTGCAGAGAAAGACAGAGACCGACAGATGATCACACTGTGACTGTAAAATACTACATGTAGTGGCTAAGCCTTTAGTTATGGTTAAGAAGGAAGAAATGGATAGAACTTCTGCACTGCCCGATTCCTGTAGACGTGTTTGACACTGAGGGTGGAGATGTGAATTGAGATCCAGTTTCAGATTTTTGTAGTTTCTCTTGAAGCAGAAAACTAACCCTCTTCCCGAAAAAAAAAAAAAAATCTACACAAATTTGATTTCTTCTGGAGTCCTTTTTAATCTTTATAGTATCTATCTAGAAAAGTACTCTAGAAGAATAAAATAAGAAAATAAATTTGAAGTAGGCATTTTCTTTTAGCTTGTCTTTATTGAAATAAGATAACATGATTTGCTTCACATAAGAAGTTATTGGAAATGTCAACAAATTGAAAAGTATGTGTGTATTGCTGTCATGCTGAGATCGCTAATAAAGAACCATAAATGAATGCGGAGTTTTTTTTTTTTTAAGGGATGGAGCAGTAATTCCCTGTGGAGTTTTGAACCTGCTTCTGTGTTCTGATGTCTGCCTCCCCATACTTCTTTGTTCTCAAGCCCCAATATGTCAGCACCTGTTCCTTCCTCAAGCTGTCGTCCATCAGTTTAGTCAATACAGTGTTCTTTGACGAATGTCGATTTCAAAGGTTACACAAGTGCATTCCCTTTTCAAGGTTCAGCCCTGTATATTATTTGTGTTTCTAATTTCACACAGTCAGAATATTTCTTGTCAATCATGGAAGGTCACGCATCTTCTCTTTGAATTAACACAGTTATAATAAATTTCCCAAATTTAATTACTTTGAAAAATTATCCAAAATTTGAATTCCATTTACTAATAACTAATATTATTGTCTCAAAGGATAACATTTAAAAATATTTTTTTTAATTTTGAGATTATAATCACATCATCTCTCTTCTTCCCTGATTTCCTTATAAGCCCTCCTTACTTGCTTTCAAATTAATGGGCTCTTTTTAATTTTTCATCATGTATTCCTCATCAAGGGAACATCTTTTTGAATAGATGGGGACCATCACCGAAACAGCAGTCAATCAAAGTGCAGAGTTGTAGAGCTCAGTCCTAGTGGATGGATCTATAAAATATTCTAGCATCTAAGGCTCGGGGGGGGGGGGGAGGGTTGTGAAAGAGGGAGTGGGAAGATGGTAGGGACCAGGGAGTTTGCTGTGAGTGACCCCATTGAACATGCAAAAATGGACAGAAGAAATTCTACAGAATCTCAGTTCCACACAAGGAACTACAGGCAGCCAAGAAAAATGGGGAGAGGAAGAGGGGCCTTCTATGGGAAGGGCACACCACTGTGTTGTTCAGTGCCAAAGAATAAGCCCTGCAAACATACAAGTAATATTATTGGACTCTGGGAACACACATACACAGGTGCGTACGCACACGTCCATTTTCTTATGTGATGCGATAACAATTAAAAAGTGGGGCCTGAATCTGAAAGAAGGTAAGGACAGATATTTGGCAGTGTTTGGAAGAAGGAAAGAGAAAGAAAAATATTACCATCTTAAAAAGGAAAGCATAATCGATTCTCTGCATACATAAACTGGAACATGAAATCAAATAACATCGTAAAAGTTACACATTACTGTGTGGAAAAATATACAAAGATGCTGATGGTTTTCAAAGTTTTGCCTCTTTATTTTATTGGTTTTTGTTGTGTCTGATGATGGTGGTGGTGATGGTGGTGTGTGTCTTTCTCTCTCTCTCTTTCTGTGACACATGCATGTGAATGTGTGAGATGGGGTCTCCCTATGTAGACGAGGCTAGCCTTAAATTTGCAGTAATCTTTTTACCCGACTTCCCAAGTGCTGGGTTACAGGTATGTGAACTATACATAGCTCGAATTTGCTTTCCTGTCCTTTATTTGTTGCAAGATGTTACCTTTTCTTTCCAGACTGGAAAGACATTTGGTTTTTGTCTTAAAACTTTCAGCCCTGCCTGATAAATGTTGAATAGATTGTGTCTGGATCAATAAATTTGGAGATCATTATAATGAAATAAAATCACCTGGGGAAAATGTGCAACCAGACATAAGCTGAGGATTTGAACTTTGAGGGGAAATGGAAAAACCATGCAGGATAATAGGATCTTCACTTCATTTTAAAGCAGAATTTGAAATAAAGGACACCCTCATTAATAATTACAATCACCAATATAGAGTAATTAAGAATTTTATAATGAGTTAATGAAGGAGAAACTAAAAGTCTTCACAAAGAATTAGGAAAATTAAATTTTATCTTATTTATATTTTATAGCAAGGAGAGATATTATCTATTATAAGTTATAGTAAAGGCTGCAGGGAGATCAGCTTAATTTAAATACTTCATATAAATGTGTGTGAATAATTTTCACTAGTTGTGACAACATGAGGTCACAAGAAGTCCAAAGTGGAAAAGTCTGATTGAACAAGTTGAAGGGCAATGAAAGGTTATGGACTGAAAGTTATATATTTTAGAAAAATAAATAAGCTGTGAAGAGAAAATCAGGACTTGGGTAAGTTGGTAAACTTGGGTCTGTGGGCTTATGGGTTGTTCAGTTTAGGCTCGACAGGGCTGAACCTGAGTCAGCTGAACAAGAGTGTCCCAACATGACATCTGAGTAAAAGAGACCATAACACCAGGATTATCTGAATTAATACACACCATCTGTCATAAAGGTGTCAAATTCAAGGGAGAATTTTAATGAGTTTATAATTTCCTTTAAAGATGAGTCAAATCACCAGGTCATGCATGTTTGTTCAGTGAAACTTCACAAAAGGGAAAATTAATGTTTGTGTTTTTTAAATGTCAAATAAAGCAATGCATGCCCACGTTTTTGAGAAAATGCATATTCCTGTTCTATGTTGCGTCTTGTATGCTTGGACCAGCCAGCATTTGATGGAAGAAGGAAGCCTTTGACTTTCTAGCAGTTACTTCATTTTCAAAGCATGAGAGTTTATGTTAAAAGATGGCCTGGTTTGAAATCAATTTTACTGTAGGGAAGAGAGCAAAACACAGAGTATTAAGAACATATTTTGCTAATGCTTGCTTTCCTCAGAGATAAAGAACTTGTAGCTTAATGTACCTTTGCCTTTTTCTTTGTAAGAGAGAAAAAATAGAAAATGCAAATGAGCCCAATATTTCTGCCCGTAAGAGCAGGCAGTCATGCTGGGGTAGATCATTTTTGGAATTGTCGGTTACCTTTCATATTCATAGGTGGCCTCACCCTTTTTCTTTCTGTCATTCCTGCTAGGCTCTCTCCATTTACCTTTTCTGTGATGAGTCCGTACATAGAAGTGGACTAATGTTTCTAGTTCCAGGAAGTCTTCTGTCTCCTCCTGCTTTCATCTTGGAATACTCTCTAATGATTTCATTTCTGTTGTTTTTTGTGGTGTTGGCGGCTGATCATCTAATACAGATTCTCAGAAATGCTGTTCTGTACCCTTAACTTCACCCTTCAGAGATTCTGAAACCCAAGTGATTTTGCCTATGTGAAGTTTTGTACAGTCTGGCTGCCCTGTGCCTGGTGTGAGGATGGTGAAGTCATCAGGAAAAAAAGTGATGCCAGAAAACAACCAAATTTCCCAAACGCATAGCTGGGTATTTTGCTTCTTCCAAGTGATGCTAACAAAATTTTCTTTGAAATAACTTTAACAGTAACTTGTTTCACTAAATGGATAATGGTACTACCTCTAAACCTACTGTGAAAAGTATATCTTCCTCAAAAATGGCAGACACAATATTAAATTGTATTCTACTCCTAATGCTCACTTATTTCCAGAATTTCCTTTAATACCACCATATAACAAGATTTATTATTACATAGTACTAACCCCAAATGACATCATGTCAATTTCATTCAGTTTCTAGAAGCGCCATATATCATTTATGCCTATTTTGTCAAGGTCAGCACTTCCTAAGTTTTCACTCATTCTCAAAGCCAAGGTCAAGGCCAGCTATTTCAGTCTGTATTGATTTTCCTATGGCTTGTGCAAACCTCTTATTAGCTGTATCACAAATTTTGACACTAAAATGTACCCTGGCGTTCAGCTTTCATTGACTGAAAACATGTCCCAATGAGGAGCAAACCTTTTGGACTCAATAATTTTATTCTCACAACTAACGACAGAGTCAAGACACAGATCAAAATTTCAATAAATGCTTAGAGGACTGAAATGTACGTGAGTGACCTTAAAATGGAGGGAATATCATTTCATAGAGAAGGGTTAAGAGTCTTCATAGCCAGGGGGTGGGTGGTACATATCTTTAATCTCAGCTCTTGGGAGGCAGAGATAGGTGGATCTCTCTGAGTTCAAGGCCAGCCTGGTTTACAAAGTGAGTTCCAGAACAGCCAGAGCTGTTACACAAGAAACCATGTCTCAAAAAAAAACCAGAAAAAAAAATCTCACAGATCAAATAAACAAAACCAAAAAAATCCTTTGACAGGAGCAGGGCTGGGTGTTGGAGGTGACATGTTTATATATTCTGAATTTTACCATTTGTGGCATAATCTAAAATGTAGTTGGCCTTTGTCTAGGGGGAAGGTCTAACTTTCTCAAGACAAGGACCCATCTGGTTACTGCTGGAAACAGGTTTCTCTTATATTACATCAAATCTCCCTTCTTGTGGCTGCTATTGATACTGTTATCCCTACGGCCCCCTCTTGAAACATACTGCCACTGGTCTGCTCTAGTCTGTTCAATACCTCCTCATATTTGACATAGTTATTTGTGGTGCTTTGTCAACATGTAATAGTAACCCCTTCACAAATTACGTTTTGACTGGGTAGAAATTATTATTTCATACAACGGCAAGAGGCAGGATGGTTTTGTTCAGTTATTCAAGGATGGCATAGACATTTGGGATATTTTTTCCTCTTTTTTTCTCCTCTGTCATCATGGTGGTACCTGTTTCATTAGACCCTTGGGCATATGACCTCTTTGCATGTGTCTGACCAGAAAAGGATAATACATTTTCTTTCCTCATATTTCTCTATAGAGAATGAAGGTACCCCCCCCCCCCCCTACACACACAAATCCCTCAGCTGGCTTCCTGTTCCTTAGTAAAAATGCATGCCTAGGGCAATCCTCGGTTAGTGTTAACATAACTGGTTCAGAAAGACTTTCTGTTGAGGACTCAAGGGTGACACGCACTTCACTGCCATAGGCTTCCTGTTTTGTCTGTTCCTCTTTCTCAGAGGATTATCAGTCACAGAATGGACACCCTCTACATAGTGAGATCATTAATTAGTCACCAGGTTATCACCAAGTCAACTCTAAAAAGAAGCCCTTAGGATGAAAACATTTTGCTAAAATCCGGGAACCACAAAATGCACTTTTTCATTCAGTAAAAGCAGACTAAGTTAAGAAGGGGGTCCTTCATCAGAAATGCTTTAGTTTATTTGTATACAATCTATAAATGTCCTTGTTATATTTTTATAATTTTATTTTACAAAAGTTATTTGTTTTACATTCTACTTGGTATATAAAGGTATACCACATGCTCAGATATAAGCATTTAATGTGCAGATTAAGTTATAATTGTATCTAAAAGAGCAATTGTTAATTTTCAATCAAATGTGGTATTTCTATCTGGGCTTGGTGGCCACATTTTTGTTCTTTGAAAATTTCATTTTTATTTATTTATCTTGTATGTGTATGTGTTTGTGTGTGTGTATGTATCTGTATATGTAGGTGTAGGTGTGTAGTATATGTGTGTGTATATGTGTTTGTGTGTGTGTCTGTGTGTGTGTATGTGTCTGTATGTGTAGGTGTGTAGTATATGTGTGTGTATATGTGTTTGTGTGTGTGTGTGTCTGTGTGTGTGTATGTGTCTGTATGTGTGTGTAGTATATGTGTGTGTATATGTGTTTATGTGGGTGTGTCTATGTGTATGTGTGTGTATGTGTGTGCATGTGCCATGGTATACATATGGAGGTCCAAAGACACTCTGCAGAACCTGACTTTTCCTTGCATGAAGGGGTCTGTAAAGATGAAGATCAGGAACTCAGGCTTGGCTGCAACCACCTTTACGAGCTGAGCTATCTCAGAGACCGGAACTCAGGCTTGGCTGCAACCGCCTTTACGAGCTGAGCTATCTCAGAGACCCCTCTTCCTGAGGAAACAAATGATGATCTCAGAATTTTAAAATGTTTCCTTTTCACCGGGCTCATTCGGGGCAGTAATATAATGTATAATTGGTAAACTAATTGAAAGGCCCCTGTGCTTTCCTGCAGAGGGTGATTACAATGGGATGTGTACAATTGCAATAAAATAATCTCTAAACAGAAACAAAGCAAACCTCAAGATGTCAAGTCCTTTGTTAAGACACTTTCATACAATAAGAAATTGTTTCAGGAAGATATACCAGCTGCAGATTTACAATAATTAAAAATTTCTGATAAATACAAGGGCCCATCAAATACACATAAAAACCATATTCACCCACCATCATCAAACCTAAGAAAAACTATTGAGGTTTTCTTTCATTGTGTAGATAATTTCTTAGCTGTCACATAAATGTTCGGCAGAGCACACCATTTCAGTAGTTACAATATATTATTCAGGATACATGCTTTCTTTTAAGTGTTGGGACGTTATTTTGTTGTATTTATTATCTTATTTATCAACTAAATTTGAAGAAAGCTGATTGCTAGGTACTGCAAAGCAGAATAAGAATTAGTTCTTTTCCTTCTGATTGTATTATTTATTAGGTTAATATATCTCTCACCATCTGAAGAGAAACAAAGAAAATAGATAATAAAGGCACTGTTTCAGAAAGATGGCTCTGGAGAAAAATACACAGTAGACAAGAGATGCAGACCGGTGTATGGGAGACTGAAAAAGAGAAAGACGAGGTGAATGTGTTTAGTTTCCTCTTACCCTCCTCTGCCAAAGGTCAGCCAATAAAAACCGGCAGGCAGAACTCCAGGGAGTGAAGGAGCTGTCTGCTTGTGCAATATTTGCAAAAACTCACCAGGACGTGCCTCATTCTCTGCTAAGATATCAAGGAATGAGGTATCAAATCATAAGTTGAAAAGAACCCATGCCCTTTAAAAGTTAAGGTGAACAATGGCAAGAGAGCATTGGTGTTTGGTGAACCACCTTCGTCTGTTCAGTAAAAAGAAGTTCAGCAGGAGACCAAGGCAGGATTATTTGAAAGAGTCCTAAGGGCATCAAAAAGAGTGTGATGCTTTCCTTCTCTGCCCTTCTTCTCACAGGCTCTGGAGGAAAGTGCGATCGATGGTCTTAGTCTCTTTCTGTAAACCAAATGAGCCATTGGTATAACCAGATTGAAAGTTCAATTTGGTTGCATGGGCTTCATAAACTGACACCTGGACCATCAGAGAAGGCTAAAATGTGCTCTGCTAGGAGGGAAAGGAATATGGATTTCTTTTTTTGTGGTCCATCTGCGAATATTCTATACAAGCAAGATCAGTTAGGCACGACTGGTTCTTGACGTGGCCAAATGACCAATTCAGTCAGTTTAACTGTAGATACAGAAGCAGAGGACTTTATCATTCATTATCTTGTTTGTACTTGTGCGTGTGCATGAGAGAGAGAGAGAGAGAGAGAGAGAGAGAGAGAGAGAGAGAGAGAGAGAGAGAGAGAGAGAGAGAGAGAGAGAGAGCGCTTAATACATATCACTTCATTCAGGCAATAGAAATCGGGTGTCCTCACCTGGAGATCACTCAGGAGGCTTGGGAAATGACCCAGCAGGTAGGGTTGGCCACTATGCTAGTATGAGGACCAGGGCAAACATCCCCAGAACCTGTGCTACAGTTGAAGTACTAGGGATGCGTAGAAAGGAAGGTCCCTGGAGCTTTCTATCCAGACTGTCTAATCAAATCAGTGAGCTCCAGAATCAGTGAGAGATTTTCTCTCAAAAAGATGAAAAAAAGCCTCGGGAAACTACTGGATGGCCCCTACATACATATGCACCCACATATATACAACACCCATACACTTGACTATGTACCCACACACCAAACGGAAAACAGTAAAATAAAGAGCCAATCTCAAGGGAGGAAAGCCAACTTAAACCTTCTACAAGCCAAAGGCCAGAAGTCTGATGGCCACAGCCCTCTTGGGAAAGACATATCTTGCCCCTCTCCCTACTTTCTCTCTGAGCCCCAACTTCATACTAGGGGTATAAGTGAGTGTCAGAAGAACAGAGAAGAATGAAATGTCTGAGCCTTGGAAATAGAAATTTCTTTCTTGTTCTGAAGTGGTCTAGATTCCACACTGAGGTACTAGTATGTCAAGTCAGTCTGGCCATCAACCCAGAAGAGG
This sequence comes from Phyllotis vaccarum, assembly GCA_033318265.1. Classification (NCBI taxonomy): domain Eukaryota; kingdom Metazoa; phylum Chordata; class Mammalia; order Rodentia; family Cricetidae; genus Phyllotis; species Phyllotis vaccarum. Next base: position 3,755,657 of record JARWLC010000014.1, read on the forward strand.
TTAAGTAATGACCCTGCAGCAAGAAGACAGGCATCTGAGGGACAAAGGAAGAGACCTCAAAAATGAGACTTACCTTGCTCCAACCTCTTTGTTGGCTCTTGTAGCCTCTAGATGTTAGGAATATGTTTCTTCTGTTTAAACCACCCAGCCTAAGGCTGTTTGCTATGGCAAACCCAAGAATTAAGCATCACAGTGCTCACTCTTCTCCACAGTGAGAGAAGATTATGGTATATTTTGTGTTTCATGCTAAGGCAAGTGACATTTTCATTTTTGAAGATGTGGAGTAATAGATTGTTTTTTGTATGGCTTTGGTTCCACCTGTATCACTTACCATTGCTATTATCCCCTAGAGCCAACTATGGTTCTATAGAAATCTTAAATATTTCTCTCCCATTCAGTCATGTTCTCACCCTTCCATACCCTCTCCTCTACTGCCCCCCCCCCCCAGCTTACTCAGGAGATCTCATCTATTTTCGCTCCCCAGGGTGACCCATGTGTTCCTCTTAGGGTCCTCCTTGTTACCTAGTTTCTCTGGAGTTTTGGGTTGTAGTCTGGTTATCCTAGAATTCACTTATGAGTGAGTACTCTCTTCCTGCCTGCCCAGCTATTTTACTTCCTTGTTCAACTCTGGAGCTAGGATTAAAGGTGTGAGCTACCACTGCCTGGCTGTTAGGTCTTGAACTCACAGGGATCCAGACAGATCTCCTTCTCCTGAGTGATGGGATTAAAGGTGTGGGTCACCACTCCCTGACCTTTATGGTTCGGCAGTGGGTGATCCTGTCCTCTGATATTCCAGACAAATTTTATTAAATATACAATATATCACCACAGAATATATAGCATGTTTGTATGTCTGTGTTTGGGTTACATCACTCATGATGATATTTTCTAGTTCTATTAATTTGCCTGAAAATTTCATGATGTCATTGTCTTTTTTTTTTTTTTTTAAAGTTGAGTAATACTCCATTCTTTGGTTGAGGGGCATCTAGTACTTTTCTGATCCTGGTTATTATGAATGCTGCTGCTGTGAACATATTTGAGCAAGTGTCCTTGTGGTATGAGCATCCTTTGGGTATATGTCCAAGAGTAATATTATTGGATCTAGAGTAAATCTACAGAGACTACTGAACCAAACTCATGGGAACTCTAGACCAACAGCTGTGGAGGCTGCATGGGACTGAACTAGGCCCTCTGCATGCTGGAGACAGTTGTGTAGCTTGGTCTATTTGAGGGTCCCCTGGCAGTGGGATCAAGATTTATACCTGGTGCATGAGCTGACTTTTGGAGCCCATTACCTATGTTGGAATGCCTTGCTCAGCCTTGATGCAGTGGGGAGGGGCTTGGTCCTCCCTCAACTGAATGTACCAAGGCTTTGTTGACCCCCCATGGGAGGCCTTACCCTTTGGAGGAGAGGATTGGGTTGGGTAAGGGGAGGTGAGATGAGGCTGTGGGAGGAAGAATGGGAAGGAAGAGTGTGGTTGGTATAAAAAAATGAATAAAAAAATTTAAAAAAAATCCTGCAGAAACAATATCTGGTAAAACCTGTGTTTCTTCCTATGTCGTTTTGTTTTTTATTTTAAAAAGTCACAAAAGTTATGAGCTTTCTGTAGAAATCGTGTTTCCAATTCTGATGTGGTGTTTTCTCAGGCTAGCATTCTATAGTGCACACTGGTTCATGATGTTGGGTATCGGCCGTGAACGTCAGCTCCCCATCAGCTGTCAGGATGAGATATAAGGTTAAGTGTATTACATGCATTCCTAACATATTTTTAACTTCCTATGGTGTGTTGAGTGGTGACCACCTCATAAAGGAGGAACAACTATAATTTATCAATTCACACAGCGGTGGTCTAACTCTGCATCTTGATGGCTCACCATTTTGATCGGCTCACATCTTTCCTGATGATGATTTATGAAGAGTCATACTTATCTGCATTTTATCATCTGGGATTTGGGTCAGAAGGGAGGGTCTTCCAAAGAGAGAATGGCAGGAAGGTGAGTCGTGAGCTGGTGGCATCTCTCGAGAAAGAATTGAGTGCGTAGAAGGGAAGGGATGGCAGATGAATGACAGAGTAGTTCAAAGGAGGAACTTTTTTTTTTTTTTTTACAAAAATAAAACCTTAGGGAGGGAACAAATAATAAGCAACAGAGACAGTAATGATTTCAGCAGGATAGGGCATGAAATCAACAAGGTAGAAGAGATATACACAGAGATGAGATTTAAAAAGAGGCAAATAGACCCAAGATGTAAACACAGTTAAAACTGCAATATATATAGTCTTAGCTCAGAAAGAGACCGTGGAGGCAGAAGGGGCCACGAATGTTGCAAGTCAGCTCTGTGATCAATTCCAGAGGAATCTTAATCCTCAAGTATGGAAAGGTCCTAGAAGAAGGCAGAAACTTCTAGGACTTTCTTGATGGTCAACAGGTATAAAGTTAATTCTGGTCTACTTTATACAAGAATAAAGGATGGGAAGTACTGGCGTCTTGGGACCAGCTAGTCGACTGTAACTTGGACAGGAGGTGACAAGGACCCGAATCACAACAACAGTGATGAGTGTAAATAAGGCTAAAAAATTTCTCAGCTGTAAAAGTCACTGCCGGAAGTCAATGCATTTTTGGGTTTTTACCTTATGCATTCATTTTGAGAGAGACTCTGAAACTAAAATATTTTCACAGAATCAGGTTTCTAATGAAGTCTTCTTCCTCAGAAAGATCAGAAAAGAAACAGCCGGCAGTCCTGAGACAAGCTGTGCTTTTCGGGAAGGCTTTGATTAGCATCAGCGAGAGTAAGTTAGGAGTTCTCTCTCTTCAACATTATCTAAAATTTCTCAGTGACTCTACTTTGTTTATTTGTGATTGTTGTGCAACTTTTCAAGAGCAGCTGAAGGGATCAGATATGTTGGGTCCTTTACATTCTGCTTTATGGATCTGGGTCTGGTGTTTATTATAAGATCATAGCAACTGTGTTCTCAGGCCAGAGGGATCTCCAGAGAGCTTTGGTGAGAAGGGAGGAGAGAAAGGACCCCTCACATCCATGCTTTCTAGAAACCCATGGACAAACTGTAATTTCTAGTGTGCATTGTGTAGAAGTTGAGCCAGAATATTGTTCACTTCATCTGTTGCTTAAATTATTTGAAAATAGAAAAACATAAGCTTGAGCTGTCAGGAAGTTAGTTCTCTCTCCCTTTGTGCCTCTGTCTGTCTTTCTGTTTCTCTCTCTCTCTCTCTCTCTCTCCCTCCCTCCCTCTCTCTCTCTCTCTCTCTCTCTCTCTCTCTCTCTCTCTCTCTCTCTCTCTCTCTGTGTGTGTGTGTGTGTAGTCTACTGTCTAACGGAATGACAAAATGCTCACAGAGTATTTCATGCTGATGTTAGTTACTTTGTATTTGTTGTGATTTATCATCTGCTTCCAGCTTTGTGGAATCTGTCTGTAGTTTGGACTCCCTCATATGGATCAATGTCTCGGCTATCTACTCTATGTTAAAGAGTGTGGGGTCCTTGCTGACTCTTCTCTAAGGATTTATACTGCTCCTCCCCAGCTGCTCCTGCACGTGCAACTGTGAGCTTCTATCACATCACTGTTTTTGGCGCCTCTCAGTTCCTGTCTAAATATTTTCAGTAATCTTTTGGCATTGCTCTTCTTCAGCTTTGCCTCAAGCATTAATTCCTCACGAGTGCCACAGAAGAGATACATGCAGCACCGGATTATGCTATCTCATACTTTCTTCCTCATTTGGCATCTCTTAATCTTATGGTGTATGTCTCTCTCTCTCTCTCTCTCTCTCTCTCTCTCTCTCTCTCTCTCTCTCTCTCTCTCTCTCTCTCTCTCTCTGTGTGTGTGTGTGTGTGTGTGTTACAGATGAACTTAGACCCTAGAGGCCCACCCTGGGTACTGCTATGCAGGAATCATATACCCTGCTTTTTAGGGCTCATCAACTCAGTAAGGATGGCTGGAAAATGAGACTCAGGATTTGCTCACCCCTGCCTCTCAGCTCTGGAATATGAGTGCACACCACCATGCCTGTTTTTTTTGCAGGGGTGTTGTAAATTGAACTCAGGGCTTCATTCCTTTGTAGCAAATACTTTTCCAACTGATAACCCTCTGGCCCTTCAATGCTGACTGTTCTCCAAATTTTTTAGACACTTGTAGGAATCACTGGCACAGGGGGATTATATAATCCAGAACCATCACCTGCCTTTCTTTTCTCTTTAGCTACTATGGCCTTCTGGCCTGCTAACATTATCCTTGAAACAAAACTTTCGAACCAGGCCTTTCTTCCTTTAATTCCCGTTGTATTGTTCTTTCCAATGATCTCAGTAGCTGTGTGGTCAACATCTCTCCCTTGAAATCCTGGGCTCTTTCTGTGCCACTGGCCTTCACTTTACTTAAGTTAGCAGTCTGTTCGTAGCAGGCCTCATGTCGTGGTCATGGGTAATAAGACTGTAATTAAAAATCCTAAGCTATTCCCTGGCCAGTGGTCTACTTCCTTGGGATCCTTGCTTCTTCCCAGCTCTGTGTTCCTTATGTAGATTGAGAATTCACTCTTTTAATTCTTATTTAATCATTGCTTCCAGATGTTTTCTTTCTGCCTTGGCAATTATACTGACTTAGTAAGACCACAGCCACGGATCAATATAGCTATCTACCGCTTTCATTTCAAGCAGCCAGCAATCCAGTTTTCACTGCCTTCTGGGTGAAAATTAATGTTCCTAGATAGTTGGCTGGCGACCATCTGTGTCTTCTGTCATCTGTGTACTGCCTGACCATCTTCAAAGTATTCTTTGTCATCCTGGCTTTCATTTCCTATGAAGATGCATGTCCTCTGCCTTTCCAGCTTGTCTAATAACTTCATATATTTACCTTTCTATTTTAAATACATTTTTGAGTCAGCTAGGTAGGAATATCTCTTGTAATGCTTCCCATCTGCTTCTGTCTGCAATGGTGTCTACACCAGTGCTCACTACGTCTTCCATGTCCATGGGAAGAGGAATGTCTTCTTTTGTTTATGGCCATTTCCTTCCTCTGAGCCCTGGGGTTTCTCTGTTTCTAATTACATGTGCTATATATTCATCACCTGTCTCTTGATCATCATTAATCTCTTCATATCTATTTTTTCCCCAGAACATAAAAGCAATCTATTACCTTGAAAAGTGTTCTTAACTTAGTAAATGTCCCTCTAAAACAATACTGCAATATATGTCTTTCTTCATTCACATCAATTGTCTTAAAAGAGTTGTAGACCCACATCCTATTTTCTCCTTGTCCCCCTTTATTCTCCGTATGTTTAATCTCTGTTCAACGGACAACTTTGTGTCCCTCCTGCCCTTGCTACTTAGCATGTGACCAAGTTTCATTTCATTCCTTTTGTTCCTCCCTCCCTCGCCTTCCCTCCCTCCCCCCCTCTCCCTCCCTCCTATCCTTTTAATAACTATTTAAGTTGTCTTTATTTGTTATTTAAAAATATTTATTTCTACTGTGTTCTTGTGTGTGTGTGTGTGTGTGTGTGTGTGTGTGTGTGTGTGTGTGTGTGTGTGTGTATGTGTGCACGCACGTGCATGTGTGACCCTGTACATGTGTTTGTAGGTACTGGCAGGGTCCAGAAGAGAGTATCACATCTTTACCAGCCAGAGTTACAGGCATTTGTGACCCACCATGTGTGGGTATTGGGGTCCTTATGATTGAGCACAAGTGCACTCAGAGGCTGAGCCATCTTTCCAGCTTCCCACCTGTTCCTTAAGTACTGGTGTTTCTGAGGGTATCACCCCTGGCTCTCTGTTTATGTTTTCATCCAGTCATAGACATACTTGGTTCATACTCTGTGATCAACAATCCACTGAAGTTCATTCATCACCTTTTTAGAGGTTGCCTGGGAGATCTTAGAACTTAAATTGCAACCAAACCGTGGTGTTTCATGCATATAATGAAACATTACTCATTCATAGAACTGACTGTGGTTCCCATGCATATTACAACTTCTATGAACCTTGAAATATCTATACGGCAGTGAAATATTGAAATACAGTATTTACATTAAATATTTAGAACAAATCTATGGAAACAAAAAGCAAGCTGGTGGCCAAGAGCTAAGTAAACAGGGACATGTAGATGCTGAGACTTTTTTTCGGGACAAAAGTGCTTAGAATAGAAAGACAGTGGCTGTGCAGCATCATGAATTTACATAATATTGCTGAATTATGTGCTTTGCATTTGTTAATTTTATCTTATGCGATGCTTACCTTAATAAAAAATTTTAATGTGTTTATTACCTGTTGTATTAAGGTTTCCTGGTCCCAGGCGGCTAGAGGTCCAGACCCACAGACTCCTTAGCTGCTCACAGCTGATCAGGCCCCCAGAAATGACTCAGATGCTTATATTAAGTTCAAGTTGTTTGGCCTATGGCTCAGGCACATCGCTAGCTTGTTCACCTTAACTCAACCTATTTTCCACTAATCTGTCTTCCATGGGGCCTGTGGCTCACATGTTTCTTCTTTGGGCCACTGACTTGGTCTGTCTGACTCCACCCTGCTTCTCCTACCTATGCTGTGATTCCCCACCTACTTTTCCTATGGTGCCTGCCATGGGCCAAAACAGCTCCTTTATTTAAAGACTGATATTCACAGCATACAGAAAGACATTCCCACATCAATTACCTGCCCATTACTGCTTATGATCCTCCTTTGGAGGTCTAAATGATTAACATAATTTTAGATTTTTTTTCAAAGTTTTGTTCTTAAGTCAGGTGTATTATTTATTATGTATACGGTGTTCTATCTGCATGTATGCCTACTTGCCAGAAGAGGTATCATATCTCATTATAGATGGCTGTGGGACATCATGTGGTTTCTGGGATTTGAACTAAGGGCCTCTGGAAGCAGCCAGCAGCCACTGCTCTTAACCTCTAAGCCATCTCTCCAGCCCTGGATTATTATTATTATAACATGGTTACTGATTAAATTATTTATTTTAGTTTTCTATTTTTACACATCATTATCATTCCTAAATTCTAGTCCTTATATCCCAGTGTCGTATATTCAGTCTGCGTGCCTCATAGGCATTGGTATCTCAGTGTATTCTAAACAGAATCCATCACTTCTCAGCTTATTCTTATTCTCTTAGCTCCTTCCAGTTTCATTCAACAAGTCCAGCATCAGCCCGTCTCCTTTCTTTCTCCCACATATGACCAGGCTGAGTATATTGTTCCTATCTACATTCTTGATCACACTGCTACTGGCATTGTTCAAGGCATGATTGTTTTCTCTTTGAACTTTTTAATATTGTTGTAATTTAATACTGTACAGTATTACCCAAAAGTGATGGGGGAATATTTAGTATTTATTCTGTATCTTCTTTTACTTTAAATGTTTTACATGTATCTGAAGAAATTATGTTCCAATTTATTATTTTAAATATCAACTTAAAATTGTCACACTCACTTAAAGGCAGCCATGTTGAATTGGCATCTTTAATCCATGACCACTTGTTAGATACCTAGCATTCTAGGGCCCACTGAAGATCTGTGAGATACAGTCTACATTTCACAGAAATTCCCATTTAATTCAGACCCAGACTGATGTTAGTGACCATGACTGGTTGATAAAACTGCAGACCTAACTGGGTATGCTAGTGAACCCCAGTGAAATTCACTGTGAGCCTATACAGTACATTCCAGGCTACTTAGAGTGCATAGGGAGCCCTAAAAAAAATAAACACACAAAATATAAGAAATGCCCCAAAATACCAACATTGTGCACTTCTCCCTTATAAACTATTTCTCTTAACTTTTTAAGACTTAGAATAAGATATTACCATTATGTTTTTGTCAGCGCTCAATCCCATCTTGCCCAATCCCCCATATTTACTAGGTGTTTTCAGCTACTATCCTTCTGATAATAATTTCTATATCAGAAAGGCTTCATTCATTGTATTTTTTCACTGAATGGTGGCTGCTCCTATTTTGAAATCTACACTAAATCTTCCCTCCGTGGTAAGGCTTTCACTGACTCTGTCTGGAAGTCTTCCTGATATAATACTCCCCTTGCTCTTAGTACCATCTTTCATGTTTTGGTTTATATTTTACAACTTGTAAACTTTAATTCATCTTAATTTATGCTTTGTGTACATCTGTCTCTGATAATTTTTCTAGATCTGACATCTGTGAAGATATGGTTTGCTTCACTTCTGTCAGATAACAGATAGGAAGATCATATTTATTAACTGGATAAATGAATCAAAAATTCCGTTTTACATAGTATTATAATATAATCCAAAAGCAAAATCTAAAGTCAGTTACATAAATTTTACAATGGACAAAGAACATATCCAAATTTCATAGTTATTTATATTTAATTGATACTTAAAATTTAATTCCAAATAGTTAAAATTTAAGTATTTGTTTAATCAAGATGTAAATATACTCTCAAGCACACACATATATCATTTCATAATGTCTAGACAAAAAGACAGTTACAAAGAATTAAAAATTTTAAATAAAATTTCTCCCAATGACAACCATACTATTGAAAGAAATAAGATGGTATTACAAATAAAATTAGACTTTTAAGTAAAAAAATCCATTATTGTCTAGGTTTATGTACTGTTGAAACCTAGCAAATTTATGTTTCAGCCTCCACATTAAAGAATACCTTTATATAAACTTTTATGTGAGTATTAAGAAAAAACAATAATTAAAAAACTACTTGAGATATTTGCTGTTGCAGTCTTTTGGATAAGTGTACACATCTTAGAAATGTTCTGTATAATGCAAAATAGTATCACAAAAACGGAATAGAGATCAGGACAAGTCTTGAGAACTCTGTGTTCTCCATGCTACAAAGTAAAAGGCATTATCTCTAATCAGAATGGACTTCTCTGTTGAGAAATTATTTAAAATTTTATAGTGTATTGAGTTGAAAATGCTTCTTTAGTTCTGAAGATTGGGCACTTATGGTTGGCCTTTTCTAACAATCAATTCCTTGAGGTTAGCCTATAAATCCATAAACACCAATTGTTCTGAAGTGTCATCAATTTTAGAAAGAACACTCCAATAATAAGACAATCGCAAATTTAGATTACGTCACTAAAATATATAAAAATGATTACTAGAATAAAAAAGATCATGGAACTAGTGAAGAAAAGAGTGAATGTACATTTCTTTTAAGCTCATGAGTTCATGCTACAAACTACCTGAAACTTCAGTTAGTAAAACCAACTTGTAATTGAAAATCACATTTTTCAATAAATGAATTAACCTTATACCAACCTGTCACTTGGTGGTGATATTCCCAGAGCATTAAATGTAGGGGTTATACTGTCAATGTATTGCTTGGTTTGAGCAACCCGGGTCAGTGGATCTCTGCCTTTTGACAAGTGGTGACTTTCTGTAACAGTCTCCATCTTGGGTAAAAAATAGTGTCCCTTTATAGAGAGTTGAGAGCTACACTTCTCTGTCTATATGAGGATAAATACATAGATATGCAGCTAGAGATTGTGTATTAGGAAAGTGCTAGCAGTGATTTCTCCTTGTAGGCTCCGTGGTCTCATCGGGTGTGTGTAGCTGGCTAAATTTATGGTGCCAGTCATGATTCTCTTCTATTGAGAAAGCCTTCAGTCAAATTGGGTGACTGTTACTCTCAAAATGGAAATGCCATTCTGACACCTTTAGGAATATATTGCTGGGCTAATAGTTGATGTGATCCGTTGGTTTCATAGTGTGTTGGGCTAAATCAAATTGGCTCCCATAGGCTCATTGTTTAGTGCCAGTATTTGAAAGAATTAGTACTTGTAGTCTTGTTGGAGTAGGTGTGGCCTTGATGGAGGAAGTGTATCACTGGGGGTGGGCTTTAAAATTTCAGAAGCTCAAACCAGACCCAGATGACTAAACTCTCTACCCGCTGCCTGTGGATTGGGATGTAAAACTCACATCCACTTTCCAGCACCATATCTGCCCTTCTGCCACTGTGATGACAATGATTAAACCTCTGAAGTGTAAGGGACTCCCGATTAAATGCCTTCCTTTATAAAAGTTGGTGTGGTCATGGTGTCCCCTGACTGGAAACCCTAACTGAGACACACAGCTAGCCCAGACTATTGGTCACTTTCCCTCTTGGTAGCTTACATGGCCACTTCAAAAACTCAGAGAGATAGTTCCCAGTGAAGAGTCTTCTAGGTCTGGACCTCTGAATCCTTTCTCCAAAGTACATAGTTTCTATAGCAATAGGGCCACACCTTCTTTCTCTAGGAGCACAGAAGGCAGCAGCAAAGGAATGTATTGTGTGAGCTTTAGTGTGTGCGCGGAGGTGTCTCTTGGACTCCCTTAACTAACAAGATGCTGAATTTTCTGAGGAGCAACTTGCTATTAGCCAGCTTGGCTCCTGCTACCGGAGCAGGAGGACATACAGCCAACAGAAGAGCTAAAAACAGACAAACAAAAGATCTTCAAGAAGAGGTTTTTGACAGTTCAACCACCTGAAGCTGTTTCCTACCTGCTATACAAAGCCAGATGTGTGCAACATTGACCATCATGTAAGCCTTTCATAGTTAATGATGTTTGTTGATAAAGAGCAGGCATAGTTTAGTTAATATTACCAGCTACAACCAGTTAATTATAACAATTGTAACCAGCAGAATATTCAGAGTATGCATGTCTCAATTTCTTCTGAGTAGTATTGTGTTACATGGTTAGGGAAGTTAAAAGTTGGAAGACAAAAGGCAAGACTGTCTACTCAGCTGACCTTAGAGATATTAAAATGGAAAATCCTAGAGAGGCCGGGGATCTCATGGGCCTCTTAGAATGGAAGAATAAGGAGATTGTGTGCTGTAGTGAGACACAGTGACTGTTGCTGGCTTTGAAGATGGAAGCAGGTCGCAAGCCAATGAATTCTCTACCTCCAGAGCATGGGAAAGTCAAGGAAACAGATATTTGGGGGGGTGAAGCTTTCAGAAGAAATGCAATCATGTTGATGTCAGTTTTCCCTTCATAACCTATTTCTAACTTCCAATCTGGAAAGAAAAGGATAGTGTAACATTTTTGGTTTCTGCCACTAAATTTAAGATTAATATGTTATTTCATCAACATAGATCTACACATGGGGACATTTTACAAGTTCATATCACATCAATATTTTCGGTTAACATTAAAAAATGCTATATTTTTACTGCCTTCTATTCATAAATATCTAAATTAATAAAGTCTTTGAATCTCAACTTCATAGGTTTGAATCTTGCCCGGTGAGGACAAGGATACAATATAGAGATAGACTGCTTAGAATGCATGCTGTCCTGCATTTGATCCCCAGCAATAAAAAAAAAAAGTCTTTTTTTTCCCATCTCAGAGAATATAAACCTGCCATATAGCCTCAGCTAACTGGTTTTCAAAATGGCACCACAGGAAGTTCTGACTCACAAAGATCACATGAGACAATGCATGGAAAAGAAACTGCCCATCTCACTGTAAAAAGAGTGGAAACCATAATTATAAACTATTAATTTTATGATTTTAGCTTTTCAGTCTATCTAAAATCTGCTACCTACTCTCTGCCTAAAGAGTAGGTCCTCTAACAATCACAGCCTGTGCCGACCATAATGCAATTACCGTGGTTAGCCTTAGATTTCCAGAGGGCTGACTAGTATGCATCTAGTGTGCACTGTTTCGGTTCTGATAGAACCCACTATATGTCTCTGTAATGCACAGGTGCCAAATCTGCTTGTCAGTCTCTGTCCATATTCATTTTCACAAAAATTAAAGCTCAACATTAATGTCTCATTAAGATTTTCCTATGTTCTTACCTTCTTTCATAGAATCTTGCTGAAACCCAAATAACACATCTGAAAGAAGGAAAAACTAAAATTCCTGAAAGCCTACAGAATTTTATTACTTTTGTGGTTACAGTGTTTTTCACCTTCAGACAGAAGAAACTGTTGGCATATCTGCTTTTATTCATTTATTTACTTATCCTTATGTACTTAGCTATGTGCTGACAAATAGAATATACTCTAAGATTTCTATGCATTCAACCTAGTTGTTTAAAATCAGATTTTTATATCAAATGGATTTGCATTCCATGACAACATAATGTGATAATTTACTAGAGGTATAGAAAAGTCATACCATTTTTATTTAAGTTATTTATTAAATGTTCTTTTCATCAATTTTCAAAAGTATAAATGTAACAAGATTATATTTTCACAGGGCCTAAAGCTATAATGAAATTTCAAGTATGTGAAATACGTCATGCCTATAAACACTTAAAATCATATTCCCATTATTTTTTGCCTTGTTCAGTTTACCATTTAATTTTTATTCCTTCTAATAAATTATTTATTGATGGGTAAATTTCTGAAACAAAAAGAATTTAGAAAAGTCCACGCTGAGTGTAAATGCCTTCTACCTTAGCTTTGTATGTCTTATCCCATCACTTCTTTCTGTGAATCTCATGTAAATTAACCTGAAAATTATGATTTAAAAAAAATCTATTTAAGGTAAGCCAGAAACAATTTAAAAACAAAGGCTGCCTTCAAGAAGACACATGAGTGGGTAGTCAGGTCAGACATGGCTGGTGCAAGCACACAGACCATGTGGTGACCAGTAGGATGAGGAACCAACAGCAGTGTGCCTCAGCTGCGAATTTTTCCTCAGAGTCATTTTGAGGGCACTTTCCAAGGACCCTATGTCCACATTTATCAGTTTTCCAAGAAAATAACATTTTGAAATTCTATGCTTTTTTTTTTTTTTTTTTTTAATGAAAGAGTGTTGATCAAACAGGCCATGTGTCTGTCAGAAGTCAAACTATAATGTCTGAGGAATGGTAGAAAAACTAAAAATATGCCATTTGAAAAGATTTGTAGTAGAGGAAAAAAAAGCATGCCAGCTATCCATAAATATTTGAAACATTGTCGTTTAAGCTATATGACAGTCCTGAGGTACCAAATTTCAGATGTGGGTTTTAGTACTGAATAAAATTTCAGTAACAAAAAAGTGCTCAACATTAGGATTGCTTCTATGGATGTTTGGTGACCGACATCTTTGCACTTAGATTGAGTCCATCATAAGCGATGCTTTTGAAATTGTGAGGCCCATGTTCTAAATCATCTGTCAGCGGGGTTCCTGACCTAATGAATGTGCATTAAATATCTTCAACTTGAGACAATTACATCCGCATTTCAAGACATTGTCAATAAAGACCCGTGATTCTCATAGAAGAGTTCATTACCAGCTCTCCCAGTTTTGAAAGTAGTCTGCTGTCTTACAAAAAAGAGACATATTAGGGAGAAGATGGGAAATTTGGAATCCCTGTGCACTGGTGATAAGAATGTAAAGTGGAGCAGTTACCATGAAACTCTGGAAGTTTCTCAACAAACTAAGCTGCTGATCTTCTCATCCCATTTCTGCGTGTGTCTGTTAAAGTATCAGAACCAGGAACAGAGCAGATACATCTATATTCACTGTAGAATTATTCATGCTAGCCAGAAGATAAAATCATCCCAAAATATACCAGTGGAATAAATAAATATTGTATATTTAAAATTACTTGTGGTGCTAGAACACAGACGTTATAGAGACACAATGTTGGATGGTGATTGCTTTGGGTTGAGGATGGAGGAAGATGGAGAATTATGTGATATTAAAAAAATGTCTGGGAAAAAATAGAGAAAAAATTTAAACAACAGTGATAATTATGTAATAAAATAGATGCCTTTCATAGCTTTTGATCCATTGTTCTACTGTGTATCTAAGCTTGACCTCCAACTCATGAGTCTCCTACTTCAGGCTTCTGAGTGCTGGGATTCCTCAACGTGTGCCTTCATGCCTGCATAACAATATCAGTGCCCCTGAAACAGGCATTCACAAAATAAATATGGGAAATTTTATGTTATTTGTGTCTGAATAACACAATTATCTAAGAAGCTCATTGTCTAGATGTTTTTACTTTCAAAATTTGAGATTTAAATTATAAGCCATTTTAAATAACATAAAATATATTTTTAATAAAAATAGTTTATTTATTCAACATGTCAGTTTCTAAATATTAGTTTCTAGTGCCACTCATTTCCCAAGCTGGAAACCTAAGAGTAATGTTAACATGCTTTCTATTTTCTTTCATTTTAATCTGTAAGTGGTGCCTGATGCCTACTTGCGCATTCTGAGTACCTCTCCAACCTTATGCCTTTTTCTGTTTCATAGACAATTCCCTGCTCAGGTCACCAGCAATTCTTTCTTGAATTTTTGTAGTAAACTTTAATTGGGCTCTTTAGTCTCATTTCACTCTGATAAATTTTTAAAGTGTAGTCATGGCAATCTTTATAATATACCCTTCCTCATTTAGCTTTTAATTCATCCCATGGGACTTTAATAAAGCTGATATCACTAAAGGATAAAAGAAAGAATCCTGACTTTTAATGCAGTGTCCACTTTCTCATGTCTTGTTTCTCTACCTTCCTCACGTGTGCTTTCAATCAGTGGTGTTTCTCTATGAAAATACCTTCCTGTGTAGTATGGGTAAATGAGCAGGAGAGACAGGCCCATGTCATCACAGGGAGTGGCATCTAGTATGGGATAGTGACATTTTAAACTGCCCTTCAAGTATTTATGTTTAGAGTCGTATTAGTGTTGCTCTCAGCCTCCGTAAGAGAAGATTTGTTTTTGGAGCAGGCAGAGACAGGGTGGGGGAAGACGTCCTCATAAGGAACAAAGGACTGAGAATAAGTGGCTGTTAAGACCCCAGTGCTAAGTGAGACATGTATATCACCCCTTTCAGTTTACTGGGGAGACAAAAGGGAGGAGAGAAAGCTAGAGCCAGAGGATGGGGGAAGTGTTCTGAAATCAGTCATATGGCTGTCATACTTGCAAACTCACATAAGTCTTGCTGAAGACTGGACCCAACATTCTATCATGGATGGGAGAGAAGACATATTAATGGTTGTGCATCCCTCAAGTTCCTATAGTGTCATATATCTCAACAGGGTAGACATTTGTAAGTTTATCTTACTCAAGAAAGTAACTCCACCCATAGTTGTGCAAGTAACCAAAGACACACACACACAAGCACACACACACACACACACACACACACACACACACACACACACGTGTGCATTCAGGCACACACACAGGCACACACACAACACAGAAGCACACACAGGCACACACAAATACACACAAAGGCACACACATACATATGTATGCATGCATGCAGGCATACACATACAGGCACACACAGATACACACAAGCACACACAAACACTAACGAACACAAACACACACACAGGCACACACACACACACAGGCACACACACACACACACACACACACACACACACACAGGCACACACATGAAAGAGAGGCAAGAAAGCAGGAGGGTGACTTGTTGTGAAGGACAAAGCTTTCCATGCTTGGGACAGGATGATAAAAAGATAATGGGCAGATATAATTGAAATACATTAAGTGTGAAAGTGTGAAAAATGAAGAATACAAATTATTATATAATACAGTGATGAGTGGCAGGCAGGACAGATCCAGGATTATATGAGATTAAAACATTCTGTAGGGTTGGAATTACCTCAGGAAGGGGATCATTGTTTGGACTTTAAGATTGACTGTTGTTTCAGTTATATAGAGTAGGGAAGAGAGATTTCAACTAGGGAGCAGCATGAGCTATCACCTAAGCAAGATAAAAGATAGAGCATGCGATGAACTAAACACAGTGTGAGCCGGGCACAGTGACGAACAAGTGGGAGCCCTAAGTCTGACGGGCAGCTGGGATCTAGCTCTTAACCTCCAGTCACTCTTTCTTTCTCGTGTTTAGTCTGCCTCATTGTTACCCTCTCTTCCCTTGCTCATTGTACACTGTGATTCTGTCTGTTGGGAATCCTAATCTCCTAACTTGGTCCATCCTGGAGAATCCATCAAAGCCCTTCTGGCTGGTACACAGTGTGGTACTGCTTGAGTCTTGTAAACTCTCCATGGCATGTTCCTCACCGGAAAGCTGAGCTTTATGACCGGAACACTAATGCCTTTAGGAAAGGAACAAGGTCTCGTTCATCTCCAAGTTTCTAGCACTGCTTTAACTTACTGATCTTTCATACCAACAAGCTACTAAAAAGAGTACCTAGAGGCACGGAGCTCGGCTGACATTACCTTTAAGAAGTCTGAGGTTTATTACTGAAAATGATTTTGATGGAGAGCAATTGGCTTCCTAGTTTCCCAAAGACCAGGGTGCTCAAGGGCAGCATATTAAAATAGATAGATAGATAAATAAATAAATAAAATGCTTTTGAATAACACTATGAGAATAAACATATATTAAAGATAAATCACATTTTCTCAAAGGTCATGTTTGTATCGCCACTTCTAACCCATTCTTCAGTTAACAGCCCTGCAAAGAGAAAGGTGTCAAATCTTTGGAAGAAATTTTGAAAAAAGAATTTTGTTAACATTCTCCAACTAGAGCATGTCAGAATATTGAAATAAAAACATTATTAGCCTTATTCTCTCTCTCTTTTTTTCTTGAAGTGATTTTGTTTTTGTTTTTAATTTTCAAGTAAAAATAGACATATGTAGGCTACATATCATGTTTTGGCATTCAGACACTCTGAAGCAGTCATACAGTTTTTCATACGGACCCCTCATATGTACATCATTGTCTACACATTTTGTCACAATACTTAAAACTACCCTTTACAGTTTTCATTGTATTATATATTATTATTCAATAAAGTCATCACAATATCATAGGACCTTTGCAGCATATTCTTTCTAGCTAAAGTTTACTATTCCTTGACACAATATCCAGCTGCAAAGCCCTCTTTCTTTTAAATGAAGCATTTATCATTATGTATTTATATCAATCTTTTATCAAATATGCTTTGATTTTTATCTTTTCTATATGAAATTTATTGTTGACCATATAGCCAGAATGTCAATAATATCATGTCTTCACAGGTCATGCTTTTGCCACGAATGTACTCACAGTTGAATATTTTACATTTCTAATGTAGATTGTCCAAATCTACTGATGCTTTTTCTTGTATTCAGTTTCCTTGGATTTTTGCCTTTCTTGTGAAAACTCTGTATCTTATATTTTGATTGAGGAGATGTAATTATGTGATAATGATGGAATTCCATGGAACAGAAATAATAGACAGATCTCCAAGTATATTTCTGCATTTCTTTTATTATTAGCTACAGAGAAGTCAGCCAACAAAGTAAATGGTAGAAGTGCCCCATGCCTTAGGAATCATCATTGTAGGCTTTTTTTTTTTCTGGAGAGGCAACTTTAATATTAATCTTAATGTTCCTATAATGCCATAGTAAAGTTATCCTTAGATACTATCCAGAGATTTTTGTCATGGACATTTTATTTCCTGCAATTTCTTTGAACAATGGAGCTAAAATTGTACAAGTACTTTGGGAAATGACAATCTGTAAATTTCTTTACATTATATATGCACATCAGGTGAAACTCGAATTAGTAGTGACATAATGTCTCTGCTAAGATAGTTATGAGTACAACTTGGATTAAAGTTCAGCTTTTCCCTCCCAGTTGTGACCACAAGCCTCATATTCTTGTAGAAAAAGACAGATAGGTATGCACGCAACCATCTGTGAAGTCTCTCAATTACTAATATACTGTATAGGAAACAGATGGCTGAGTTAATGCTGAGAATTAAGTAAGCTTAGGTTTAATATCACTTTTTATAACTTTAAAATATACCAGCGAAAATCAGTTTTACTGGCATTTAAGAAAGATATTAAAATAATCCACCTGCAATACCATATGAGGCTTGGACGATATTCTGTTTAATAGTTCTAAGTGGCAAGTCATAGAGTTGTAATGAGTGCATATAATGAGGGTAGATTTCAATAAAATGTTTGGCAAGGACTTTATTTTACTTATGGAAAAATAAATCAGATACCTAAATACTAAACTTTGTTTAGATGTATTTCATAACTTATTTAATTAGTAGCTAACACACTCTTTGGGCTGATTAGTTTAAAGAGAATGGAGAAGACATTCATATTCTCCTCTCAATCCTGCCCCATTTATGCTGTCTTGGGGTTTCTACTGCTATGATAAGACACTGTGATCAAAGTCGACCTGGGAATTGTGTTAGTCAGTGGTCTATAGTTGTGAAGAGACACCATGACCATAGCAAGTCTTATCAAGGAGAACATTTCATCAGGGATGGCTTATAGGTTAACAGATTTAGACTATTATCATCATGACAGGAAACATGGAGGTGTGCAGGTAGCCATGATGCTGGAGAAAAAGTTGAGAGTTTTCCATCCCATCTGCAGGCATCAGGGAGATAGAGAGGGGCACGGGGACTCCTCTGGGCTTCTGAAATCTCAATGCCCACCCCTACAGACACACTTCCTCCAACAAGGTCACACCCACTCCAACAAAGCCACACCTCCTCATTCTAATGCCACTTTTAAATATTGAAATATATGAGCCAGTGTGGGCCATACTTATTCAAACCACCACAGAGACAAAGGGGTTTATTTCATCTTATGGCTTATAGTTTATCATCCAGGGAAGTAAGAATAGAAGCTCAAACAACTCAGAGGTAGGAACAGATGAAAAGGCCGTGGAGGGGTACTGCTCACTGTCTTGTTCTCATGGGTTTCTCAGCCCCCTTCCTTACAGCATCTAGAACTCTGGGGAGGGGACCCTGCCCATAATGAGCTGGACTCTCCTACCCCTATCATTAACCAAGAAAACGCACCACAGCTTCCTCATAGGTCAAACTATTAGGGGCATTTTCTCAAGTGAGTTCCCCCTTTTCCCAGTGAGCTTGTGTCAAGGTGACATAAAATGGGTCAACACGAAGACTTTCATCAGTAACCACAAAGAAAACACAAATCTCCAGTTAGAAAACATTTTTTAATGGCACAGAACTTGAGTGCGTTGTGAATCATTTAAAATTTAGAACATGGGTTTAACAGTATTTGATAGATTGTAGTTTATCAATTACTGATTTGAAATTCAGCAGATATAAATGTAAGGCCCTAATTATGAGTAGAAAATAAAGGGTTAAAGAATAAACGATAGCAACACAATCAAGCTCAGGCTAGGAAGTCTAGTGATGACACGTGTATGCCCATCATCAGGCTAAAGTGGAATAAAACATGGCGGGCTGGAGGTTATCTATCACATTGTATTCAAACACTGAAGGATGTTATGAGGTGAGAGAAGAAGGCAGCCTGGTGATGTGAGAAGGAGTTAGGCTTTAGGATTAGGAGTACAGAACGTGGGTCATAGGCTTGGAGTAAGCAGTTCCGCTGTTTACAGTCAGTGTTTGATATCCACTTGTTATTTATTTTCCTTATGTTTTTATGTAAATTCATCTTTCTCTTTCTATTATCCTCTCCTATCCCGCTTACACCCCCTGTTTCTTTTATTCCCAATCAATTATATTGTCTGTTGTCCACCTTTTATTCCCCATGACTTTTAATTTTCTGTTTTCTCTTACATAAGCATACATATTTTCTTCCATATTTCCCCAAAAGTGGTGTTTAAGAACTCTGGTCTTCAGATAGTAGATGGGTTCTCTTGTCAATGTGGGCTTATCGTCATGTTCCAAAATGCTCTTGTTGATGGACAGTAGCTTGGGATTGGCATTTCTAGGTATTATTAAATGGCACAATTTATGGTAAAATGGAGTGAGGAAATGCAAATACTCAAGTCATTAAAATGCTACTAAAGTCCTTATTGTGTTGAGAAGAGAAACTACCCATCCACACCCACCAAGTTTTTAAATATTTTAGTACAATTGAACAAGTACACAGTAATCTGTAAGGTTACAATGTTGAATACTAGTTATTCATTTCTATTAAAAATAAAATAGTTGATAATTTATATTAAGATAAAATAGTCCTTTAGATAACAATATACTAACAATTATAGGTGAAATTGATTGTGTCTGTTCAAAGAGTTTTTCAAACCTGAATTTGTGTGTTTGTTTTGACAAATGAGAGTAATTAAGGGCTTTGATTTTAGTTCAGTAGAATTTACATTTTGTTAGTAGATCATGGCATTCTATAATATATAAATGAGATATTTTTAGGTTTTCTTAAAATTTAAAGTGGAGAGCATTAGAACTATTTTTCAGGTAGATTAATTTTATAGATTTATCAAATTTATATATCTATGCTTATTTTCAACTATATTTAACAAATTTATATACTCTAATGGTTTATCATCTTATGTTTGATAAAAGGATGCATGGCATAATTTTTAAATCAGATAGACATATCTCCAACATTCCTCTTCATGGGGAAAACATTCAACCTCTTTCTCTTGCTTTTCTTTAGGTGTATAATGTTTTGCTAAGATCTTCAGTCAGCTCACCATGAAGCAGTGATTCAGAATTTCTTATTAATGTCTAACCACAAGTCAGTGTTCATGGATAATGCTTCCAGCAAGCTTTTCTCCATCATCTTCTCAACCCCTCTCCTTTCTTCTTCATTTCATTCTTTTTTCACATTGTAGAAGTTTGTGGCTCAGCTTAGTTTCATTCCTACTTCTACCCTTCCTAGCCTCAGATGATCATTTCACTCTCAAGTGCTCCAAGGTTAACATTTCAGATCCCACAGACCAGTGAAATTCTTTGCATAAAATAGAACTTTACCCATGTGGCTTTTGTTTCTGTGTCCAGCTTGTTTCACGTAACATGGTGACTTTCTGTTCATCCAAAATGACAGGATTTCATACTAGTTTTCAAAAAGCAGTATCCTGTTGTATATGGCTCCATTGTCTTTTGTCTTAAGTGACAGAAAATATCATGGTGGTGCAAGAATGTGGTCGATGAATCTCAACTCTATGGTGGTAAGGAAATAAAACGTGATCTGGGAGTATGCTAAGAACACAATATCATTCAAGGGCCCAGTTTCTCCTATAACCTAGTCCCTCCAACCAGGCCCCATTTCCCAAAGTGACATCAAAGTGTGCATCCTTCAATAGATTGCTTGATAATGTCAGTGCCTTCTCTTAATGGTTAGTCTATCACCTGGGGACCAAAACTTCCATTCTACCTCTAGTACCCAAATGTTTACATTCATTTCTGGAATCCCTGAAGTTCCAACATTTTAAAAAAAAGTGCATGTTCAAAGTTTCTTTGGAGACCGAGGATGTATTCTCAGCCCTGCGATTTCCCTTACTGCCCCCCAATAAACAAGCTTCATGTTTCCAATATTATAGTAGTAAAATGCCAATATTCCAATTCTACAGCAAGAATTTGGCATAGAAAGGAGGGTGACACCAAGCAAGATTGATACCCAACAGGACAAGCACTACATCTTGTAGTTTTATGTCTAGCATCTCTGGGCTATGTGATGGTGTAATGTGAGCTTCAGTGGGTTTAAGCATTCTCTCTCCATGACTTTCTGGCTGTAGTTTACACGGACTGCCTCTGATTCTGGTTTCACTCGATGCCTAATGCCTTCTTTGGCTGGCATTTCATCTTCCTGACATTTCTACATTTTTGTGTTCTTTATTGCAGGTTTTTGGCTTATTCACACATCACTTTGTCAGAGGACATATGCCAGAAATCTGACCCTGTTATATGCTGTCTGTCTCCCCAGACTTCACTTTGCAATCTGGGTGTAAGCCCCGATGGCTCTGTATCTGCTGCGTAAGAGAAAAACGAAATCGCAAGAGGGAGGTGGTTGTCTACCACCAGCTTAGCAGTAGGTGGAACACTAAAACCATGGATGTAGTGGCCTCCATGCCTCTGGAATTGCAGAGTAAGGGAAAACACTTGTGTGGTGCTGTGAGATCAGAGTGTTCAAGCCCCTTTCTCTTTTCTCAAGGCAGTCTTTTAAATAAGTTACATTTTTACAACCCAGAGTTCATGAGTTTGGTGATTTCTGAGATGCCTTCAAGTAATATATTTTTTTTTTGTTATTATGTTAGTACAAAAGTGTTTGGCTGTTTTTATTGGTGATATTCTTACACACCATGACTTCTTTACTGTATACTGGCTACAAGTTGTTCGCATCTTATATTTGGGACTTTTTTCAGTTTTGATGCAGGAGGCAGCACTACCTACACCGTTTCACTATGGCATAGTATGCCAAGTGCTGGGATGATGCCCAGAAATTTTCTATATTAATTAGTTCATCATCTTTTAACTCCTCTGCCCCCATAGTTTCAGTGCATGGACAAACCACAAACATTGTCTTTGCCAGTGAATAATATGAACGATCTCTGGTTCAATTCCAAACAGTCTCCATTCCAATTGGAAATCTCATAAACACAATCTTACTGTTTACGTTCCATCCCAATTTTTATCAGTAAAAATCCTTGTAAAATATTTTCTCCCATTATGTCGGTTGTTTCTTCACTGTGCTGATTATTTTCTTACTACATGGAGACCATTCAGTTAGATTATCAGAGGTAATCTCAACAATCGATTTTCATTCGATTTCTTCTGCTTTAAGATCCTTATCTAGATACCTTGAATCTTAGAAGATTGTCTCTCTGCTTTGACTTCCTTATTCATGAAGAAGCTAGTTTAGCTCTTTCCACATAGCATGTACAAATGTTTCAAGAAACAGCACATTCTAATTCTCAGGCAGCTTATATCTCTACAGTATCATTTCTGCTCTCGCTGCTTATAGAAACACAAGTTGTGTATAACCAAGGTCAGAGCCCACTTTAGAGAGTGACACCTTTTATGCATGTTATAAGTTTGTGTGTGTGTGTGTGTGTGTGTGTGAGTGTCTCGACTCTAGCCTACCCCATTAAATGAAAGATGTATTTATAATTTCTTTCATATTTTAAAATGATTTTCTAGATGCCTTAAAATCATTTTGAAACTGGACTTTTAGAAGTCTTCTCTCAAGGTGAGAGGATAGAATAGGGTCTGCCTTGGCTATTTCATAAATTTTAATAAAAATAATTCTATTATCTCCAATGGGACATTTACTCTGGGATTACTTTCTGCTCTTATGGTTGTTGTAGGAAGACTTTTTTTGTGCACTATAAAGATGTGTCTTTTGATTGGTTTAATAAAGAGCTGAATGGCCAATAGCTAGGCAGGAGAGCATGGGCAGGTCTTCTGGAAAGAGATTGGAACTCTGGGGAAGAGAGAGGTGGTGGTCTCCAGGAAGACATGGAACAAATCAGACATACAGTACGGAGGAGCAGTAACAGACCGTGAGGTAGAACACAGATGAACACAAATGGGTTAAGTTTTAAGAGCTAGTTGGGAACAAGCTTAAACTAAGGCAAAGTTTCCACAATTAAAAAGAAATCTCCATGTCCTTATTTGGGAGCTGGGAGTGCAGAGAAAGTCCTACCACAGGTGGTGTTTTCCTCCCATGTGGATGTGAAGATATGAAGTAGCTCTTTCATATTTAAGCCTATCAATTCTAGCTTCTCAACATTCTTCCGAGGTTTACCTGAAAATGTAGTTCTCTCTTTAATACTCATTACCTAATCCCAGGCTCTATCATTTTTCTATTATAAAATGATTTATATTTTAAACATTCTTCTTAGAAACCTTAGTATCTCTGTAACATATATATATATATATATATATACATAAATTTAACAGATAATTTATTTAATTTCTTCCACATGCATGGATATCATTTCTTTCAAAGCCACTTTTACTTTCTTCATTTATTTCCTTGTTAACATTTTAACCTTTAATACTATTTTCCTTATATGTGGTACAGCCTGTGCCTCTTATCTAGCCCCCAAACTCCCCATGGTTAATTTGTGTAGATGTTTGTGTGTGGCACTCATGAAAACAGTAGTTTTGGAGACAGTCCTTTGAGATATGAAAAACGGAAAAGGAAGTAGTCCAGTCACTGATAACCACAGCATCAAATTGGAGTCATTGATGATAGAATTAATCTTAACCCAAACAAGACTTCAAAGGTTCAAAATTTAATAAGCTCTTCTAGTTATCATGTCCCACATTTAAAATTTCTACCATTATAATTTGAGACAAATATAATAATTTAATGCTTTTACAATGACACATCTCAAATTTAAACTGTACAGTTTAAACAAAGCACCAATTATTATAAAAACGACATTCTGCTATGATTAAATGATATATAGCTTCAGCTAACATCTACCTGGTACGAACAGAACTCCTTCTGAATTGTACCCCTGCTGTCTAGCATTTCTACAATATTCTGACTATAATTAAAGATTATTATGCAAATGGATTGCATGAGATATGAGGCTGAATTACTACATAAAGTTTTTTATTTACACTGGGTTTATGGCAAATTCATTACAATGCTCAATTTTTTTCACATTACCCATGTAAATAAATCATATCACAGTGGTAGGTTGAGAATTACCAGAATGAAATATTGCATTAAAATAACATAATTCATGGAAAAATCACAGGTTTATGGTTCATGGCCTAAGTGTGTTAAAAAAAAAAAAAAAACAACATTAACCATTCTAACACTAACATATTTTTAATCAGAGGAGGCTCTGTTCCTTCCTCTATGATCATGTTAACTTGACCAGGGATGGGAGATTTTATTTTATTTTTTCTAAAGAAACAGCAAATAGCAGAGATCTGAAGAAACATTAGGAGTTACCTAAATGAAACTAGTCAGACAACATTCCAGACAAATGCAAGGCAGAATGCAGAGTGCCAGTGACCAGGAATTGACAGCAGAGCCCTGGGATTGCAGTGGTGAGGAAGGGGGTGAGCTGCACGGGATGATCTGAGTGCAAGGAAACTGCAGAGAGAGATATACTATGGAAAGGGCTTGAAGAAACAATGCTAAACACAGAGGTCATGTTAAAAAATGTTAGTCTCAACCCCGTTACCACTCAAGTCCACAACCAGGACTGTGAAGTAGCCCACTCCAACACCCACTACATCTCTGAAGTGCTGGAACATGTGAGTGGGACAAATGTACAGATTCAAAGCTAGGGATCCATGCCACAGGACAGCAACAGGATATTCAAGAATAGTCCTAGTGAGGGCTCAGTATCGAGGGTGTAGCAAGAGTCAAAGACCTGGAACCAGATCAATGACTCATTGCGATGAAAACTTACATGTAAAGACATACGGACTAAAAGTATACTGTGTGATCTGCTGGGCCACACTAAAGCTTCTATGCCACGATTTTTAAAAAATTGTTTTGTCTTTTGGTTTTGCTTTTCTTTGTGGGGAGAGGGTAGACAGAAGATGAATGGGTAATAGGGAGCCATGATGTGAAATCCACAGAGAATCAGTAAAAAGTTTTTTAAAAAGGAAAAGAAAGCAATTTTGGTCTCTGTACTATGAGTCTACACAATTCGGATTATATTTTGAGATAGTCGTTATGAGGTGCAGTGCAGGACAATGGAAGGGTGCTGTGTACCTGACAGTTGTTATTCACCTCTCCTTGAGCCAGTCTTCCTTCTGGTCCTCAGGCCAGCCAGTGTGGCCTCACTCTCACCAATTAGTTCTATTTTTTGTCATTTACCGGGAATTTAATTGTGAGGCTCAACTGTGGCAACTGGCCCCGCATCGTACTTTCTGGCTTTCCCAATTAAGCCTGGATTTCCATGAATTTGAAGAGAATATGGGATCTGGCTTGTCAAGCTGAGGCCAAAGTTGTCTGGTATTGCTATCCTACAGTCTGAGGTTATCTCTATGAAATCACCTTAGCATTAGATGACAGAAGGGACCAACTGAACAAGTCATCTCCCCCACCCCCAGACGTTTCATTGCCTGTGTCTTTCTGTATCCCGAGATGTTTCCAGTAGTGAACATCAGTTCTATTTGGGGCCCATGGAGATACACTATCAGCACACTAATTTGTCACACTACATTGCATTTTGTGTTTCTTACTAGGCTTTGTCTTTACTCTTTCTCACCTAGGATTCTAAGACAGCTGTCTAAAATTAAACATTGGTGTTAATCTCTTCTAAGTTTCCAATAGGAGGACAAAGAATCTTCACAGCAATATGTGTGACAGGACAATGGGATTGCCAGTCTCCAAAGGCAAAGCCCAACAAACTAGGTTATTTAAAACAATAGACACGTATCCTTTTTCTTTCTAGTGGCGGGGACAGAGGTTCCAGTTTCCCGTCAAGTGCTTAAGCACCGCGCTGTATCCCTAATCTGTAAAACAAAAGAAGTTTATTAATTAATAAGTGTGGGAGTTTCAAGCCTGAAATGAAGCTGTGGGTGATATCATTCTCTCTCCCCTTTTCTCTCTTCCTCTCTTGTAGGGAAAAATAATCCTGCCTTGCTCCTTTCTTGTTTCTAGGAGTTGCCTGCATCCTGCACTTTCCTAAGCCTCATAGACAGATGTACCTTCAGACTGTCTTAGCCTTCTCCTGGCTTTCTCCTTTGGCTGTTGATGCACAGGTTTCCCTTTCCTTAGAGAGGCACTCATCATTGGATGAGCATCAGACTGCAGACCCGGTGCAGAAATAAATCGTTGATTTCTTAGGGCAGGAGTTAAAAACAGATCGCGAGGTAGGTGCCTTGAATAACAGAAGTGTATCATCTGTGACAGTTCTGGATGCTGTTGATCTGTAAGCAGATGTCAGCAGGATCACGCTCTGGTGATGTCTACATGCAGGGTCTCTCCTAGTCTTATGCAGCTTCTCAAATTAACAACACTTCTTGGTATTCTCGGATACTCAGCCAGTCTGCCTCTGTGATCACATGGCTGCTTCCTTTGTTGTCCTTACCTCAGGGTTTGGCTGTTTATGAGTTCACTTTTTCTTCTTCTTAAGACATCTGTCATTTTATATTAGAATCCATCTTCATGGCCTTATCTTAAATACCTTATCAAAGACCCTGTTTCCCAAACAAAAAATCTTTATGATGTTTGGGTTTTTTCCCCCCTAGAGGATAGAATCTCCCAGACTTCTCCTCTTTTCAGCTTTTACATTTTTTCTTCTCTTCTTGTATGATGTTCTGCAAACCTTAAAAGGCATGGCATACATGTCTTGTTTAGGGCAGAGCAGTCAGTCCATTGGAATCTCATGTATTCTCATCACCTCCAGTGGCCATTAATCCACACTAACCACCTTCAGGTGAATTAGGCTAATGATGCTTTTTCCTTCCGAGCAGCTCCAGTAGCACCACCCAGAATGATGAAAGCCAGTCATCATGGAGGAAACCTCCGGCTCAGATCTAGCACAATTTCTCTATAACTTTAAAGTATGCAGTGTTTTTGTTAACAGTAGGTATCTATTTTTAAGTAAGGTCACATTCACAGAAACCAAGGGTTAGGACTTCAATGAATCTTCTTTTCCTTTGAGGGGGTATGTAATTAGATATACAATGTAAGTCCTTTGGTTTGTGTGGAAGGGAAGAAAAGCCATATACACATATCTTGCTGTGCTGGCCAGTCTTATGTCAACTTGGCACATACTAGAGTTATTTGAAAGGAGGAATTCTCAATTGAGAAAATGTCACCATAATAGCCACCTGTAGACTCTAGCTTGGACAGTGGTGGTTCATGCCTTTGATCCCAGCATTCAGGAGGCAGAGGCAGGCAGATCTCCATGAGTTCAAGGCCAGCTTGGTCTACAGTTCCAGGACAGACAGGGATGTTACACAGAGAAACCCTGTCTGGAAAAATAAAAAAGAAAGAAAGAAATCCAGCTGTAAGGCATTTTCTTAATGAGTGATTGTTGATGAGGGAAGGCTCACCCATTGAGTGTGGGAACATCTCTGGGGTGATGGTCCTGGATTCTTTAAGTAAGCAGGCTCAGCAAGACATAACAAGGTAGCAAGTAGCACCCATTCACGGTCTCTGTATCAACCCTGCCTCCAAGTTTCTGCCTTGACCTCCTTCAGTAACTGAACAGCAATATGGAAGTGTGAGTTAAATAAACTCTTTCCTCCTGAACTTGCTTTTTGGTTATGGTGTTTCATTGCAGCAATAGAAACTCTAAGACATTTGCCTTATATAATTTCAGCAGGATGATATGGAGCATAACAAATAAACAATAAATAATAAGCCCCCCAAACAAAATAACAACAAAAACAACCCAGGGAGTATTTCTTAATCTTTCTAAGAATAATGACAGTTTTGAGAGTATTTGTTTTGTCTTAGTTACTATTCTATTGCTAAGAAGAGACACCATGACCAAGTCAACTCCTCAAAGACAACCTTTGATTATTTAGTTTTATATGATTAGCCAAAGATCAGAAAGGCAGGAGGCAGGCAGCCTGATGTTGGAAAAGTAGCTGAGAGCTTTATATTCTAATCCACAGGCAACAGACAGAAAGAAAGAGAGATAGACAGACAGAGACACAAAGACTGGGTCTGGTGTGAATTCTTGAAAGCTCAAAAAGCCCACCTTCCTCCATGAGATTACACAGCTTCCAATGAGGCTGGCCATACCTCTGTGGTGGGATTCAAGTGTCAGCTGATAAGGTCTGAAGATGCTTATCCAGGGTCCTGGGTTCCTGAAGGGGGGAGTGGCCAACCCCATTCATAAAAGGCTGCTGGTGTCCCGTTCTTTCTCCTTTTTTTTTTGTTCCCTTACCGGGAATTGAACTTGGACCGCAATGGTGAGAGTGCAGAATCTTAACCACTACATCAAGCCAGCCACCCTCCATTGGAACCTTTTAACTGGACATGAAAGGCACTGTGAAAGCAAATTTCTCTTTGTCCTGTTCCTGTAAAGGCATGGTAAAAAACAATCTTTCAAATCAATAACCATAATAGACCATCCCTTAGGTAATAGAGAAGGCAGAGGAATACCAGATTGTAAAGAGCCCATAGGTTGAATCACTTTATTAATTGCTCTTAGATCTGTCACCATCCTCCATTTTCCAGATTTCTTCTTGACAACAAAAACAGGAGCATTTCATGAACTGGTTGATTCTTTGATATGCTGAGCCTGTAACTCCTCTTATACCAACTGTTCCAAAGCCTGAAGTTTTTCTCTTGTCAAAGGCCATTGTTGAACCCAAATAGGCTTTTCTGTTAACCATTTCAAAGGCAGTGATGTTAGTGTCCTTTTAGGTTATTGGGCAATTCTTTTGTACAATCTGAACGGCTGGTGAATTTTCTTCATAGCACCTTAAAGCATCACTTTTGGAAACATAATTGAGTCTCCAGTTGATATCACAACCTGGAGGGATTTTAATTTGGGTATTCCTTTGCACTAGAAGGTCACGACCCCACAGATTCACTTCTATGTCAGCCATATATGGCTTCAACTGTCCTTTCTGCTCTTCTGGTCCTATGCATTCGAGCCATCTTACACTCTGTTTCACCATTTTAAGAGAAACTCCGCCTATATACCTCCTGTTTCCTAAACAGTTCATCAACTAAGGACTAAGCACACAAATATGTGAGTCTATAGGGGTCATTCTTATTCAAATGACTACAATTTTGAACATGAACATAGCCATGAATGTGTGGAGATATTTGTTCTAGGTTATCTACCCCAGAATATTTTATAATATCTAAATTTATAGACATTAAAAGAGCCATTAATTTACATACTTTATGTATATGAGTGCTCTGTTTGCATGTACATTTGTACACCAGAAGAGGGCATACAAATGTGACTACAGTTATAGATGGTGTGAGCTACCATGTGGGTGCTGGGAACTGAACTAAGGTCCTCTGCAAGAGCAACCAGTGCTCTTAACCACAGAGTCATCCCTCCACTACCTTAAAAGCGTCATTAATAAACTATTGGCTGGATACATTGAGATGTAAGTGGATGAGATAAAATACCATTTCTTTTCCCGTTAAAAAAAAATAAGACTGTTAAATATTAGGGGTAAAGCAACAGTTGTCTATTGTGTGCTTGTTCTATTGATATTTAGTCCCAGGAACTAATTTTGTCACTGTCTTCTACACGTAAGTGGTGACTAACAAGGTTAAGGGATGGGCCCAGTCTCCCACAGTGCTTAATAAAGAAGATGCAGAAATCCAACTAGAGCAACTACATGAGAGTTGACCCCTCTGAGGATGCTAGTTGAATAGGTGTGATATAAGTAGAATGGGGGAATATAGGTATTGAGCTACTATACAGATGGTACCCACCAATGCCTAGGATGTTGTGATTTGTAATATAGAAAATGTGACTCAACATCTCCGTTTGTCTTTGGGGAGTAAAAGCAAATAACCAGGAAAGCTGAAAAAGAAATCTTGAAGGTGGAAGTTTGCAAGCAAACGGTTTCTGTACACTCAACATATTTTTCCTGCTCTGCAGTCCTCGAAGGCTTTCCTCATTCTGGTCATTTGGGCAGGTGACAGATCTGCTGTCACAACAGGTCTCCTCAAAAATTACATTTGGTTCTGTCCAGGAGGCAGAGATGCAGGATTCATAATAGCTATTTCTAAGGGCTGGGAGAATTTGTTTGATCTGCCAGGAGAAAGAACAGTGAGATGGGAAGAGGAAACGGTCCTCTTTTCTCTAATTTTGGGGAAGGAGATGATGACTTGGAGGGATTGTGGCCCTGACCTCCTAGGGTAAACAGTAGTCACAACTCAAAGTGCTCATTAAACTGCTAAAGGAAAGAGAGCTTGGGAACTCCTCACAGGAGGAGGCAGCAGGATTCTGACAGTAACAGGCTCTGGATGGATGGAAGTATTCAGCTATGGGGAAGCAATTGAATCTTTGAAAAGCGGCTCATGATTAGAGCCTGGTAGTTCTGACACACTGCAATCAGGCTGCAAGGAAATAACGCATGGTGGGGGGATAGGCTTATCAAAAGAACAAAAACCAAGTGCGAGCAGGTAGAGTTGAGCCGGAGATTTTAGAAAGAGGGAAACAAATTAGTCAGTCTAATTTGAGACAGCATTGTTTCCAGTTACTCCAGCTATTTCCGGAGAACAAACATTTGATAAATCATCCCTCTTCTCAGAGATGTAAATTAAATTACCCATTAAAAATAAAGTACTATAAAGCTATTTATAAGAGAAATATCTTCCAAGAGATTCGCTTTTAAATGAGGATGAGGGGAAAAAACATAAATGTTGAAATATTGCTAAATGTTATTTTTTGTAGAACAATCAATGCAGCTAATTTTAGATGTTCATTGTCTAAAGTTTGAATACAAAATCTTCTAATTTTTATTAAGACACATGGATTCTTGTCTCAATAAAGTTGTGAATGCTAAGCTGAGCTTCATGATTGATGCCAACACATAGTAATTATTAAAGGTTATCAGTGACTACAATGTCAAAACAGTGCTTTGTAGTAGTTTTCCTCCGTCACTCATTCAGTTCTCACAAGTGTGTGTAGAAAGAGCTATTATTAACTTCTATTTGAGGTACAAGTTCATTAAGGAACTTACCCAAGGTTGAAGAGCTACTATATATCAGAGCTGTGACTCTTACATAGACAGCTTGTCCCAAAGCCTGGGACTTCTTAACATTTTCACTTCTAAGTAACTCAAAGATTGTAGGTTGTTACAGATTCCTTCTTAACTCTTTCATTCTCTGATTCTAAAAATAGTTCTAAAATAATTAACTGTGAATTTCGGCATTGATTCACAAATTGCTTGGCAGTCAGGTATTGAAGTCAGCACCATTATCGTGTTGGGCTTAATCTTTGGTTTTTAGATCTATTAGTATCTGTTTTTATGAAATTGGACACATTTGTGTTTAGTGTGCATATTTCGAATTGTAACCTCCTCTTTGCTGTTAATCCTTACAGAGCATAAAGAGACATGATGTAGCTTTTGAACACACGAATTCAGCAACTGTGGGTACCTGCACAAGATCAAGCCAATTAAAAGTCCTAGCATAGAGAAGAAAGAGTCCCAGCCCTCCACTCATAGATGAGGAACTATTAGCAATAAACACTTGGTTTACTCTGGAGAATGATCATTGACATGGTCCTAATGGATGATGTCTCAGTAAAGTACATATGAGAAGCATTAATTGGTCTTAATGGTTGAAAAAATATAAAAGACTTGAAGGTGGAGGGAGATGTATTAGGGATGGGGATCAGGACAAGTAGGAAGGAGGCAGTGAGTCTCTGGTAATGGTAGTTTAGATGAAAAGTGTCCCCCATAAGACTGGGCATTCAAAGACTTAGTCCCCCATTGGGTGGCTCTGACTAGAGAGATGTAGACGCCTTGCTGAAGGAAGTATGTCTATTACACGAATTCAAGCCACGTATTCAGGCTGAACAGGGTAGGTCCTATCTTCACAATGTCTCAGACTATCTGGGCGGGCAGGTACAAAGCTGACTTTTGTCTTCTCCTGCCTTATATTTCTTTCCCTTGCCTGGTTATTTTGCTTCCTGGTACAACTTTCCTAGAGCTAGGACCTCACAGAGATCCTTTGCCTTCCTAGAGCTGGGATTAAAGGCTCGAGTCACTGCTCCCTGACCTTCATGACTTAGTTCTGTCCTCTGATATTTCAGGCTATTTTTATGGAGTATTCCATACATATGTCATTGTGGAGGCCATTGTCCTACTCACCTTACAGTTCTTTCTCTTTCTCTGCTTTGGGTTTGTGATTCAGGATGAGAGCTCTCAGCCTCCACTCCCTTGCAGCCAGGCATGGCTCCTGCCATCATGGATGCTTCCTCTGAAACTGTGAGCGCAACTAAACTCCATCTTCTGTAGGTGGCTTTGGTTGTGTATAGAGTTTTCTTCTGGAGATAATGGGCTAAAGATTCTTGAAAGGTCTTGATCACTCTGGTGGGGAAATGTCGATTAAAAACCCCAACTTCCTTTATATAGTTTCTTGACTGCTTTTCTCAGTATCATGGAAACCCATGTGATTGTGTATTGAAAACAGAGCAAAAATGGCAACTTTATTTTATTAAATGTGTTGCTTTAAAAATAATTTTATGGATTATTAAGCACAGGAATCAAACAGAAATGTTCCAAAGCACTGTATTTAAATATCATAGGCATCTTTGTGCTGATTTTAAAACAAAGCTGTTTCCTTTTATTCCGTGTGTGTGTGTGTGTGTGTGTGTGTGTGTGTGTGTGTGTTTGCATCTTATTAAATGGCTTCTTCATTAGTGTCACAATAATACATATCTAGGCCATGGCTGTGATAGCAAAGAAGTCTTTTGTTGTTAGTAGAATGCAGGCTATAATCTCTCACTAATGACTTCAAGGGATTATATAGCTACCCTGGGGCTCTGATATCTTTCACACTTACTCTGCTTGGTAAATTACTTATCTGTGGGCTGAAAAGGCTAGAAAGCTTCTCCTGTTGTTAAGCCCAGGGAGACCTTAATTAAAGTCAGTGGAGTTTATCTGTGGTCTTTGACATTAAAGGGAATACACTAGTGAGTCCACTTGGAGACTGTATCCACCATGCTCCCTGCTGTCACTCAAGCATTGGCTTTTCTCATTTTCAGGGAAGTCACTGAGGCTTCCCTCAGCTATGTTCATAGTCATCTTTTTTTAAAAAGTGACTTTAAGAAATTCAAGAGGTTTGGAGGGAAAATTAGATAGTCATATTAGAGTCTGGAGGCTTCATGTCAAGTTGTACTTAATTTGTGCATCGATCCTTGCCTTTCCTGTTGACACACAGCAAACGACTAAACTCAAAGGCCCCCCAGAGACCCAGATTTGGTTACTTTATGCACAATGAATGTTTCCTGGGGCGAGAATGCTTCTGAAATCATTTGCACAAGATACAATGTGCTCCTAGGATGAAAGGATTGAATATTACTTCTTAAGGTTTAGACATTATTAGAACTTTATCTTCAGCTAGGAATGGAGGCTTACGCCTTCACTCCCAGCACTCTGGAGACAGAAGCAAGCAGATCTCTGTGAGTTTGAGGAAAAGAATAAAACCCCCAAACCTTTAACTTCTTGTTAATCCCTACCATGTGCTGAGATTTGTACTAATTGCTGTGCATACCCCAGTGAATGAAGAAAATAGTGTCCCTGGAGGATTTGCATAAGGAAGATGAATACTAGACATTTAAGGAAACCAATAATTGCTAATTGTGACTAAGTTATTTAATAGAAATTGACAAGCCATACTAGGAGTGTGTCTGAGGGTCGTCAGTTTCATTTGGGGAGGATAGTTATATACAGGCAAGCACTCCATTACTGAGTCCTATTGCCTGCAAGACAGTCTATTTAAAATAAACATAGAAGCCAGCAAGGAAAATGTATGGGGTAGGATCTGAGGGTTTTTAGAGGAAGGAAAAAATATATGAAAAATTGAAAATCTATGTTTTATCTGTGAGGTGGGCATGAAATGACAAACATCATTTCTGTGAATTTACATTTAAATTATGTAAATGCTGTACAATTATAAAACAAATAAATTTATAAGATTAATATTTAGGATGAAAGTAAAATAAATTAATAAATATGATTGCATATCACAGATTTATCCTGTAATTTTAAATGTAGTTGTTCGACCGTGTAATCTAGTTTATCTGTCCTGAGAAACAAAAAAGCTACAGTGAAATCTGCTTCCATTTTGATACTGTTATCAATAATAATATTGTTATTATTTTTGAAACTGTGCAAAAATGTTTTTGTGTATATAACATAACTAAGTAATCCTGTCAACAAAGTTTAAATGTAGCTACTGTAGTTAGAACCAAGATCTTTGAGTACATGTATTTTAAAATAAATTTAAAAGAGTTAAACAAAAAACTTAAAATATTGAGTTAAAATTTAAATAACTACAAAAGCTCATGTTCTAAATTTTATGAGATAATATATTTAGAAATATCTATCTATGTATATCATCTATCTATCTATAATCTATCTATCTATCTATCTATCTATCATCTATCTATCTATCTATCTATCTATCTATCTATCTATCTATCTATCTATCTATATCTCTTGCTAAAAAGGCTTAGGAAGAAGGATAAACTCAATGGTAATTAGCAGCAGCACTGCTTAGTGTGTGATTAACAGTACCATCCACAGAATAAATCAGCTCCCACAAGAAATTTGCATGAGACAGCTAATACGTGGCATCAAAAATAAGAATATTGTTGTACTAGAAATAAAGCGAATTATCAAGACATATATTTCACAAAAATTTTGTAACAAACTTAAAGGGGCTTTGGTTTATCAGAGGTGCAATAATTTGAATACCCAAAAAGAGAATACCTGAACTGAGCTATTTTGTATTCTAGACACTAGTCCTCTGTCGGAGGTATGAGTGACAAGGATTTATTTCCACTCTGTGGGCTGCCTCTTTACTCAACTGACAGTTTCCTCCACTGTACAGAACCTTTTAAGCTTCATGGGATCCCACTTACCAATTGTTGTTCATCTTTCCTGTGCTATTAAGAAACTCCATGTCTGGACCTAGAGGTTGATGTGTACTCTCTTATTCTCCAGCAGTTTCAGGGTATCAGGCCCATGATTTATCCAGAGCTGAGTTTTATGTATAAGGAGAGAGAGTAAGATCTAGTTTCATTTTTCTGTATGTTGATACCCATGTCTCCCTACATAGTTTCTCTGCTGTATTATTGGCCTTTCTTTTTTAAGCTGCAGTTGAATGGATTTCTGGGTACTGTTCTTTATGCCATTGATCTACATGTCTACTTTTGTGATGGTAACACACTTTTTTGTTTTGTTTTGTTTTGTTTTGTTTTGTTACTGTGGCTCTGTAGTATAATTTGAAGTTGGGAGTGCTTTCCACTCAGGATTTCTTTGGCTACCCTTTATCTTCCTTTCTCTTCCATATCAAGAAAACATACAACTTAATTTAAGTAATCATCTGAGAGAGAAAGTGAGAGGCCCTTAGGCGCTGAGGGATCCCCCTGCCTCATCGTCCAAGTCCAACAGGCTGAGCATCTTGCTTCACAGTTTCCATCTTATACCCCTAGAAGATATGGTGGGGAGCCCTGTTGTCTTGACTATGTTTGACAAATTTCACCACTCTCCTCAAAGTAAAACAAAACAAAAATGTCCAGTAGAACTTAAGAAAGTTCTAAAAAGAAATACAGAAGGTGAGAAAACACTTTAAAGAAGTGTCTACTTTTAAGAAATTGCCCTTGGAAAATTACATCGTAAGACTATTTTAAATTAGCATCTCACCCCATCACCAGAAATACAAATGACTACTAATGTTAGTATGGATGTGGTGAAGGGGGAATCCTTATACCTGTTGATAGGTGTATAAAGTAGAGTAGCATCCTTAGAAATCAATCTGCAACTACTGGGAAACGTGCCTCCTGCTGACCAGCTTTTATAGTACTGCACTGTGCTGTGCCAGCTCTTGGACAAGAAGACCTCAATAGTCCTACTAGTGTGTTACAGTACTGACCTGTCAATGCACATGTGCCCACTCATGCTATAGCGATATGACTGGTAGAGGAGTAACCAAACACATACTGATTGGCTTTGAGGCATGTTTCACAAAAGCCCAGTACTTAAAAGCAGGTGAAAAGGCCAAGGCTAGGTAGGTCATAGTCTTCAGGGATAACCTGATGGTGTGGTCATATCAAACTGCCATGTAAATATTTAAATTTATCCCAGTAGATTTATGTGGCTTCAGCATTGGTCAAATAAGCTTCTTTTGGCAATGGTTGATAGCTATTACTCAGACTCTTCACTGGACAAAGTGCTGGGAATAAGAGACTGTGAGTGCTCAGTCTTAAATGGTACATGGATGCTAACCTTTCATTCCTAGAGACTAGGGCATATCATAGAAGAAGGGTTGGGAAGAATTTAAGAGATAGAAGATGAAGAGGAATCCTTTAAAATGCTGTCTTCAGGATCCAACAAGGCCATTGTTCTGCGGACCAACAGTAGCTGTGATTCCTGCAGAAGCTCAAGTCAGTTGAAATCCCAGCAGCGATGGGGTAGAATCATAAAGCCTTACCCATCAATGAAATGTTGAAGTGCTCTTAGCAAATGGCAGCTTCTAGAAAGGGACTCATTTTTTCTTTATGGTGTGGCCACTAGCAGATGGCCCCATGTTCCAATAGATGTCCTCACACCCATGCACACACAGTCAGCAGTAACTGGATCTAGAGGATTATGAAAAAAAAAAAAAAACACAAGGTTGGGAAGGTATGACGTGTTAAGGGAGTTCAGAGGACAGGGGAAGGTGGGACTGGGTAAGACCAAAACATACTGTATACATGACAGAAATTCTCAAATAACTTTTTAAAAGACCAAATTAATAATAATATAAAAAGAAAGTAATTGGAAAACATAGCAAATAGGCTCAAAATATAGTCTATCATACACTGAAAATACGAGACCCTCATATGGTCTTCATGTAGGATGCTGAGAAAAGGAATTCTGGTGAAAAGGACAGATTTAAAACTTTCCCAGATTTTAATGAACAAACTCTATATGAGAGTAAATAATTGATAAGCTGAAGCTTGAGTTAATTGACAATTTTCAAGTGTCCAATTAAGAATTAGAGAAATTACAGTAAGTATATTTTGGAGCCATATGACATGATAGAAACAGTTTCTGCCAAGTATTGCCTATTACCATCAAATGGAATGTCTTCAGGGATAGGAGACGTGGATAAAATCATGTGCTGAAAATCAGAACCTGAAACTGAATCCAAATCTAGTTCTAGCTCCAAAATGAGAAAAAAGTGAAAAAGCAGAAAAACACATCAGTTAACAAAAAGTACTTGTGATTGACCCTGCCTTGGATGTGGGAAATTGCAGAAAATGTTGCCCACTTTAACAGAACTAGTAACTTATATGAAAAAATAGAGAGACAAAAGGAGGCTTCAGAATCCCTTCAACTAGTTCTAGTACATGGGTGTTGTATTATGTTTCTGGCCTGGACTTTCCAGCCTAGCCTCATGGCCCAGACCCACAGACCCATAGTCCCACTGAAACACACAGACACTTATATTAATTGTATGCTGATTGACCTGGGACCCAGGCACATAACTTGCTAACTCTTGCTCTTAAACTAACCCATGATTCTTATCCTGTTCAGCCATGAGGCTTGATACCTTTTCTCAGAGCAGCTAGGTTGTCCTCTGCTTCTGCCTTTTCTGTGGCATTTTTCCTGTTCTTCCTGTGCCTTTGGACAATCAGCATTTTTATTAAACCAGTAGGTGGGACAATTATTTACAATGTAATAACATAATTCCACTACACATGGGCCTTGCTTAATTCAGATTGTAGTCAGTGATTTAAAAAAAATGCTGGGATAAGTGAAACCCTGAACAATGTGAACATACCTGATTATGTGTCCACATTTGATATGCAGAATGGCCGTCCTATACACTCTAGAATGCAAGCCTGGCACCCTAACACTGAAAGGGGGAGACAGGAAGACCCACATACACATCATACACACACACACACACACACACACACACACACACACACACAAATATTTCACAGATACATGGGCATACATACAGACAAAGAAGATAGAGAAGATAGAATAAATCATTTTAAAATAATAAAAATTGCTAATGATGTACTATCCATGCAATTGTATGTGGGCTGCCATGCTTCCACAACAAATACTTCATGTTCTGAGCCAGCTGTTACCCCAGGAGTTATTTTAAACACACACATATGTAGTAATTGGCTGTATATACGTGTGTATGCACATTATAGTAACTGAAGCAATACAAGGAGACCATGAATTTGAAATAGAGCAAGGAGTGGGGTGGGGCATACATGGGAGGGGTTCAGCGGAGGGGATAGGAGGGAAAATGATAATAATCTCAAAACTTAAAAATATTTCCTTCAATGTTCTTTGCTCCTGGGTAGTCATATTTCTGTGTAACTCTCACTGTCACATCCATATGTAACCCTGACCACAGGGAGTTATGGTTGGTGCCATGGAAATAATTTTGTGTGACTTCTGAAGTTGTAATAAAAAACAAAATAAAACCACAGTGTCTACTTCGGCTTCCCATTTTTCCATTTATGGCAAAATTTAGAAGCATCCCATGTACTATTCAATTGATCCAATGCACTTCGTGTTTTATAGGTTAAGGTGAGGATTCCTGCCAACAGCCAGTGTAAACTAGACATCACGGAGTAGAACTGATGTAGCCCAAAACACTTCAAAGAAGAGAAGCACAGAGAGGTCCAGAACTACCCGTCCAAGTGTTCTTCAAATCCTTTCTCCACATAAATGTGAGTCTACAAATACTGCTAATTTGAAGTTAACAATTGAAGCATCTAGCTTTCTAGCAATCTAGATGATCTAGTGCTTATCTGGAAGTGCTCATGAATTAAATCATATGATGCCTGAGGTTTCTTTTAAAATAATCAAGAGAATAAAAATGATCAAGGGTAGAATAAATAGCCATGTATTATTAGCTATTGAAACTGGGTAATGGACAGATGAAGCCTCACTGGGCCATGTTCCCTATTTTTGAGTACTAGAAAATTTTAATCATAACCAAAGTCCATAAAATATGATTTTATTTTCAGTATCAAGTATGGATTTCACCAAAGCATTTATGGTGTGAATTATTTTTAAGTCCTGAAATTATCAGTAGAACTACAGTCATAAACTATGGCTGAGGAATGGATACATGCATTAAAACCATCTCAATGCCTGACTGAGGTGAGAATGTAAATCCTAGGGCCTTCTGGTATAAACCTGGACAACCCTTACAGGATACATATCCTTTTAGCTTATCAATTTTACTGATATTTTTAGACCTATAATAGCTTATCTCTTATCCAGTGTTGCTTCCCTCATTTTCCTCCTTTAAGAAGTATTTATCCTTGAATAGTACCTCACTGCAAATGTTTTGGTACCTACTGTTCAAGGGGTTAACAGAGCACTGTGCCTGTAGAGGGTGGTTTACTGCATCCTGACTTTCTTTTTTCTTCACATAATTGAAAATATTATGAAATTTAATAAAATAAAAAGCATTTCTATGATTGTGACTTTATGTGTTTGGTAGAGCATTTGAGATTTACTGGAAAGAGCATTGGTCTATTATCACATATGTTCACTTAACTAGAAGCATAAAGTTAAGAATTGAACCCATCTATACACTGAGATGCATGCAAATGTGAATTTTGGATGATTCTGATTGCCACATCCAACCTTATTTAATATTTTATAATAAATATGGAGGGACGAATACAATGTTAGATGTAATGCTAATTGATAAAACCCTTGTCCAATAAGATAAAACAAAACAAAATAAAATGAAACACACAGGGATGGAGGAGCGATACTCAGTGATTACATGTACTTGCTCCTCCAGAGGGCAAGAGTTGGTCTCAAGTTTCTATTGCTCCAGTTCCAGTATTTGATTACCTCTCCTGACCTCTGTGACACATCTTCATTTACTCACAGAGACATGCATACATACACATTAATAATAATAATTATAATAATATATATATAATTAATAATAATAATAATAATAAATATATGTGGGGGGTTCCAGGTAGATGAGTGTAAGGACAATGAGAATTTTACAGACAAAGCAAGATAATGCAGTCAAACAAGAAAACCTTCAGTATCTCAGTTTGACTTGGAAGGACCTTACTAAAATGAAGTTCAAATTTCAGCATTACCATTCTGATTCTTTCAGTGGCTGCCCCAAGTATCCACAACAAATTCTTTAGAGACAGATCACAGGTATCTATTTATCCCTGGGTAGGATGCAGGTAGTAGTGACATTAACATGTGGCAGGATACTGTTAAAGTTCCTAATGACTTTTAATGCTACGTTCTTAGCATAAGCACTATTTCTCAAATTGATTTTTTTTACCCTTAAGTACATACATTGGAGGATGAGGCAGTTTATTACCCCTTATTGTCAGCTATTAGACACTTGCCTGCTTTCAAAATACTGCTAGTCAATGAGCAAGGTCGACTACCCTTAGGTCAGCCCTAGCCATTTTGCACACTCTACCAGTTCCTTGTGGAAGTTACAAACAATGACAATTACTGCTGCTTGCTTTGATTCCTGTCTTGAATATTCCTTGGTGTAGCTCTATCCACAGCTTTCCAAAGAGGTAGACCAGATGTTCCCTACGATCATTTCTACCAAGGCCGGGTATAGGAGAAGCTGACCTGAAAACCATATCAGCTACTGTAATAGCTGCAGAAGGATCAGCACAAAAATCTGTAAGCACCTAAGGGATTCTGCAAACCACATTCTAATCTTGCCAGGTGCATCTATTTTCTACCATGGATAGGGTGTAGCTCATGTAGTCTGGCTGTCTCTAATGTATGAATGGTTCATTGCAATAGATACATTCTGGCTTAATAAATTCTTCAACATAATTTTTTTCCAACACTGAACTACATGAAAGATGTCTAGAAAAGTAGGACACTTGCTCAAATAGATATTTTAAAGGTATTTTAGAATCTGCTAGGTCTGCAGGGACTGATCACCTGATAAAGTTGGATGGCCTCTCTTTTTCTTACATCTTACCCATTACTATAACCCTCTCTTGAAGGGTTCTTAACAAAAACATCACTATGCTGATTTAAAGGAAGTTACTGCTGGAAGGCTCTCTGATTCTAAGAATAGATGCTCCTGGGTGATTGGTATCTTTCATTTTATGTGCACTAGCCATTTTGTCTTTCTCTTACATAATAGCAGAAGCTGTTTGGGTAAACATGTTGTTAGGAATGTCAGAGTGAATAAAAGTGTGCCATTATAGGCCCTCTTTAGGTCTTTGACACAGAAAATTGATGATTTGCACTGCTAATGGTAAGCTTACGACACAAAGCCATTAGAATTTGGTGACATCTGAGGGAAAACCATGGGGCATGCATAAATCTCAGCTATCTCTGAGGGATTTAGTTCTGGCTGGTTTCTAAGGTAGCTGTTTCTTATCTGCCACCAAATGGCAATAATAATGCCTTATCTTCAGCCTTTTGCATCTGATATAAGTTGAATCTCATAGGGAAGGGCAGGGAGAATGCTACCAGTAGACATTAAGCTGTGAATTACTGCAGGTTCTAGATGACTTGTGAATTATCACCCAAGTCCTATATAAAGCCCTCATTGTCACCAATGTTCACAAAGTCCTGACAGGATTAGAGTGCCCACACGTTGCTTTGCTCAGCTGTATGGAGGTTTACCACCATCACCTAGAGAACTAGGATGTCATTAGGGGATTTGCATGACCTGATTCTTCAATATCTTTACTTATTTTGGAGTTTTAAAGTTGTTTATCTGGACAATCCACAGATCCAAAGAAATTGGGTAACAGGGATGGTTCATGGGAGTGGGTGCACCTAGATCTCCCTGAGAAGGGGAAGTGGAGATAGTTTTATAGTTGGACTGGAGTAGGTAGGTGTGGGAACAGGGATGATCAGATTGAGGGGAGAATAGAGAAAGGGTACTGAGAGAGACTTAGTTATTTTGGCTAAGAGAATCTCCCAGGAATCTACAAAGAGGACCCCAGCTTAGACTTCTAGCATTA
This sequence comes from Phyllotis vaccarum, assembly GCA_033318265.1. Classification (NCBI taxonomy): domain Eukaryota; kingdom Metazoa; phylum Chordata; class Mammalia; order Rodentia; family Cricetidae; genus Phyllotis; species Phyllotis vaccarum. The sequence continues at coordinate 3,797,916 of JARWLC010000014.1, forward strand.
GTAGATATATAGCCTGAACTGGCCATCCCCTGTGACCAGATTGGTGCTTAGCCCAATTGTCATCAGAAAGGCATCATCTATCAACTGATGGAAACACTTGCAGACACATAGCCAAATATTAGGTAGAGTTTGGGGAGCCCTACGGAAGAAGGGGATAAAGGATAGTAGGAGTCAGAAGGATCAAAGATACCATGGGGAAATCAGAGTCAACTAGCCTAGGCATTCTGCATATGTGTTCCAGTTGTGTGCCTTGATCTACTTTGGGACTCCTGTAAGTAGGAACAGGGACTGTCTCCAGTTCTTTTGTAGACTTTTTGGACTTCATTTCTCATACTGGGTTGCCTTTCCCAGCCTTGATACATGGGGAGTTGTTTAATCATTTGGGGCTTGATATGCCATGGTTTGTTAATACTCATGGGAAACCTGCCCTTTCCTGAACAGAAATGGAGGAGGAGTTTATTTGGGGGTGGGAACAGAGGAGTGAGTGTATGTGGCAGGGGGAGGGGGAAGTTGCATCTTGGATGTAAAAAAAAAAAAGAAGAAAGGAAGGAAGGTAGGAAATTTAAAAATGTCTAGTTGGCACATAAGTGAATATTTGTTTGCAGCCAAGAGCTAAGGATGATCTTTAATAATCCAGGCCTTTGTTATTTTTAGCACTATACTGTACAAGTCTAAACAGAGAGCAATATTTGATGTGTTTAACAGTCTATTGATGTACAGTTGGAATTTGTCTCCCACAGTTTTATGTGACGAAGTCTTCGACCCTAATGTGTCAATGTTGAAAGATGAGGTGCTCTTTAAGAGGTGTGACATGATGGAAGGTCCTTATTTCATTGTGGTAGCTGTCCTCAAAATAGTAATTCACGGAACCCCAAGATTTTGCATCTGAATTGCTCTCTGCTTCCCATGTGCCCTCCTGGTATTGCAGCACCATTCACCATGAGGCTCTCATCAGAACTTAGCTGAATCTGGCACAATATCCTTGAGTTTCCAAAACTGAAAAATAAAACTTTCGTTTGTTTATAAAGTTAGTTCCACTTTCAGTGTTTTGTTATAACAATTAAAATAAACTAATGTATCCAGCAAAAATGCATTTTTCTGCTAAAGCTTTACTTTAGTATCTTCAGGAATATGATTTTCTTTTATTTAGTGGAAAACAGTAAGTTGTTAGCTCAAGAGACATAAATATTAATATCCATCTTTTCAATTAAAAGTTGAGGCCGATATTGTGGTGTTTGTGTAACAAAGATTACCATATTCTCTCGGCAGTCATATAAGCCTGCCATTTCATTTCTAAAATTAGTCTTATGCTTTCTCAACTTTTGAGTTTGGAAAATCTCCAAATATGTTGAAAATAAATGGGATTATTTTTAAGCAATTTGCTTTTTAGAGGATCAGTTCCAATTAAACTATGGTGAGGGGAGGGGAAAATTTTGTCTCACTTTTCCCTGAGTTGAACATTATTTCAACAGCATCTGGTTAGGCGTGGAAGTCCACACTGACCTTTAGCATATTTATTATTAGATATTTCTTAAAGCGCAATGAGCAATGGAGTGATTAAGGTGCTGGCTTTGCCTTCATGCTGAGGACTTTGCTTAAGCACAGGGCTTTTGAACTGTTTGGGAAGCATGGAAAGGGACGCCAAGAACTTAGTGACCGTCAACAGGGCCCTCGTGGTAACAAGTCGTGGCCTGATGGCTGAGCAGAATGAGAAAACAGCCTTGGTTTTGTCAGGAGTCGTCTGGTCCATTTATCTTTTTCACGGCCCATTTGTATGCTGTGGAGTCATAACAAACTCCATTCCAGAGAATAAAGATGTCCCTGTGATACCCTATTCAGAGGATTCTGACCAGCATCAGAGTATGATGAAAAGGCTTACCGCTGATAGGAACTACTTTGAATTCTAACAGTGTCTCCTCATGGCAGTGGACAAATGACCTAGCCTGAGGAACCAAGTGCCCTTTCTAAAATGAATTAAATTTCATATCCTAGTAAGTAATAGATTATGAACCCTAAATCACAGTTCTCTTGGGAAGTTTAAATGAAGCAATGCTCTTCGAGAGTTGAAATCCGCAGACTGTACCTACGTTGTTCGCCTGAGTAAGTGACTTGACTAGCAGGCAGAGAAAGACTTAAGATGCTTTGGGCAGAAAAGCCTTTGACAATCCACTGCATGCATACTTGAAGAAAGGAAAGTGCTGTTTATGAGGCTTCTACAACAAAGCCATCCAACCAGAATAGACTTCAAGCACACAATCGCATTAACGCACCTGCCAAGGCAATCCAACCAAAATAGATACTGACATACAACGGTGTTAGAGCCACCTGCCATGGCACAGCTGAGCGCAGCAGGCTGGCAATCATGGTCTGTTAACATTCTCATGCCCTTCCTAATTTATTGGATTGGTTTAATGAGTCTTGCGTTTGTAGGCATATTACAATTAAATTTAATTGGTGCTCACAAGCAAGTCACAAAAGAAATACTTTTATTGTTCTGATTACCAGGATAATTCTGCAAATGTTAATAAAATTTATGCATATTTATTTATTCACCAAGACTTGTTTATATGTGGATAGGTAAATAGGCACTTCGAGAAATGGATGGGTAAATGTTCTGTGTACAGTAGGCAATTGTTAACAATGTCTTCATTTTATACATGGAAAACAGCATTTACCACCATTTCATAGTGTTAACACCACATTAGTAGAGGCAGTGGACATCTTATGATTCTGCCATATCTCATTTTTATCCCTTGGATCTGGTATTCTGGTGCTCAAACTCAGGTGCTAGGGTACAGACTTTCTGTGTTCTGAAGACTCATCTAGAACCCCAGTGGGATCCATAAGCAAGCAGTAGCTGAAAGTTAAGTTGAATGACTAAGATTTTGGGATGATTCTAAAAGAGTCTAGCCTGCCTAGATAAATGGATTGATGGCATATATGTGACTTATCCAAGTAGAATCCAATAATTTTCTTATTTCCAGCTAAGATGCCTGACAACCATGCTTTTGTGCCAAAGACCTCTGCTATCCGGGGGACTCCAGCTTGGCAGGTACTTATGCCAATACAGGATTTTTTGTCCTGCCAAGTAGGTAGAAAAAAACCTTCCTTCTGGTAATAGTTAGGGTTTCTATTGCTGCGAAGACACACCATGACCATGGCAACTATTATAAAGGAAAACAGTTAATTGGGGCTGACTTACAGTTTCAATGAGTCTATTATCAGCATGGCAACTTCAGGCAGACATGGTGCTATAGAAGTAGCTGAGTGATTTACTGCTGGATCCACAGGCAGCAGGAAGGGACAGTGAGCCATTAGGCCTGAGATATTAAATCCCTCCCTAGTAACATACTTCCTCCAACAACACCACACCTCTTCCAATAAGACTACACCCACTCCAACAAGGCCACACCTCCTAATAGTACCACTCCCTGTTAGCGTATGGAAGCCATTTCTTCCAAAACACCATAATTTTTATCTCAAAGAATGGAGAACTTGTGTTCTAAAACATTCTGTCCTCAAGACAGGGGTCTTGTATAAGGGATGGCACTGATGTCCTGGGTCAAGGCAGACCAGGAAAAGCCAGCACAAATTCTTTTGTTTATCACTTAGCACCTTTGAACACCTGAGAGGTTAACTTGGATTTGTCTGGACTAATCTGGATTTGTCTGGACTAATCTGGATTTGTCTGGACTAATCTGGATTTGTCTGGACTAATCTGGATTTGTCTGGACTAATATAACACAACAAACTTTTGTTGTGGAGTCATCTGGCTACAAGAGTAGGGTGGACCTGCACACAAATATTCTGGGAGCTTCTAATTCTGGATCATTTTACTCAATACATCCTAATTTACATGATTTCTTAATTTCTTAATTTTTAATCTAATTAACTGCACAATCCTTGATATGTTAAAATAAGCTTAGATTTAGGTCATATACTTTATACTTCAACCAAAAGAACATAAAACTTTCTACTTTTTAATGCTTTTATTATATTGTGTGAACATTTTTTTTTTCTGGCTGTTCACTAAAATTTTCATTTGGTTGCTGCTTTATTTTGTATTTCATCCATTTGTAGTCTGTCTGAATACTGGATCCCCACCCCCAACACACTCCCATCCACAGTGAGTGGTGCAATCCTTGATCATTCTCAGGGCCAGTTTCACCACCGATGTGTCTTTCGTTGGTTTCTTGTTATTTTTGTGTATGAGAAAATAAGTCCAGTGTGCAATTACTTTTCACACTGGTTTTGCCTTTTGATAACCTTTTGGTGTTCGATTCTGATGATTCTTGTTCTAAAAGTCTGTGGTGTCTGTTTTTATCTGTATTGGTCCAGATTAACCTTCATGAAATCTATCGAGAATTGTGTATTTTTAGCCCCCATATTTCTAGTTTTGCAGTAGCATTATTTCCAAGGACAGCATGGGCAATAGAAATTATAATAGAATATAAAATCAATTTTACAAATACCCTTTGTATTAACTGTCACAGGCATGATTGATTTCTACAACAACAATAAAATGTAGACAGAGACATTTCCATCTGGATCCTGACAAGCTGGAACACGGCAGTGGATATTGGTTCCCTGTGCAAGACAGCCTCACATTCTGTTCCCACGGTACTTAGTGTGCCCCCGTCCTTCGTGGTTCTTCATAAATAAACACTTTATCCAATAATTATTCATTCAACAGTTACCATGTTGGATGCCGGTAAGCTTCACTGTCGCATATTGATGTGCTTAAAATTTGCATGTCCTTTAAGTTTATTTTTGTATGTGTGCATGCCTGTATGTGTTTATGTGCATACAGGTTTGTATATGTGTTCGTGTGTACTCACATGTGTATGCACACATATGTAGAGACTAGACCGACCCTCACTCAAAATAAAAGGTAAATGGAGCATGAGAGTCTCTCAGTGGTATGGAACTCACCCAATAGGACAAGGTGGCTGTTCAGCCAGTTACAGAATCTGCTTGTTTCTACCTCTCCAAGTGCTGGGGTAGTAAGTGCATCCATCTTCAGACCCAGACCCTTCAGGTAGGTTCCAGGCTGGAATTCTACTTTAGACTGGACCATACCTTCTTCTCTATACTCTTTTGCATTTATTGGAAAGCTCTAGACAACTGAATCCTGGTATATCCTATAATAATGTGTATCAAAGTAAATTTGTGTTAATTTCTTTTTACATAAAAGTTAATCAGAGAAAGCTCTCAAGCCTAAACCAGACACAAGCTCCATTTGATATCTGCTTACACAAGAAAAAAATTTCACAAATCACACTTAAGGAAAATCCCTTGATCAGCAGATGGACAATGCAAAATGAACTCTATAATTTTTTTGAAGATTTTTTTTGTCTTATATTGCTTTGTTTGGGCATTTTCTAATCTTACTGGTATTTTGTTTATATATTATGGTTTCTGGTTTTGTATGTTTATGTTTGTATGTATGGTGAATGTGTTTCTCATACACCATATGTTTTTTCTTTTTGTCTATTTTCTAAAGAGAGATAAAGAATAAACAGTTAAATGAAGAGTAAGTTGAAGTTGAGATATTACAGTCACAACAGAGATGTAACACTTGAGAGGGTTATCACTTCATTTAAAAACAACAATCAGTTAGATACAAGCAGAAATGACCATTGTCCTTTTTTTTTCTTTTTCAAAGATTGCATACATGAGTGCACACACACATACAAACACATATACACATACACACACATACACACAGACACCACACACACACATACAGACACATATACACAATCACACACACAGACACCACACACACACATACAGACACATATACACAATCACACACACAGACACACACACATACACACACATATACACACACACACAGACACACAGACTAGCACACTGGAAGAAATCTCAGGAAAGTTCCATGCTTTTTCTGCTTTTACAGAAAATAAAAATTATCTTCTAGTTTAGTGTTGTAAATTGGTTCTGAATTAACAGTTCTGTGTTCTGATCCCAGTCTTAGCAGGTATGGTTGAGTCTTCACAAAGTTATAGACATGATGAAGGATGGGAAAATAACCCATTAATGTAATAATATTAAAAAGTAAATTGAAAACTAAGTAAGCACACAGAATCAAGGATGAGAAAGAGTGAATATATATAAATTACTTTCAAGTTAAATACATATGGTAGTGATTAATATCCGATAACTGATAATAACTGATTACAGTGTTAAGGGCTTAGAAAAATTGGAAACTATGACTATATTATACCTAACAAATTGTATGGTAGCAAAATGTAATGAAAGTTTTTATTTGTTTAAACACATTATGCATTTCATTGTTTTTGGAATAGACTCCATGTGCTATGGATGTCTGACTGAAACATACTGCATAATCTGTAGAGTTAACAAATTTCTTATTTCTATTAATCTTCATTCAAAGCAAAAACCAGAGAAAAGCATTGTCCCTGAACCCTAGAGAGTAGCAAAAGACTATCCTTCAATTTACCCATAAAGAGAACTATTTACTAAATTGAACATACTACATAAATAACAATATTTCTTTTTGTTTTTAAGGAATTATATGCTGTATGAGGCTTCTGGCCCAGACTTTCTGGCCTAGCCTCCTGGCCCAAACTTTCTGGTCTAGTCTTGAGGTTTGGATCCACAGACCTGCAGACCTGCAGACCAATAGACTCTCAGTCCCACAGAGACACACATATGCTTACATTAATTTTAGGCTGATCGCCTAAGGCCCAGGTATATAACTTGCTAACTCTTTACCCTTAATCTAACCCATGACTCTTATGCTGTTCAGCCATGTGGCTCGGTACCTTTTCTCAGAGCAGTATAGTTGTCCTCTACATCTGCTGGTTTGTCTGGCAACTCTGGGGTCTCTGTGGCATTTCAGCTCTGTTCTTCCTGTTTCCAGAGTTTTCTTAGTCTGGTAGCCCCGCCCACACTTCCTGTCTGCCTTTGGCCAATCAGCATTTTTATTAAACCAGTAGATGGGACAATTATTTACACTGTAACAACATAAATCCACTATAATTACATGTTTAAAAAACTATGAAAAATCTCATTTTCAAAACCATCTTATATGAATGATCTTATACTGGAAATTTTCTCTTTGGCAGATCTCCATTTCTGACTTGATTAATGGGCTGTATGATACAGCAAATCCCAGGATGGTGGTAGGAGGGTCTCAGTTATTTAGACTTTACTGTTGACAGCTGACGCGGGCATCTCAAAGTGTAGATGAAAAGTGTTCGTTCAAGCCTAGCCCACCACACAGGAGTGACCCCCTGTGGGGAACTCAGAATTCATTTTCTTCTCATAATTAGTATTTCCTGATGTTTGCTTTCTTTCACATTTGAAATTTTAATGACACAGTAAAGAAGAATGGAGAAATCATTTGGTAGAGTCAAAGATTGCATTTAATTCTAGTGTGTGTTAATTGGCTTTATTAAAAATTAGCATTTTAAAATTTCTAACTCTTTCTAACGTATGAAATGTCACTCTTTTTTTTTTTTACATATCACATTGTAATTAAATTTGTACGGGAGTAAATTTTATTTGTCTCTGTTGAGGAAACATTGAAGAACTGTCTGTACAACAAACATGGATATTTCTGAGTTTGCATGTTGACAATATTCATTAATTTAAATCAGTACAGCAGCAGCACACAGGCTGCAGTTGTAATTACCATTGCTTAGTAACAGTGCATTTCAGAATGACAAGGGAGTTAACTGAATAATTATTACATGTGCCTCAGCTTGATACACTCTCCCAATATAACTCCGGTCCCTGGGTAAAAGTTGCTGGGATAGGTGAAGACATTTGAGCCAAATGCTGATGCTGCTCCACAAACCATCGGACTAATCTGTCCCAGTACACTAATGGGCCACAATTAATCATGTAGTAATCCAATCCTTGGTTCAGTTTCAATATGCTAGAATCTGCTTAGGAAGCATTTAGGAAAACTGTTTACCAGGATGAAATTTCTCTAGAGGAGTTAGACATCATAGAATTAACAGAAAAAGAGCTCAAAACCCAGCTCTGGCTCAATTAGAAATGCTTTGCCTGTGAGTTTCCCACGGCCCACCCCTTTGATACATTTCCTGGTTCTTACTGCCTTCTCTTTAGACTGCCATCTTCCTGTACAGTCAGCCATTTCTGGGATCAGTGTCCCAGATCAATGATAAATGGCAGTGGGCAGCTTCAAACAGCACTCTTTGTGGGAGATTGTGTTGTTTCATTGTAAATAATTATCCCACCCACTGGTTTAATAAAAAGCGCTGATTGGCCAAAGGCAGGCAGGAAGTGTGGGCGGGGCTACCAGACTAAGAAAACTCTGAGAACAGGAAGCACAGAGCAGAATGCCAGAGAGAAGCCGAAAGACAACTATGCTGCTCTGAGAAAAGGTACCAAGCCACATGGCTGAACAGGACAAGAGACATGGGTTAGAATAAGGGTAAAGAGTTAGCAAGTTATATGCCTGGGCCTGAGGCTGATCAGCCTAAAACTATCGTATGCATCTGTGTGTCTCTGTGGGTCTGTGGGTCTAAACCTTGAGGTTAGGCCTGAAAGTCCAGGCCAGAAACCTCCTACTACAACTCTTCATTTTTTTTCCATGGATCTTAAAACTATCAATGACTGATTCATAGGACATTATTATATTATCTATCTTAAATGTTAAAAGAACTAGTTTTCTTCTTTCTTCTTTCCCCCCTCCTTCCCTATCTTCCTTATTATTATTATTTTTATTATTATTATTATTATTATTATTATTATTATTATTATTATGTGTGTGTACATGTTTTGTCTGGGTGTAGTTGTACACCCCACATCAATGCCTGCTTCGCACAGAGGGCTGAAGTGGGCTTATGATCCCCAGAGTGGATTTATAGCCAGTTGTGAGTTGCCATGTGGGTGCTGGGAATCAAATTGTGTTCCTCTGGAAGATCAGGAAGTGCTCTTAACTGCTAAGCCATCTCTCCAACCCCTGCATTTCATATTTTGACAAATAATTCTAATATCTATGCCTTATGAACACTCTCATCTCATTTTCCTTTACTTGACTGCCCTTTTAAGATGCTGTAGACTTTTAGAGTGTATCTTAAATATTTGAATCACATGCTCTAATACATCTTGCTGCTGTTAAATCTTTTATTTGAATTATTAATGCCTAGTTTCAGAATGCTGTGCCTCACACACTTCTTGTGGCTATGGTCAAATGTGAGCTTTGATTCCAGAACTTTTGTGGTACTGTTCTAGTCTGCCTCATTCAATGCAGGAGAGCCACAGCCAAGCACCAGGCTGCACTCCAGGAATCCAGTCAAAGAGAGGGAAGAGGGATTATGTAGCTGCGCGCGCACACACGCAAGTGTGTGTGTGTGTGTGTGTGTGTGTGTGTGTGTGTGTATGAAGATTATGATGGGGAAATCTACAAAGACAACTGAACAAAGCTAATGGGAACTCACAAACTCTAGACCACCAGCTGTAGAGCCTGAATGGGACTTGAAAAGGCCCTCTCCAAATTGGAGACAGTTGTGTAACTTGGTCTATTTGAGGGGCCTCTGGCAGTGGGTCAGGATCTATCCCGGGTGCATAAGCTGGCTTTTGAAACCCATTACCTGTGGTGGGATACATTGCTCAGCCTTGATGAAGAGGGGAAGGGCTTGGGCCTGCCTCCACTGGATACAGTAGGTTTTGCTTACTCCTTATGGTGGGCCTTACTTTTTTGGAGGAGACAAGAGGGTGGTTGGGGCATAGTGTGAGGAAAGAGAAGAGGAGGGTTTGTAGGTGGTATGGACGATGAGTAATTTTTTTCTTAAATAAAAGAAAGAAAACTAAGACCTTGGTGGTGATAAACTGTTTTCATCTACGACTGCTTTGGTTCTGGTTGGTTTTTGGCATAAACTGCTTAGGAACAAGCCTAAAAATTCACGTACAAATTTGAAAGGTTCCTTCCCCCAGCTCCAAGCCTCTTAGCTCTACAGCTGTAAGAAGTAAGGATACCACATTTCTGCATCCATTTGCTTCCTGCAGGGCGGTAAGGGGGCAGCCAAAGGGGTCCTCTTCACATCTTACTTTACAGTCTATAGAGCTTTCCCTGTTGAGCCAAACAGTTCAGTTTATATGTCAAACCCTGAAGAGCAATTGTTTGAAGGATCTGCCTTTCCTAATGGTGTTCAGCTGGGAGTTAATGTTAGTCACAGTTCTAGTAAAAGAAAGCTTCATTTCCATGTCAGTGTTTTTTTTGACATTAATGTCTTTTTATTTAAACATCTGAAATTATACAAGTACAAGCAGTTTGGTTTCTCGATCGACAGCTGTCAGACTCTTTTTGTGACTGTGGCCATTGTCCTAGAGTATAGTTGGGTGGATGCTCCAAACCCAGAATGAACAAAGGCCAGATAGAGTGTGTGTGTGTGTGTGTGTGTGTGTGTGTGTGTGTGTGTGTGTGTGTGTGTGTGTTTACCAAGTGAAGGGAGACTCCACAGATATTGCTACTCTTGACTATATTACTAGCTCCAAACAAATGCCAATCAAGAATTCAGTCCCTTTTGCTTCCCAGAAATGAATTTTTAAAATTTGATGTTCCCTAGGCTTTCCCTTCTATCATAGCTGCCTAAGATGCTCATCATCATACTCCGAGACTTCCCAAGTCCATGGAAACTTCAGAAGATCCCTGCCTAAGGCCTCTGGACCTTGCCACATCCCTCAGTCACTTTAGGAAGTAGTGTGCCTTCAACACATGTGATTCCTCCTGTGTGGCAGCCATTTCTGCACATCTCGGTTGTTCCAGATCTCTCTTTCTATGTCCCTCCCTCTCTCTCTCTGGTCTTAGAGCCTCGGTCCCAATACAGCCTCATCTGCCTCCTTAGGGGTGTTGTTATGGGTAGAATGGATTGACCTGGAAACACAAAGTACAGATGTCAGCCTGTGCTATCAGCCCCTGGAATCAGCTGAAGGATATCTGAGGATTCCAGTGAAAGAATGGGAAGGGGAAAAAAAAAAAACTGCCAAGAGCCAAAGACCGTGGAAGGCAGGAGATGGAGGACAGTGAGGGGGGAAGGGTGAACTGCTGTGAAGTGCTAAGAACATACAATGTAAGATGCACCAAAGGGCAGAGACCACAGACGTGCTGAAAGCTCCAGGAGTCGCCACACTAACCATCGAGCATCCTGTCCAGCAGCTAGGTTACCACCTTAAGACTCAGAGCCTAGGACCTGATACACTTGGCTCAGAGACACAGGCACAAGGAGAATTATGGTTCGTGTAGTTATGGCCTTTGCCAGAACAGGACAACCTCAGCTAGCTGGTGAAGATGTCTCACTCTTTGCTTATGAACGTCGTTCTCCTGGCTATGTGGACATCTTTGCCTCAAAGTTGGCTCAGAATCTTCCCACCAATGTGGGGAAATGAGAGAGTACATGCTGATTGATATTTTAAACTGTCGCTATACGTATTTTTTCATTAATGGCTGGTGCTTTTGACTGCTTGAAGGTGGGCCCGAAAATTTACAGAAGTGATCATACATATGAATTAATATTTCCAAGTTTTATGCCAAATATTTTTTTTTCAGGGCCTTTTCAGTGTAGACTGTCGGGAAGACATGGAAATACATGAATTTGATTTCTGGGTACAGTGTGGGCTTTCAGACTGCACTTCTGCTCTCATAACACCCAGGATGTTTATTGTAAAAAAAAAAAAAAAAAAAAAAAAAAAAAAAAAAAAAAAAAAAAAAAAAAAAAAAACCACTTTCTGATATGTGGTCTGATGATGTGCTATGAGGGACCTGGTCTGAAAGCTTTCCTGACTTGATCAGAAGCAAATACAAGTTCAGATTGTGGTTGTGTAAGTAATTAGAGGCACTCAAGTCTCGGATACAACTAATAAGTTAATCTGTCAAGGAAATAAAGGTTTAAATGTAGGTCAGCTTTCAAACCCTGTATATGCATTATAAATTCCAAGAAAGTAACTACTACTCCCTGAAAGTTTATTTTGTCTTTTATGAGAGATGAGAATTACCACAGAAAGGTCAGTAAGGTCTAGTTAACACAGAGAATGTTCATGATGCACCTTGATGTTCCGATGATTAATGCAAGTCTCTAATACACGCAGTTTGAGGAGAGACAACAGGCTCACATAGGGATCTGGGACTTCCATTTAACATTTAAAATTAAACTTATGATCCAAATAGAATTGGATCACAAGAGGCCTTCTCATGCCACTTCTTCTTTTTAGATGTTTATCTGTGAGTGGTTAAGTGTTTGCTTACTCCATTCCACATGTCCAGAGGAAAAGCCGGGGTCAGAACTGTTTTCTTCATCTGTAAACTTTTACTACATGCCTTAAGCATTTTACACAAAGCTCTCTAGAATTGAATCTATCATGGTTATTGAGCTTTACGAGAGGTCCAGACATACTATAAAATGAGCAGGTGGCATATATACTATAATGCTAATGGGTCATAAACTAATACTGATAATTAAAATGCTAACCACAGCCAATATCCAGCAATCAACATGAAATGTTGCTCTACCTTAGAACACAGTACCATGTTGACAAAATGACATTGGAGATCATTGGAGAAAGCTGTGCTGAGAAGTTCAATAGGCAGTTTCATATATATACACAAGTAATTTCTCTGCAGAAACATTAAAATTATTTCATTTACTGCTTTCTTACATTGATTTTGTTTTATCAGTTTTCAAACCTTTATTTATTGTGTGATGTGATGTGATGTGATGTGTGTGTGTGTGTGTGTGTGTGTGTGTTGTGTGTTTAGCAAAGTCATAGTACACATTACAGGTGTCAGTTCTCATGTGGGTCTCAGGAATCAAGCCCAAGTTCATTAATCTGTCAAGTATCCTGACTTGCCTTCCCACAGTCATGGTGCTGGCTATGGAATATCTGAAAGCATCCTGGGGACAAATGCTCTAGTTGGGGCTGGGAGATGAGTCCACATTTAGATCACTGGTTGCTCTTCCTGAGGATCTGACTGTGATTCCCAGCACACATGGTGGCTCACAATAGTTAGAAGCTCCAGTTTCTGGGGACTGAGTGTCCTCTGCTTGCCTTTGAAAGCATTGGGCAGGGATGTGGTGCACAGAAATGCATGCAGACAAAACACTCATATACATAAATAAATTCAAAACCTTTGCAGTATTTATTCTAGACTAGTTTTCCATTTTACAGGAAAGTGTTATTGCTATAATTATTACTTGTTATTATTATTAATTATTTCTTGTAACTCATATTGAATCTGATGCTCCAAAGAACACTGAATGAGACATTTGTGTTTGTGTCTGGAGAAAGGCAGGATGTGATACCTGATCTCCTTTCTTCCCATTCTCCTGACTATGTAAGATGAATAGTCATTTTTCAGTTAGACATTCTTATTAGCAGAAAGCTTTGGATGACAGTGTGTTTGTACATACAGAATGACTGAATTTGTTGCTATTTTTCCCTCCTTTGGAGTTGGAAGGTTCTAGAGCTGAAGCTGGACTACCTACACATGATGTCCCTGTGACCAAATATAGCAGCCTCCATCTAACCGGGTCTACTATGACCCTGGTCTCCACTGTCCTCCATAAATGGGAGAAGATCTGGTATTTTTCACATACCCATGAGACAGCATTTTAAGTTATGGACACTTGTCTCATTTCATGTCTGGAAGGCTTATTTCTTGGACTGTGTGTTCCTTCAATGAGCCAGGATTGGAAGAAAATCTGATTTATATACATGGGGTTCCAACTGCCTTCATTAAATTATGCTTTTGCTTAAATTGAATTAACCAGTACAGCTCCTTCTTTGGTTCATGGTTCATCTTAAAACAAATATTCCACTGGATCTCTAGCATCAGTTTGAATTCCTGTTCTTTCTCTTTCAGGAAACAGTCATGTGTTGCCTTCCTTCGGTTCTCTCAGCTTTGGATATCATGAGTGGAATCTTAGCTACCAATGGAGGTAAGAAATGCTCTGTGTACATTTCTCATTCCTTATAACATTTAACCTTCAGGGCCAAGTTGGACACTGAAGCCTTTGCTCCAAACTGCTACTGTGCGACATGAATATCTCTGTAGCACACATAAATGCTTTTATCAAAATTCCAAGTCTGAGTCGTCTGTGTTAAGCCTAGAATTAAAGAGTAGTTAGGTATGTTTGGTATAGGCAGACCTTTTAGGGACTGTTTGTATGAAAGTCCTAAGTCCCAAGGGGGGAGGGGGTAAGACTATGCATGTTTGTCTGTAGGCGAAGTTTACTTAGAAGGCACCAGTGCAGGATAGATATTTATTAAAATATAAACCAACGCTCACGGTACAGGTAACAGTTTATAGCGGAGCCTGAACAGGGACTGGAGTCTGGAACGGTGGACGATGGATTCCAAACCGGTCTCTCCAACAGCCAGGAACCAGGCAAAAACAGCTTTCCGGGCTCTCAGCAGTCCCTTATCTATCGGGTTGGCCACGCCCCCTTCAGGGGCCGGGGGACCCTGAATAAGCGTCTTTGGACCTTATCAGCTGACACCTGAATCCCACCACATTTGTCTACAGGTGTCAGGTTTCTAGTAGAAGGACTTAAAGACCCAGGTTTCTGTGTCAGCCACGCTCTCAGGGGACCTTTCCAAGATCATATCCCAATTTCTGGACAAAGTTTGAAATAAAAGGAGCATATGAGAACTGGAAATTACTCTCTCTAAAAACAGTACATGGTTGTTGAAGTACCAGCAATTGGGTGGCTGATACAGGGGGGTTGTGAATTTGAAGCCAGCCTGGGCTAGTGTAGTGAGACCCTGAAACCCTTAAATTACACACACACACACACACACACACACACACACACACACACACACACACACACACACACACACATGATAGATAGACAGATATATAAATAAGGAGAGTGGAAGAGAGGGTAAATAGGTGATAGATAGATAGATAGATAGATAGATAGATAGATAGATATAGATAGATTGATAGATAGGTACATATATACACACATACATACACACATATGTATGTGTATACATAGGGAGAAAAAGGGAGCAAAGGGCAAAAACGGAGAATAAACAAATGGGACATTGAAAATATTCTGATCACAGTTATGAGCGTCAGCACAGTGACATCATTGGAGCAAGGATGTCTGTTAGGGTCCTGCTGGAGCACAGGAGGGATTAGATGAGGTACCTCCAGCTCAGCAGCACCTGTGGTAGCCCTAGCCATCAGGTAGTATCCACACATTGCATCCAGGACACAAGGCATAAAGGACAGACAGGAAGATAGACAGCACAGCGGAGGGAACAAAGCCTTGGGTACATTTGGCCTTTATTGCCTAAACTAAACTCCTCTGCTGGAGAATAAGACACCATCAAAATCAGCTTACGCAGAAGCGAAGGTAAAATGCCTGGTGTGCAGGCTTGGTTTATGGCAAATTCATTTCAAGCCCCTTGGGAAATCTCAACCATGTGGCAGAATTTGAAGGAATACAATTTTATTAGGTGAAAGTAGGAAAAATAGATTTTCTAACCCCCACCTCCTTCGTTTCTCTGCAGACTGCTGTGGCTCAGGAAAAATGGCCCCATTTCCTTAAGGGGCCACTAAATTATTTAAATGTATTGTTTTCAAAAGGACCTATAGAGAGAAGGGGCAGTGTAGAGAATACCATTTGGGAGACGTATAATTTGAAGAGCAAAGCAATGCTTACTGTTCTTTGATGCACAGCTCTTTGGGTAATTTCAGACTATCTTAATATGGCTGCTTGGAAAACAATCCTAATTCTTTTTCTGGAAGATGCTGCTAAAATTCTAAATAAACACCAAGTTGTCTGAACTGTGGCTTGAGGTCTGTACCCCAAAGACATGCACAGTAAAATGGCATTTTTATTTTCTGTCTCAAAACCCAAACAGCGATTTCTTCCAGTTTTCAAAGAAATATGCATCAGGGAATGCGATTCAAGATGTGGGTATGTGAATTCCCACAAAATAAAGGGGGAGGAGGAGAGGCAGAAGTGACTGGTGGTAAAAAGAGACTTTCATATGATGAGTCCCTTCGGGTATTTTATGTGTTTGCTACCTTGGGGCAGAAAAAAACATTTAAATGAAGTCACTGACACATTTCAAATGAAGCAGTTACATTCAGAAACATGCATTACCAACGGGATTTATCATTTTCAACTTTCATCATGGGAGATGAGAAAAATAGTGGATCTCTCTCCTCCTCATCACAAACCCTTTTCTCCGGCCTGCAGATGGCATTAGTGTCTCCAGTCTACTGAAGAGCAAAATGGAGATAAAATATCTCTGAAGCATTAAGATCGATGAGTTTAAAAAAAAAAAAAAGTTTGGATAAAGTTCAAATTGAACTTTTCTTGACACATCCAGGTGAGGAGCCCCCACCTGTATCAATCCCTGTAGAGCTTGTTAACTGGTCCTTTAAACTAAGATGCATCCATAACAGGTACCTAGTGGTCAGTCTTTGCTGATTGTTTCCTGAATACAAATGCTGCAGGCATCCCTGTCACCGCAAGGTCTAAATCTAACCAGGAAAGTACAACCTTACAAGTACTTCCTGGGGGGGGGGGATGATGTCCCCATAGCTGTTTTGATACGTAGACAAAGAACATCTCTGTTTGTGGGTGCTATGTGAACACACACACAGGAGCACACAGTAAGCTGCACACAACAAGTGCTATGAATACACATATGGGTGTATATGGACATATGTTGATAGATACAGGGAGATTGGTGAACATGTAAGTAACTACACTGAAATTTTACATAACTCAAAGCAAACTGCTACACTAAAGTATGCTAACATGGAGGTGGATAGAGAGATGGCTCAGTCATTGGATCACTTTCTGCTCCTCTTCTGCACCTGAGGTTTAGTCCCAGTACCCATATGTCAGCTCATAGCCACCTGTAACTCCATGTTATGGATTCTCATGCCCTCCTCTGGCTTCTGTGGGCACTAGAAACTCACCTTTACTAGAGAATAACAGAAAACAGAATAATAGAAAATAACAGAAAAGTGCAGGCAAAGCACCCAGACACTTAAAATGATTAAAGCCAAAATAGTCACTTCAATATTCAGTAATTACTTTGTGTATAGTGAAGGAGACTCGGCAAATGCACCAG
Source organism: Phyllotis vaccarum (assembly GCA_033318265.1). Lineage (NCBI taxonomy): Eukaryota > Metazoa > Chordata > Mammalia > Rodentia > Cricetidae > Phyllotis > Phyllotis vaccarum. The sequence continues at coordinate 3,815,037 of JARWLC010000014.1, forward strand.
ATGCTCTTCTCTTTCCCACGTGAGCTCATATGGACAGGACTAAAAGCAAATGTCAAAACACCAGAGCACCCTCAGTTGATTTAGTGCCATTTGGGGGGGACACAACTCTCACGAGAAACAGTCTCATGTATCCTAAACTAGATTCTACTGTGAGATTGATTGCTCTTTCCTATCCAGCTGGAGCATCTCCTAGAGCCCTGGGGGTCAAATACAGGTCTGCCATACACAGCAACCTAGTGCTCACCACATGGCCCTGCCTTGCAGAAAGATACAGTAGCAAAGTTTCTCACAAGAAAACATGTCTAGTCAGAGCCCCCTGCAAGGCTGCACGGCCTCTTTTATGAAATGGACGGTAGATCACTGTTTTGGTGGCTCAGGAGTGGTCCTAACAGTGGTGACTATTTGTAGATTTCTTATTTAATTAGTTGCCATGGGGAAAACTTGAGTCAATAAACCGAGGGATGCTTGTTTGGTGCCATATGGTACTATGAAAGCTAGTCTTCAGTTCAGATCCAGCTCAAGTCTTCAGGGCCCTTTATCTGAAGTATGTGCTGTCTTTGGCAATAGATTTAACTTCTACCGCTAGAGAACAACCAAAGATGGTAGAATATGTTGGAAGCCTCTTAGCCTCCCCAACCAAAAGACCCCAAATGCTATTTGCTATTTGGGTTTTTCTTATATGGTCTATGGCTCTTGGGGGAAGCATTGCCAACACAGATGGGAAAATTTTATTTAAACTGTACATTTATATTTGCACAGTAACTTATTGTGTTACGACTATTTCAGGTAGATACTTAATAATCATTCCTTGTGGCCTTTTCAGACATAATGTTATTTTTGCCCACCTCCCTCAAGGTTTGTGCTTATTTCCCCTTTTCAGAACACACACACACACACACACACACACACACACACTTACAAAATTGTATGACTAATGAGGATAGTCCTAAATATTTTATCAAATCACATAAATGATCATACATAAAATTAAAACTCTACCTTTTAACCTATTATAGATACGTTGTTTTGTTTTGTGTATTACATTTATGTGCTCAGATAGCCTTCTTTCCTTCCTCCTTCCTTCCTTTCTTTCTGTAATCATGTGTTTTACGTATGTGTGTGTATATATAAGTGTGTGTGTGTGTGAATTTGTGTATGTGCACATTTGGGTGTGGATTGATGTATGTGCCCATGTATGGAGGATAACCTTAGGCATTAAAGAATTAAAGAATGCTGTCTACTTTCTTTGTGACAGGGTATTTCCAATTCTGACCTCATCAAATAAGCAAGAGTAATTGAGAAATGAGCCTCAGAGTTACCTTTCCACCACTGGGATTCCAGGAACTGAACACCATGCCCTTTATTTTTATATGTAATGTGGGGGTCAAACTCAGCCTCTCATGCTTGCAAGGCAAGGACTTTACCAGCTGAACCATCTCCCCAGCCCAAAGTAGCTTAACATAGTTATAATTTTAAAAATTGCCATTTTATTGGAGAGAAACAAAGGAGGAGTAGATACGAAGGGCAGAGAGAAGGGGATGATGAGGGCTTTAGAAAGGAAAGACAGGAGGGGAAACCGTGGTCGGAATGTAAAATAATTAATAAAAAACAGTTCTGATATAGGTTTAGAAAGCAGAACCTCCTGAGTTTTACAGGGGTCCTTCCTTATTCTATATTTTAGGGGACATTGTTATGGATTCTGGTAGTTCAGGGATATTTCTTCATCCTGATACCCAGCACACACAAACTCCACAATCTCTGAGTTTCTTTTATTATAAATTTTAAAATGCTTTTAAGATTATAATTGCATTATCTTCCTTTTCTAAATCAAAACCTTCCTATGCACCCTTCACACCTCTTTCAAATCATAGGCCTGTTCCCTTTCATGTTACACATATGCATGTGTACACACAAAGGAAGGAAAAAAGGCTGTCTTTAATAAGTAATACATGCACTCCACAAAACAATATATCTGCAACAAGTAAGGCATGTTTAAAAAGTAAACTTAATTTTACACACCATCATTGATGTGATTTTATAGAATATTTATGCCTATCACTCATCCTTGGTCATAAAAATGTTTGTTAAAGTTTGAACTTTTTAAAATGTTTTGTAGAGCTCAGAATTGAGCCCAAGGCTTCGAATATGATAGGTAAGCCCTCTACCGCTATGCTTTATCACGGCCCCAAATTCTTTAAACTATAAAGACAAGTTACCTCATTTTTTTTTTTGTTGATGTTACTTAAAAAAGCATTATTACAAAATCAGTTATATACCAGAATACTTTATCTTCTTTATTTTTATACTGAATTGGCCTTGAAAATGACAATTTGTAAACCAAGCAGAATTCCATAAACTTGCCCTCTTCAAATATGTCTGTTGGTGTCTGTGAGCTCTTGATGTAAGGATCTTGGTGTGGGACGTGTTCTGCCAGTGATTGTCAAAATGTGGTAAATGTCTTTATAGAGAGACTTTATGAGGGAAATAAACCATTTTTTGAATGATTGTCATTTTTGATAATTTTAGGAAAACAGGAAACACAGCAAGAAATTGTAAATTCAGCAAATGAAAAGCAACAGTGATGATTTCATTAGGTGGGGTAAGAAAGATCCAGGGTATAAAATATAAGATGATCTGTAATATTATGTTTCTGGCCTAGCCCTGAGGTTCTGACCCACAGACTCAGAGACCCGCAATCCCACAGAAACACATAGATGCTTACATTAATTGTATGTTGATTGGCCTGTGGCCCAGGCATATAACTTGTTAACTCTTTACCCTTATTCTAACCCATGTCTCTTGTTTAGCCATGCAGCTTGGTACCTTTCCTCAGATCAGCATTTCAACTGTATCTGCTGGCATCTCATTGTGGTGTCTCTGTGGTGTCTCTTTGGCTTCTCTGATCTGTTCTTCCTATTCCCAGAGTCTTCTTAGTCTAATAGCCCCACCCACACTTCCTGTCGGCCTTCAGCCAATCAACATTTTTATTAAGCCAGTAGGCAGGACAATTATTTATAAGGGAACAGAACATAGTTCCACTACAATGATCAATGTGGTGGTGACTGTTGGTTTTGGAACATCTTGAACATAAATATTAATTTTAGTAATTAAGATTTGCAGAACAATTGTATGAATCAAATTATTTCATACATTATGCTACAAGAAGTATGGATTGTTCGAAGAGAATTTAAATTACAAGATCTTTTTGTGTTTTATATGTGTGTTGCAATAAGGTTTCTTGGTGCTGGGCAGCCAGAGGTCCAGACCCACTGACCTGTAGTCCCAGACTCGTTGGCCACCTAATGCTGCTTAGGCCCCCCCCAAAATGATTCAGATGCTTATATTAATTTCATGCTGTTTAGCCTATGGCTCAGGCACATTGCTAGCTTGCTCTTTCATCTTAACTCAACCTATTTTCATTAATCTGTTCTGCCACATGACCCGTGGCTCACCTGTGTTTCTTACATGTTTCTTCTCTGGGCAGCTGGCTTGATCTGATCTGACTCTGCCCTTCTCCTACCTATGCTCTGATTTCCCCTCCTACTTTTTCTATGGTGCCTGTCATGGGCCAAAACAGCTCCTGTGGGAGATTATGTTGTTACATTGTAAATAATTGTCCCACCCACTGGTTTAATAAAAAGTGCTGATTGGCCAAAGGCAGGCAGGAAGTGTGGGCAGGGCAACCAGACTAAGAAAACTCTTGAGAACAGGAAGCACAGGCAGAACGCCAGAGAGAAGCCAGAAGAAGCAGAGGACAACCATGCTGCTCTAAGAAAAGGTACCGAGCCTCATGGCTGAACAGGATGCGTCATGGGTTGGATGAAGGGTAGAGAGCTAGCAAGTGATATGCCTGGGCCTTAGGCCAATCGGCCTAAAACCATTGTAAGCATCTGTGTGTCTCTGTGGGTCCTAAACCTTGAGGTTAGGCCCGAAAGTCTGGGCCAGAAACCTACTATAAGCTCCTTTATTTAAAGGTTGATATTCACAGCATACAGAAAGACATTCCCACATCATATGTGACTAGTATATTTTATTGCTTTCAAAAGAACTTTTTTTTGTGCTTAATGGGACTTTATATACTTGTAACTAATGGTTTGTTTCTGTTTTTGTATTTTACAGTAAATAACTTTTTAAAAAAAGTACAGTCACCTATAAAGAAATGGTGAGGCATGCAGAAATGAGATTAGTTTTTATGTATATAAAAGCACTTTATTCAATTAGTAATTATGACAGTTTAGGAAAATGAATGTGATCATATTTCATGACTGAGGGCTCTCTAAGTAAACATTGAGGTTTTTTTTGGAGTCAATAAAACGTGTGATAAGTACAACTTTAATTAGAATTCCACATACAGGATTTATTCAAAACTCATGACTTAAACCTACATTGTTAGTGAAAGGATCATGACATGGAATTTATGTTAAAAAATTACAGTGGGATAAAATGGGAATGCTTTAATGTTATACATTTATAACAATGCATTCATCTAGGAGAAATGAAATGAACTGTTTGACATTGCACCCTAGAATACATGATCTACTGCTGCACTTCTGGTGACCTTCCATTCCTCTGGTACTTCTTTGTATAAAATGGAAATTGGCACTTTTCACTGTTTATATGTTTTGACATTTGTTTCTCTCCAAAAGATTTTGATTTTAGAAAATGTCTTGCTCTGTAGTACAAGCTGGCATGAATTTGTTATGTTGTACAGAATGCCCTCAATCTTTCGAAAATCCTGCTTCAGATACCCTAGTGTTGGGATTATGGACATACCACCATGCCTAGCTTCATCAGAGATCATAAATGTTCACTGAAGGTCATTTGCTCAAGGTTTAGTAATCAATCTGTGTGGATATCAAAAGACAGTGAAATATTTAGAAGGTGGGATCCACTAGAAAGAAGTTAGGTCCTTGGATTTTCTACTATGACATCTATACAACCCTAGGCTCAAAATGACAGGCATAAGCAACCATGGATTTAAACCTCAGAAGCCATGAGCCAAAATGAAATTTTCCTTCAAGTTAATTGACTTGGAACATTGTTTTTTCATAGCAAAGAAAATATATCTGACTGAAACAGAAAATGGAACCAAGATGTAGGATCATTGTTGAAGACTCAGGAATCTGATGTCTTGGCCAGCACAGCGGTGATGTCATCATACCTGCTTAAGAAAAATAGAGTGCATAGGTGAGTGCTTTAATCTTTAGTGTTCTTTCCCCCACTGTGGGTCCCAGACTTAACAATGACACTCCAATTTGGGATGTGGTCTTCCACACCCAGTTTATTGACCCACATCTCTCTGTGATTTCTAAACTATAGGTATTTTTCAATTCCATCAAGGGAGTATCAAGAATAGTACCCATCATCATCAATGATATTTTAGTCAATATTTTTATCTTATCTGATGTTTTATTGCTATTAATGTTTTGTCATGGTCTGAATGTTATTTTAATGTATTCAATTTAGTTTTGATGTTGAATTTCTTGTCTCTAAAACACAAGGACTCTGGTACTTAGCTATTTGTATATTTGGATTATTAGTGTGCTGGGGTGTCATATAGTAAGGTCTTCTTTCTTATGGCAATTAAAAAATCTTAACTTAATAGTTTCAAGAAGAATCTTACAAAGAATGATACTTGGAGCAGTCCCATAGATGAGGTGTTGTATATACTGATAAGACTGAACTAATAACTTGGGATATATGAGAGAGACAGAGAGCTTCTGTCTTTATCCAGTTTAAGATGTAAATTTCTTGTATTAGACACATTGGAGATAAAATGTAGGCCCTTGTGGACCATTGTTTAAATAACTAATTGCTGAGTATCTTTGTAAGTTGTAGACAAAGTGGCAAGTTTGGGTTGTGTGTTTACTTACATCTCTATTCACCTGCACACTGGGGGATAGTGTTTACTATATAGATGTTTCTTCCTTTCACTAGAGTAAATACTTGTGGGTTTCCAAGTGGCATGATTACTATACTGGCTTTTTTTTTAAATGCACAATTAACTAAAGAGACAAATGTCAGAGTGTGTCATGAGCATATAATTTAGTCAATAAAACAGTTTGGATTTACATAAGGTGATCTTTCTGTATGCTTTCCACTTAAGAGTGCCTAAAAAGTAATAGTCTTAAAGTATATATGGTTTGGGGTCCCAAAGTTTCATATTTTTAAAATTTTCATTGTCCATTCATTAGAAGATAGAAGGTGGGGTCATTTCCATAGACTTTTATTCCATTCACCCTTAATGAGTCATACTGCTCTAGCCTTTTCTTCTGTAGCTATTCTTAGAAAGGAAAAAAATGCATAATTAAAACTAATCTATACTAACTTACACTTTAGCTGTTGTCCTCAGTGGGATGGGTGAAAGGGACAATCTCTCAGCAGCCAAAAGTTTCAACCTTTGCCCTCTGTTCAGGATCCTATTTATTCTTCTGGCTGTTACATAAATGGAACTGCTGATATACTTCCAGAGTTCCCTAGGTACTTTCATTGTTGGGGTACCCTAATTGTCACACCTGGAAAGTTCACTTACCTCAAAGATTCCATACAGATTAATATTCTAATTATCTAAATGGCAGTTAGGGGTGACCTCCTCAGAGAGTGGTAAGAAGAACAGGAGATAGAGAAGGAACTCTAGGAAACATAATTTCCAGTAATGAGTAATGTCCTTCGTTCTCTGCTCAGGAAAAGGCTTTGTTTTTTATCTCCTAAATGAGCATGCAGAGGCTGTATTCGAGGTGGGAACTGAAACTCAAATCCGGACATTAATTCCTTCTGATGAACAGCTTCGTAACCGGATCCCTAGGTTTTCACAGGGAAGTGGTTTGCATCTATCCTCCAAATTCAATGCATTTTTCTAAGAAGGGTTACCTCTTTGGAAGAAGGAAAGTCACAATATCAGAAAAAGTATATTAAGGAAAAATGTTTCCTTAGCTCTCTGACCTAGGTGGAGACCTAACAGTCCCATTAGACTAGACAGGTCCGTCACCTCTCAGGAAGGTGGAACTACCGTAAGGGATGCTAAACAGAGAAGAGGAATAATGATCTCTTTAGTAAGATGGTTTAATTTTCCTTCCCTTCCCTTCCTTCCTACTTCATGTTGTCATTCTTCCAGAGATACCATAGATTCTGTTGGGTCTACCCAGCTGTCTGAGTTCTGATTCAGATGGGTTTATTTGTCTTTGTATTTTGGACGCTGGCCAGAGATTAAAAGTGCTTTCTCTAGTTCATTGGCCTTCTAATTCTTTGTCTAGAGCTTTCTGCCCAACACATGGCTGCTTGTCTACTGTGTTATTGATCTCCATGTTGGCTTAACTCAGATGACATGGCTTTTTCTTTATCTCATCTCTATCTCACTTTTCCAGACAGTGGCCGAGACACACTGTTTCCTTGTGGTTTGTCTTTTAAAATCTGACGAAGATGTTTTCAAGATTCATAAAACTGAATTAATAATTATTTAATTATAGTAGTAAAGAAAGATATGGCAACAAGGAGATTGCTTTGGCAGCTACCTCTACAGCTTTGTCTACATGGTTTCCTGAGTGATTCAGAAAGACTTCCAAAAGCACTTCCTCAGTTTTCCTCTGAAGCTATTCCTTCATCTCCAACTTCTCTCCCTACAAAACCACTGATTTTCAACTTGATTGTTGTTATCCTCTAAAAATTTAATAAAATTGTCCTCAAGCCTCCTTTAGAGGGTTTTAAAAATTTGTTTTATTAAGAAGACAAACAACCCATATAATGGACATAATTTCTCATGTAACATATGGTACCCAACATGGGCCACCTCAAAATTTACAGTAGCATTAATTGTGCCGAACCCCCCCCCCCCAAAAAAAAACCTGGAGGGATGAATAAGTTGTATAACCATGCAGTAAAATATTACCAAGCTGTTAAAAAGTATGTTAAGTTTCTGTGGCAAGGTAGAGAAACAGAAGGGAAAAAGAGTCCAGAGTCTGACTTTCAAAAGATCTTCAACAGGTAAGACTGTGTTTATTACTGACATTGTAAGAAGCAGCCTGGAAACTGATGGGTCTGTGGGGGAAGGGGAGCTGGCGGTTACCCACTATAGGGTTGGGTGAGGAGCTTGGAATGAGAAAATTCTTATCTCTAGTCCTAATTTCTTTCATGTAGTCTTTGCTTCCTCAATTTGTTTGCCCAAGGAAGACAGAGTATCTTGGAAGACTGGCTGTCTCAACAGACATTGCCTTCTGCACTAACAGATAATGGTTGAGCAAGGTTATCTGTAATCTTGTAGGAATCCTGTTTTATGTCCAAGGCCCTCTCTCATTATACATCCTAAGCTGTGACCTTGAGCACATGTTAAAGAAAGAAGCCAGATGTAAAATTAAACACATTTTTAAAATTTCAATTTATTTAAAACATGCATAATAACCAATTATTTAAGCATGAAAGGTATATATTGGTAAATATGTGAAGGAGTTTTCTAGGAAGACTCCACATGTGAATACACACACACACACACACACACACATAGACACACACAAATCACACACATGCACTCACACACACACCAGTTAATCTATTACATACAAAAGCTACTACTAGCTAGCTCTTGCATCTTAAATTAACCCATATCACATCTTGTTTCTTGAGTGGCTGGGTTTCCTCTCCCAGGCTCTGCCCTTCTTCTTCTGTCTCTTGGACTTCCTGTCTATAAGCTGTTTTTACCATAGGCCAAAACAGCTTCTTTATTAACCAATAAATAGTAGCAACACATATTCACATCGTACAGAAAAATCCTCTCACAGCACTACAGTTTTTCTCTCTGAATTGATAAAAAACGTTATAAATGGTTTCTAAAATAATATCTACATAGATCTGAGATCATGCTAAAATTAATTGTATAATTAAAATGGATAATATGTGTGGAATGTGACCTACGGTAAAATTAATATACAGAAACAGAGCAAGTCAATGAAGGCAATATAGTAAAGAACAAGTGTCTCTCTCTCTCTCTCTCTCTCTCTCTCTCTCTCTCTCTCACACACACACACACACACACACACACACACACACACACACACACACGCTCTCTCTCTCTCTCACACACACACACACACTGTCTCTCCCTCCCTCCCTCCCTCCCTCCCTCCCTCCCTCTCTCTCTCTCTCTCTCTCTCACACACACACACACACACACACACTGTCTCTCCCTCCCTCCCTCCCCCCCCCTCTCTCTCACACACACACACACTGTCTCTCCCTCCCTCCCTCCCTCCCTCCCTCCCTCCCCCCCCCTCTCTCTCTCTCACACACACACTGTCTCTCCCTCCCTCCCTCCCTCACTCCCTCCCCCCCCCTCTCTCTCTCTCACACACACACTGTCTCTCCCTCCCTCCCTCCCTCCCTCCTTCCCTCCCTCTCTCTCTCTCTCTCTCTCTCTCTCTCTCTCACACACACACACACACACACACACACACACACACACACGCTCTCTCTCCCTCCCTCCCTCTCTCTCTTTCTCCCCGCCTCTACTAGAGAAGGGATTGCTTCTCATATGGAGATAAATATGTACTTCTAGATATCTAGCAAAAACTTTTACTCTATTTCCTTAGCTACTTTGCACAGAGTCTAAAACATAAAACCTTTTCCAGGAAATACTGGCTCTAACTACACTTACTTACCTTTGTGCTAGTTGCACAAAGGGTTATTTGATTTTTCTAGGCACTGTGCAGGGGAAATGAATGTGTGTGGGTTCTTGGGTCTGTACATTTGTCATGTGGTAACTGAAAGATGTAAATATAACCAGCTTGTATAGTTAGTGTCTATGTCTTACTCTTGTATACCAGTATGAAGAGAACCAATTTGAAGCAAATTCCTATTACAGGTCCTTTAGGAGTTTCATATGTTTTAAACTAGGCATGGGCAGCATAAAGAGGTCCAGTTATCCCATGACTATTTGATGTGTTTTATCCCTCAGGTAGGTCTTATTTTGGCTAGAGAAATAGATTATTGCAAGTTTTGAATTTTCACTGCTTATTAGTAAATTTCAACTATTACTCTGACTTTAAAAGTAATTTAAAAGAAAGGTCATAAGCCATGCTACATGGCTATTCTAGGCTAAGATGTATTTTGGTTTCTTTCTTCCTGGGCTTTGCTTCTTCCTCTATTCATCTTTCTTATAACTCACTCCTATATACTCATTTGCATAATTATAGATTCATCCATTTATGAGGTGCTTTGTGAACACTTATACACATGAAAATATCTTGCTTGTTGCAGCAAGATGAGATGCCCCAAAAGATTTCAAGAAAACAAAAGAGCTTTACATACAAGTAACTCATCCATCTCCTTTCTAATCTGTAATCATCAGCTTCCTATTTTCCCTGGTCTCCATCCTTGGCCACTATCACTATACTCGAATAACCATATTATGCTGAACAATTTAGTTGTGTAACATGTGCTTGGTGAGACTCCAGGCATAATTTTGCATATATAAAGACTCAAAGCCTTGACTAAAACAATGGGCTATTTCTGCCCAATTCGTTGCTTTTAAAGGAGAATTTGACAGAGGAATGACATTACACTTTTTCTAGTCTATTATTTGGCAGTCTTGGAATAAAACAGAAGAGTAGGTAGATTTATTTTCTTTTAATTAAAAATGTTCTATCCCTTTATAAGAATTAAGTGGCACTAGTCAAACAGATTTTTAAAATAATACCTTATTGTCTAAATATCCAAGGGCATCCTCAGAATTTAAATGTTTGTTTTTCAAAATTATGAGCAAGGTGTTTTGACTGATGTTTAAAAACTTTACTCAATGGCCCACAGCAATCTAAGAGGTGAGCGACTCCCTGCCCAGGCCAAGCAGAGTCTACAGTCTCTGGAACCCAGCCTGCGAACACAGCCCTTGGAAACACACCCCACCCAGCTTCACCCTAAATCCAAACCAGCAGGGAAAGCCCCCGTAAATCCAAAAGCCCCAGCAAAACCCAGCCCACTGGACACTCCCGCTTCAAAACCCAGCCCCATTCCCAACCCACTCCATTAGCCAGTGACCTCAGCAACGTCGATGACAACTGGAAACCCAAAGACCCCAGCCCACAGCAGACTAAGAGACAAAGAGACTAATGGACTAAGAAAGTTCCTCAGTTACCTCAGCACCTACTGAATCAAAAGCGGCCACCTGAAACCCACCGTGTGTCAGCATCACTGTGACACAGGATATACTACCTTTCAAGTAGACTAAGAAAGACTTCCTGAGACACAGACACACCCAGAACAGATTGCACCAAAATCAGCTCTCTGAGATTCAGAAAGATCCTGCAGTGAACCAAGGAAGCAATGAACTGATGCCAGTGCAAGAATGTATATAACAGCATAAAGAACAACATGGCACCACCAGAAGAATCTGGTGGTTCTACAACATCAAGACCTGAGCATGACAATGCAGAATAAACAGAAGGAAATGACTTTAAAAACAACTTTATGAAGATCTTAGAAGCCATAAAAGAGGATATAAAAAATTCTCTTAAAGAAATAGAAGATAATATAAACAAAATTGGAAGAGATTAACAGATCTCTGAAAGAAAATAAAGAAAACCAAGAAGAAGAAATGAAACAGGTGAATAAAACATATCAAAATTTAAAAATTGAAATTGAAGCAATAAAGAAGACACAAACTGAGACAATTCTGGAAATAGAAAAGTCCAAAGAAACTAACTGGAAAAACAGATGCAAGCATAACCAACAGAATGCAAGAGATGGAAGAGAGAATCTCTGGAGTAGAAGATTTAATAGTGGAAATAGATACATCAGTCAAAGAAAACACTGAAACCAGAAAAGTCACAATACAAAATGTCCAGGAAATATAGGACACATGAAAAGTACAAAACTGAGAATAACTGAAATTGAAGAAGGAGATGAATATGAGCTCCAAGGCACAGACAATATATTCAACAAAATCATAGAAGAAAACTTTTCCAACCTAAAGAAGGAAATGCTTATAAAGATACAGTGAGCTTACAGGACACAAAATAGCCTAGACCCTCACCCCCCCCAAAAAAAAAATTCTGCTCACCACAGAATAATTAAGCCAGTAAACCTACAAACAAATAAAAGATACTAAGAGCAGCAAAGGAAAAAGGCCAAGTGACCTGTAAAGAATAACACCAGATTACTCAATAGAAACAATGAAAGCAAGAAGGTCCTGGTCAGATGTTATACAGACACTAAAAGAACATGGTTGCCAGCCCAGACTACTATACACAGAAAAACTATCAATCACCATAGATGGAATAAACATATTTTACGACACAATGAGATATAAGCAATACCTATCCACAAATCTGGCTCTACAGAATGTACTTGAGGGAAAACACCAACCTAAGGGAACCAGATACATCCATGAAACCACAAGCGATCGACAATCACACACAAGAAAAACCCAAAGAAGGGAAACACACACTCTACCACCAAAAGTAACAGGAAATAACAATCATAACTGGTCATTAATAATTAATAATTATTATATTATTATATTAATTATATTAATAATTAACAATAACTGGTCATTAATATCCCTTAATATCAAAGGATTCAATTCACCTATAAAAAGACTCAGACTAACACGATGAATACAAAACCAGAATCCATCCTTCTGTTGCATACAAGAAACACACCTCAACTTCAAAGACAGACACAGGTTCAGAGTAAAGGGTTGAGAAAAGACTTTTCAGTCAAATGGCCCTAAGAAACAAGCTGAGACAATCTAACAAAACAGACTTCAAACTAACCACCTTAAGTGTCATTATAGGACCTTCATCCAGCAATGGATAGAGGCTGAAGCAGAGATCCATAGCTAAGAACCAGGTTGAACTTCTGGTCTAGATGGAGAGAGAGAGAGAGAGAGAGAGAGAGAGAGAGAGAGAGAGAGAGAGAGAGAGAGAGAGAGAGAGAGAGAGAGAGAGAGAGAGAGAGAGAGAGAGAGAGAGAGAGAGAGAGAGAGAGAGAGGAGAGAGAGAGAGAGGGGGGGGGAGAGAGGGAGGGAGGGAGGGAGGGGAGAGGGAGGGAGGGAGGGAGAGGGAGAGAGGGAGAGAGGGAGGGAGGGAGGGAGGGAGAGAGAGAGGAGAATGTATTTGAGCAAAGGGGTCAGGATCATGAGGAGGAGACTCAGAGAGACGGCTGGCTGTAGCTATTGGCTCACTGAACCAGAAACAGCCACTGGAGAATCTTCAGGGAAAGAAACTAAGCCCTCCAAAGGTAGATGGCTGTCAAATGGCGTGGGCAGTTTGTGATGCCTCTTGGAGTAGGATCAGACTATGTTCCTGTGCATGAACTTACGTCTTGGAGTCCATTCCTTACAGAGGAACACCTAACCCATCCTTAATAGTAGCATAAAAGAATTGAACCTATACCTCACATGGATACACGAGACTTAACTGACCCACCTTTTCCTCCTTGGGGAATGGATGGATGGATGAGATGGGCAAGGCAGAGGGAGGACTGGGAGGGACTTGGAGGGCAAGCAGGGTATACATGGAAAGAAACCTTTACAAATAAATAAAAAATGAGATTAAAAACTTTCCTCAGAGCCATAGTTTGTCATTAAAATTGTCAGTGAGTGCCACCAGACTTCCTTGGCATATTTACAATATCTAAGGAAATTATCACTGGCAGCCATTTTACCTTATTTGTATCAGGTGATTTTTTTCCCCCTAGACCACCCACTTACTACTTTAACTACCCCTCATTCTATTCTTAATCCACATTTTCATTAATTAATTTTTTTATTTTATGTAAACAAGGATTCAGGTTGAGTTTCAGTTGCTCATATTCCTGTTTTGGCCCTCCAAGTGTTAGAATTATGGGCATAATTTCTAAGCCTATTTTTAGACTAAAAATTATCTGTTTGGAGGGATATAGTCATTTCCTTCTATTTTACTCCTTCCACTTTTTTGTAGATGCCACATTTGTTCTTAAAGCACTTGCTACACTTTTAAATTGCTTATTACATTTTTGCATACTTGCCTCTCATCTCCAGACACTGAGTTTCTTGAGGCAGAGGTTACACTCACTATTGATATTCTGGTCCTGGTACCTTGGCTAGGGAAATATTTGTTAAATAAACTCGTGAGAGCAAAGAATGTGGAAAAAGACTATATGCACAGTGTAGTTGTAATAGATCCTTGCTATGCTTAAAGACAAAGCCGTCTTGATTGACCTGATCCGAAGAAATAAGTTGTATTTATCATGAGGGGCATGATGTGAGTGGTTAACATATGCAAGAAAATGTGGGAGATGATGCACTAGCCCACTGTTGGAAAACTTATATTTGAGCCAATTTTTTTCCTTGTAAAAAAAGGTATTTCTTTTTTCATATGGTTGGATCAGAATGTCCTAGACTGTTCCTTGTATAGTTCTGGAAGCACTAACTCATGGCTATCAACAGTCCTGTCCATCAATCTCTGTGGAATACAAACAGTTGCACATTTTTAGCACTCACATTAAAAAGTATCTGGTTGCTATATTGGATGTTAAATGGTAAAAGGGGCCTCCATATAAAAGAACTTTGCTAACTCATTTTAAATATTTAAAAACAGTGATTTTGTATGGGGCATTAAGAATGACATTATTTTAAATAAAGTTGTTACTCCAGAGTAATGAATGTATGGAGCACTGAGGTGCCACCAAACTATACTCATATTGACTATATGCCATCATCGGTCTTGTTAGCATTTTGATCATAACATCATATTTGCAATTGAATAGCCCCATGGACATTATTTGAATTGAGGTGACAAGAATACATACAGTTAGAGAAAGTCTTTGGGTGGTTTAATGCTCACTCAATGCAGTAGTAACAGCTAGATTATTCTCCTTTAAAATGCATTGATTTTCTGTCTTTAGGGAATTCTAATTACCATCTAGATAAAAGACAAGTAGACCCGCTTCTTTGCAGAATGCTAAAATCTTCTCATGTGTTGGCTGCTTTCAAATGCCATCTTCTTAAAACAATGTCTTCATTTTAGCTTAGGAGAACAGAACACATTCAGCATATGCAAGTGTAATAAGTTCCCTCCACAAACCAACCAGATTATGAAGTTGGAGCAACACAGCTCATGTTTAGAATGCAGCTTGGTAGAAACATCCAATCAATGGAGGGTTCTAAAGTACAATTTTTATTCCTTATCTGCTAAAGGAAATTTTCATATTACCTTTGAGTGACCTGCAAGAAAACATGTCAAACTTTTGATTTTGAAAATGTCTCTTCTAGGTCCTTTCTTTGCCTTGTAGGATTTTAATGGGATTCACTCACCTGCAGGAATATTCACACACGGGAAAGAGGCTCCATATGCTTTCTATTTTCATAATTTCTGTTCCTCACCCCCTGACGTGATAGTAGATTTTGAAGTTCTTTTGTGGTATAGTGCTGTAAATATTTTTCACTTGTATCTGTTTAATAAAATGTTATTGGCCAGAAGGCAGGCAGGAAGTAGAGGTGGGGCAACCAGACAAGGAGAGCTATGAGGTCTGGGCAGGGGGGAAGGCAGAAAGTGCAGACACCAGCCTGACACGGAGGAAGCAAAACAGGAATGCTGCAGTGAGAAAAGGTCCCAAGCTGCAGGGCTAAGCACAGACAGGAATAATGGGCTAACTTAAGGCATAAGAGTTAGCAAGTGAGAAGCCCGAGCCACGGGTCCAACAGCCTGAGTTAATATAAGCCTTTGTGTGGTTATTTGGGGATAAGTGGCTGTGAGTCCAGACTTCGGTTGGAGGTTGGGTGGGAAACTTTTGACTATATTCTTTGTTCTTATTCTCTCTTATCCTTAATTGCTCTCCAGTCCTTCAGTCCTGTCTGTGTATCTATTTGCTTCCCATGTTATCTAAATCTTATCACATAGTCATTTGGGCCAAATAAGGACCTTAGGCAGGATTGGCCAGAAGGCCTATTTTTTTAAAATTACTTTTGTTTTTGAGATTATGATACAATAGCATCATTTTCCACTTTCTCTTTCTCCCCCCAAAGCCTCCCATATATCTCTCTTTGCTCTCTCAAATTCATGGCCTCTTTTTCTATTAATATTGTCATATGCATGTATGTATAGGAATATATGTATATATTTCTAAATACAACCTCCTCTAAACTCTTCCTTCTGTCTGTATACAGCTATCACTTAGACTTTAATACACTTCTCGGGAGAAGCATAGCTAACAGAACTGTGCCCTGATAGTGCTGGATTCTTTTGCTAACCCAGCTCATTTCAAATCCACCATTGCTCATGTTACCATTTCTCAACTTCCATAAAAAAAAAATGTATAAAACTTCTACCATTTTTTTCCAAACTACCATCTTTGACCTGTGAGCTCCATCTCTCTCTTTTTCCTTTAAAGCTTTCCTCAAGAAAATTTGTAATTATTCCACAAGTTAATTCAATATGATGACTTATTTCTCATTTAGCTATGAAATGGACAAACATAGTGAGCAGGTTCTGCTGTGTGTGTGTGTGTGTGTGTGTGTGTGTGTGTGTGTGTGTGTGTGTGTGTGTGTGTGTGTGTGTGTGTGATATTTCTTAAACTATGTGATGCATCAATCACTCCCCTTTATCCCCACAACCATTTGAAACCATGAGGTATAAATACAACTTTGTAAGGTTTGAGCAGAATTTCCTGTGTAGCTTTGTGAACTTGGCCAATATGCTCTGCTTTTCCATCCCCTACCTCTACACCATAGTAACTACATTTATAGTATCTGATTATAAGACCTTCACATTTGAGATTCCAGTTGTAAGTTCACCATCTCTGGATCTGATTTATTTTGTGTGTATTTCTGGATTACTTATTCTGAGGTTTTTCTTTTAAATATGCAAAAACCCAGAAATTGTAGGTATTAACTTGTATGTTAAACTTTACAACATAATCTCTTGTGTTCTTTAAAGTGTTTGGTATGATATCTTATTAAAACTGTATATAGTTTAGCCATTCATATATATATGTGTGTGTGTGTGTGTGTGTGTGTGTGTGTGTGTGTATCTTTTTCTCTATGGGATATCATACATATGAATATATACTTAATATATACATATATACACACATATATATTACACATAGACTTCAGGGTTTCTACTTTTGTAAGATTTTATAAAAAGAACACATGAGGATACTGACTTACATGCTTTTAATTATTATTTTGTGAAATATATCTTTATTTGGGGACATGTATTACTTATATCTCTGTGAAATGCTTTTGATCTTTTCATATTTTTATGTTTTTAAGTATGTTTTAATTTTATATTCTGACCACAGTTTGCTCTCCCTTCTCTCCTCCCAGTCCCCACTACCAACACTCCAATCCACTCCTCCTCCATTTCTATTCAGAAAAAGGCAGGCCTTCCATTAGGTATCAACAAAATATGGCATATCAAGTTGTGGTGAAACTAGGCTCAACAAGGCAACCCCATATGAGGAATAGGGCCCCAAAAGCCAGTACAAGGGTCAGAGACAGTCCCTGATTCCGGTGTTAGGAGTCTCACAAGAGGACCAAGTTACACAGCTGTAACATATGTTCTGAGGGCCAAGTCGGTCCTGGTTCAGTCTTTGTGAACTTTTGTGAGCCAAGGTTAGTTTATTCTGTGGGTTTTCTTGTGGTGTCCTTGACCCCTCTGGCTCCTACCATCCCGCCCCTCTTCAGCAGGATGCCCTGAGCTCAACCTAATGTTTGGTTGTGGGTCTCTGCATTTATTTCTGTCGGTTGCTAGATGAAGTCTGTTCATGACAGTTGGGCTAAGCAACAATCTAAGGGTATAGCAGAATATGATGTATAGCATAATGATGATTCATAGGAATCATTTCATTGACCTTTCTCCCCTTCCAGTCATGTCTGATTATATCCTCGGTGTCCAGGTCATCCAGCTTCTGGGTTCTAGAGCTCCAGGCAGTGTCAGAGATGGGCTCACTATCATGGCATGGGTCTCAAACTGGATTAGTCATTGGTCGGCCACTCCCTCAATCTGTGCACCATTGTTATCCTAGTATAACCTGTAGGTAGGACAGACTAAGTCAGCATCATAGGGCTGAGTTGGTGCCCCGATCATTCTGCTGGAAGTTTTGCCTGGTCACAAAATATGGCCAGTTCAATGACATATTCCCTCTTTCTAGGAGTCGTATCTGTGGTCATCCTTGTATATTCCTGAGAGTTTCCCCTGACCTAGGTTTTTACCCCACCCTGAAATGCTGGCCCTCTTTCTAGTCATCACTCCCAGTACCCCCCATTCCCCCAACATCTCTTATGTCCCCATCCCCACTCACCTCACATTTACCTGCTGAATCTCTTCTATTTCTCCTTCCCAGGAGATCCATGTGTCCCTCCTTGAGTTCTCCTTTTTACCTACCCTCTCTGGTCTGTGGATTGTAACATGGTTATTCTTTATAGCTAAGATCCACTTATAAGTGAATACACGCCACATTTGTCTTTCTTAGTATTTTTTTAAACCTTGCTCAGGATGATTTTTTTCCTAGTTCTATCCATTCACTTCCAAATACAGTGGAGTGATAACTCTATTCAGTAAATGTAACATGCTTCTTTAGCCATTCTTTGATTAGGGGAACCTAGATTATTTCTAGGTTCTGGCTGCTATAAATGAAGCTGCTGTAACCAAAGTTGAGCGAGCAACTGTCCTTGTGCTGTGGTACAGTGCCCACGAGTGGTATAGCTGGGTCTTGAGGTAAATCAATTTCCAATTTTCTGAGAACTGCTCTATTGATTTTGTACTCCCACCAGCAAGGCATGCACATTCCCCTTGCTCCACATCCTCTCCAGCAAGAATTTTCACTTGTAATTTTGATTTTAGCCATTCTAGTAGGTGCAAGATGGAATCTCAGAATTGTTTTGATTTGCATTTCCCTGATGGCTAAGGATGTTAGATTTTTTTAAAAAGTGTTTCTTGGTCATTTGAGATTCTTCTTTTGAGAGTTCTCAGTTTAGACCTGTACTCATTTTTTAATTAGATTATTTGGGCTGATTTCTAAAATATGTAAAGAACTGAAGAAACTAGATGTTTTAGTTCGGATTTTTATTGCTGTGAAGACATGCCATGATCACAGCAACTCATATACAGAAAACATTTAATTGAGTGGGCTTGCTTACAGTTTTAGAGGTTCTGACAATTATTTTCATGGCAAGGAGCATGGTGGCATGCAGGCAGATATGGTTCTGCTGCACTGAGAATTCTACATCTTGACTCAGAGGCAACAGGAAGATGAATAATATACTGGAAAGTATCCCGAGTATATTAAACCTCGAAGCCCACTCTCTATAATTACATACTTCCTCCAACAAGGCCATACTCACTCCAACAATCCTATACTTCCTAATAGTGCCACTCTCTAGATTATGGGATTATGGAGACAATTAAATTCAAACTGCCACATTAGATATTAAAATATTTTTCAATATGATAATGTAAATTGACACTTTAAAATTCCTAGGTTGCAGGGCTACATTGGCGTACAGCTGTAACCACTCTAGGATGCTGAGGCAGGAGGACAGTGAGTTGAAGTCATCCTAGGCTTCATAATAAGTTTCTGCCTTAGAAAAGCTATAAATCAATCAATTGTTCTAATTTTTATGAAATAAAATTTGTTATTTATAGTTATACCTGGCACTGTTGTTTATGTTTATAAAATCAAATAAGAGAGAAATATAATAGAATTATTTTAAAAATTAATTTTTTTGTATTTGAATTATGAAACACCCATTTCTATGGCTTTGGCTTTTGTGTTGGTATGAGGCAGGGATTAAGGCTTCCTTCTGTCTGTCTTATGCCACTAATTGAAGCCTATCTGTAGGGTTTCCCACCATTATTGACCATGGCTCACCCTACAACTCACTAGAGTCTATGTGATCAAGGGGATAGGGATCATGAGGAAAATTCCCACAGTGATGGCTGGCTGTAGCTCTCGGGAGCTCAATGAATCAAGAACTGGGGAACCATCAGGAAAAGGAGCTAGGCCCTCCAAGGGTAGACAACTGTTAGTTGGCATGAGCAATATGTGGAACCCTGAGGGTTGGGATCAGACTGTGTTCCTGTATGTGGACTGGCGTGTGGGAGCCCATTCCCTGCAAAGGAACACCTAACCCAGCCTTGATATTACGATGAGGAAATCGTACTTGCCTGGAGCAGATGCACTATGCTGAGCCTTAGGACTTCTTGCCCTTTTGGGGGAGGGGATGGGGGAGATAGGGAGGGGAGAGGCTAAAGGCTGATTGGGAGGGATTAGGAGTAGGTAAGGGAAGGGGAGCAGGGTGATACATGGATAAAAAGACTTTTTTTAAATATAAAATAATAATAAAACGAAGAAAAAATTGTGGACCCACTTGCTCTGTTTCTGTTCTCTTCTACTGCGTCTTAGTACATCCGTCCTGCTTAGCATTTTAAAGACTCTTCTTCCACAACTCTCTACATATTGGAAAGCAGAAGCTCTCTCCTTTACCTCCCACTCTTTCAATTCTTAGCAAATTTTGGCATTTTAATATGAATATAAATTTGAAGGCAACTTGTGAAGTTTCAAATTTAGCTCCTTTATAATTGGAATTTAGATAAATATTTTGTCATTTTGACAGATTGATTTGGGGAAAATAGCATCTTATAAAACTATCTTCTTCCATATAAACAAGAGCTAGATCTCTAGGTGTTATCCACCCATGAAGAATTTTACCATAGCCTAAGCACCGAAGGTTCTTAATACAGAGGCGGCTGGAAAACACTTTGATATTTCTGATCAGATTGTAAAGGGCCAGAATGTAAACTAAAAACATCAGGGAAGTCTCAAGGTTTGGAGCACTGAAATAAAACACCTCCCATCACAGATGTGCACCTAAGAGTCCTACAAATTTTGCTTCTGGGAAGTTTGTTTCGGAAGCACAAACATATTTGAAAAAATGGCTTCCCTGTATCACTATATTGTAGTACTGTTGCAGGAGGGATAGTAAAATAGTTTTTTTGTGTATCCAGACTCTTTAATGCATAGAACTCATATGCAGCCACTTTTTGATGTAGAAATATAGCCCTCCCCCCCGAGTCCCAGGAACAGCCACACATGCAACATTCTTTAGATGGTAATTGAAGAACGGTACTTCCTGTCACCTTCTGCATAGAAGATTTACCAGAATTATGAAGTAGAAAAAAAAGGTGCAATTGATATTATCTTTCTGTTCATCTCTCCAATTCCTTCATTTAGAAAAACTGAACAGTTGTCAGATGGAAAGGAGGAAATGGGTGGAGCTTTGGATTGAAGCCATTAGGTTAATTGTGTGGTTTGAAATGTTAAATTTCTATAATTGAATTACACCTCCAAATACTTCCTTTAGGCTATAGATTCTGTTATTTCTTCAAATGTGAGGGCCTGTTTTATAAAATCACCTTTGTCATTTATTCAGAGATAAAACTTTACAATCTAATTTGTATCTGTGGTAAAAGTTACTTTCATGAAATACACACCCCTTATATTACTTCTACAAATTACTCAACCTTCAAAGCCCAACTAAACGTAATATTAATCTTATCTCATTCTGAAACAAAATGTAATTTCTGATTTAACTGAAAGCTATTCTACTTAGTATGATACTTGAGTTATCTTTATTAGTTACCACTGTTTATTTTACATATCTACTGTTACATTAAGAGCAGATAAAAGACAATAGATGAAATGCAATATCTTGATCCTTCATAGTCATAACAATAAATGACCTGTCAGTTTCTTAAATCATATATCATCAGAAGTTGGCTTTTATGTATAGCTAAAGTGGTCAGACAAAAATCTGAATTTGTTCTGGGTCACTAGAGTGAGTGGTTATATGAGTTCTATTCCACATACGTACACACACACACACACACACACACACACACACACACACATACACATTCATGTGCACACACATGACTGAATTTATAGATAAACAAAATGTAAGCTGACAAATGGCAAAAGTCTGGCCCTAATTGCTTCTATAAAATAATCTTAAAATGTTTACATTAATTATAATACTTAATTTAGAAGCACATGAAATAGCTAGATGGTATATTTAAAACATAGTGTCTTGGTAAAACAGAATAAATAAACAGTAGATATTAAGGCCAAAGTTTTATAAATCTGTTGATTTTTGCAACTGAGACCTTACAGCCCTTTTGCCTCCTGTTCCTGGGACACATATATCAATCTTATTAGATTAGGTTTATTATCATTTGTTTATATCATACCTTTGACTTTGTTTTTGTTTGGTAGAAGTTTCTGAAATTAGTTCTAGAGCTGTGTTTCTGAAGCTCTTTTGGTAATCAGGAATATGGAAGCCTCTCTAATCATTTCTTTTTGTGCATTCAGAAAAATAACACTCATGACCTAGTTTGATTTCTTTTGCTTTGATAAATATGAGGACTGAAAGAAATGTATAGGAGGAAAGGGGATGATGTTGGATCTACTTCCAGGTCACAATCCATCACTGAGGGAAGTCAGGGCAGGAAGCTGGAGGCAGGAACCATGCACAATTGTTATTTATGGTCTTGCTCACTGGCTTATGCTCAGTTCGCTCAGGCCCACCAGCCTAGGGATGGTGCTGCTCACGTTGAGCCGTGCCTTCCTACATCAATCATCAATCAAAACTATCTCTTGCGTATATGGCCCCAGGCCAACCTGCGCTAGCCAGTTCTTCAAAATCCCAGGTAACTCTAAGTTGTGTTAAATTGGTGGTAAGAACTGTTAGTTTCTTTGAAATTTATATAATTTCCAGCAATAGAATGTTAATAAACTTTCTAGGGAGACTCCAGCTTGTCATTGTGATTATTTTCCTTCACAATACTGTTCTTGTCCTTGGAAAAGCAGATTGTCGCAATAACCTTCAGAACTTTCATGTCCTTGGCCATTTACTCACGGAGGACTAGTGAAAAACCATGATTCGTGTTTCTGAGTGACAAGGCTTTGTTTCTCTAGAAACAACATCAGACAACAATACATAGACTGAAAAGTAGGTTGTAGGAGTTAACAAGATAAATTCATACCCCATGCTAGAGAAAGAGTGACATTTGGATCCAGACATGGCTTGGTTGCCTTGGTCTGGGAAGTTTTGTGATTCTTATTGTTCTAATTAACTTTGTACTGTAAACTATTGGAAGGCAAAAGGAAACAACTAAAGGTCTGAGTAGAGACAGCCTCACGTCATGAGAAATTGGGGCAATTATAGCACTTGTAAACAGAATTGTTAGATAAATTCTGAATGGAGGTTCAGAGTTATAGCTTAGTGCTTGGACATTTACCTAGCCCATAAAAGACCCCGCGTCAGCCTGAGAATCGAGGAAACAAAATCTGAGAGAAATGTGGGTATAAAAGAAAATAAAAAGAACACACTGCTGCTATACGATGGTGATATCTAGACATCTTCAGAGATGGAGTGTAAACTATAAAATGGAAATAAGAAACATTTTCAAATTGCTTTAGAAGTTGCAAGAAATATGATTGACTTGGATGCAACCCTTAGTAAATGTAAAGGCTTTTTGAAGATGTTTTCCAAATATGTCATATTCTTCAACTGAGTGCCTCTGTTCCAATATCCTTTAACTCAAGAGATCCATTCATCCAAATGGGCTGCTGGTTTGCTTAAAAAAAAGTTTTTCCATCCTGAAACGACTCACAGATAGGATGCCCTAGTGGGATTCCTTGAGTTGTAGAATCTCCTAAAGGAACGCTTTCCTGGAAAATACCTATTAGATTTGCTGTCTAATGTAAGACCTCCATCTTTACTCTGTGATGCTCATTTCCGCTTTCAATGAGTAAATTTCATCTCCACCTAAGCAGTTAGTGGCCAGAGAAAGTATTTCTGGTCTGATGGATTTACTGCCTCCTGCTCTCAGTGATTTTTTTTCCAGGTGATTTCCAGAGAACTACATACCTAGTCCTTCCTTGACTTAACCAGCTGCTTAACCTCCTGTACACTTCCCTTTCCCTGCCTCAGACCATGGTGTGTTGAGAAGTCCGATGGATGTTTTTCTTCTGTACTTTTATCCTACATCTTTCTAATGTTGTCACCTTGATACCTCTGATTCTTCGGCCTGATGAATGTCCGCATATGAATTTCCAGTATATAGTGTAATTCTGAGAGATACAAACAGGAGATGTTTTTTACTATAACATGTTTGTATATGTCCATCCCCATCTTTCATAGCACACACCTGAAATGAACTGTTCCTCAGAAAATAAACACAAGTTTTTCAGGCACTTTGTCAAATTGATAACAATTTGTCAGAATTCATATACATTCTCAATATATACCATAATCATTTTCTCTATCTTCATTGCTTTCATAGAGGAATAAGCCAAACCATTTTTTGCCTAGATGGCTTAAATACCTTTTAACTCTCCTGCTGTTTTACACTTGCTATTCCCTAGGAATTCAGGGAATAGCCATTTGTTAGGCAACATGTGTAATGTATATAGTTGAATGCATCAAATTTTATTCTAAAATCCCCTAACATGCTTAGAATTTCAAACTCTCTTAACATGAACTATGGAAATCTGCATAATGGGTTTCCATGGTTCCTTTTACTTATTTTTAAAAAATATTTTTATGTATATTAGTGTTTTGGATGCATGCATGTATGTGTATCACTTGCATGCCTGGTACCCATGGAGTCTAGCTGATGGCTGGATTTACTGCAACTGGGGTTACAGATGGCTGTGGTCTGCCATGTAGATTCCGGGAATGAACTCATGGCTTTTAGAATGAGCAGCCAGCGCTCTTAACTGGGGAGCCATTCCTCAAGCTCCAGCCCAGACTTTGGCTGTGATCTCTTTTTCTTCATCCCACTTGGTCATTCCACCCAAAGGAAACTAGCCTCCTCCTTCTTCTCAAGGCCATCAACTTTCACCTCAGGGTCTTTGGACTTACTGGCTCCCTAAATATTCTTTCTACAGTTACACACCATTTATTTCTTCCTTTTATTGAGAGACTCAAACACAAGAGTTCCTTGTATAGAAAGTCTCACTCTGTTGGGTCTATTTAAATGAGTTCACCATTGCTGTCTTACCTCACTTAGTTTATATTCCTACACATCACCTATAATACTGGCACTGAGTTATATATTTATTTCTAACCATCTGATTACTTTATACATATATGTTTCTGAAAGGCAATTTGTCTCACAAACTCACTCTAACAAACTGCATTTACAGGCATGTAGTGGGTGCTTTTTATGGCTAGAAGAGAGAAAATGGATAAGTGATAATTTGGGACTCTTGCAAGGGCTATTGGAATTTAAAAGTTAGTCTGAACTGAGTACAAAAGTGAATGATAGATTGGTATAACACAGCGAGGCCTCAGAATGAGAACTGGGCATACACAGTAGACTGAACCAGTTCCGGTGGGGCATCTTTGCAACATTTTCTAAAAATATATAAGGCTATGTTTATCTATTGGTCAATATTTTTAGTGCAATATGTAACTCTCCCCCTATTGAAAAGTAAATCAAGACAGTTTATGTAAAATTTCAGTTGCATTTAAATGAACATAGGGACTGCAGAAAATATCATAAAAAGATCACCATAGAAAAGATACATGTGACAGATGAAAAGAGAAAAATATGTATAATAAAGGATAGATGTAATTTTTCTGAAATCATAATGTAAATCTTATTTCCAGTAAGTCACACCCTAGGACACAGAATGACCAATTACAGGCTGAGAGAAACTGTTTGCAACACTTCAGATAAACACCCAGTAATCTAGAGAATGAAGAAGCATGTTCTCTAATTAGATAGTAGGGAAAATATGAGCAAAGACACTAACCAGCAGAAGCCAGTGTGTGCAGTGAATCAAAGACGCTCACTCACATTTGTGATTAGGGAACAAACAGAATGCGGGGAAGGGTGAGCTGCAATTTGCCATTTATCTGAAAGACAATCTCTTAAAATCTGGGAATACTGAGTTTTGACGATATTAATGAGCATTCAAGAATAAATGGGTAAAACCATATGGAAAGTCAATGTTGAAATGTGAAATAACATTCCTACAAGCCAGAATCTGTACTTCTAATGTGAAAATCCAGTGGAAATCTTGCCTGTACACAAAGAGAAGAAATGTGCAAAAATAAATCTGAGTTGCTTAAATATTCATGGAATTTTTTAAACCTAGAATAATATCTCTCATACAGTGGACTAATGCAGAGCAGTTCATCACTGGTGCTACATCTGTTGATTGGGTGCTGTGCTCTTGATACGGCTTGACTGTGCCTCAAATGCTTCCTGTGTTAAAACTTAAGCTCTACTGTGAAGTTTTAAGGGGGCATAAATTCAATCCCACTCTAGCTTTGACAGGTAGTTATTAAGATGAGGTAAGGTCAGTAATATGGACTCCCATGACTGAATCCTTGAGGTTTTATAGGAAGGGAGGGGCTAGAGATGATACTATGTGATTCCTGTCTCTTGTGATGTGTTATTTACACCCTCTCAGAAGCTACTAGATGTAGCTGCTTGTTTTTGTTTCTCTAAAGTGACAGCCCCCCAAAACCTATGTACTTTTTAATTTGCCCAATATGACTTATTTTTTTTTTTTAAAAAAAAAAAACTTTGAAAAAAATAATGAATTTTTATGAACTAAAACAGCTGGTACATCCATTAAAATATAATACTAAGTAGATTTAAGTGTCTTTAAGAAGAATAGAATCAGTACATGTAAATTCTAACAGTTTATGGAAATCAGAAAAATCATGAAATACTCGGTTGCTTAGGAATCCATTTAGGCATTACTATGTGATTTTATGTGTCTTTTATTGTATTAATACAATTAATTTAGAAGAATATGGAACTAGTACACTTAGAGGAATCATTCCTGTCAAAAATAATGCATTAGAGGCATGAAGGGATCTTAGAGTATGATGAGGGAGGGGTATAATATCACTCTTTGACCCAGGCTGTTCTGAAACTCATTAGTAGCCCTATTTAGCCACGATCTCATCCAGTTCTCTTACCTCAGGCCCCAAAATACTGTGAGACAAGATCAGAAAGATTTATTTTTCTTTTTCATCTAGAGTAACTGGAGCTTCCCATATCATGGAAGCTTCTTTGATTCTTTTGCACAAACTTAATAAAGTTATTGTATAATTTACTTCCTATGCCATCTGTGCACTGAGCTTTGATGGAAGAAACTGGGTAAAATAACTAATGTTCCCAAAACTTAGAGCCAGAAGGTAAAGTGTCAGGCAACCACTCACACATAATCTCTATTTTACATTGCCCTGAGAGCATCATTTTTTTTTTTTTCTGTAAAAAGCTCATGTGATATTGGGATGCAGTTTATTTATATTTAAACTCCAGATTAGATGCATATTCTGATACAAATGGAAATAAACATATGTACAATCCTTTTAAAAATGATAAGAAAGTTGGTATTATGTGAAGTCAGAAACAGGATTATTGTTCATTTTCTTGGACGGAGGCACACCTCTATCAATTTGTCTATACAGATGTGCTCTCAATGACAATAGATGCACGTGCCCAGCTTCTCACAAAATGGTTATTTATTTGCTAGTTACACTCTAGAAGAAAACATGGAGATTTGAAACTCTCGATGATGCTTACCAGTAGTAGATTCATACGATGCCCTTTGACCAGGCTTAAAAATCTATAATTTGTCAAATTGCAGGTTGCTCTCAATGACCCAGTTTTAGTAATAAATAGCTGCCAGTCAATTCTATATGAGAACAGCAGCAACAAACCATTTAAAATACAAAATTTCTCAGTGTAGTACAGTAAAATATTTGATATGGATAACTGTTTAAGTTATTGTTTTCTTATCTTTATTTGTTTTTTAAAAATGTGTTTCCATACCCACCGCTGCTCCCTCTCCCTCCCCTCCTCCCAGTCCTTCCTCAGCTCCCTCCATAACCCCATCTATTCCCCAGGGAGGGCAAGGAATCCCAAGGTGAGTCATGGTCTGGCATATCCAGCTGAGGTAGGCCTGAGTCCCTCTTCCCAGTATCAAGTCTGAGTGAGTACAGTGTTCCTCTCTAGACAATGGGATCCAAGATGTCAGTTCATGCACCAGGGATAATCTCTGATCCTACTGTAAGAGGCTCCAGGAACTTCCCACGCCATTTGACTGTTGTCTACCTTTCTGTGAAGATTTCTTAGCTATCATTTCAGAGTCAGAGAGCTCCTGATAACTCAGGTCAGCCGTCTCTGTGGGTTTCCTCCTCATGATCCTGATCCCTTTGCTCATATACTCTCTCTTCTCTCTCTTCAGCTGAACCAGGAGCTCGACCTGATGTTTAGCTGTGGATCTCTGCTTCTGCCTCCATCTGTTGATGGATGAAGACTCTTTTGATCCCATAGGTGCTCAGGATCTCAAATTATCATCTTTAAACACCTCTGCGAATCATGTTAAGCAATAGTCTCAGAGAGAAAAATCCCTTAGTATGAATTGAGCCATCAGCAGTGCATTGATAGTGTGGTCTTTATCAAAACATAAATGATAGAATATCCTAGTCTGTTGTGAGACAATCTTTGTGTACACTCTGAAGGTATGTCTTTGACAAGGTGCCTTCCGATTGGCTTACTGAAGTGCTGATGGCCAATAGCTAGGCATGAGAGAATAGGCAGAACTTCTGGGGAAAAGGGAACTCTGGGAAGAAGAGAAGTGGGAAGATGGAAGAGAGACTCTGAAAATATAGAACATAGGGTACAGAGGAGAGGTAACTGAGCCCCATGGCAGGACATAGATTAATAGAGACAGGTTAATTTAAGTTACAAGAGCTAGTTGGGGAAAGGCCCAAGATAAGGTCAAGAATTCATTAATGAATAATAAGTCCTTATGTCATTATGCGTGGTCTGGAGGTCCCACAAAGAAAATTCAGACTAAACCAGTCATTGAAGACAATGCTATTTTTAGACCCAACACCAGTGTGTAATCGCCTGCAAAGAGCCAGGCTGAGAGGGAGCACACAACCCTGATGTGGAAAGAAAGAAGGCCATAAATGTTGAGAAGTCCTCATAACCCAATTTAATGCAATAACAAGAACTGCTCTATTTTTGCCTATAAATAGTAATTAGAAGTTACTGCAGACAGCTGAAGAAAATGCTTAAAATTTAAAAATGCTACACACTCAAAAGAAATCGAGATTAAACATGAAATACTACGCAGCACACATATTTGCATTTATCTCTTGTAGAGCATATGTTTCCTGCTCAGCTATACAAAGATGTATCGTTTGCCATATTTTCATACATTAAATATTGTTAAATGTTCCAAGGCAATACAGTTTATAGATATTTTGAAGATTACAACTAAAAACACAAACTCTTCTTTAATTATATCTTCATTAATTGATAATTTGAGTAGCGCTGAATTATGTGAGGACAAGCCTTGTTTTGTTCCTCCTCTATAATTCAGTGTTACAAACATTAACATCACGAATGCTTATGTGTGTGGTTGGCTCTAAGTAAGTTTTAATTCTATAAAGCAATATATTAGAAGCTTTTTATAAAGCTGGGAGGTATATAGAAGACTTATGATTTGTATAAATTTTTTCTACTCTCTATACAACCATGTGCTGATGTTTTTAATTGGCTTTTCTTTTTCCAAAAAGCTCTTATGAAAACCAATGCTTATTTAATTGCAAGATTCCATTTGTATAACTTTAACTCTCCCTCTTGTCTCTTAATAGCAGAAATATTTCATTTGGAACACCGATACATTATTTTTCAAGTGTCTTTTCCATAGTAATAAGAATTTCTTCTTGGTAAACTATCCTATAAAACAGTCGGTACTTGCATATCATTACAATTCCACAATATGACAAATGATGCTTTTTGATTCTGCGGATCTCAACAAAGTTGCACTTCATGACCTTTTCTACACTTGCTTTGTCTGTCCACATTGACGTGATTGGAGATGGCTTCTGAGTTTGGCGTAGAGTGTTGTGCCCACTTCCCTCAGAGTGCTGGAGCCCTATATGGCGTAGACCAGGGCAGCCATGCACACTACCACAGTCTCTGTGACTTCATAAACGTATTAGTCTTGTTGTGTCTAGAAGCCTTTTCTCTTTGGTGCTCTCCATCCTTTTCCACATAGTTCCCTAAGCACAAGGGGAAAAATTTGATGGAGATACCCCATCCTATTTTGGACTGAGTATGCCAAGGTCTGTCACTCTCTGCAAGTTATCCAGCTGTGGGTCTTTGTATCTGTTCCTCTCTCCTAGAGGACGAAGCTTCTCTGACGATGGCTGAGTGAGAGACACTGATAAGTCTTTTACTTATAGATTGCAGCTTCAGTGTCCCGTTGTGTCTTTACAGGATTTCTGTCTGTGAATGACAATGTGTCGTGTGCTTCCCATAATTTTCCTTTGGCTTTTTCTTTTCTGTGAGCTTGCTCAGTTTGTCTTAGCCAGGTTTATTTTTATGTTATCCAATTTTATTTTACTATTTTTATTATTTTTAAGATACCTGTTTGTTTTCTAACAAGGGAGCAAGAAAAGGTGTAGCTTTGGGTAGGTGAAGGGGCTTGAATGTCTGGCAGGAGTTGGCAGAGAAGAAACCATAATCAGAATATATTGTTTGAAAAACTTCTACTTTTAATTAAAAGTAAATAAAAATAAGAAGGAATGATCTGCACAATCAGGCTGTGGCAATTTTTTTTGGTCATGCTGCATGTGGAAGAACAGATCCAGAATGGCTTTCTGAGGCAAATATCAATTATATAGCAAAACGTCCTCTGATTAGCCTCGGAAAAATTGCTGAAGCTAGAGCAGGCTCTTACTTGAAACACAAAAGCCCACTTGTTTCCTGCTGAGCTTTTCCCTAGCTCCACTTTGAGATGATAAAGGTCATTTTTTTCCCCATTTAAGCAGAACTAGTGTTTATCTCATCAAGCTAGTTTGATCATTTGAAGAACTCTATGCCAATATGTGATATTCCAAAAATTTTCATTAATACTCCAAGTTCCCATCACCATGTGTGAACATATTAGGCTTCACTAAAACGTCCATGAATAGACTTCTGCTTTGTTTAATTTCACCTCAGGATTTCCTGATATTATTGGCTCCTGTTATTCCTTCTTTGTTCATCTAGGAAGCAAAACTATTTTTTTTTTCTGCTATGTCTCAGTTCTGCCTGCCTACATTGTCACTGCTCTCTGCTTTGTGGATTTTTGGGGTGTACATGTATTTGTGTGGACAAATTTTTACTTGTCATTGCATCCATGTGAAGCTGGATTTATAAAACGGTTATTTGGATTTTCTAGTTTAGACACCAGAGTTCATTCTGTTGTGTTTTCCCCACACAACATCTCCTTCAGTTGCTATCATTGTCAACATTTTGACCAGTTCTCCAGACATAGCCCCATTTGGTCTCTAAGTCATCATCCTTTGCCTCAGTTTCCACATTGAAAGAATGACAGATGTGAATCTGCTTCTTAGTACCCGCTCTCCGCAAAGGTGCAAATCCTCCCTACGTTCCAGGCCCAAGGAAAGAGAACAGTCTTTTCATGGGATAATTTGATCCTTGAAATTTAATTTTCACAGGTTATAAACTATTAACAAAATAATTTAGTGTCTGCGAACCTGAATCATTTTAATGATACTGTCATTGTTTATATCACTCAGATTGAAATACCATTTATTTTTACCCTCTAGCAGAGTCTATGGAAATACTATGAAGCAACCATTCAAGTGAGCGTAAAGTTATTAACTATATTGATTTCATCTAAACAGTCATTTTTATAATTAAAATTACAAAACTTCCCAGGAAATAAGTTACATTATTCAAAGATGAAGAGTGGAAAGATGACCTAGTGAACGAGGGTGTGTGTTGTACAAATACAAGAACCTGAGACCAAAGACCCATTTAAAGCCCAGCATAAGGAGGAGGAGGGGTTCATGAACTCCCACATTTAACTGAGGAGCTGTGGACAGTTGATGGTTTATGTAGATGGGAGAGTCTGTTTATGTAAAAAACAAAACCCCCAGGGTATATGATGCTTAGGAGTTGTTATGACATGTTGGTTATTGTGGTTCATAGGCAACACATCTTGGTAGAACCCAAGGTTGGTTGTTCTCCTGTTTTGAGAGGCTGAATAATGCCTTCTAGTACCATGAAATCTAGTCCTCTGGAACAAGGCTTTCAGTTAAGTTCCAGATAAGGGGCTCTAAGTTCTGTGTCTGAGTACATATTGTGTTTAGCAATAGACACTTTTCACCTTTGGTGACAATCAAGGGTAATAGCAATACTCTGTAATGTTTTGGGAATCTCTTGGTTAGGAAGATCAGATGGCCATTCCTGAAACAAACAATATTATAAGTAATAGTATATCGACTTAGTAAGTTGCATTTATGCATTTGAGGATATATGTGTATAAATATATACACGCATTTATGTATCAGACAACAATTAATAAAACAAAAGAGGGCATGAATTTGAACGAGAGTAATAAGGTGGTATATGGTGAAAGTTGGCAGTGGAAAGGAGGGTAAAAATGATAGAATTATGTCATCATATCAAATATGAAAGAATTAAAGGCAACAATACTCAGGAATGGATATACTTGCCAATAAGTCCAATGTTGGACGATGGGAAAGGAGGATCCCAGCTTCGTTGTTCTTTCCTCAAAGAAAGGCATTGGAGAATGACAGAGCAAACACCTCATCGCCTCCTCTGGCCCCACATGTGAACACATGGCCACACCCACCCACCCCTGTACTCACACAAAGGCTGTCCATAGTACTGCAGACCTGAAGAGGCCTATGGCCATCCATTTGTTTTCACCATTCGACTTCTCTTGGGGGTCTCATGGCTTTGCCCAGGTTTCCATCTTCTCATGGTTTCAGAATCTGACTCATTCCTCATACCAGAAAGGAAATCTGATCTTGTTTAAACTAGTCACAGTGTTTATTCTGCAGTTGCTCATCCTTTTGAGTCACAGTAACAGGTGGAGTTAATTGTAATGAACTGCGGAAAGAGAGTCACTGGAGAAACAGCCTTGGAAATTCATCTCTTTTGATAGTTCATCTCCAGGCATCATGCCTGGGTTATGATTGGGGCTTCAGGTTGGTCAAAGAAACTCTGTCGAGTAGGTCTTAGCATCTGGTAACACAGGAATAAACCCCGTGATTTGTTTATCCTTGATGCTACTGAATTAACTGCTAGGCCATTGTCTTTTCTTGTTGCCCGAGTGTAATGTTATCTGACAGCCTTTCTAAGTGAATTAGTAAATTTCCAAATAACGTCCATCTGAGGTGACGTAAGTTGTGATTTCTGTGCTTGCATGGAGAGTATTTCCATTACCATTTTAACCCTGTTGTCTTCCCGTATTTTTACTCAAAAGTATTTAATCACCAGTCTGTTATTTTTTTATTCTAATTTTGTTCAGTGTGAGATCTATTTTCCTTCTGTTTTGCTAGAAATATATATATATATATATATGTGTGTATATATATATATATATAGATAGATAGATAGATAGATAGATAGATAGAAAGATAGAAAGATAGAATCTCAGCATAAGTGGCATACTGTAGCTGCTGAATTTAATTTTTGATATAACCTTTAGTCAACTTGAGAATTTTATGCATGCATACTTAATGTGTTTATAGATTATTCATTCTGGTTCCCTTTTCAACACCCCCCCCCATCTCCCCATCTCCACCTATTAATTTCTATGCTTTAATCTTATTTTGAGTTATACTTATAATAAATAAACATTTCACTTTTCAAACATAAAAACTTATTAAACACAAGCTTCCAGAATAAGTGTAGAGCAACTTTATCAATTCTAAAATACTTTTCCCGGTAAATTGATCAATAATTTTGCTATGTAAGGATTTTATTTTCCACAGTATATTTAAAATACAGAATATTCTATTTTCTACGTCATTCACACTTTAAAAAGATTTGTTCAGCTGTTTTTACTTGATAAATTATTAAGGCATATTTTTACTTGCGCATTTTGTAAATAGGGGCTCTTAGCTTGAGCTATCTGAGGATTTTTTTTTTTCTTTTGGTACAGAATTTTATGAATGTCCACAGTACTTTCACTGTTCTCTTGCCCTTCTCCCGCCCCGCCGATGTTTGTATATTCTAGACACAAACACCTTTCTCTCATTACTCATTAAATCATATTAAGTAATATTGAAGTTATTTTTTTCTGGAGGAAAAACAAGGCAAGGAACAAAGGTTTCTGTTGCTATGTTGAAATGCAGCTGTCTATCAAAAAGCAATCCATCAGTTAGTTATTGTCTTAAGGTTTCTATTGCTGTGAAGAGATACTATAAGCACAACATCTCTTATAAAGGAGGTGGAGTTTTACAGTTTCCGAGGTTTAGTCCATTATCATCATGGGAGGAAGCATGCAGCTGTAGGCAGCATCAGCTTGATCAGAAGGCAACAGGAAGTAGACTGTGACGTGGGCGGTATCTTGAGCGTATATAAGACAGAAAAGCCTACCTCTATAGTGACACACTTCTTCCAACAAGACCACACCTACTCCAACAGGCCACAGCTCCCAATAGTGCCACTCCATTTGGGGGGCATTTACTTTCAGGCTACAACAGTTATTAAATATACTGATTTAATAAAATTAAACTTTTTTTTTTTTTTAACTAGTGCAGTTTAGGATTTTGAAAAAGAAACTTTCTAATAAAGGATTGAAAATTGGGAACATTTCCCTCCACACAATGTGATAATCTTTTGACTCATGCCATCTTCCTATGGTCTCCACTGGAACAAGATGAGTGAAGGACACATTGGATCTGATTTAACACGTTTGCTTTTATGCAATAGCTTCACCTATAGACAGGTGACCAAGGAGCCAAGCAAATAGTTATTTTTAAATAAAGGCTGTTCCCCTATGGTCAGGTGAGTGACCACCCTCCGTGTCATCACAGAACAGGGAATAGAGGTGGAGGCAGAGATCCAAGGCTGAGCGCTGGGCAGA
Organism: Phyllotis vaccarum; assembly: GCA_033318265.1. Taxonomy (NCBI): domain Eukaryota; kingdom Metazoa; phylum Chordata; class Mammalia; order Rodentia; family Cricetidae; genus Phyllotis; species Phyllotis vaccarum. The sequence continues at coordinate 3,849,963 of JARWLC010000014.1, forward strand.
GCTCTTGGTTCAGCTGGGAGAAGGGGAGGGGGGTGTCTGTGTGGCAAGGGGATGGGCATTGTGAGGAGATTCCTGCAGTGATGGCTGGCTGGAGCTCTGGGGAGCTCATTGAATCAGGAGTGGCCACTGAAGGTCCATAGGAAAGGGAGCTGGGCCCTCCAAGGGTAGGTGGCGACTGTCAACTGGCATGGACAGTATGTGGAGCCTCGAGGGATGGAATCAGACTGTGTTCTTGTGCTTGGGCTGGCACCTTGGAGCCCATTCCCTGCAGATGAGCGCCTAACCCAGTCTTGATATTGGGATGAGGAAACTGGACTTGCCTGGAGTGGATGCACCGTGCTGAGCTGACCCATTTTGAGACTTCTTGCCCTTTTGGGGGAGGGGATGGGAGGATGGGGAGGAGGAGGCTGAAGGCTGACTGGGAAAGATTGGGGGGAGAGAAGGGAGGAGGAGTAGGAGGATACATAGATAAAAATTACATTTTTAAAATAAAATAAAAAACAATTGTAATTTAGGGAAAATTTTCTAACACTGTTACAAGTTGACAAAAAGCTAGAACAACCTACATGACAACTGATGAATAGATAATGGTTGTAGAATTCCCCAAATACATCAATTTGGCTGAAACACAAAAATAAATAAAGGCTGATGAAAAGTTTCTAACTACAACATTAAGTGTGACAGAAAATAAAATAAAAATTAAAATGATCCTGTCACTTTTCCTATATTTACTTACTGCTTACAGTTTCTATAAACATTACTAATAATTTTTGAAGTGAACTGATGTAGTCTTGGGAGATCTGTGTTCTATAAGAGTTGTTTGTTAATCATATAAATTTTATTTATTTATTTGTTTGTTTGTTTATTTACTTATTTATGTTCTGTCTGTTTGCATATGCCCCTGTAGGACAGAAGAGGGCACCAGATCTCATCCCAGAGGGTTGGGAGCCATCATGTGGGTGCTGGGAACTGAACTCAGATCCTCTGGAAGAGCAGCCAGTGCTCTTAACCTCTGAGCCATCTCTGCAGCCCTAATTTCTTAATTAAATCTTGGGATTAGAAAGTATTCACTCAAGAGAATTTTACATCTTCTTGAAATTCAAACTTCTGGAGAGTATATAAAGATTTGTGTTTCATCAGTTCCCTTCAAAAGTATTGATAATATTTAATTTGCAATTACACATTCCTGGCAATGGGACCCTGCATTCTGGCAAAGGACTTTCCTTAGCCTTAGCCTCGTCGTCCATGTCAGTTATTGTGCATATAAACGAATGGGTAACATGGGTTATTTCACACACAAATTTCCTGTCATGGCTCTGTTTCTCTCATGCACATACTTTGTGTGTGGGAGGCTGTGGTGACACGTCCTGAAACATATTACGTAGAGAACAGCTTAGGAAAGTGAGGAAAAGAATATCAATGAATTGATTTAGTTCAGGCTGATGACTTTGGGGGAAACCAGAGCTGAGATATATAAAGCTTGCATAATGAACTACCTATTGGCATTAATATATTTGTATGTGCATATGCATATGTATGTATGCACGTGTATGCACACACACACATACAGACACACTCACATATGTGTATATTATGTAGGCAAGAACTCTGAGAATTAATTTGTTTATGTCAAGTAGCTGCCTTACATTGATGTAGCATTTGAACCAATCCCACATCAACATGTTTGCCTAATGTTTCAACTACAAGTCTTACCTTAGTGAGCTAAGAGGTTTGCTGGCACGACTTATGTAACAACACAATGTAATTGCTAAACCTAAATGTTTTTGTTTGGTTACATCTGATTATTTGGTCCTTTGTCACTAAGACACCCTGTAGTGCTCATTCCTTTTCAAAATACATCTGCTTACATCTCTTCCAAGTGTATTTTTCACCTTGAGTAGCTATCACTGTAAGCAGCCCAAATGTTTTACAAACATATATGTTTATTTAACAAAATCACAAGTTTCCTTTCTCTCTTGTTAGTGAAGTAGCCATCTGTATCCTTTGTGGAAGAGAAGCTCTTAATTTTCTGCGGTCTCCACTGGAAGTGTGCCAGCTCTCTCCAGAGAACTTTAGCTTATTTGGGTTATAGCATTAGTCACTTTGAGCTCTGCTTTACTTCCCTAAAGGAACACTTTCCATTAATTTGCTGGGAGCTACTTTAATAGACTTAGCCTTTCTTTCCCTTTTGACCTCGGCAATTCACTTAACACATTATTGGACATGATCAACCATAATAGCATCAGAGAGCAGGGAATCATGATATCTGTCACCAGACGGATTGCACTGTAAACTTACTCTGCTGTTATTGGCTCTGTGGCCTCGACTTAATACAAAATATTAACCCATAGCTTCTCTTCTGCTTTGGGGTAATTGGACTACATTCATTAGTGAAGTCTGGTGAAAGAGCCTGGGGTTTGCCAAGGTTTAGTGGCCTAGATAAGAAATGACAGGATATTCAGACATTGACTGACCGGCGAACCAAGCTGATCCTTTCCCTAAGGGAGCTTAGGAAGCAGAAGAGGTAGGTGAGAACAAAACTTCTCAAAACAGCCACCCAAAGGGCCCATGTCTAAAGTCAGAATCTTCATTTCAAAGTCTTTGGATATGTTGTGAGAAATGTAGCCTAAAATATGGAAGGACAAGATGATCTTTCTGTGCATTTCTCTATGTCCCTTCTTCTGTGTCTCCCTCCCTCTTCCTCTCTCATGACTGCTTTCTCGGTCCCCTTTTTTAAGTTTTCTCAATCAGTGGTTCTCGATCCATCTACTGGGGTGACCCTTTAATACGGTTCCTCATATTGTGATGACATCCAACCATACAATTATTTCATTGCTACTGTAATTTTGCGCTTTTATGAATTGTAATGTAAATACCCCCCCCCAAAGGATCAGGACACACAGGTTGAGAACCACTATTCTAAAATGCTTTGGATTGAATGTCATTGTCTCTTAATCGTTCCTGCACTGGAAGCTTGGTCTTTGATGTAGATCTTTTCAGGTGGGTCATGAAGGAAAGCAATTAGGACACAGGGTTGTGTCTTTGTGAAGGCATGAGACCGGATCTCCGAATGTGATGGTTCTAACAGTAATGGGCTAGTTCTCCAGAGAGCAGATAGTGTGACGGAGTGGGACTTTCCATCACTGGAATGTTGCTTTCTGTCTCACTAAGGGGTCTTTATTTATTGTTTATCCCTGCTTCCTCCTCTACATTATTGTCATGTTATGACACAGCAGAGGTGAGACATCTTCCTTCCATTTCCTCCCATCCTTCCACCCACTTTATCATATGCCTAATAAACACCTTTATAAAGATTCCTTTCTCAGGTACAGAATATTAACTGATGTGCCAAAGTTTTCTTTATTTTTTAGCACAATCCCTCTATAATTCATTCTTGCTGTTTTACCACAGTCTTAAACTATCATTAATAAATTCTTTCCTTATTTTTATGATGATATTTTTATCATACCCACTACTACTCTCCCTCCCTCCTCTCCTCCCAGTCCACTCACAGCTTCCCCCTGCCCCATCCCCCCACCCATTCCTCAGAGAGAGTAAGAACTCTCAGCATGAGTCAATTCAGTCAGGCATATCCAGTTGAGGTAGGACAAAGCCCTCCCCGCCCCCCTTCTCCCCAAGTATCAAGGCTGAGCAAGTTGTTTCTTATTCAGAATGGGCTCCAAGAAGCCAGTTCCTGCACCAGGAAAAAACTCTGGTTCAACTGCAAGAGGTCCACAAGTGCACATACTTTCAACTGTCATCTATTTGGAGGGCATCCTTCCAATTCATGAAAGTTCTTTGTCATTTCTGAGTTAGTGAGCTCTCAAATAGCTCCAGTCAGCTGTCTCTGTGGGTCTTCTCATCATGATCTTGTTCCCTTTGCTCATATAATCTCTCTTACCCCCACCTCTTAAGCTGGACCTGGAGCTCTACCCCATGGTTAGCTGTGGATCTGCTTCCATCAGTTGCTGGATGAGGGTTCTACAATGGCAATTCGGGTGGTCATTTATTTGTTTATGAAAGTCCTCGTTAGGCACCATCTCTGCTATTGCTTGGAGTCTTAGCCAGGGACATCTTGTGAGTTCTTGGGTGTTTTTCTAGCACCAGGTTTCTCTCTAACCCCACAATGGCTCCCTCTATCAAGTAATCTATTTCTTTGTTTTTCCTCTCTGTTGTTCCCCCTACTCAACCATCCCATTCTCTCAGGATCTCTTTCCACCTCCCCTGCTCTCCCCACATCCCGGTATGATCCCAATTTTCTCAGAAGATCTCCTTCCCCTTCCCAGGGGGATCCATGAACATCTCATCATCTTTCTTAAGTTCCTCCTTGTAACCCTAGCTGCTCATGGGTTGTGGATTATAGCCTGATTATCCTTTGTTTTACATCTAAAAATCCACTTATGAGTGAGTGAGTACATGCTGTGTTTATCTTTCTGGGTCTGTGATACCTCATTCAGGATGATATTTTATAGATCCATCCATTTGCTTGCAAATTTCAAATTGTCATTTTTTTTTTAACTGTTGAATAGTACTCCATCGTGTAAATGTACCACAATTTTTTAACTCATCCTTCATTGAGGGGCTGTAGTTGGAAGATTCTATGTCCCACCAGGCCAGTCCCACAGCAGATCATTCCAAATAAACATACAGAGGCTTGCATTTAAGTACAAGCTGTTTGGCTTATGGCTCAGGCATATTAGTTGCTAACGCTTACTCTTAAACTAATCTGTGATTCTTATCTTGTTTAGACCTGTGTCTTGGTACATTTTTCTCAGTGCAGCAATCTCATCTGCTTCTCTCTGTATCTCCTGGAGTCTCTTTCTCTGCTCTTTGGCTTCCTAGAATGTTTTAAGTCTGCTGGCCCCACCTCTACTTTCTCTCTAGATTCTTGAACAATCAGCATTTTATTAAACCAATAGGAGGTACAAATATTTATAGTGTACAAGAGCATAGTTCCACAGCAAGGGGCATCTAGGTTGTTTACAGGTTCTGACTATTATGAATAATGTTGCTATGAACATAGTGAGCTAATGCCCTTGGGGTAAGAATGTATATCTTTTGGGTATATGCCCAATAGTAGTATTGCTGGATCATTGGGGATATTAATGTCAGTTTTCTGAGAAACCACCATACTTATTTCCAAAGTGGCTGTTCAAGTTTACATTTCCAGCATCAATGGAGGAATGTTCCCTTTGCTCCATATTCTCTCCAGCACAGGCTACCATCTTTGTTTTCGATCTTAGCCATTCTGACAGGTGGTATCTCAGAGTTGTTTTGATTTGCATTTCTCTGATGGCTAAGGATGTTGAGCAGTTCTTTACATATCTTTTAGCTATTTGTAGTTCTTCTGTTGAGAATTCCCTGTTTAGGTCTGTAAACTATTTTATAATTGAGTTCTCTGGGTTTTTACCTCTAGTTTTTTTAGTTCTCTATATATTTTAGAGATCAGTCCTCTTTCATATGTAGGGTTGTTGAAGATCTTTCCCATTCTGTAGGCTGTCATTTTGTCTTTTTAATCATGTATTTTGCCTTATATAGAAGCTCCTCAATTTTAGGAGATCCCATTATTAATTGTTGCACTCAGTGTCTGTGCTACTGGTGCTATATTTAGAAAGTGGTCTCCTGTGCCAACGCATTCAAGGGTATTTCCCATTTTTTTTTTCATCAGGTTTAGTGTAAACTGGGTTTATATTGATGTCTTTGATCTACTTGATCTACTTTGATCTACTTTGATCTATTTGAGTTTTGTACAGGGTGATAGATATGGATATATTTGCATTCTTTTACATACCACCATTTAGTTATGCCAGCACCATATGTTCCAGATGCTATCTTTTTTTGCATTGTATATTTTTGGCTTCTTTGTCAAAAATCAGGTGTTTATACATGTGTAGATTAATGTCATGGTCTTCAATTCTGTTGATCTACAGGTCTGTTTCTATGCCAGTACCAAACTGGTTTTTATTACTGTAGCTCTATAGTATAGCTTAAAGTCAGGGATGGCGATGCCTTTTGAAGTTCTATTATTGAACAGGATTGTTTTAGCAATCCTGAATTTTCTGTTATTCCATATAAAGTTGAGTATTGTTCTTTTGAGGTCTGTGGAGAATTGTGTTGGGATTTTGATGGGGATTGCATTGAATCTGTAGATGGCTTTTGGTAAGATTGCCATTTTTACTCTGTTGATCCTACCTATTCAGGACCATGAGAGATCTTTCCATTTTCTGATATTTTCTTCAATTTCTTTCTTCAGTGACTTAAAATTTTTGTCAAACAGGTCTGTCACTTCTTTGGTTAGAGTTACCACAAGATATTTAATGCTATTTGCAGCTACTGTAAAAGATGATGCTTCCCTGATTTCTTTTTCAGCCTTTTTATCATATGTTTATAGGAGGGCTCTTGATTTTTTTGAGTTAATCTTGTATCCTGACACATTGCTGAAGGTGTTGATTAGCTGTAGGAGTTCCCTGGTAGAATTTTGGGGGTCAGTTATGTATGCAATCATATTATCTCCAAATAGTGATGGTTTGACTTCTTCTTTTCCAATTTGTATCCCCTTAATCTCCTTTTGTTCTCTTATTTCTTTAGCTAAGACTTTGAAAACTATATTGAATAGATATGAGGAGATGGATGGCCTTGTCTTGTTCCTGATTTTGGTGGATTGTTTTAAGTTTCTCTCCATTTATTTTGATGTTGGCTGTTGGCTTGCTGTATATTTTCTTTAATATGTTTAGGTATGTTCCATATATCCCTGTTCTCTCCAACACCTTTATTAGAAGGAGAGTTGAATTTTATCAAAGGCTTTTCTAGCATCTAATGGAATGATTATATGTTTTTTTTTTCTTTCAGGTTGTTTATTTGTTGGATGAAATTGACAGTTTTTTTGTATATTGAACCATCCTGCATCTACTTGATTAGGGTGGATGATTTTTTTTTTTTTTTAAAATATGATCTTGGATTTGGTTTGCTGATATTTTATTATTTTTGCGTCAATGTTCATTGGGAGATTGGTCTGTAATTCTCTTTCTTTGTTGTGTTTTTGTGTGGTTTGGGCATTCAAGGTGACCATAGCTTCATAAAAAGAGTTTGGCGATGTTCCTTCTGTTTCTATTTTTGGAATAATTTAAGGAGTAGATGAGTCCTCTTTCCTATATAGGTTTGGTGGAATGATTCAACCATTTGTTTTTTGAAATTCTGGTAGAATTCTGTCCTGAAAGATCTGGCCCTAGAAATATTTTGGTTGAAAGTCTTTAATAACTGCTTCTCTTTCCTTAAAGATAATAGGTCTGTTTAGGTCATTTAACTGGTATTGACTTAATGTGGGTAAGTGGTACCTTCCAGAAAGTTGTCCATTTCTTTTAGGTTTTTCCAATTTTGAGGAGTTCAAGTTTTGGAGTATGGCCTAATGATTCTCTGGTTTTCCTTGCTTTCTGTTGTTATGTCCCCTTTTTCATTTTAGATTTTATTAATTTGGATATTGTCTCTCTGACTTTTGGTTAGTTTGGATAAGGGTTTGTCTAACTTGTTGACTTTATCAAAGAACAAACTCTTTTGTTTCATTGATTCTTTGTGTTGTTCACTTGTTTCAATTTTATTGATTTAAGCCCTGAGTTTGATTATTTCCTACCACTTGTTTCTTCTGAGTGAGTTTGCTTCTATTTTTTTCTAAAGCTTTAAGCTATGCTGTTAAGTCTCTTGTGTGAGATTTTTCTTTCTTTCTTTTTTTTTTTTTAAATGCAGGCACCTTGTGATACAAACTTTCTACTTATCACTGCTTTTATTATGTCCCATCAATTTGGGTGTGTTGTGGATTAATTTTCAAAATCTGTGTAGGCTTAGAGAAAACAGGTCGTTCTTTCATTCAGGGTAAGGGTTTGGGCAGATGTGTTCATAACAATTATGACCAAGTATACCTCTGCAGCAAGTGGATGAAATGATGATCCATGAAATCCAAACAGGTCGAGTGAACTAACCACATTTGGGAGGTCCAGAACTTCAGAGGAATTCTCAATCCAACCAATTATTTTTCTACCATATATGAGAAAGAGTAAGATGTTTATGTGGGAACAGCATTGGAGATGGTATTGAGTTCCATCAACCCGGGAGTGGTTTCATTTCCTTAATAGAGAGAAGACTTTGCAGAGTCAGTGATGACAAGAGAGGCCAAGACATTAACCTCATTTCCAAGGATAATGAGATATGAACCTCAGCCACCCAGGAAGACTTCCTAGGAGGTGCTGTAGGTAGATCCAGCACTCCCTAAATCAAAGTTGATGAGATCTTCTAGATGTTGTAGCATAATTATAGAATACAATTTTAGGAGTGTGGCTTGTGTCTACAAAGACAGACCCAGTGACAACCAGACGCTAAAAACTGATGTGCAAGAAAAGTTAGGAAGCAAATGAAGAGGGCCAATGGCTGCAGGAGCAAACAGCAGGACTTCACCTAAAGAGAACATAATAGGAGCTGTAATGGATCTGGTCTCAACACGATTTAAAGATGGGACCTTATATAAAATAGCCACATGAACATTTACTTCTTCAGCAGATGAGTGCTCATGAATTGGGAAGATTAAATGATACTGTTTATGTAACAAAACATTTAAGATAGACGTTAATATATAGATGTTCATAATAACCAAAATATGTAAATCAAAATAATGAAATAATTTAATAACCAACCCAAATCTCCTTCTTTACTCTTCTAAAGCCATAACAATTACCCCAGTAAGTTAGAATTATTTAAAACATCAGTAAACAGCATATGATGACATAATATATATATGATTTATATGAATCATATTGATTATGTTCATTGCAGAGTTCAAGTTTCTAAGTTGATTACCATATTTCCTTCCAAGTTTTCTTTTTCCTTCTTGGTATTTTGAGACAGGGTTACTCTGTATAGTCCTGGTTGTCCTATAACTCACTCTGTTGACCAGGCTAACCTCAAAGTCTCAGGGATCTGTTTGCTTCTGCCTCCTGAGTGCTGGGATTAAAGATGTGCACCATCACAGAGCTTGGTAATCCTGTTTGTAGCACCACTTAGCATTGTTCCTCTTGGTTGGGGAAATAACAAATCATAATGAGACTTTAACATGTCAATCTGGTCATGTTTCTAAAGCCATCATTACTGGGAAATTTGTGGACAAAATATATTTTTCATAATTTGATTCATTGTTTTATTTACTTTAATATGTGTTTGAACAAAACAACATGTATAGCCATGTGGCGGGATTAAGGTGTCAGCCAATAAGGTCAGAAGACACTTCTGGGACCCTGGAGGGGGTGTGGCCAACCCCATTGATAAGTGGCTGCTGGGACACAAGGAGTCTCTTCCTGGTTCCTCGCTCCTGGCTGTTGGACAGACAGAATCGGAATCCATCGTGCGTCCATCGCTTGTCCATCGCTTGGATACGCCAGTCCTTGTTCAGGTGCCACCATAAGCTGTTACTAATATCGTGAGTGTTAATTTATATTCTAATAAATATTAATTTTGGACTGGCACCTTGAAAGTAAAACTCTGTCTACATAGCCAGGTATTAGTTTCACTTTGCCAATAAAAGATAATAAAATAAACATTATACTCAATATTAAAAATAACAAATAGATCTATTTTTCCATTAATGGATATCCTTATGAGCAATTTTACTCATGATATATATATTTTAAATTATTTATTTTTAAAAATTTCTGTGCTTTTAACTGAATCCAAGTGTTGACTTCAGGCTGCACCCTGACCTAAGTTACTCCATATTGTATAAAATGGAGATTTTTCCCCCCTCAGCCTGTATTTTGCTTCAACAGTCTACATTATGAGCACAAATACAGGAGCATAATGACCCTGCATTTTAGTGAGCACCTGGCATCAGCTATAAGTCACAGACAGACAAGCAAGTTACATCTGAGACTAGATAGGGTGCCACCCTGCAAATTGATCACAGTAAATTGAGACAACAGGAACACTGGCAAATATTAAATTAAATCAAGAAAATAAAGCCTAGAAGCTTATCAGACACTCTATGAGCTCTCTCAGCTGGACCCCATAAAGTGGACAGTGCTTAACTGTGTAATGCCAATAGCCCTGCAGATTTGTCCTCTACCCTACCGTGTGTAGAAGCAACAGTCAGAGAACTCTCTACTGACTCAGGGCTTCAACTCCACTCACTGTTGACTAACTTACTCCAATATTGTACCCATTTGCTCACCAATCAATACCTGGCTCATACCTGTTACCCCACTGTAAACCCTTGACTTGACAGCACTGTACTACACCTATGTCTAGATCTTCAGCAGATTGCCAGCAGGGTGAGTTACCTGACCCCTGTAGAGATGCTTGTACTTTACATTTCTACCAGCTTCTGATGTGAGATAATGTTCTTGTACACTGAAATATTTGTCACTTGAATTGGTTGAATAAAACACTGATTGGCCAGTAGCCAAGCTGGAAGTATAGATGGGTGACCAGACTAGGAAAATTCTGGAAGAGGAAAGGCAGAGTCAGGAGTCCCCAGCCAGATGTAGAGGAAGCAAGATGAAAATGCTTTACTGAGAAAAGATACCAGGACATATGGCTAAATAGGAATAGAAATATGGGTCAACTTAAAGTGTAAACTACTAACAAGCCTGATCTAATGGCCTGAATATTTGAGAGTTGCTGGACAGAAGCTTCCACCTACATACTCTACCTCATTCCTAGTTTTTGCTTCTCAGTACTCTTCAAAAATCCCTAAACACTGCTAAGGCTTCTTTAACCATTTGTAACTGTGCTGGAACACATCTACACCTACACCTACCCATATATACACATAAACTTACATACACATACACATATACCAGAGCACGCGTGTGTGGGTATGTGTGTGTGTGTGTGTGTGTGTGTGAGAGAGAGAGAGAGAGAGAGAGAGAGAGAGAGAGAGAGAGAGAGACAGACAGAGAGAGAGAGAGAGAGAGAGAGAGAGAGAGAGAGAGAGAGAGAATTACTGTGCTAATTACTGTGTGATCTGAGAGTTAATATTAGCACTTAATATTGGAGTAGAAAAACCTTTATATTTGAGTAGGGTGGCTATCAGTGAAATCAGAATGATGTGACAAAATGCTAATGAAGTAAACATTATGATTTTTTTATTATATAGATTTTGACATTGTAGAGAGACACAAAACTAGGTCCTTGTGCAGTACTACTGAACTACGTTCTAGCCCTGAACCATTTATTTTGATAGAAAAATAACAATAATAAACTTTAAAGCAAGGTGTCTTTTAGTTACTTTTATCACTCAGCGTGGATGTATCTCTGGCACCTGAGATAGTCAGCTAAATATAAACTTCTGTAAACCCGAGGTGTTGACAGAGCTAAACAGACTGTACTAAGTTGTGAATAAAAGTGAGATAGATGGCTTCACAATTATTCTTCATATTGAACCATGTAGGTTTGCTACTTACTAGATTATTATAATGTGATAAATTGTAAAATTATCTCAGTTATAATCATTACCTGTGATAAGTTACAAATCTATATGTACATATATTTTATATATATATATATATATATATATATATATTAGCCATATGACAAAGGAGATGCATAATCTATCTTTTGTCTGTCTTTTTAGTCGATTTGGTGCTGAAGTATTGTGTGTGTAATTTTATCTCTGGGAATGGCATGGTTATCCTATGACCTTTAAAATAAAGATTGTGATTGTGATGGACTAAGAGTCATGGCAACTAATTGAGAAAAAAAATAACCAGTCACCCCCCTCCCCCCCCAAAAAAATACAGCGAGAGCTAACCATGGCAATTACATGGAGCTATTGATACTCACTGTTACAAAGGAAGGGAGGTCTCAGCGTTATAACTGAGAATTGCTGATGTGAGTGTTCCCTACAGTATTCCAGGGGCACATGATCATGCACACTTCTGGAACATACAGGAAGAGGGGAGTTATGTCAAACTGATGTTCCTCATTGTCAGTGAGGTAAGACTTGGTAGGAAGGCAGATCTTCTATTGTCCTGACCCCTCACCCATGTCCTTGTGAATGAGCCCACCTTGGACTTTGGTAGAATATTTACTTCAGATTGTCTTTGTTGCCTTATCTGGATCACTAGATGACCATTCATGTATCCCCAGGACGGCATTGTAGTACAAAATTTCTGGTCCATACTTTTGGGCCGAGTCCAGATGTTTGGACCTGCTCTCAGCCCTGCTGCCACTTAGACCCAAATAATTCCACAAAGGTTTATATTAATTTTCTGCTGATTGACCTATGGCTCAGACATATTGCTAGCTAGCTCTCTCATCTTAACTCAACCCATTTCCATTAATCTGTTTAGCTGTGTGGATTAGTACTTTTTCTCAGAGCAGCATGGCTGTCTTCTTTCCTCTGTATTGGCTGGTGTCTCTGCTGGTGTCTCTCTGGACTCTCTCTCTGTTCTTCCTGTTCCCAGGATTTTCTTAGTCTGGCAGCTCTGCCTATTCTTCCTGTCTGCCTATTGGCCAGTCAGCTTTTTATTAAACCAGTAGGAGGGACAACATACCAGAACACTGCATGCTGTGTGTACATGTTCTGTTGTTGAACTCGGCTTTTTTTTTTTTTTTTTTTTTTTTTTTTTTTTTTTTTTTTTTTTAATTGCTGTTAGAATATCACTGAATAAAATGTTCTTCGGTTATTAACCCAGAACCACTTCATTAAGATCTGGTATTTGTGTTTCACATCCTTCATGGGTGGGCCACATTAGAAACAGATACATATGTGTCTTTTCAGGATGTCAGAATTTTCTGAGTAACGTTAATTTACACAGTAAGGTGTTTTTAATGGTAGCAGTTTGTCAGATATTTCTGCTTCTCTTGTAATCCTTACTAAGTCAAACACAGGTTCCTCTATTTTAATTATTAATACTAATTCTTAGATAATATGCTATATACCATACAGTCAATAAATCTCCCCCACCTGTGTGTTTGTGTGTGTTGCAAAATGTCTATAGAGGGTTAAAGATGCAAGGATTTTCAAATATCTCTGAGAAGTCAAAGTTAGGAAATGAATCACGATATAGGCATCCCTGTATTGTCAGGATTTGTTGCAGAATTGAATCCAGATGCAGAGCAAAAGGACAGGACCAATTTCTTCAAAGGAATGGGAAGACAGATGGACAGCAAACCTAGAATAACAAACAGGAAATTGAGCAGGTGGCAGTTGAACAGGCCACATCAACAGTGGGGAATGAGCTGAGCTAAAGTCTCCTGGGACAGTTGAAAGTTCCCTGGAAGTTTATATGTCCTCAATACACATACTGTGTGGCCATATGACAGGTTGATGGAAGTTGCTGCCACCTCAGCCCTCAGAGCCTCCTATTTGTGGATCCAAGCAAGTGAGTTACACCATTTACTCACTCTGGTGTGTCTGATAAGTTCTTCAGCAAGGACTCTCTGATATGATTTTAATACACTGTGCCCATCTACACTCTTGACTTTCCTTGGTAAGTAAATAAGATGCCACCTTTATTGCCTCCAGGGCTAACTAATTTATCACTGCATGGGTGGCCAGGACTGGTGGCACAACTTATGTGTCCACCCAGGAGGAGTCAGCCTACACTCTCAAAGTAGAGTAAAAAAAGCTGCTATAAATATAGTCTTCCAGGGCAAAGCACAGTTTAAAAAAAAATCACCATTTTACACAATATGAAATAATTAGAGGAAGAAGATGGCCTGATTCTAATTTCCCTTAAAATGTTTCAAGGAAATCTTGAATTTCCTGGTGATTATAAATGCTGACAACTCAGAGTACTATGTTAGGAGCCACTCTCTCATGTTATGAAATCCCTTCTGTTGACTATTAAATAAAAATGAAAGATTACAGATTCTTCACAGTAACAACATAAATTATATATTCCAGTCTTGATTCTGTTTTTGTTCCTCCAAATTAACATGGAATGTGAAGTAGTTTGACGGTTTTAGATAAAAAAACAATCGAAACCTATTTGAAATAAAATTGGATAATATTTCAAAACATATATAGTAAGATAAATAAATATCACCTCGTGATTTTCTATGAAGTTGCTTATTTTTACCTAAATTATCAATGTTTATATTCTTGTTTATTTATTATAATTCATGGGCTATCTGAAGTCTTAATCTGCCCTTTAAGAAACAAATATTATCAACAGTAATTTGTTTTGAAAAAGAAAAGGTTTTAGAGATAGGAAACGTGGTTTATTTTGCTCATTCTGTTGGTAAATCTGTGTTATAGGTGCTTTAGGGTCAAAGTTTAAATTTTTAAGTGACTTGCTTTGATCATGACACTTCAATCATATTTCCTTCTATCAGCCTCCTCTCTTGAAAAACAGGAGAATGATATTGACCCCATGGAGAGCTCGACTACAAATGTCAATGAAAACAGCAGCTCTCCAAAAGCACAGTGGCAAGGACAGCTTTAGATCTTATGTGTTTAAGATCCGAACACCAGGGTCATGATCCAGATGGTGTTTTAATACCAAACAACCGCGAGAGATAGTGGAGGATGCCTTCCAACAGAACAGAAGCAGAATTCCTCCATCCATTGTGAAGGCGCTGTGACCTGTGCAAATACAAGAGATGAGCATTGATAGAAAAATTGGAGCAAGCATTGACCACACCTTTGATTTAGAGTAATTGTTAACTTGCATTCCCCAGTGATCCATTCTCACCATTTTCACTATAGTCTAGAAGAGGAAAAAATAAAAGTGTAATCTGGAATCATTTATTACTCTTCAGGACAATAATAGGATAATGTTATTAATAATCCATTAACTTTATGAGATATGGATACAAAGAAAGAATGGATGTATGGGTGAGAACTTTGTTGGCTAAAATGGTAACAATTTAGTAAGGATAACCTGTCACCATTATAGCATCAGTATGTTTTTAAAAGAAGAGCCAAAGACGATGAAATAAGTTTAGAAAGGATAATCACACTCATGCAAGTCATAAGATATAAAAATAAAAACTTTTAAGTGAAATAGCCATAAGTAAATTGTTCTAAGTGTCCTCTACTTTCCTTGCTTAGAGGACCAAGTAAGTGGACAGGGGTCCTTGCCCTCACTGTACAAGCTTGTAAGAACTGCACTAGACAATTTATCATTTACTGCAGTGTGTTGCAAGGATAGTTAGTGAAGATTGTAGTCAGTGATATTTTAGGATACAGGGTTACATCTTCCCTTTGGTCAGCGTGGGTTTATAGCACGGTAAACACTGGGTCAATGATAGAATATTTAGAGGATACAAGTTTCCCTTAATAACCTGGTGGAGAAATAACATGAAAGAAAACCAAAGAGCAAGTACCTGGGATATGTGATCCACATGCTGCTCTAAGGCATTGACAGGAAACATTTGCACACATGGGTTTTTGTTTTGGAGTTTCCTTCTCGGAAGTTTGCTCTGGCTTCCATGACACCCTTTTCTTTTTCTTGGTGATTTCTGCCATTCCCACTCCAGCTCCACTTACATGTCACGGTGATCACATTTGTTTCTCAGGCCACTGCAACCACGATCCTTCCAGAAGCGCATGGGCTCCGAACTCATTACTTCAGCACTGTGCATTAGAAACCTTTCTTGAGCTGCCAGTCACTCTCTAGCCTGATAGGACTTGACCATGATTTTATTCCAGCTGCTGTGACATGTTGGCAGGGATGTCTTTGTATGTAATTACTCCTCAACAACCTCTTTTGTAAAATTGTACACAGGTATAAGTCAGTAAAACAGCATTTTCGATAGTATGTTCTCGCGATCTTCAGCATTGGAAGATTATTAAGGGGCTGCTCTTGTGAGGACTACCATGATGAAATTGTTTTACAAACGTTAGCTTGCAAACTTTCTACTTTGATCTTTCAAAGAAAGATTTCAAAAGTCCTGTAGAAACAATACTTATTTAACGGGGATTAATGGAACTCTGTGGCTGAAGAATACAGCATTTAACAGCATTCTCAAGTTGTCCTGTTTTAAAATGTTTTTTACTGTTCATCATTGTCAGACCCCATAATAATAACAAATTAGGCTAGACTCCCTGCTTCTTCTGACATTGTACACACGGACATAATTAATATCCATGGTGATTTTGCTATGTTTTTTGTTAATTACCCTGTCATAGTCACAACATGGCTCCTGGTGAACTTGGGTTTTCCAGAGGCATGCACGGCAGGGAGAAGAAGAAAGTCTGCTGGTCAATAATTCTTTGGGCACCTCCTTAATGTACAGATCAACTGGAAACCAGAATCACCCTGTCAGTGAAATAAACCAGACTCCAAAACACAAGGGTCATACTTTCTCTCATATGTGGACCCTAACAGGAAAAGAAGGGCAAGAGCCTGAAAGGGAGACTACCAGACATACGGAGGGGGAAAACACAGGGAAGGGAGAAGGATGGTAAAAGAATATCTGGTGAATGTGATTAAGGTATAGCATGTGCATGCATGGAAATTCCATAACTGAGCCCATTATTTGTGCAATTAGTATGCAATAATTTAAATGATATGCAGATGTGACTCATCCTTATTATCTAGATTCAGTAATCTACATTTCAAATCAACAATCTAGTGGTTAAAATGCAGGACAGTCCATTCTGAATAAATTTTATTACAGAGTGCTCTTCTCTGAACACAAGGCAATCATTTTAATCAGAGAACATGTGACTCCATGCAGGATACCTTCAAGATGAGGCCCATCAATAATTAATATTCTTGCACAGAAAAAGGCATGGAGAATACCACGGGGCCCTCTCTGAGATCCCACCTGCTTTTTCTTAAACCTTCCAGCTCACTGTATGTAATTGTTTTCTAACTTGCAGCTACCCTTTTCACTTTGGAAGGTGGTAGGATTCAATGATGTTGGAAGGTTGTGTTATCTGAGAACCCTATCCATGTAGCCATGGGGAAGTCACCAGCAACAAACTGGAACTGGGAGTTTCTGTGGCTGCAACTGCTTTGGGGTCTCTGTGTTCCTGTAAATTCTCTCTTGTGCTCTGTGAAAAAGCCCAGAAAACTCATTAGTCTCCCAGCTTGGATTTTGTAGAGTTCTACTTTCTGCCCCTGGTGCCTGGTTAGGAGACATTTGTCATGTCTTCAAGGAGGAAAATGCCTGCATCAGATGCCAACACAGAATAACCCTGTCCCTTAATCGTGAATGTAGATGATTAGCCTATCCTGAAAGTGGGCATTGGGCACAGGGTGGGTAAGTATTTGGTTAACCGATAACTGTGAATCCTAGGTAGCCTAGAGACAGCTTCCCGGGGAAATCTGGTGCCTGTTGTGTTGACCAAATTCTTTGTTGTCTCTTGCTTTCTATTTGGATTTTAGGTTGATCAGCTCATGCTTTTCTTTTGTGTTCTGTGCACCCTCTTTATTTTGTCTTTGTAGGCAGACTTTTTCCTAATAAGCACCTTCCCATTTCCTTAGCACAGCCCTCCAAGAGTCCTTACATTGTTTGAAACCACTTATTCAAATAAAACTTGGCTATACACAGCTAGAAATGCTAGTGTCTTTCGTTTTTCCTAGAGTATGAATCTTTAGCCCAAACCCCAACATTCTTGAATCTGTGCAAAATGTGGAGTCTGTTTTGTAGCAACAATTAGTCCACCACACTCTGCATTTAAAATCCTATAAATATTCAGATATAAAAATGTGTTTATGGGTCTCCTGTTTTCTCTCTTTTTGTCTTGTTCATGGTTAAGAAATACAAGCGCCGCCTTTGGTTTTTCATCTGCATGCCCATCAGCTTCCTGTTTGGCCATGAAAATAAAAGGCTTGAGAAATATGCAGAAATTGTGAATGTTGTTTGCATTGCACTGAAATATTTTTTTAGCTGAAGGGGATCAAATCAATAAAATATGATGAAACCATATGCTCGTTATTTCAAAGGAGAGCAGCTGCTGCAGGGAATATTGAGAGATTTATTAATTCTACCAGTACCTCTCAGTGAGGCTAGATATTTCCAAACCTGATTTCCCAAATAAAATGTAAGTCTGTAGGAAAAGTTTATATGAAGTATTTACATTAATAACCTTCCTACTCTAATTTCATAATGACATTTATGTTGGAGAAATTGTGCAGTTTGCAAGCAAACCAAGACAGTGTATGCAGTGGAGACAGTTTATAGCATGGCCACAGTCTATCACATGTGCATTTCTCATTGACTATACGCCATCTTGGTGCGCATCAACTGCTCTAAGAGGCAATGTGTCCTACTGGAGTCCTCATGGGTTTCTTTTTCTTCTCTCCCTCTGTCTCCTCAGCCAACTTCTTCATTTTATGTAAATGAGTGTGTGCAGTGCCAATGGAGATCAGAAAGATTCAGGATTCCCTTGGAACTGAGGTTATAAGTGCTGTGAGCCACCAAGTAGATGCTGATATCAAGCGCACAGACAAACTGAGTAAGACACCAACATACTTGATGGGCTAACTAATCAGAGATAAATTATATACACATATCTGATGTGAGAATGTCTTTCTATATGTTGTGAATAAAGGATTGTTTTGGCCATGGCAGACACTGTTGCGGTAGGTGGAGCATAAGTATGAGAAAGAAGGCAGAGTCACAGATGGAGCCAGAAGCCCAAAGTAGAAACATGTAAAGAACGCAGGGGAGCCATGGGCCACAGGGCAGGACAGATTAATGCAAATGGGTTGAGTTAAGATGAAGGAGCTAGCTAACAATGTGCCTAAGCCATAGGCCAAACAGCATAAAGATAATCTAAGCATCTGAGTCGTTTTGGGGGGCCTAAGCAGCAGCGGGTGGCTAGACATTCTGGGACGGCAAGTCTGTGGATCTGGCCAGACAGGGCCAGAAACCTCATTGTAACACATATCCACCAGCATTTAAAGCACTAAAATACCTTGGTGGAGAGTGTTAACTTCAATTATACAGTGTATTCTTCTGTGATCTTCAAAATTCAAGTGAAGGATTTTTAAAGATAATTTAATTTTTATTGAAATAAAATGACATTCATTGAACTGCACATATTTGAAGACTATTTTGACAATTTTGGACATTAACATATCGAAGATAGTAAACACATTTATAACCTCTCAAATGCTCCTTCACAGTCTTTGAATTACACTCTGTACCCCTCACTTCAGTCACTTACCTGTCTTCTGTGGCCTTATGTCACACCTTCCTAGAGAGTTATCACAATTCTCAAAGCAGGGTCTCTTGACTGAACTGTCTTCCATTCCTTTTCTCACAGGATATGGCTATATTTAATAGTAACAATAGTTAATTTTTTGTGGCTGAATACTAATTTGTTACATATTCACGTGTTGGATATTTTTGTTAATTAAAATTTTTAGGAAAATATAAATATATATATATAAATATAGCCCAAAGTGGTTATGAAATATTTATGTTTTGATGGCAAAAATTACAAATCAGTGTAATTTTTGGTAGAGTCTATTTTAAATAAAATTTTGAAGGTTGGTGAATGCTACTGATATGTTGAAGTGATTTTGCTTTTGATATGTAATACAATGTTTGTCATATCAGAGTCCTTTAATTTTACCTTGTTCTACTCAAGATGTTTCAGAAGCTGGGTTTTTCTATTGTATCTGTGATTCATAGTGAAATACTTTTTAATTTGAATAATCAAAATAGATATTCTTTTATGTTTTGCATATGAATACTAATATATAGCTTATTGTTTGACAATTAAATTATTTTTATTTGAATTGCCTTGTAAGATTTTTCAAGTTAAAGTGAGCATATTTTTGTAGATCTATTTTGGAATACTGTCTAGCTCTTTTTATCTAAGAGTCTATCTTTGTATCACTATGCTGGTATTTTGTTAACCAAAATTTTATAACACTTAAAATCAGGTTGAATATCCCTTTCTTTAATGTTTTCATTATTGGGTTGGTTCCTCTAGATTGTTTGTACTTCACATATATTCTATAGTTAGCTTTCCAATTATCCTAAAGTACCTAATTTTTGATAAAGATTATATAATATCTATAGATAAATTTTTGAAAAACTTTTGAGGACACAAAGCAAAACCATAAATTGAAAGCATGTCCAAATTTCCATCAGGTTGAGTGTTCAGACAACTGTGGCATATTCACAAAGAAAAATACTATTTAGTAATTAAAAAAATATATCAGTACATACAACCATATATATGAGCCCTCAAAACCAACACCAAAATTAAATCAATGAGGACAAGTGACTTATATGTAGTGGGATTATGTTCCATTGTAAATAATAGTCCCGCCTACTAGTTTAATAAAAACAATGATTGGCTGGAGGCAGACAGGAAGTGTGGGCGGGGCTACCACACTAAGAAAACTCTGGGAACAGGAAGAGCAGAGCAGAGATGCCAGAGAAGACAGCAGATACAGAGGACAACTATACTGCTTTGAGAAAAGGTACTGAGCCACATGGCTGAACAGAGTAAGAACCATAGGTTAGTTTAAGAGCAAGAGCTAGCTAGCAATATGCCAGAGCCAGAGGCTGATCAGCATAAAATTAATTTAAGTGTCTGTGTGTTCCTGTGGGACTGCGAGTCTGGACCACAGACCAGATAGACCAGAAACATACCACTACACTATTCATAAAGAATTTTAGGAATGGCAAAAAATATAATTGAAATAAGAAGAGCTGGTGCTGAGGGCATATGTGAGGACATTTTTAGGGTGGTGGGCATGTTCTCATTCATGCTTCTGGTGACAGCTACATGGAAGCATGTGTTTCTAACAAAAAAAATCCCTGTAATTAGACACTTAATTTTTTGTGTATATTTGTATTATATCAAAAATGAACCTAACAAAAATTCATATACAGAATACATAGTGGCTTTCTCCCCAAACAGTGAGTTTTGAGTAAGTTTAGTTTCTGTTCTGACAATTAGAGGTGTGTTATTCCTGGTACTGTGCTTCCCATGTTTGGCTATTAGCAATTTAAGGTACTGCAGCTGTCAAGGTAGAAAATTCAATGACCATTTAAACTTATGGAAGAAATTTAGGCAAGTCGAAAAGCCTTGATACAGCCAATAATTTTGTAAAAGCTTAATATTATGGAATAAGCTCTTTATGTCCCAACCACAGTCACCTTTAGCAGTTTTATAATTTAAAGATTTCTGTGTTATTTTACTTGAAAATCACTTTCCCTCTGGTCCTGAGGCTTTAATGCCACAGATTCCTCATCTTAAAGTGGCTGAAGGTAACATCAGTTTACTGCAGAGGTTAGAAATACCTAAGTGTGTTCTTTTTTTTTTTGACAATTTTCCCCTTTTATTATGAAAATGCTTCTCAATTAAAGAATGCTCCACAGTTGGAATGTTGTCACACAGCCTTATAATGTAGCATCAACATTTGGTGATGATTCTAAAAATACTTTTGAAATGTTTGCTTCTGGGTTTGTATTAAGTGCTGTGCATGAGGGAACCATATGGTTAAGCATTTTATATCTTTTTTTTCCAACTGGAATTATTGCAAACCTAGTACCCTGAATGTAACCGAGAATATATAAAGTCTGACTACAATTTAAATGCTCAAATGAGAGACACCTTGAGTAGTCAAGATGCCAGTGTACAATAAAAGCCCTTTAATTTACTAGCTACTTGAGGCAGATACACTTTAAAGCTGATGTAAATTAAGACAAAAAAAAAAAAAAACCGCTGTGCTTTTTGTGCAGGAAACACACAATTCAGGAAAACAAATTTTCTTGTTATCACAAAGGTGAATTAACATTTATATTCTTAGCATATCATGGAGTCCATAGATGAGACATATTTCTTTCTTTTTTTCTGGCAATTAGTCTCCACTGTGTTGAAGATAATGAAGCTGAGCTGAATCCTAAAGCTATCTTTCCTTGTGAGTCCATTGCCTAACCAAATTCCAGCTTGTGAGTAACTTTGTGGCTGATGACATCAGTGTGTAAATTTGTGCTTGATGACATCAGTGTATAACTTCCTGGCCGATGACATCAGTGTGTAACTTTGTGGTTGATGATATCAGTATGTAACTTTGGGGCTGATGACACTTTCCCCAGGAACATTGCTACTTTTGCATTCATTGCAGAGCTGACCGAATGTGCTGACTTAAACAATCATACATTTAACATTTCAAAAGGTAAACACAAGTTTTAATCTTGCCAAGATAATGGTAGAAAAATAAGTAAATGAGGAAAGCAGACACAACAAAAGGAAGGGCATGTTAAAATACTATAATTGTATCCCATCCAGCATGAAGTGAAATTTGAGGTAAAATGTAAGTACTATTGAGATATCTCTGGAGTCCAAATAATGTACATTATATAAATAATATAACATTAAATGTAAAAGAACATCGTGAAATACTAATGTCTGATAAATTTCTTTCTTGTTCTCCCT
Organism: Phyllotis vaccarum; assembly: GCA_033318265.1. Taxonomy (NCBI): domain Eukaryota; kingdom Metazoa; phylum Chordata; class Mammalia; order Rodentia; family Cricetidae; genus Phyllotis; species Phyllotis vaccarum. Next base: position 3,872,305 of record JARWLC010000014.1, read on the forward strand.
TCCTCCCTTCCTCCCTTCCTCCCTTCCTCCCTTCCTCCCTTCCTCCCTTCCTCCCTTCCTCCCTTCCTCCCTCCCTCCCTCCCTCCCTCCCTCCCTCCCTTCTTCCCTCCCACCGAATAAATTTCCTCTATTGCAGTTCCCTGTGGAACTGATGTCAAAACACAAGCCAAGTGCCAATAAGAACAAAATTTTCTGGAAATAGAATAGTAGAGCCTTTGCCTTCACTACAGCCCTTGTCTCTAGGTAGGCTCTTGTACCCTGGACTATTTCCAGGATAGTATTATTTAAGCAGTGGGTGTGGTATGACCCCCAAATATATATTGTTACCAGGGCAAATTTAGTCATCTTTGTAGTTGCTTGTTCACTAAAAGGACTCCAAAGTTCTTCCTCCTGACTGACATGTCAGGCTCAGTTCGCTCATTAAGTTTAGTTCCAAGAGTAAACCCATGAACAAAAGCTTTGATACTTTCTATTTCATAGTCTAGATACATCTATTATTTCTTGACTTATTAAATTGTCTCTATCATTATAATGTTATTTTTTGAATATCTCTTTTTATTAGGATTCTACTTCCTTGGAAGTGTCCCACTTTTCTCCTTCCTTCAGTGGGTCCCTTTATTCCTTCCTTCCTATATAGGGCTGTACGTGACAATTTTTCATTCAAGCATATAATACATTTTAAGAAAAGCCCACATTTTCTACCTCTATCTGCCATTCCTAATCCCATTGGTCCCCTTTGATTCTATATAGATTCACTTCTACTTTTATATCATCAGAACGTATATGAAATTATATATATGTACCATCTAGTACCCAAAAGTAAGAGACATTTTATGTCTATTTAAGGATGACTTAATTCACTTAACATGCTGATCTCCAGTTACATGGACTTTTCTGCAGCTGAAGTAACCTCCTTTACTTTGCTTAAAATTTCCCTTATGTGTATACATACTTTTTACTCATATCTCTTGTTGGGCATGTGGTCTGGTCCATCATCAGGTTGATATGAATAGTATTATAGTACCAGTCTACCTTTACCTGTGATGTGTTGACTAAGAAGTGGTATGCCAGGATCATATGTAGATCTATTTTCTGAGGTGCCTCCATACTTATTCCCCCATTGACTGGGTTAGTTTTCATCCCTACCAACAGGTTCTGCTGCTCCCTGCTGCTCCCTTTCATTTGCATGCTCTCTGAATGTGTGGCCATTTGTTTTCTTGATGACTGGGAGAAAACTGAGAGTTAAACCAAGTACATAAAGTGTTTATCTGCCAGACGAGAAGTGCAATGCAGAAAATTAGTCACGAGACTGGATGACCATGTACCTATAATGTTAGAGGAAAGAAATTTAATTTTTTATAAGTTAAGTTATTTTTATTTTATGTGTATAGATATTTTTGACTACATGCATGTCTGTGAACCAGGTATATTCAGTGCTGCCAGAGTTCAGAAAAATGTGTCAGGATCCCTGGAGCTTGGGGTACAGACAGTCATGGCACCATCTGGGGGTACAGACAGGCATTGACTCTATGTAGGTATGGGAACCAAGCCTGGGTCCTCTTATTCACTGAGTAACTTTCTAACTCCAGGATTTAAGTTTATTAATAAAAAAAGAACACCATTATTGAACTGTTGCCAGAAATATCTAATAATCAGTTTCATTTCTGAAAAATAAATTGCCAATTAAAAGCACTGTGGCGATTTATTTATTTATTTATTTATTTATTTATTTATTTATTTATTTAATTTTTTTTTTTTTTGTGCACTGACAAATAAAGCGTGCATCAAGATCAGAAGACAATGTAGCCACTAGTTAACTATAGAGGCCAGGCAGTGACACACATCTTTAATCTCAGCACTTGGGAAAAGAAAACAGGAAGTGGTATGGCCGAGCTGAGAGAGGTATATAGGGCAGGAGGAGACAGGAGCTTGCCCACTTCCGCCTGTGGTTTTGGTAGAAATAAATCTTTCTAGTGGCTGGCTTCTTTACCTCTCTAGTCTTTCATCATTTACCTTGGTATCTGACTCCAGGTTTTTATTATTAAGATGAGAATTTGTGCTACAAAGCACTCTGAGTTGGACAGAGCTGGAGAGATGGCTCAGCAGTTAAGAGCACATGCTGCTCTCTTAGGGACGGGGGTTTAGTTGCCAGCATTCAGACAGCTTCAGAGCCTGTTAATTCTAGTTCCTGGCATCCGACCCTCTCTTTTGGTTTCTGAGCACTGAAATCATTTGGTGCATACACCTCTACCAAGACATCAGCACATATCTGCAAAATAAATAAATGTTTAAGTAAATTGTTGGGGCAAAGTGCTGAATTGCCAGTTTGGTAGCATTTTATATCAGTATGCTCTTTCATAACTCTTTTTAAAGTATTTTTTAAACATTTTTTATTTTTATATTTATATACCAAGTTTTATAACTCTTAAAAACCTCATTGATCTTTGTGTAAACCTATGTGTCAAATCTGAAGAACTATTTGACATATCCAAAGATATCTAAGCACATCGTTTTTACCTTCCTGAACTCTGCAGTCAGGAAGAATATATTAATGGAATTAAGTGATTTTTCACTGATAAAGTGTGCAAATGCAAGATTGTCGTTATCTTCACAACTATGATACTTAGCAGTTCTTCAATAAAGAGTTAAGCATCTAAGGTTAGTGAACTGATGGGATGTCTTGTAATGAAGAACACAAGCAGGTGATAGGGTTCTAACTGAGATGACCAGAAACAGAGAATATCCTGCAAAGATGGGTGTGGACCAACAAATATTACTGACTAGATTTAAAAAATGTTAATGGCAAATAAGAGTTCCTAACATCATAAATAGAACCAGTTATCACGTCTTTCCATGAATTTGTTACCTAGGGTTTTGTGTGTGTGTGTCTCTCTGTGTGTATTGTTGTTGTTTTGCTATTCAATTTATGGTAATTATCTAGGTGACTGATAACTAAATATGTGCGCCTACAAAGTGTAATAACAAAATTATAATAATTATTACATTAACTCAAAGATCAGTTAAAAACACTATTAAGTGCTAATCAGGTCCTTGGAGATGCACATGAAAAATTTGAGACTTATTAACAAGTAAAGAAATTGCAGACAGAAAAGTTGTTTATAACTCTGCCTTATGTGAAGGTTACCAAGTAACCCAGAGAAATTAAAAAATGCTGGCAAATTAATGAATAAAATGTAACCCATTGTTTAAAACAGGCACCATTGGTAAAACGATAAATCATAAACTCTAGAACACAGCACACCGGATACTATATAATTTGGCTCTTATCTGGTCAAGAACTTCATGTGAATATAGAATGTGTGCATATTTGTAGTTACCGACAGCGCTTCACCTTTCTCTGCCACTCAATCCCATTGTCTGGTTTGCTCCACATTGCTGCTATGCACATTTTGCTCAGGTCCATGCTCAGCTGTACTTTCTCTACTTCATCTTAATGTCTCAACTGACTGCTCATTCTCCTAATAAGTTCTCTGTCCACAAAGGCTGGGATTCATCATTATTTCCCTTTCACCGCTCCAGGCTTTGGCCCTGTTTGGGGAATAATATTTGATTGATGATTTTACTATTTCACTGAGGCCCTAGAGTTTTTCTCTGGCCAGAATGAGGTGTTGCGTATATGTTTGTTTAATATAAATTGGTGCTCAGCACTCCATTGCTCAAAATCCTCCAGTGGTTTTAACCACGCACTTCAAGTCTTCCTTGGATCTTTCATGCTCCCATTTTTTTGCCTCTGCCCCACATTTGTTTCCTCTTTAGTCATTTGCTTTCTGCTGTTCCCACAGCTGATGAGATTGTCATAACCGCAGGCCCTTTTCATTTGCTGACATTGTTTTATTGCTTACATCTTTCTTCTATTCTTGTTTCCATACAAAATGTCACCTTCTCAGAAAAATGGCTGGCTTACTTTTTATGCAAAATTCTCAGTATTTTTTAATCCTATCTCCTTCCCACATGTGCCAACCACTTAAGAAGATATCCTGTTATTTCCTTCAGCGAACGGAAGGTAAGGAGAAGCTCAATTGGACTAGAAATAATCTGGCTGTTAATGTAAATGTGGAGTTAGTGACAAACATGGCCTATCTGTCCTCTTCAACAAGCAGGAGCTACAGTAGTCCATAAAGCTTTGCTTCTCCACCTGTGAGTCGCGACCCTTTGGGAGACAAACAGCCCTTTGACAGGGGTCGCCTAAGACCATAGGAAAACAGAAACTTTATAACAGTAGCAAAATTACAATTGTGAAGTAGCAACGGAATAACTTTATGGTTTGGGGTCACCCTAGCATGAGGATCCGTGTTAAAGTGTGACAGCATTAGCTAAGTTGAGAACCGGTGCTGCAGAGGAGTTTTACCTCTTAGAAATGACGTGCATTTTCTGCAGAAAAAAGCCTATCACTCTGGAGACAACTTAAAAGAGGGAGTTCTGCTGCTGTGGTTTGTGGGAGTTTGCTTGGGTAGGATGGAGTAGGACCCAAACAATGGATGTGGGTTTGACACGCTGTCCATCTGGAAGAAGATGAATCATTTAGCAGAAAGTTTTATTTTTGATAAATTCTGGCCTGAGTTGCTTCTTTTACCCTCAAACTGCAGAAACGTTACCTTTCTATACTTGTTTCACCTTAGTTAGAAATGCAGAAATCCTGTATATGATCTTATAGCCACAAAGTTATTTTTCTCTCTACAAGGATATATTTCACTCTCTTCTGTTTCCTTGTAACTTTGGTTACTCATAAGTATCTGATGGCAATCCATCCATGGCTTTTTGTTTTGTTTTGTTTTGTTTTGTTTTGTTTTGTTTTGTTTTTTTGTCAAAAGTATAGCTTCTTAATCCTTGATTGTAATATTAAGTTTCTGGCCCGGACTTGCCCCAAGATCTGGACCAGCAATCCCAAAGTCCCAAAGAAACACACAGAAATTTATATCAATTTAATGCTGCTTAGCTGATGATAGCTAGCTCTTGCATCTTAATTCAACCCATTACCATTAATCTATCTTGCCACATGTCTTATGGCTTACCTGTTTCATTACATCTTGCTTCATGGGTAGCTGGATCATGTCTCTTGTGACTCTGCTCTCCTTCCCCTGTATCTATGCTCAGATTTCCTGCCTGTTTCTAAGATGCCCTGCAATAGGCCAACACAGTCCCTTTATTGACCAATGATATTCACAACCTACAAAAAGACATCCCACATCACTTGATTTCAGTAAAGAATGGGTTCCTAGAAGCCTGTCTATTCTCCTCCTGTGAAATCAAACAGAAGCTTTTCATTTCATCATTTCTTTGAAATGGCTGAGTTGAAAACATTCTAAATTTACAAAGTAGACTTGATGCTTCAAAAGGAGCACAGCTTAAATATGCAACATTATATTTTCTGTATTTTAACATTTAAATGAGCTACTATTAATGACCAAGAGGGAAATATTTAATTTATAGACACACTTTTTCTATAGGAGAGCAAGCTTATATGAGAAAGAGATTAGAAATAGTGAATGCTTCTGGTTTTGTTGGTTTGTTCTCCTTATCAAACATAGTGCCTAAGAGTGGAGAGTCCCTTGCCCATAGAAACACAGAATAAACAAAGCCAAAGAAACAATACCTGAACTACCTATTGCTTATTGGACTCTACATCTGTCATGATCCTTGTCCCTTTCTTTCTTTATAGCTGAAGTTATGATGAAATCTGACTTTATTCAGAGACATGGACTCCAGGAGACTCAGAGAGCAGAAAACAGACTATGTTTCTATGTTGATTCTTATTTCCCCTATGCAGCCAACACTTAGTTCTTTGAGGGTGGGGCAGATATACCACTTCAGTGCATATATCCATGGTTACAGAAGTAATTCAGACCCTCTGGATCATGCCTACCATAGGTTTACAAGAAGTGAAATGTTCTAAAATGGCCTCTTGAAATTTACTTATCCAAACCATTCATTGGTGTGCCATACTTAGCTGCCCACATTACCCACATACTCTGTTTTCTTCATCTACACCTAACTGATACAGATGCAGTGTGTTTTTCACTTTGCAAGGACGTTATTCAGTCAAGACCTTTTGTAAGAAAAATGCTTTATTGTTTGATGATTGGCATGGCACCAAATTGTGGGTTGCTTTGAACATAGAAGCCGGATCCTGAAGCATCCTGCAGGGTTTCCCACTTCACTCTTAAACTGCAGCACAAACCCCCCAAAACCGCAAAATTTGAGACACTTACTCTACAGAAACAGATGAGCTGATTTGAAAGGGGGTAACATCATTGGTATCAGCCTGTTCCCAATATTCACGTATTCTCTTTAATATTTTCAAGCTACAATGGAATAATTGATGCCTGCTTATTTTATTTCCTTAAGGCAAGTCACTTGCTGAAATTATGAGTGCAGTAAGTTCCTATTTTAAAAAACTTTAAATTTTATATTTTACTGAGAAAAATGTGAATGGAAGAAAATGTCTTTTTTTCCAGGAAGGTTTTTCCCATTGAGGTATGGTCAGAACAGACCAAATTCTATACTCCCAGATCTCTGGTTCTGTGACCATTCATCCAAAGTCTACACTGGAAAAGAATTCTATTATTATATGATGGAGTATATTGTCTTTGACAGTTATCACTCCTTAAATTGTTTAATGATTTTAATGATCCTAACAATAGGATATGGAGGTGTTTCAATTACCCACATGCTCAGTTACTTTGCTTGTATAATGCATTTAAGCTTTGGAGTAAATATAAATCAAATTGTTGTCATATTGAGAAAGGGATGAAAAATTTGAGTAAAATACAGTCAGGAAACAGCTTACGTTTCTTGTACTATACTTTGGACAAATGAAAAATATAATTTTAGACTTATTCTAAAATCTTCACTCCATAAACACTTTTGACTTCAAATATTTCTGTGCTAAATATGATTGTTAGAGCCAATGAATACATAAAATTCTTAATAAAAATGTTACTATAACCCAAATATAAATGGATATTTTTATAGATAGTATATTGTTTATTTTTTATTAAGTTAAATGCTATTAATACATTGAAATAACTGTTAGGTGAATAGTTCGATGACTATGTGGCATTAATAGATCTGTATATGACTATAACATGTGAAAAATAATTCCCAAGTACATAATAATTGTACAGTTCCTGACATAAGTGCTTTATAGTCCTATCACTATAAAGGGCATATAGCACAATTGGACTCACATGCTATGGATTCTTTTATGTATGGATTAATCTGTTCAGCTAATGATTTGGGGTATTTGCTCAAACTGATAGGCACAACACTTTTATTTTGTTTATATTGATAACTGCAGTAAAAGTCTTGAAATCCTTCTTTAACCCCATAAACTCTCAAATCTTCTCAACTATTCCACACACTATTGTAACCATACGTTTTATTTTTAATTGGGCTACAAACAAAATATTTTTGATTATTGTTTTCACCAGACAGCTGTTGCTTTTAGACCTTTGTTGCCACCAAAAATACCTACTCAAGAAACAACTTCAAGGACATTGTATTTTCAGAGGCTCCTGTTCTTGGCCATCTGAGTCTGTTTATCCTGACTCGACTCTGCATAGTAAATCAGAATATCATGGAGAAGGGTTCCTTGGAGTGAAGTGGCTCACCTCGCAGAATCCAGGCAGCACAAAATTTAGAAGGGACCCAGAGACATGCCTTCTCTTTCTAGGTCACTTCTCCATTGACCTACCTCCTCCAGGTAAGAGTTATGTTCTACTTGGTGCCAACTTCTAAGAGCACCATCATACTGGGGATCCATCAAGGGATGTGCGCGTCTCATAAGAGCAGAAGCCTCACCGTCCCATTTCCTCTCAGCAGCACCATGATCCCTTTGCAGTCTGTTCTTTGTACGCCTGGTTTCATTTAGGCTTTTCCCATGAAGACATTTCGGACTTTGTTAAAGGCCTTTCTATAGTTCTTACTTTCATTTGTCTGCACACAAATTGTGCTGTTTTTCCCCTCTGTGTGCCTTTAATATTTTTGTTATCACCAATTTACAGCAATTTGAATATAGTGAGATTACATGTACATTTTATATCTTTGTTATATATTTTTCCTTTTTATTATATTATTATTAAAACAATTTTAAATTTAAATACATTTTTGGTCATATTCTTCTCCTTTCCCAAGTCTTTCCAGATCATCTCCTGCCTAACTATTCAACTAAACAACAGCAACAAAAAAATAAAAAATAAACAAATAACACCCCCCCCCAAAAAAAAAATCCTCCCAAGAAAACAAGGTAAAGGTTTACAACTGAACTTCACTTATACCTCCTAGAAGGGGAAAATGACTTTCCTCCAATTGAGTGACACTGGGTATAGCAGCCATTCTAGGACAGGCCCATGTGTAGGAGTAGCTGACCAACAATGTTTTTGTTTGTTTTTGTTTTGTGTGTGAGTGGTGTGTGTGTGTGTGTGTGTGTGTGTGTGTGTGTGTGTGTGTGTGTGTGTGTGTGAAAGAGAGGGGGAGAGAGAGAAGTGTGTGTATAAGTGTGTGTGTGAGTGGTGTGTGTGTATATATGTGTGTGTTTATGAATATGTATGAGTGCATGTGTGTGTGTATGTGTGTGTATGTATATGTTATTTTGTTACAGTTTGTTGTCCCTCTTTTAGGGCATGTTTTTTTGTTTTATTTTTTTGTGTGTACATTTTTAGGTTTCACTGTATTCCTAAGATACATAGCGCCATGGTTTTTTTAAAAAAAACTCCACCATTAATTTTTCATATATTCTTTCCTGTATCTTAAGCTAGCTACCTGGAATTCTAGTTATACACATTTGTTATTATATTTTATAATGACCATGGAGGATCTGTCCTCCTGCTCCTCCTCCTCTCCCTCCCTCTCTCTCTGTGTCTCTCTCTCTGTCACACACACACACACACACACACACACACACACACACACACACACACACCTTCTCTCTTAGCTGCCCTTGTCCATCCACAGATTTATATCTCCTGTCCGCTGATAAGTTTGTTATCAAGTGTGCCATTATTTAGCTTGTGTTTTCATTTCATCCTTTCCCAGCCTCCTCTGCACCCGCACGCTGCGCGCCTTTCCCGCTAGGACCTTTGTCTTGTTCATCAGAATCATTTAAAATTTCTGCTTGATTTTACTGCTTATGTTGGTCCCTAATAACGTTTGCATCTGCCTTGTTTTATTGGTAGTCACTTTTCCTTCTTCCTCTCTATGTTTCTTGATATTTAGAACTGACTACATTAGATGATGTTTCCCCACAAACCCGGCCTTTTTCTCTGACTACTGAGTCTTAAGTTTGCCAACTTTGTCTCTGGTTCAGTTTAGCTGTTTAGATTTTACTGTTTTTCATTTCCTCTTAAGGTTTTCTTTTTCTTTCTTTTGATCACTGCTATTCCCAGTGAACCACATGCTCATGCTCAGAATTCTTCTAGTGGCTCTTAGGCTTAGTGTGGAGATGCATGGAGGGCACTTCCCAGGGCTTGTATCCGCCCTCAGTTTGAAGTGTGTTCTAGTGGCCAGTGCCTCCAAACAGACTTCCTCTGTTCGCCTCTCCAGTTCCCTACACTGCTGTTACTTGTTACTGGATCTTGAGTATGGGTTTTCTATTGTGACAGCTTAGCTTTTTGCTAAGTGCTACATCTCTGCCTGAAGGGATGGTGTTTCAATGATCTTAACACTTACACAAGAATAAGACACTTGTGATCCAAGAAAAATATTTCATTTTCAGCCAAAGTAGAGAATCAATCAATCTTTCTTTCTCTTTCTTTTTTTAAGAAAAATGTGTTTTCTCATGCTCTTAGAGTTAAAATATGTGTGTGTGCGCGCGCACACACACACACACACACACACACACACAGAGCACCTCTCTCCCCTCCAACCTGTACCTGGAGATGGTTTTCCAATTCTTTATATATTTCATAAACATCTGATGAGGTCCACATAGGAAAGCTTTTGAGTGGCTGTAGAGTCTAACACTAATCTATGCTTAGTCCTTCACTGGTGATTAAACATTGAGGCTGTATCTTACTTGCCAGGTTACACGGTTAGTTGACCCTTTCTCTGTTCTGCTGAGGAAGCCAGAGATTGGTGTTGATGTCTGACTGTTTGTTTTAGATTTCAGTCTTACTCATTGGCCTGTGATCTTTTCTTCTCAACGGACTTTTCATAGATTACCTGTTTTGTTTTTATTTTTTTTCCTTATTTCTGGTTTAAGTGTAAACTCCTGCCAACTTTATATCCCCATGCAGAAGCTGGAAGTCTGATTCCATTTTAGAACACTTTTTTTTCCTGGATAAAGAATATATGGTGACAGCCTTTAAAAAAAAATCTAATAAAAGTTGTGTTGTGTTTCTCTCTCTATCTTGCGTGCATTTGTGTCAGAGCACAGTTTTGCGTCTGCTGACACCACCAGGGTGATCATGCTCAGGGTGTTTCTGTCCTTTATGCATTTTTATTGGCTTTGCTACAAGATGCCCGTGTGTTCATATTTGTGTTCTGTTCATCTTTCTGGGCCTGGGAGTCTAATTTTTGTAAAATTTGGATCATTTTGTTTCAATCATTTTGTTGGTGTTCTGTGTAACGATGGAACGATAGGTTGTTGACCTATCTGCCCCCTCAGTTCTGACTATTCTTTAGTCGTCCGTCCCCCCCCTCCCCCTGTGTATCCTGCTTCATGATTTCTGTTGTAGCATCACAGAGCTTATTGACCTTCTGTCATTACTGTACTCAGGCAAGCTGCTGCTAAATCTGCCCCGCATTTTACATATAGATATGATGATGCATTTTTGCCTTTAAAATGCACATCTTCTATTCTTTCATTACTTACATGTTTTTCTTTACATCCTTGATCATGTTACTAAGAGTTGTAATAAACTTTATCTATCATTTCTGTGTCTCACTCTGTTGACAGTCTTCCCCTGGAAAATGAGACATTCTCTCCCTCTATTGCACATTTTTAGTAGTTTCAATTAAATGTTGGATATGACTCAGTATTCAATTTGTACTTCTTCTTCAAGATTTTGCAGTATCTTCTGGGAAATGGACTCATTCAAAGAATAACATGCATTTTAGTGGCAGGCTTATTTCTAAACATTCTTATGTTGTTTATAATGTGTCCCTCGTCTATAGCTAGCTTACTCATGCCTCTGCTATGAGGGCATCTCACATCTGCACTATCTCTGGAACACCCCAGCATTTGACAAGTTTCCTCAACTCTACTAACCTGAGTTGGAACCTTCTCAGACCATGCTAGCCTAAGGCTCATTTTGTTCATTTTCTCTTGCTGAGTTCACTTTACAGATATTCACCTTATTTTTAGTAATACACCTTAGGATGCTTCTATGTAAATTTCTGGAAATTTTTGAACTGACTGGTTTTCTCTCATTCTCTCTCACACAGATTCCAGCTGCCTCTAGCTCCCTACTCTCCAAGTCTGTATTATAAATTTAGCAACATTCCTCTAATTGCTTGGGAGTAATTTTTACACCATCTGGAATATTCTTTCAGGTAGGAAAATGTGTGTTTTGGGGCTCTTTGATTCCCTTACCTTCTCTGTTGTCTGTCTCCAATGTCCAGTGTATAAAATAGTTCTGTGTACATTATACACTCTAGTTTAGAGCAAGATGACCCATGTGATGCCGTTCATTGTGACTGGAGCAATTGTTGAGTAACTTGTAACTTATATGTCCATATAGAGCTTTTCTAGATTACAAGGAGCTCTATAATATAATCAAGGTATGGATGGTTTTCTATCATTCTTAACATGTGACTGTCATCTCATTAAACTCAACATCCAACCTCATGTATAGTCTATGTTCACAGCAGGTGTTTTTCCAATGACAGCTTGGTATTTTATTTTATTTTTTTTAGGTTATTCAGGTTTATGTGTATCCACCAATTTTACTATTCCCATAGTACAGTGGTTTTTAACACATGGGTTCTGCAATCACTTTGGGAGGATTGAAAATCCCTCTCACAGGGGCTGCACATCAGATGTCCTGCATTTCTGATGTTTACATTACCATCCATAACAATAGGAAAGTTAAAGTTATGAGTTAGCAACAAAAATAATTTTATGGTTGAGGATCATCATAACATGAGGAGCTGTATTAGAGGGTCATAGTGTTAGGAAGGTTGAGAACCACTTCCATAGAGCATCATGATTTAATTTTTTTTTTTTTTTACTCAAAATAGCTTCAGGAAGTGTGTAAAGCTGAACAGATTCACTAGTTCCCTCCTTCCCCAAAAGTGTGCAAGCTGAGAAGAGTGCATAGAATTACCCACAGACCAGCAAATCGGTCTAGAAGAAGCTCACACTAGCTCAGCCACCCAAAAAGGATCTTTCCAACCCACGGAGCTGCCTGTAGGATATGCAGTATGCTCCATATTTCCACCTATTGTGAGCTGTCTTTGGGATGAAGCTGTCTTTGAGATATTTCTGCTCCTGCAAGTAATCACTCACCTATATTCCTATAAGTAGACTAATAACACTCATTAGTTCACACACACACACACACACACACACACACACACACACACACACACACACACACAAGTTTGATCAATATTTCTTCTATCATCATGGAGTAAAAATCTGTGTCATCAACCTGTATCATGACCAGAATTGGAAATATAGTTTATTTCCAATAGTACATTTCATTAAATCTAACTAATACTATTTTTGATGCATTTGTTAATTGATGTCTTTCAAAGCTCTCAGGATTATTGAAGCATAAATCAACTTGCTTAAATTTCATTCAACAGAACTCCACATGAGCCTGGATTTACAGTCTCCCTGATCAGATTTGCTGAATAGATGGTTTTTGTGAAGAAGTATTTTATGCGATGAGTTCTTTTGTGGGATTTCAGATAGAGATTGGAGTAACAGTCCCTTGACTTCCCTTCTCATTGCTTATTACTCTTTGGGGTCAGCAAATGTGAAAGCATGCTGGAGTACAAATGTTGTGTGTCTCTTGCATTCCCCCTACCCTCCCCGAGAAAGGGCTTTGCAATGTTTTTCTCTGTGGCATAGAATTGATAACTATTGTACCATAAGCTAGCTGTAAGCGAGGGTCTTAACACAGAGTGCACACAAAAGAGAAAATAATGTCTTGGTCCATCTGCAATCCTGAAAAACAAGCAACTAAAACAAAACAAATCAAATAAACCCACTGCCTGGATATACAAATGCCAGTGGGAAGCTCTGTTTTGAATGCAAGCTGATCCCTCAGAGCTCAAGTTTATAAATCATAGGACTGATTTTCACAGAATCACAAAGATTTAAGAATGAAGGACTTTCAATGTGTCCCTCTTTTTACCATGTCAAAACTGATCTTTTGACACAGCCATTCCTTGTAAATCTTTATCGTTTGATGGAAAGAGAAGTGAATGAAATGATTATCTTGTATTATGCAAGTATGATAATTCAAGTCCAAATGTTATCTACATTGAATAAACTTATTGAATGTAGGGCTTAAAAAAAGGAGGGAAAAGTATGTCTTCTATTGAAATCCTTTGGGTTTTTTTTATTTTCTGAAGACAAGGTAGGAGTTGGAATTTTAAAATATAAGTCAACAAATACAGACTTTGATGTTATGATGATGAAGGTCCAGGTGTCTATGAATTAGTTCATTATATACTCTTATTAGTTGTTGATTCATTGAGCAAATATTTGTGAAGCCAAGACCATACTGTCTAATTATGAAACCTCTACTTCATTGATTGACACTGAAGGCATCTCATGTGCTGAGTAGGCATGCATGTGACAGCTACAGGGGGTGTAAATAAAATCCTTACATCACCGCTGAAAATCTCAACCATCCACGTTTCACTCTGTGCTAGGGACTTGGGACTTGACACAGAGGTGTCATTGCCTTTAGCCTTTATACAAAAGATGATGCTGGTGTTCCATGGTCACTGAGGAGAATGTTTTTGAGAGATGAAGTCAAAGGAGTGGAAACTGGCCCAGTTAGGTGATGTCACAGATACAAAAGCAGGTTCATTCAGCACCCTCTTCATTTTTACTTCTGATACAACAGAGTAAAGATAAGCATGACAGCCTCTTTCCAGCCTTTCTTTTTGCCATTTGTTTCTACCCAGGTTTCCGTGTAGGACTTCCATCCTAAGTAGTGAGCAGCTTGTGATCGCAGACACTGCTTCCAAGAGTCTACATTTAGATCATAGGAAAAGGACATGCACTTTGTTGCTTCTGGCCACTGTTATAGTTTATTTTTTACTTATTATGATTGGTTTTTTGTTACCCATTTTCAGCTACACCGTCCAATAGCAGAACAAAGCATTTTCTATCACTACTTCGATCCCATCTACATGATGTCCGGTGTGATCCTAGTCTCCATCCCGTACTGCATATTTGAATATTTTTCCTTTACCAGATAAAACGGGTCATATTTTCTGAAAATAATGATGAAACACAAAGCAGTACTTCTGGACGTAGAGGAAATGTAGCTAAAAATATCCTCTCACAGAAAAATATATAAAAAAGAAGAAATCAAACAACAAACCAGAAATGAAATAATAGTACTGACCCTACAGAAAGAAAAGGAATTGAAAAGAAATATGAAAATTGTGCATTATTAGATAACTTTGAAGCAAGGAGAAAATTTGTAGAAAGATACAGTTACCAAAACTGAATCAAGAATACAACAAAATATAGATTCAAAATAAAGAAATGGTCTCTATAGGTTCAAAAGTAGTATCACAATATTTGGAAGGATTAGGACATGTGGCCCAGTTGAAGTAGGAAGTGTGTCACTGTTGTGGGCTTAGAGGTTTTCGGATGCAGCAGCTGGGCTGAATGGCTTCTTTCTTCCTGCTGCGGTCAGATCTGGATGTAGAATTCTCAGCACCTTCTGTATAACTGTGTCTGCCTGCATACTCCCTCCTTGCTGATAATGGACTAAACCCTGAAACTGTAAACCATCCCCAGTTAAATGCTTTGCTGTCTAAGCACTCCTGTCTCATCACAGCAACAGAGCACTAAGATAGCATTGCGTGGTCATATATTATATATTTAATAAAAATTATTGTGGAATATCAGAGGACAGAGACACCCTCGGAGCCAAGCCATGATGGTCAGGGAGTGGTGACCCTTGCCTTTAATCCCATCACTCTGAAGACAGAGATCCATACATTTGGATCTCTGTGAGTTCAAGGCCTAACAGCCAGGCAGTGGCAGCTCATGCCTTTAATTCTAACTCTAGGAATGTTGAATTAGGAAGTAAAATAGCTGTTTGGGGAAAGAAATATATGGCAGGAGAAGGAGAAGTTGACATTCTGTCTGAGAAACCGCTCAGTCTGAGGGTGCATGAGGACAGGACTTACCGTGTTTGGCCTTAGGGGTTTCTGGGTGAGAATTGTCTGTAGTTTTGGTCTCTATGTCTCTGAATTTCGAGCTTTCCCCCCAATATCTGGCCCTGGGACTTTATTATAAGACTAAATAGAATTTGTGCAATAGTACTGTTCTTCTTTAATTTTATCAGGAATATCAAAGCTCTACAGACTCTGTGTCTGTGACGGAAGAAGATATACTCACATGTCAAGGGCAGACCTTACCAGTGATTTACAAAGATGAACAAAGAAACCCAGAAACATCATCAATTTACACATTTTTAAGCTGAGAAGTCCCTATGGTAACGGTGGAGATGTTCTGAAGCTCCCTTCCCCATCACACGCTTCTCTTCTGTGTCCATCACGCTCTTGTGTACCATAATACTGTAGTACAGTTTACTATATATCGTAGCTCTACAGCACACAACAGCTGTCTGGGTCACTGTCTCACTTGCCATTTATGACTTCTGAACTCTTCTGTGGGTACTACTTTGTCCTGTCCTGTCTTTCCTTATCTTTCTATAGAACCAGTAGCTTAGAAAAGACTCCCACAGGAGATTTGTAGAGTCTGTCGACGATTTTAAAGCATTGACTGACATTGCTGGTTTTTTAGACACCTTATTTTTCAGGCCTTGGGTGAACCAGCATTTGACCCTGGGTTAAGATGGTGCTTACAGCCAGAAATGTCAGCCAATTCTCAAGAATCACAGGGACCAATTGCTTTTTTTTCTCTCTAAACACCTGTTGGAATTCTCTTGAACACATAGCACCGTTAATAGATCTGTTCATGATAGAAGATGAAATTACGGTTATGGAATACTTTTTCACAATACTCTGAGGGCCGAACTCAGATGTGGAAAAGCCTATTCCTGCCAGTATGCTATGAAGTGCTGAATGCCTGCATCATCTCCAGTTCCGCTAGAGGGCAGTATTGCTTAAGCCTGAATGACCACCTCCCTCTGGAGTTGTTATTGTAAACATCCTTCCAGAGATTTCTTGGAAATGGAAATAATTTCATATTTGAAATGTATGTGTTCTTGGCAGAAGTTCTGTGAAAAGATAAACCCTTTTCGAGTATGAGCAGGAATAAAAACTAAGGTTAAGTTATTTCTACTAGCAAACTGGTTAGTCAGCTTCATAGGAGACCAAACTCCTGAAGCTCATCAGAGGTCCATGTTCCAGAAACACACACTTGTCCTTCACAGCTCCTAGGCTCTCCTCCATCGAGATATTCTAACTTCTTCACTGTCTGGCTCTTTCCGTGAGGTTTTCTGGCTTGAGCTTCCCTCATAGACCACTCCCCAATGCTTAACAGATTTTCTTAGAAAACGAAGGACATAGATGTGGAAAAAGATGTTCCTAGGATATAAAGGCTTGTTAAACAGAACTTTATGACCATCTTACACACCACAAGGACACAGATTTGGAAATGTCTCAAGCGAGTGTCTGAGACTAAGATTAAAAAATGGGAGTGGGGCAAAAGCATCAGACTAAGCCTAAGATAATAAAGTCTCTTCTATGGTTCCTGGATAAAAATATGAAGATGATTTCTATGCAGTGTGTGTGGTACTCCTGAAAGGGAAAAATCCTTCAGCAAAACACAAATTGATTTCATGCTTTCTGGTATTTATCTTAAAACACTACATCTATTAATATGGGACCGTGTGAGATACGCGCTGATTCTAGAAGCTACCACACTGCACTAGGCTTTCTCAGCCTCTCCTTTATCCCAGGCACATCGTCTGTGGTCTCTTATTTCATTTACAAATGTTTTTAAAATCTCATACATGAATACAATGCGTCACGACCTATTTCCCTCTTCCTCTAACATGACTCCCTCCCAAATCATATATTTTTTTTTAACCATAATACATTCAATTAGTATCTGCATTTCCACAGGTACAGGATCGCTTACTGGAGCACATCCAACTTATTAAGAAAAATTACATCTTTCTTCCAGTTTCCATAGGCTATCATTCACTCCTCAGCTAAGGGTGCAGTGACTGAAACTTTTATCTGTCTACTCAGGAATTTAAGATATGATTATATTGTTTCTAGAACCGTATATACATACTTAATGTGTTTGAATCAAATCCTCTCTGACTCCCCACCAATTCCTACCCTACCCATCCGCTACTCTCCCAACCTCACACATTTGATTTTTATACCCACTGAGTCCACTTGGTGATTCCTGCATGTGCATAGCTACAGAGCCATGTCTATAGGCCTGGAGCATGGGATCTTCCAGCAGGTAGCTCATTCGCTATGAGTGGGATGTCCTGAGTCTCACTCCATCCATGCTGAGATTTCAGCTGATTTGATCTTGTACAAGTCTTAAGCACGTGGTAACAATGACTGTAAGCTCATCTGGACAGCAGCTCTGTTTTGATGCAGACGTGTATTACCTCTGAGTATTTCTCTCTTTTTTTGCCCTCTATTTCTGATGATTCTTCAGCCCACAGGAAAGGAGATGTAATATAGTTGTCCCATTTAGAGCTGCACACTCCATGGCCTCTTATTCTGTACACGTTGACTAATTGTGGGGAAGCTTCTCTGCATATAGTTGGGAGAAGTCTATATCTATGGATGAACATAAACAGTTAGAAGCTAATTTGACAACATGGCCATTTAGAAAAACAGCAATAGGAAGTCTCCTCCACCCTGAGGACTATGACCTTCCCAGCCATGGACTTTTACTAGGTTTACAGTAGCAGCATGATTTCTGTGTTGTGAACGGGCCTCATGTTTAATATCAAAGCAGTAAGTTACCTCCAATCAGTCACTACTGCACAAGTGGCACATCTTGCCTGGCACATTGGTATTACAGCATCCACAGTCCGGTGCTGAGTCTGCTCCTTCGCGTCTTGTCTTTTCCAGCAGCCTGCATAGCACTTTTCTGCACCATCAAAGTCAGGCAGAGACAAGCTGCCTGGTCAGCTCAGATGATTTCTCTATGTCCAACAACAAACGTGTATGGTGTCATCAACACTAGGTTTTGCCATCACTACTGTGGACAACCAAGAGCAATGTCAATAACCTGTGGTTGTTACAGGACCCCGGGACCTCCTTGACTGATAGTTACTACATAGGATGTTATCCCATAGCCTTTTAATTATTTGCTCAATGGAGTTCATCTAAAAGTTTAGTTAACAGATGAAGTTATTGTACAGAATTTACTTTTACTTCAAGGAAATAAAGGAATTGTTTAGAACATTATTTGACCAAAGTGAGAATGACCTTCCTAAAAAAACAAAAACCAGGGATGTCTAGACAGACTGAATAGAAGGGTGAAGGTCATTGGGTAATGGCTCAAATTGCAAACCTATCTTTAAAAGGCTGAGAAATTCTATCAGTAGGTCTGTGATTAAAGTAAACACATATCAAAAAACCCCTCTTTTTTTCTGATAAAAAGCATCTCTCTGAAATAACTCTTAATATGTATACTCTGGAGAGTGCCCAAACTAGAGCCTACTTTTATGTTTCTAAAAGCTGCACAAGGACACCCAATGCTTGAGAAAACCATTTACAATATTTTCCTATGGCAGTTTAGAGTCTTGTTTCTGAAGATTAAGTAATGTTAATAGTGACATAGCAAAACATGACCATTCTTTTGTTTTCTTTCCTGCTCAATTTCCATACATGCTTTGGCTTACTTCTTACTCGTAACTAAACAAACTACATATGTGAGTTTAGATTCTGCATGTGGGAAATATACAATTATATTGTACCATTGGAGGGCAAATCATATCAACACAATTGGAGTCAGAGACCTTTGCCTGTAGGGTCACCCTCTGCCTGCTGGGTCAGAGGGACCAAGGTGTGGATAAGGCACAGCATGACACTGAGACCTTTCACCCTGATCCATACTGTAAGAATTTCCAAAAACCCAGCACTTGGTGAGGTTCCCAGATGAGAGTTCCCTATTCCCATGTCCATTCATTTATCTGCTGTTGTTAGACCCACGTAACTGTTCCGACTAAAAAACAATCCTGTGTGAACTGTCTCCTGAGTGCTGAGCACTGCCCTCTGTGTACTCATTGCTGATGAAAGAATGAGTTAGAGTTTTACCAACCAAGTGCATATTGAACTAAATAATGCATGCGTATACTTTAAAACAACACTATCTACTTGCAAGAGCTATGGAAACACTTCTAAGGATGGATACACCAATGCAATCTTAAAACATTTGAAAAATTCAATCCTGAAATTTGAGATGGACTATATGAGAAGTAAGGTTTGTTTGGTTATTAAATAAAAAGAACTGAGGGAATTAGTACAGAAATGAAGATCAGTTATGAAAAGTCAGTTACTGTGTGTGTAACATGTATACATTATTTCATGTAACTATTACAATCACTTTAAATTCTCTTTGTGTAGATGGAGAAACAGGAGCTCAGAGATGCTGAATTATTTGGTGATGGCCACACAGCTTCTTGGCAGCAAAGGCTGCTTTCTTATGCATGTAGATCTGTAGCTACTGAATCAGAATTCTTGAAGACAGCTAGAATTTAAGGCCACAAATGACCTCAGGTAAGCCAATAGTTGAATAACTACATCTGCCCGTAGCTAAGCAATGTCTTGTTTCAATGACAGACATGATATTTACAGTGAAATTGACCTTTTTCTGTATGTAAGAGATTCAGTACAGGGATATGAAATTGACTGGTGAGGTTGGATCGTCCTGTAGTGTTTTCAAGGTAAGGAAGAAAGGAAGGAAGAGAGGGAGGGAGGGATAGAGGGAGGGAAGGAAGGAAAGATAAAAGAAAAAATACTAATCACAACCACAGGCTTATTCCAAAAAGCAACTAAATGTAAGTTCTGAGGAAAGTGTAGCTGGAATTATAAAAGGTTAGTGTCATGTCATGGCTAGTAGTGATAATTAAATGTACCCTAGAACAGTAAGCCATAGTGACCACCTCTGCCCCTTTTTGTCACATCAACAAAGAAAGTAACTAATAGCCTTAGGTATTTTAAAATTATTATTACAGTGACAACTTTTGATCAGGATATAAACCTTATGTTTCTTTAGGGACAATGGAGTTTACATCAGTGGAAAGTAGCATGCTAAGGAAATTATGCAAGGAATCTCCATATAAGCTCAATACTCCAACTCAATGTGTGTTGGATTCATAAAGATGTCTTTCTTAAAATACATAAATCATAGTCATTTTAAAATTAATCTAGAAGTTAAGATATAAGTGTATTTATAAGGTTATTTCAATATTATGTGATTCTGATACAAAAACAGACACACAGAACAACAGAACAAAATAGAGGATCCAGTTATGAGTACTCAGATATAACAATAAGCAGCTGATGGTTGAGAAAGAGGCAAATCCTACACTGGGGAAAATGATCTTTTATTGAAAAGCATCTTCAATAAATGATGCTAGGAAAATGATGTCTACATACCTGCACCAATCATCCTGCACAACATTTAGCTCCAAGTTGATCAAAGCCCTGTATGTGAAGCCTGAAACACTAAAGCTTCTAAAACAAAACGTCAGCAGTACCCTCCTGGATATAGGTGTTCAAAAGCTTTTTTTGAATAGGATTCTATTTGCCCAGGACTTAAAGCTGATATTTAACAAGGAGGACCTCATAAAACCAAAAAGCTTCTACACAGCTAAGGAAATGATAACTTGAGTGAAGAAGAACCCACAGAATGGTAGAGAACCTACCAGCTATACATCTGAGGAAATACTGATGTCTAGAATATCAAAACAACTAAGAAAAATAAAGGGAAAAAAAAGACCCACTTAAAAAATGCGCTAGGAACCTCAACAGAAGACATAAAATAGCTAAGAAATAACTCAAAAACTGTTCATCATCTTTAAGAATTTGGAAAGTGCCAATTAAAACAACTCTGAGATTTCATCTTACCCTAGTAAGAATGGCTAGATCAATAATAACAACAACCCCTGATAACGTTGCTTGTGACGTTGTAGGGAAAAGAAACATTGATTGTTGTTGGTGGGAATGCAAATTGGTCCAGCTACTTTGAAAGTCAGTATGGAGAATTAAAAAAAAAAAATCGCCATATGACCCAGCTTTTCCATTCCTTGGCATATGTCCAAGAAACTGGACATTTTCTTCCACAACACCTGCTCAACCATGCTCATTGCTGTTCTATTCACAATAGCTGGGAAATGAAAACATATTAAATGTCCTTAAGAAAATGAGTGGGTAATGAAAACATGGTATGCATACACTGTGGAATATTGTTCATTTGTGAAGAAAAGTGAAATAAAAATTTCAGAAAAATGGATGGACATTAAAAATAATCTACTGAATAAAGTAACCCAAGCTCAGAAACACAAATGCCATATGTTCTCTCTCATCTGCAGTTTCTTACTCCTCATCTTCAGAAGCAGACACAGAAACCAGGAAAATATAAATAAGTGGTGACTTCAGATGTAAACACAGAGACCAAGAAATACAAATAAAGGAGGAAGTAGTAGTTTACAGGTGTTACAAATCAGCAAATTAATAAAAGCAAGAGGAGGTTCCAACTATGGAGGATGGTGGGAGGTCCACACAGAAGGAGAAGGATGGAAAAGGGACAAAACTCACTAAGGTTGTTTAATAAAGCCTCAAGGAAGCTTCTTATTTTATATTTACCTTAAATTATATTATATGTGTGCATCTCTCTCTATATATTCATCTATACACATATATATAATTTATAAATATAATAATATATAATTATATAGCAAGTATATTTATAAATGTATATATAATTTAATATTATAACTATATACTCTTAAAGCCCCCCCCTTTGAATGTCAACACTTCCCACAGGAACATACAAAAGCCTCAACTCCAGGCTATACCAGTTTCCCTAAGAGTGGCTTGTTAGAGTAGTCCAAATGATTCCTCAATTCACTAAGACTGACGATTGCCCGTTAATGCCACTCAAAGGTCAAAGGTAAGCCCCCGTTGCCAAAAGCACTGCATATTTGAGCTGAGTCTAACCTGAAAGCCTCCTTCATGCAATTCAGCTTTCATGGAGCCTGAAAACACTGCAAGCTGCTGAGGGAGGGAAGCAATTAACAGTCCTACCCAGATAAAACACCCATGAGTCACAATGAGCAGCGTGACACCATCTCTGTAAAGGTGCAGTAGCTGGCACTCATATGGTTGTGGTAACTGACAGCTTTTTAACTGGATTTAAGGCCCATCCAGCAGGAGGGAACTCATGCTTTGTACTAAAACCCTACGCCAACTTCCGAGAGCTAGTGATATCATGGCTTTTAGTGGGGAGAATTCAACTACTGCTTTTTCACTAGACCCGCATAATTCATAATTACATCTTCCGGTCGGCTGTATCCCCACATTTGAGTGTTGCTACCACCCATCTTCAAAGAAGCATTTCTTTACAGCAAATAGGGTTATCACACAAATACACGGAAACCTAACTGGACACAATGGAGAGGTGACAAGGAGCCTGGCTCCAGTGGATATCTACATAACAGCTCCTATGTCTATGGTTCAGAAAACCTGGAAGAAAGGGCTGGAAAGTTAGAAGAGCCAGAATACCACAAAGCCTGCTGTGAAATAATCTTTTATAGGAACAAAGCTGCATAAATAAGACCCAAACAATGGCAATGTTAATAGACATGTTAATAAAGGAGAAAAATCTTATGGTGTCACACTTCTTGATAAGGAAATGCAGGCAACTGATGACCTGCTGGGAGAGGAAGAGTTAGCATCTCCTAGACATACGTCTATGATTGGTTGTCCAGTGTAGAGTGATCAGCCCTAAAATACGTAACAAAAAAATGAACCAAATAGTTTGCATTTACATATTTTTTGTACAGATATATACATAGATATGTAATGGCAACAATCCAGAAGAAGCTATAAATTTTCGAGGGAAAGGATGTATAAAAGGAATAGAGGGAATAAACTTGGGAGAGGCTAGAAGGAGGAAAGGGAAGGAGGAAAATCATCTAATATTTTCATTAATATTTGTAAAAACATGAGGGATCTTATGTATAGCATCCTCTATTTAAGCATGTTAGTAACTATGGTTATTATTTCCTTTACTGGAAATTGCAGAGTAATGAAATCTATCACTTCACTATGATGAGTATTTCCCAGACTCCGGGGTTTCCCTCTATCTACATATAGATAAGCACGCATGTATACACTGTGACGAGATTAGTGTTTATTAGGTAGATGCATGTTGAAATTAATAAGTTGTGCCAGCCAAGGATAGTATTAATAGACACAGTTAAATATTACTTTCTCATCATACACAAAGAGATACAATTTGTACTGTGAATTTATCTTTGTCTTTGTTTTTCAATAGGGTGATGGAATTCCATGGACACAGAGAAAAATCTTTTGCAACATTAGGATGTAATATTTACCCTTGGAAATAAGTGGTAAGTTGTTGACATTTTCAAATCTCACTGGATGTACATACACCTAACTAAGGGTGAATGTCTGATATAAAGAGTAAAATGTAAAGAGCTTCATCACAGCTCTTTTTGAATTTGTTGAGAAAATTCATTATTTTAATTTTAATAGAGATGTTTCTGTAGAACTCTCTTTTCATAAAACAGTTATATAAAGATAATGTGAACCATTTAGAGGGCAATTTATAAAATTCTTAGAATAATATTTTCTTGAATCAAAGAAAATGATGTTATTAAATATAATTAGCAATTTCTTTGCCATTAAAATTAAACCTAAAATGGTTCTAACTATAGTTGTAATGGAGAAGAAGTCATCTCACAGATATGCTTATTTTTATTTTGAATAACCCGTAATTATATCTGAACCTGTGATCTTATCGCTAAAAGATAATGGCTAACTTGTATGAATCATTTAATTGACATTTAAGTAGCACCAAGCTTCAAAGAGAAGCCAAACCCCTGAAATGATTCAAGAAGAGAAAAGGCTTGTTGTGTGTGTGTGTGTGTGTGTGTGTGTGTGTGTGTGTGTGTGTGTGTGTGTATGTGTGATGAAGGGTTATCTGCAGCAGCAACCCCTCCTGTATGTTCTTACTTTCTACATTTTTAGCTGAGGTTGGTTAACTGCAGTTCTCTGGGTGTCCTCTGGATCAACAGAAGCCACTCTGGCCATGCCCTAACACAGTGAGTGAATAAACACATTTAAAAAGCTGGGATGTTCATGAAGAAGGGAGTTTCCTTTGTGTGTCTCATTACAAGAAATATTCACAAAGACTCTGACCGACCCCCAACTTTGTATAAAGTTTAATTTGGGCTCACACAGCCGATGCTACTTCACAGATAAATAGCCAAACAGCTGCTCTGTGATCTTTGGCTGATGCGCTTTTCTGTTGATCCTTGCAGACAAGGGTAGCTGTTTCAGTGTGTCTTCTGTAATCCTTCGCCTTGTGTCTTGAAAAGCCTCGCTCTGCCTTACATCTGAATACACCCCCAACCTACCACAGTATGGTTATTCCCATTGCATTGCTCTGATGTTCATAACTAAACTTAATAATCTTTGGAGTGTCCTTCTGAACACTATTTAAGGTGATGGTCTGAAAATATTAAATGTGGTAAAACATTAAAAAAAAAAAAACTGTTTTGAAGTTATCCATGGCTCTGTGCATCCATGGAATCGATGTTCCCACTGCTTAGAAACTATACCGGCTGTCAGATTGACTATCATGACAAAGTGTCTGTGCTAATGTAGAATAAGTCACATATGAATGAGTGAGTCAAGACATCAAATGATATGGTTTGTGTTTTCAGGAAATATTTACCATTGTTCTTTACTTAATAGCTGAACACTGCATCACTGTGCTTCTATTGAGAGTCTCATCCTTCTCCGTTTCATAGGCTCTCAATCATCTTACATCATCAAAAGAGAATGTATTCACTCAGCAGGATATTATAGGGAAAATTGTGTTCACATAATCGTTTAGTATGTTCTGTTTTATTAGTAATTTTCTTAAATCCCTTACCTTTCCTAACTTATGAATTAAGCTTTATTATAGGTACTTACATATAGTTTAAAAAAATATCACAAATGCGGGGCTTGTTACTGTCTGTGGTTTCAGGCATTCATTAGGGAACCATTGTCATCTTGTGTTCTCAGCCAAAATCTGCAATTTTCAGTATCTGTTCGTAGCAGGCTTATGTTTGCACCACTCTAGGAACTGTGTTTGCCCTTTTGTGGAAGCAAAAAAAGTAGCCTGAGTTAGCAGAAGACAGGAGATGCCATGGTCCTGTGCCAAGGTATTCATAGTGCGGCCAGAGGCTGTGAGCATCTGCAGACACCTCAGTTCCCAGCCCTCATGCTCCCAGGACGGAGGGGACATGAAGAGAGTGATGATAATGTCTCCATAGACATTCATACTGTGATGATCTAGACCCGGAAGTGCCCACTGCTGTTTGAAACCCTCTGGCTAGACTTTCAGGTAAAGCTGACTTATCAGACTATCTGAGGCTACCGGTAGGAAGGAAAACACACCAGGCCAGGGAAGCCTTAGGGCATGTAATAGAGCTCCAAGAGGAATGGTACTAATAAAATGAAAACAAAAATCATGCATACATATTGAAACAGACAACAGTTGCCTCACAGCTGAGAAGCCGGAAGCCTAGTATTTGTTTGGTTCTTGTGGCTGGGTGCCTCTGCAGTCCCAAATCTGGTACAGAAGACCTGGAGAATATCCTGGTCCCGAGCCAGCGATGGAAATGTGACAACTCTGGTTCTGACATCAGAGAAGGAATCTGCAGCGACAGCAACAGGATATATTAAATTGCCAGCTAGAGGGAAAACAGAGCAAGTAGAAGGTGAATAATTCTCCTGGTTGCCATACCCTTTCCATCTGGACCGTAAATAGGAAGTACAACCCACATTTGAGGAGAGTCTTCCCACTGCAGTAAGGGAAATCTGGATAAGCCCTCAGCTGAGGCACCCTACTCAGGTGATGTTCAAAATTCAAGTTTAATTTTTTCTTTCTTTTCATCGAGTCTTGGCCCAGGGAAGTTTACAGAATCTCATCTAGGCCACATTCAGAGACAGATCTTACGCAGTGATATAACCACCAACTAGTAACAAGGGAAATAAAATAAAATTTAAATTGCGGTTGTGTATATATATTAGCTCACATTCTACCCATTCTTCCAATACCCCTGCAAGTAGCGGATGTTCAAGAAATGTTTGTTGAGTAGGTGGTCAAATAATGAATCATTACTTCCTCCATTCTTTTCTTTCCTCTTATTATTCCCACGCCCGGACTCCTTTCCTGGGAGCCCCAGATGTTCTCTAGGTTATGACTCTGTTTCCTTTTTGTGTCTCCATTGGTTTTCACAGCTGCCTCCCCTGCCTTCTTAGTTTGTGGACTATCAGGCCTCGTCTTTCCACACATTTACTCTAGTGACACTGTCTCTCATTTACTCTATCTTTTAAAATACTAGTTCTCAGCTGGGCTCTCTGCTTCTGCTTCCATCAGGTGCCTTATGAAGGTTCTATGATGACCTACGGCTAGGGTTGTCATTATTATGATTCCAGGGAAGTTCGGGCACCCTCTCCACTACTGCTTGGATTCTTAGCTGGGGTTATGTTTGTAGATTCCTGGATTTTTTTCCCTAGTACTAGGTTTCTCCCCAATGTCAAAGATATCTATTCCATTGTTCTACCTCTCTGCCCCAACCATCTCATTTCCTCATGTTCTCCTTCTAACTCCCCATACCCCCTTCCCTCTATAGTTTCAATTTACTTAGGAGAACTTATGTATTTCTTCCCCTTTCCATGGCGCATTTATGGATGTCTCTCTCAGAGTCCTCTTTGTTATCTAGCTGCTCAGGGGTTGTGGATTGTAGCCTGCTTGACTTTTGCTTTACCTCTAAAATCTACTTAGAAGTTTGTCTTTCTGGGTCTGTGTTACCCCACTCAGGATGCTCTTTTCTAGTTCCATCCATTTGCTTGCAAATTTCAGGACGTCAGTTTTTAACTGCTGAGTAGTACTTCATTGAGTATATGTACAGCATTTATTTAAAAGTCCATTCTTCAGTTGAGGGGCATCTAGGTTGTTTCCAAGTTCCGGCTCTAACAAATATGACTGCTATGAACATATTTGAGTAAATTTCATTGTTGCGTGAACGTGCATCCTTTGAGTAGAACTCCTCGTCCAGTCAAAGAGAGGGAGGAGAGATATGAACAAAGTGGTCAAGGCCATGATGAGGAAAACCACAGAGACAGCTGACCCAGTCTATTGGCAACTGGGGAACTGACAGCTGGGGACTTCCATGGGACTGAACTAAGCCTTCTGAATATGGATGACAGTTGTGTAGCATGCTAGTTTGTGGGGCCTCTGGCAGTGGGACCGGAACTTATTCCTAGTGCATGAACTGGCATTTTGGAGCTCATTTCTTATAGGGGGATACATTTTTCAGCCTTGAGGAGAGACGGGGGTTAGGAGGAAGGGCTTGGTCCTGCCTCAATTTGATATGCCAGACCATATTGACTCCTCACGGGAGTCCTTACCCTCTCTGAGAAGTAGATGGGGGTGGGGAGTGGGGGATGGGCTTGGGGGAGTGAATGCAGAGAGGGAATGGAGGAGGAACAGGTGGTTTGTATATAAAATAAAACTTTTAAGTCATAATAATGGAAAAAACTGACAAGTCTAATTCCAGGAATCTACAAAATTCAAAAGGCCCTTCCTGATGTCCTACAAGGATTGATAACTCCTAGGGAAGAGCCAGGTCTCTGTGTAGCTCATCACTTCACAAGCCATGTAGGGAGCTCCAGGAATATAGCATGAGTAACTTGGCATTTGTTCTGGGGTTGGCTATTTGATGATGCAACTGTCTTTGAGTCACTCATGATCCTGCAAGTAACTTCAATAAACTCACTAACCCACTGGGGGAAAATGTTATTTTTATTGAGTATTTTACACAATGGATTTTGCTTGAGATATTCACAGCTGGGTAAGATTAATGTTTACTTCCCCTGTCTGTACCCCCGCCCCCATTCCCATTTAAGCCTGCATTGCCCCATTTAGGACAATGGGAGCCTAGCTAGTGGAGATAAGTCCTGGTTTATATAGAAATTGCAGGCTACTGCCATTGCCTCTGATTACCCTCCAGAACTCCATGGGAAGACCCTAATTTCTGTGGCACCCTACTGACCAGCAATTGCAAAAGATGTAACCCATTCCTGGCACTGGGCTTTTTATCTGTTAACTGTGACTTCTAGGAGGGACATTGTTGCCTGTTTATAGGGCATTTCCATTGAGCTCTTTTTATATTTGTGTATGTTAAGTTTTAGGAAGCTTCTATAGTACTAGGTTTCCTTATGACGTTTTCTGAAGGTTTGTAGTGTTACTTCCACCTTCTTGGTTTTATTTTAGTTTCATTACTATTATGCAAGTGATGATCTCTCTAGTATCCTCTGCGTGGTCAACACTCTCCTTTGAAAGGATAAAAGACCATGCAGGTCTTTAATTTACTTGTTTGGACTTGCAGAGTTGAGTGTGTTTCCAGCGATCAGATCACTGTATAGCACAAGTACAGGTTTATTTACTAATGAGTGCTACGGGAAATACCAGGTTTGTGGAAGAATGTGCTGAGATGTGAGGGGCACAGGGATTTTCCTTACTGTGTTTTTATCTTGAAGGACTAATTATTTGCAAATATGGGATAGATCACGTATAAGCAGCACCTTCCTCAGACATTTTCAGAGAGCAGCAGCACATCCTAAGAGGAGAAGGAATAGATGGCTCTTCAGAGTAGCGAGTTGTATTGCCTGCCTTCGGTGTGGTTATCTTACCCATCTTCCTAATAGGATCATTGTCTGAGAGCTCTGGCAAAACAGGGGAAGATGTTTTTAAGTTTTTGATGTTTTATCTATATTTTGCCAAGGATATCGGTAAAATAGAATCTGTTTCCCAGATACACAAAACTTTTATTCTGGGACAGCAATTATTTGTTTTTATTTTCTATACAGGGCTAGTTTCTAGCATATTGAAAAGAAAAAGATAAATTCACAGGGGAAGGTGTTCTAAGATAGCCAACTCTGCCCATGTTCCAGTCACTAGCAATGATAGCAAAACATGTAGATGTTGGCCAACCATTCTTGGTCATCTCCCTGCCTCCTATACCTCACAACCATCTTCTCAGTCCTTTGTGTTTCTTGATTCCTCTTTTAATTTTAGGTTATGGACACAAGGACCTGGATCTCACAATAAAACTGATTTCAAGCATATTTCTCCGTCTACCTCAGAATTCTTTCATTTATTCCCTGGATCCTGGCACCAGATTTGAATTACCTAAGTTGACTATTTCCTTCCAATTCCCAGAGTGGAAGCCTTCCACAGGGTCTTCACTACAAAATCAATATGGGATTTGGAATCTCGATTCCTAGTAATTTCAGGTCCTGAGCAGGATGGCTTTGCCTTCATGGCTCCTTTGCCTGTAGAAAGAAATTATAATAATGCAGACATCCTAGGATGGGTTCGAGGAGAAGGTAGGTTGAGACTCAATCTATGGAGAACATTTCTGGTTGGTATATATGACAATTGCCACATGTATTAGTAAATACAATAAAATAGTCCACCAACTCAGCCTAGCTCCTGGATCAGAAAATAAGCTTGAGATATGTCCTGACTTGCAAAGCTAAATAATTTTCTCTTTGGAGTTTATATTTCAACTCAAACCCTAAAACAGTTGTGTCTCTCTTTTCTTCATCAAACATACAGAATGTTCTAGTCTTGGTTCTGAACAGTATTAAAGTAAAAAATTGCAATTTAGGCCTCTAATTAACCTAAAACACTGTTAAAAACTACGAGGACTTTGCATTTAAGGGCACATATAGTTTATAGAGACAAAGAAGATGGGTACTGCAAGGGCAAGTTTTCCTCAAGGGTAGCTAAAAGCAAAGGTAAACATTGTAAATCCATGGTAAAAGAAGCAAGATAAATAGTTGTAAGGTAGTTTAGCTTTTCATCCTCACAGCTTTTGTTGTGAGTGTTCTTGGAGTATACATGTAATGAAAGCCATTGGCAAGAAGAGAGCTTCACAACCCTGTATACAATCCCGTTGCATTCGTAATTAGACCAACTCTTCGTCCAATTTCACTTTTTTCCAACTCAGATGGAATCCTCTGTCTGAAGATCTCTCTGTATTGTCAAATTTCTGGTAGGGTCATGTTGACATTCTGTTTTTTCTTCAAGTTCAGATATTTTTCCAAAGTTCAATAAAAGTGTCTTTTATCTGAAATCTGCCCAATTAGCATTTATTTCTCCTAAGTTATTAATCCCTTCAAAAAATTCTACCAGTCATCTAAATCTATGCATCTCATCCTGAATTGTCTTCACTGAATTTCTATTTCAATTAAAATAACTTTCACAAACTTCTGGCTATTTCCCAAGGTACATCCACTAGAGGACATCTGCCTTTTATGATTAGCTTGAAAGAAACTGAGCCAGTATCAGTTCTGGCTTCACAAAATGAAAGAAAAAACATATGATTCATAATATTCAGCATCAGTCCTGTACAATGTCACCATATTCTGATATGATGTTGTGAATTTGCTGTCCTTCATACTTATAAGAACAACTGAGAGAATCCAATCTTGTCTTTGGGAAAGAAATTGTGTCAACATGGACTGCACAGTGCAAGGGATGCCTACACAAAAAGAATAGGTAAAATTCCTTCAGAATATGCCAAACAAGGTCATTGGCCTCATAGGTACAAGGAGTATCAGACTGTACTTGCATTTAATGTCTAAACATCGACAACATTCTGTTTAGTGGAAAGAATGTGTTAAAGAATGATTTCAAATTGTTCTTATATAATGTAGATCTTGTATAGGAATTCTCTGGAACAAAAACAGCTGTTGCATTCTCTTGCCTTATTAACCCTGTGCTTCTTATCCATTTATAAGTATGGTTCTCAAGTCAGAACAGCTTTGCTCCCTATGGGGCATCTAGTGACATTTGCAGATGTGTCAGTATTTATGACTGGAGGTAGGAAGGGCTGTTGGCATCAAAGAAGTTGAAAATAGGGAGCTGACTAAAAATTCTCCAGTGCACAGGATATCTGCCCACAACAGAGTTACCTCATCCTACAGGTCAGTAGTGCCAATGCTTTAAAAACATGTAGGGTATTTAAAACTAGGAAGCAAGGTCATTCACAACCAAGAACTCCTGTTGTTTCAGAGAACTTGAAGAAACTTTAATTGCCTTCCTATAACAAAAGACTGACAGAAATTTTAAAATAGCTTCTTAGAATGCTTTTATCTTTTCTTTGATATCCGGATGTAGAGCTTTGGTAAATGAGAGGACGATGGTTATTATGATGTGCTTGAAGTGTTTTGTAACATGAAGAAAGAGATACAGCTACACAAGAACTATTTCGAAGATATTGCCCATGGCATACTTGAGCATTTTTTGCTGGTGGATGCTGTTGCTTACATTACTAGCCACCATTCCTGGCTTTTATTTAACCTTGAGCATAATCTTTATCCAAACTCTTTCACCTGGTACTTCCTGAGGGTTCTCCTCACCCTTTCTACCAAGAACACAGTGTTGCTAGTTTCATAAGAAGCCTATTTAAATAAGCAAAACACTTACTTGCCAGTATTTTTTTCATGGGTGAATTTCCTTGGAATTGATAAGACAGATAATCTCTCTTGCCTCAATATGATGAAGTCAGTCATTTGAAAGTTTTTAATGACACTCAGTTGTCTGCAGACGTGATAATAATGATTTGTTGCAGATATAATTTTTATTGCTTATGCTAGGGGCTTCTGTAAATTAACATCCTTAGTAGTTTTAGATACACTGTGATGCACAGCTAAGGGGGCAAATGCAGTAAGAATTGAACCAGCGCTTCACAAAGGAAGGAAATCTACATGGTCAGAAACAAGAATTCTGCTTTCCGACAGCAGCATTTTAAAGATTCACAACCTGTACAGATGAGGGTTATATAATTCTATCATTGATCATTCACTGATTTCAACTCCCTTAGAATCAGAATTTCCTTCCTTGCTGTATCCATTATCTCAGACACAGAAAATAACCCCTATTCTAGCCAAGTAGCTACTAGTCAAGACACTCCTGGATTTATGAAAGAAATATTTATTATGTGAGCCAGAATTGGGCTGTTCAAATTATCACAACTCTTGCCTCTACATTTTTCACAAGGCATTGTAAACTAGATTGAAAATTTAAGGTGCAGTTAAGACTGATTTATTTCTAAACAGTCTCCCAAATCATTCTTCATAAAAGCTAAGACATTTCTCTGGTATATTTCTCCCATCATGGACATGTAGTCCATCAGACATTTGCTAATCCAACTTATGTGGATTCAGCTTTGGCAAGCTAAGTAGTCTGCTGTCCCATTTTGTAAACCCACAGAGAGTATAGGAAGTAAGCCTTGAATGACTGAAGCCCAAGTGAATGTATATTTTGACATGAGCATGGCCCAGCCATGGATTTCCAAGACCTTTGAACCTTGGAGCAATTGACAAAGCCATTTCCCATATAGCTCAGGCTCAAGTGGAATGTCAGAGCTTTTCTCAGAGTGTGTGTTTTCTAGAGTGTTTAACAATTGATCAGTGTGCGCAGCATTCTCCACCTACATGTTCACAGCATGAGACTGCTCATCTATACCGAAGACACAACTACCGAGACTAGCCAACCCCTTCTCCTGAGCTGTTTATAAGAGACACCCAAGGTTCCAGACTGCAGTGTTAGATGGGAGAGAACACCCCTTTCCCAGCCTCACTGTGTCTATGTGTCTCCTCTTTCTTCTTTCTCTCACTCCCCTTAGCCAGAGTTCTGGGACACAACCCATGTGTGCTGAAGAAAGAACACACTTTGCAACCTGAAATATATTTTAAGAGCAAATATATCAATGCCTTTTAATAATGGATTTAATTCATGACTACTTAACTCCAGATTGAATGACTTATTTATAAGCAAATACGGACTATTTCCTTTCAGAATTCTGATATCAAGCAGTATTATTAATACAAAGGTCAATAGTCAGAGCTAATCCTGAGGTTGACATGACCTTCCAAAGTGGTCTTGTGATATGGTCATCTGACTGTGGAACACACTGAAAAGCTATGTTTTTCTGTAGGTATTTTGTCTATGATATTCTTGAATCCTAAGAGTATAGGAGTGCTGCGTAGTGAGTACCAGGCATTCCTAGACTACATTATAAAAACATAAATGAAAGAATGGAAAGGCATAAACAACTTTAAAGGAAGTGGACATATACAGCAGCCGAGGAGGATGTCTGGTGTGACTATGTGCAGAAAGAATTAACGTCCTTGTGTAGAAGACAGAGATAATAACAGGTTCCTACTTCTCAAGCCACCTTCCCAATTGTTTATGAGAAATTGTGTGATGTCTCATATCTGAAGCCATGATTTTAGGATGACCGTCCTTTTGATGGGAAAACTCTCAGGCTACAAAAGGAACAGGCTATGTATTCTTGCCTACACTGTGAGATAATGTCCTGTTTCTCATGTTCCAAGACAGGGAACGGAGAAGCAGTAGTGGATGTCCCCACTATACAAAACGAAGGTGACAGAGTGGTAAGGGAAGACATAAATTATATAGTTACATTATAACCTCAAAATATAAAAAAATAAATAAAACATGTATGTATATATCAAAAGTTCTAAGAATAAAGGAACCTCAGGGAACAGTGGAAGGGTTTCCTGCTTATAAAATTACTATAGTGGTAAGCCAGTTCATATCGGGGGTGTGGATTCACATCAGCACACTGCCTTCACTCTAGAGGAGTAGTCTCTAGAGGAATAGAAGTTCATCCTCAGCTACAAAACAAGTTCAAGGTCAGCCCAGAAGAGTCTGGGTTCCGTCGAGTTGACCCGTACACCAGGGACCATTTTGATCTCCAGTATCCACTCATACAATTTGTGGTGGTTTTCAGAAATCATTGGAAATAGTCTTAAATTACTCTTAGTGTTTTGTGTTACAAATTTCAAGCACTTCCCCCCTTGAAATTCTTGTCTTTGCTTGCGGAGATGCCCATCATTTCTACATTTCTCCCAGATCCTGAAACGCTCCTGTTCTATCTCGCCATATTATTCTGTCATTCTCCACCTGATCCCACTCCTTAAATTATAAAATTTACTAGAGTTTTCAACACTTGCTGAATTCTTGATTACCACAGCCTGAACTCTCCCAAATCTTAAATCTTTCTATGTCCAAATTTAATTCCAACTATTTGGTGAACGTCTCTGCTATAGATGGGTTTTGTTAAGACGATAAAAGAGAAATCTTCCTCAGCGCTGCTCTTTGTAGTTAGCGCAGTACCTTCTTCCATAGGGTTTGTTCCCAGCAATCAATTCACCTGGAACTCGCTGGACAGCATTTCAATTTTAATTTAAACATAACCCCTTATGAGGAGCATTCTCCAACCATCCCTTAGTGTTTCTATTGCTGTGATTTAAAAAAAAATGAGGAGAAACAACTTTGGGAGAAATGGGTTTGTTTTATCTTATGGCTTATAGTTCATTATCCAGGAAGTTTAGGCAGGAGCTCAAGACAAAACTGGAGGCAGAGGCCATGGAGGGATGCTGCTCACTGCCTTGCTCCTCACGGTTTTCTCAGCCAGCCTGCTTTCTTATAAAATCCAGGACCACCAGCCCAGGTATATCAGTGCTCAAAGTGAGCCGGGTCCTTCTATGTCTGCCACCAACCAAGAAAATGTACCGCAGACCCCCATCGACCAATCTTGTGGGGACATTTTCTCAGTTAAGTTTACTCCTCCAGAATGACTTTAGCTTGTATCAAGTTGTTACAACACTCACTGGCATAATCCCTCTAAAGCTGGTTTAGCTTTTACTCTTCTAACTTACAATAAACCTTTGACCATCTCTCAACTTAGTATATTTTCTGACATTACTGGCTTTAAGTTTGTTCAGAAAAAAAAATGTGACAGTTCAGTTCTATTATTTGTTTTAGTTCAGAGATCGAGCACCAAGATCTTCTGCCATCTCCTTGGTTACTTATTAAAAAATTGGTTGTTTCTGTCTCTGGTCTTGAAAGTGTTTTGCCTTGGAAAATAATATTAACAATGAATGATGGGTATATATTCTATGATCAAAAGGAGGGATGTGATGACGCTTTCTTCTTTGACTACTTACCACTTGAATGTTGAGAAGCCAAGAGTTTAGTGGGGGATTATTAACATCATTGAATATTAAGACCCTCTTGGGGAGTGACAGCTGAGCTGAAGCTACTGAGACCCTCTAAATTAGCAGTTCTCCGCTTTCCTAATGTTTCGACCCTTTAATACAATTTTTCATGTTGTGGTGATCCCTAAACATAAAATTATTTCCATTGCTACTTCATAACTGTAATTTGTGCTACTGTTATAAATCTGAATCATAATTAAATATTTTTGGAGACTGAAATTTGTCAAAGGATTCATGACCTACAGGCCAAGACCCACTGCTCTAAATCTTCTGCAACCCCAGCTGTCAGACAGGGAATGATCGCTTATTGAAAATCCTTGAGTTGTTTTGTATTTGGAGAATCCATCAATTTTCAAGTCACCAACTTCACTGTATATCTAAAGTTCATCTTCTCTTTATTTAGCATGTCTCTCTGAAATAGGATTCAAGCACTGCCTATTGAAGGAGACTTGTATTTCTTTATAGCTCTAAGCTTTGTATTTCATTCATAGTAAATAAAATATATGTATCCATCCCTGTGAGGACAAACAGGCAAAAGAGCCATTGCTCAGTATCACTAATTTGCAGGTGTTTGCACATTTATCTTTAACTTCCATCTATATATTCAATTTTAATGTCGTCTGGGCTTCTCTTTCCCTCACACATCTTGTCAATTTTGTAAAATTTAAAAGCAATTTGTTGTTGGCTTTAGGATCGATTGTGTTCATAGTGCTTTCCTCTCAAAACGTTAAAGTCGGCCAGCATTTCATTTCACCCACTGCTTCCTAGTCATGGTCCTGACGTCAATTCTATTCAGGAATAAGCAGCAAAACATTTTTTATTAGTTAGCTTCCATTCAACTCCTTCCTTCCTGTGTATGCTTTGTCTCTTTGAAGTAAAATTTTAAGGAAAATTTCTACTCAGGTCACATATCCTGAACAGAAAATAAACTAATAGATGCTCATTTTCCCATAAAAATCAAATACCACTCATCTCTGATCAAGTGTATTGCAGGTTTCCCCCATTTTCTTTTCATCCAGCAAACGCATTAGCGTTTCTGACCAATGTTTATATTTTATAGATTTATTTACAAGAGAAAAGCTTACGTAACCATATAATTTTCTTTTCTTAAATCTAAAATAGAGCCTTAAAATCAAATATCTTTCAAGTTCTTTTGTAATTTGAACAATAAGTTACTTATAAAGAAACAAATTTTGAACAGCTGCCACAAACGATTCATGTTTCTGGTCCAAATTAATCGGCTTTACTGATTTTGAGTCCACACAGTGAGGATGAGGTGAGGGGCATCTAGTTGAGGAGAATGTTTACCTCGTGAACGTTGAGAAGGAAGCAGGGAGGTAGGGTTAAGAGAAGAAGTGAAGGAAAGAGGAAGAGAGGAAATGGAAATGAGGGTTCCAGGTTCCCTTCCAAGGCCACTCGTATAATCCGAACTATATCTGTTGTGCTTTGCCTATTGCTTCACTATAAAGCCTGATACGATCAAGATTAGTTAAAATTGCCTCTTTGTTCAGCAGCAATAGTAACCGCTTCCCGATTCAACTGTATATAATGAACATGCCAAGCTTTGAGAGCGCTGTGACTTCTTCATCCAAGACCCTGGCCTTCCCAATGGCAGCTTCCCTGTGTCCAAACGTGTCTGTGTTTGTCTCTTTTTTATTCTCATATCCCTAGTTAAGGTTCTGGGACCCATGGCACGGAAGGGCTTGGCTAGTGTATGAATTCTATTTAGTATTATAATAAAAACCTGGAGCCAGATATTGGGGGAAAGCCAGAATATCAAAGAGATTGGGAACAAACCACAGCCAATTCTCATTCAGCCAGCTCCTCAGGCTGAACAGGGTAAGTGCTATGCTCACAGGTCCTCAGCTTGACTGGTTGCACAGACATAATGGCTGAACTTCTCCTGCCTCATATTTTTTTCTCTCCCCAGTAATTTTACTTCAAGGTTCAACTCTCCTGGAGCTAAGATTAAGGGTGTGAGCTACCACATCCTTAGTCTGGCAGTGTTTGGCCTTGAACTCATAGATATCCTGAAGAATCTCTATCTTCAGAGTGATGAGATTAAAGTTGTGGGTCACCACTCTCTGAACTTCATGGCTTGGATCTGTGGGTAGCTCTGTTCTATGATATTCCAGACTATTTTTATTAAATAAATAATCACCATATTTGGCAATGAGCTTTTGTGGGACATTTGAGATCAAACTGGAACAATGCCTAATAGCAAAATGATGAAGATGTGTCTAGGAATGTGTTATCTGCTCCAAAGACCTTACTGCATGGAATCTCAAAACATTTTTCAGCAGGTGGAATGTCAGTTGTGCCTACTCTTCATATGAAGCTACCAAAGTTTCAGAATTTAAAATACGTCCAAGGTCACACAGTGAGTGGAAAGAAAAGCTATAACCCTGAAACATTGCTTACAACATTACTCTTTCCCATTTTTTCAGCTGGAAAAATGTAAAGTTCAGCCAGGCTGAACAGAGCTATGGTGGTACTGGAGGAGGATGGGAGGGTCGTGGATAGTCTTCACCATGTCACTATCCATTACTCAAGTGTTACATAAAACAAGGGCATCATGATTGTTTTTAAGCTCAGTCCAGTATCCAGTTTTGTTACCTTTCCTGGGGAGAAAGTGGACAGTCTATCAAATAAAGTGTCAGAAAAGCATCTTCCAAATATATACCCATCAAAAGAACAACCTGCCATTTCAACAACCAAATAATGGGCCTGCTGTAAAAAGATCCATTGACAACACAGAGGGCCTTCACACTTGGAAATAACTCCAGGCAAGAAAGAAGAAATCTTTTCACATAAAATGACATTTTCACATGATATAAATTTACCCTGCAGTCTATCTGCTTTTGTAAATATGGACAACTGTATTTACTCAGAAACTATCTTATATATTTATTTATACTTATTCTAAAATTAACTCTTTAATATTTGCTAAAGTACCTTAGAAGATCATTGAGTTTTTTTTTTTTTATCTCAGATGTGATGTTCTTATTTGATTAAAAAAAAATCCTTCTAAAGATTTTTTTTAAACTACTTTCTTATTAGTTTGTAAGATCGGAAGTTATTTTGCAAGTATATATGTTTCAGCTAAACTGGGAAAATCCTGATTTCCAGACAGATATAAGACTAGAGCAAGGAAAGTTTGGCTCCCTTAACTTAAGTTAGTGATGCTGTGAGGGCTTAGGACTGTTTGTTTGTATTTTTATGGTTCCAAGAATCAAACCCAGGTTCTCATACATGCCAAGCAAGCACCTTCCTGCTGAACTTGGACCACTATACTCCTGGTCCAAGCCCATGTTTTGATCTTTCTATGAACTTTCTCTCTCAGCTGATAGACATGCACCCTGTCCATTTGGTTATGCAGGTTGAGAAAGACTCCAGAAAAAGTGACAGCGTGGCCAACTATGTAAATACTGTTGCAGAAATTGCTTTTGTTCAATGTGGGAGGCAGCTCATGACTGGTTCTAATGAAGAGCCCCCTGGTAACAGTGGTTTGGACATTTTCAGGAGTCCTAAAGAAAGGACAGATGGCATTCTGAGTTGGCATTGGTTCATATATAGACATATGATCACTACTATGGGTAAACAAGTCTAACCAAGGCCAGGCAGTGTTCCCCTGGAGTACCTAACTCTGCACTTTCTTTCTTTTCTTTCCCCTGGAAAGCTAGAGAGTTTCTTGTTATTTTAAAAACTACTTTGAAGTTAGAAAAATAGCAAAACAGAAAGCAGATCAGGCATCATTCCAAAGCATCATGTTTTATGTCTTGTCAAGAATGTAATGCCTATTTCCCCTAGTTTTATTGTGATATATGGCTCTTAGGTCGGTGAGCACTTTGTGGTAGGGAAGAGAGCCTTGGGATGAAATGAAAATAATGGTTCCCAAAATAACCCTACTCCAGTCAGTAACTGAGGTAATGCATGTTGACCAGATAATAATTAATATACTGATTTTGATGATCTGTAATAGTTAATAATTATCAAAACATATGGATAAGTATAATTTTGGATACTAATCTTTGACTCAGAAGACCAAATTAATCTTCTGGTTATTATTTAGTTTTCCACTTTTCATTCCGTAGCCTCAGTCTATGACACAACAGAGGTGTTGCTTAGGCATTGTGACTGTGTAACTGTTTAAAAATCTGTTTGTGATTGAAAACATAAATAAAAAAGGAACTCTTGACTCATAGTTTTTAGAAAGAATCCACTAATCCCCATTGATTGACTGACTGGCTATAATAGCTATTGTTGTAAATCATTTATCCTCTGAACTAGTCACATAGAGCTGTTTTTAGAAAAAATATTTTCAATATCAATATCAGCATTAACTCATAAACTCAAGTTTTTACGAACTGTTGCATCAGGAGAGCTTGGTTGTATGTAAATAAGCCATGGTCTAGAGAAGAGAAAACATGTCTAAAACAGCTCATTATTTCTGTCTCTTACTTGGGCCAATAAAATCATATGTATGTATAGATTACAACATGGTATTTTTAAATATTTATACGTTTATAATGGCTACACTCTGAAAATTGAGGTACGTAGTATTCCAGATGTGTATTATTTTACCAAAACTCTTAACTAATTGCTCTGTTGAGAAATTTCAATTATTTCATATTTTGCTGTTATTGTCACAGTGATGTACAATTGAACTTTCTAGCTGAAGCTATATTCTCTGACTGGCATTTTTCTGTCTTCTGTCACCCATAGCACCAGTTACTATCACTGCAACTTCCCTCTCTGAGTCTGACTTATACAGTTCTACGTATAGTTGAGGCCGTGGGGTGTTTGTCTTTCTGGCTGGCTTATTTCCTTTCAATGATGTTCTTTATATATGTCTCTGTTGTTTCAGATGACAGGATCTAAAGGTTGAAGATGTTATTTTCTTTGTCTAATCATCATTTGACAGACACTTAAGTTGATTTTACATCTTATCTTCCGATAACAGTACCGTAGTTAGGCAGTTATCACTCCACTGATTAAAGAAAAGAAACATAGATGCCACGTTTTGTGTCAGCTGGTTCCTTTGGGTTGAGACGTGACCTCCTAAAAAGAAAAGAGAGGCTCGTTAGATGTAGGAAGCTTATGGGACGGCAAGCTTATGACACTTGAAAGATCTGGAAGCTTAGAAAAATGACAAGGTTCATGAGGTCTCTCCATAAGGTTATATGCGCAGTAAGCAATGGCAAGGGAGGAGAAGACTGCATTAAAACTGCCTGTCAGTTGGGCAAGAAACTCCAGGAATGCAGCCTCTGTGATCATCACCCATGCAGCGATGGACTTTTTGGTGACACAGTTACCTTATGTTACCCACACCCCTGTGAATAACCTTACTAAACTCTGGTTCATCTAGCCAGAGTCAGAAGGAATTGTTTTTTAGATGTAATATCAGTTCTAAATCTTGGATAAGAATGTTTTTTGTCCGTGTCTCTGTAGAAAAGAGCTGCACAGCACATATATCAAAGCCTTCTGGGTTATCTGTAGATTAGGCTCTTATTTACAGAAAAGAAAGAAACACACAGGCTGTGATAAATAAAACATTATGTGACAGCATGGCCTCATATCAGATGTAACTGAGAAAAGTCTAAAGGTCTTGGTAATTAAAGGCATTTATTCTTTGATTTCCAAGCCCTCCCAAGTAAAACAGAGTTGTGGGGTAGTACTCACTAGGGCTGTGTCTACTCTGCATAGAATACTGACTTACCACATCCTACTGTGCAGTGAGCTGTGGTTGAAACATTTTAGTTTGAATTTCCATGTTTTTAAAGTAAAGAGAATTAGACTCATTTTTTTTCTGTTTTGTTTTTTTATAGATTATTGCAAAAATTATTGTAACAATCAATGTATTTATTATTCATTGTAGTCATTAGTCCTTCTAAACCATTCTAGACTAGTCTCTGTTTACCAGTTACGATGTAGGTGGTAGCTAGGTTCTGAGATAAATATCAAAGATAAATGCAGCAATAGCCTGTCCTCGGGGAGCTTTTCTTCCAATAAGGACAGTGAATATGCACAGCTATGTGTTCAACTAAATGGATAAGAGAAATAAATGCCAGAGCTGTGTTGGGAGGGAGGATGAATGTGCACAGAACAGAAAGGAGATGAAGACGGGAAGTGCTTTATATTTTTATTTGCAATAAGGCAGTTTTGGGGAGGAGCCTCTTTAAACTTCAGAATTTAGTACTTTACCAGAAGCCACCTCAGCTTGTACATTAAAGTAATATGCTCTAAAACCAAGTTTGCTAGTATGTAAAAAAATTAGGATTAGCAAGAGAACATTCAAGTTTGGCAATGCTATCCATCTTTGAACAAGGGTCAGGAGTTACAGAGAATATTATGAGACCATGTATAATAAAAGACATATTTTTCAATCAGAAATTAATTGATCCCTTACACGTTGCAAAGAAAGAACGGCTTCATGAAATGTGATTTCAACCTCAAAAGGCAGTTGTATCTCAATAAGCAATTAGTCCAAACATCTGCAACAGGACAAACAAAGCTTCCTATGTTAGACTGAGGTCTTCAGCAGGCAGAGCAGTGTTTAATGTCATTGAATATGAATTTCTTCAATATTTGAGTAAGCATCCCCACCAAATATGCTAAATGGAGTCACTGATTTTGTTTTTTTCTATAGTGAGGGTTTAGCTGTGCAATCATCCTGTCACCAGAAGAGATTCATCCCAATAATGATGAGTCTTTTTCCTAAGGACATTATCATAAATCATTTGCATACAGCCCAAGAGAAAGATTTCCAGTTAAACTTTCTAAATGTTACAAAATGGTTATAAAGCATGAGTTGTTACAAACAGGCATTATTTTTATTTCAGTTTGGGGAACATATGGCAAAATGATTGTTCATTGGTGCTGAATTGATTTAGCAAACATGCACACACAAGGAATATCTTAAGAGATGTTCAGGATTTGTTGAACCAGGATTTGGTTGATACTGAGGTCATATTCTTCAAATTATATTTATAATCCTCTGGGTAACTAATGTAAACACTGGGCCCAAGTTTTTAAAATATTCTTGAAAATTGTATGCATTTCTATAAAGTGTAATGATTATATCCATGCATAAATATTTCCCTCAATCTACCCAGTGCTTCCTACCTGTGAATGTAGAGGTCAAGGGTCAACAATTGCAAGCTAACATCCAGTAACTCCATTTATTTATTTTTATTTATCTATTTATATTTATTTAGGTATTTATAACAGATAGAATCTCTCACTGAATCTGAAACTTTCCATTTTGGCCATGGAGACCCTGGCATCTTCCTGTTTCTACCTCAATCATACCTTCCACTAGGGTCATAGACATAGTCCTCTGCCCTGACTTTTGTATGACTGAGGAGGATCCGAACTCAGGTCCTCATGTTTGTATAGCAAGCACTAAGCCATCTTCCCAGGCCCAATTTTTTAGAGGTAACATTAGAGGAAACATGTGACTTTTATAAACCTGTCACTTTTCAAAAGAAATTAGGTGATGGATTGATAGGGGAAAGTGGATTTATTTATATGTTGATGTTGTCTATGTGTTGGGTTCTGCTAGTTTCCCTTGAGAGAAAGGGTGAGAAATCACAGAATCAATGTCTCAAACTCCTCTGGGAACTAGTTGAAACAAGTTCAATTTATTGAGGAAGGGGTAAGCCTTTTTTTTTTGCCCTCCACCCAGCCAGGGCAAAGAGCTTTGCTTTGCTGACATCTGTTGCTGTGTGGTCCAGGTCATCTCACATCGGGACTCCAACTCTGTTGCCAAGGCTCCCAGACAGTCCCCAGGTTGGCTTATGAGGGAGGGCCCACTCAAGAGGCCCTCATGGCTGTGAGAACATACTATGAGCATATGTGTTAAGGCACTAGTTATAACCACTTTGAACTTTGAGGCCAAGCTGGCCTCTAGGCTCTTACAAGATTCTAGAACCTATACACCCCACATTTATAGATAGGGCAAACTGAAGGAAGACTCCTAGATTCTGTGGTTGTGTAAAAGTGTGATAACCTTATTGAAAAAAGGTGAACTATGAGCCAAGAAATATGCAAATGTTAATTCATGTGAGCTCTGCAAATTCTCTTCCTAAGTGGCAGGTTGGCATGAGGATTTTAGCATTTGCTTCATTCAGCATGG
The DNA here is from genome assembly GCA_033318265.1 of Phyllotis vaccarum. Classification (NCBI taxonomy): domain Eukaryota; kingdom Metazoa; phylum Chordata; class Mammalia; order Rodentia; family Cricetidae; genus Phyllotis; species Phyllotis vaccarum. The sequence continues at coordinate 3,915,950 of JARWLC010000014.1, forward strand.
CATCTTGAAGGAAACTGAGTCCTTTGAAGCACATTGTTTCATAGCCGAATAGCCATGGGACAATCTTCTCTCAGTCCAGTATCCTATAATAACACACTGTTACAATGTGGTTTCTTTGGTCCTGAGCGGCCAGAGGCCCAGACCCCTTAGCCGCCTGCAGCTACTTAGGCTCCCAAAAATGACTCAGACACTTACTTATATTAACTTCATGCTGTTTGGCCTATGGCTCAGGCACATTTCTAGCTAGTTCTTACATCTTAACTCAACCCATTTCTACTAATCTGTCTGCCACATGGCCCGTGGCTCACCTGTGCTCCTTACATGTTGCTCCTTTGGGCTTCAGGCTTGGTCTGTCTGACTCCACCCTGCTCCTCCTACCTATTCTGATTCCTCCTACTACTTTTTCTATGGTGCCTGTCATGGGCCAAAATAGCTCCTTTATTTAAAGATCGAAATTCACAGCATACAGAAAGGCATTCCCACATCAACACACCTTTAAAACATGTTGTAACTTACAAGCAATTCTTCCCTTCTCTTCTTTATCATTCTCTAATTAATCATCATTTTTACTTCTCATCTCCTTCCCCTACTTTTTCTATGTATTTTTCTACTTCATTCTTTACTTTCTTCTTATTAATCACAATTTTATCAGGTTAAGCATGTATCATATGCACCTCTAATACTTTTCAATCTTACTTTATCCTCACAGACTGAAATCTAAACTCAGGGGAATTATTACGGTGACATTTTTTATTCCAGTTTATTTCATTCTCATGTCCTGAGACCACTTTTCCTAAAAACTACATCCCATTCAAAACAACATATTTTCAAATTGATAATATAATCTCTAGTCAAGAGCGTAAAGCATGAACTTTAATTTACTTGTCTTTTGATATGACCAATTTAAAACTATTGTACATAAAATATGATTTGAACTATTAAATTGCCATCTAATTATAATCACAACATCTTTCATTCCCGGTGTTTTTTTTTCACAGCAGTGATTTGAATCAAATTATCATTTGCAGATGATGTGACAGTTTGCAAAAGTGACCCTACATTTTTCAACAGGGAACTTCTACAGCTTAAAACCTTTTAGCAAAGGGGCTGGTTACAAGATTGATGAAAAAAATCTCCCCCAAACCAAACAAACCAACCAAACAAAGAGTAGACCTCCTATATACAAATGACAAATGTACTGAGAAAAAAAGCAGGAAAACGCCTTTCAACATAGCCTTAAATAATAAAAAAATATCTTGGGGTAATTTTAACCAAGCAAATGGAAACTTTGTATGATTAAAAACTTCAAGTCTTTAAACAAAGACATTGAAGAGGATATCAAAAGATAGAAAGATCTCCCATGCTCATGGATTGGTAGGATTAATATAGAAAAAATGGCTATTTTACCAAAAGTATTCTTCTGTTACAGTGCAAATTCCCCTAAAAATTTCAACATAGATCTTTACAGACCTTGAAAAGTCAGTCCTCGACTTCGTATAAAAAAAAACCCAAAAAACCCAGGAGAGTTAAAACAATCCTGAATAATAAAAGACCTGCTGGAGGTATCACCATCCCTGATTTCAAGTTTGTTACAGAGCTATAGTAATAAAAAAACTGTATGGCATTGGCTTAAAAACAGACACATTGATCACTGTAATTGAGTTTATGTCTAACCATCCATAAACCTAATTTTTGATAAAGAATCCAGAAATACAGACTGGAAAAAAAAGAACAATATTTTCAACAAATCCTACTATTCTAATGATGTCATCATGTAGAATAATGCAAATAGACCTATAACTATTACCCTGGACAAAAATTAGTTTCAAGTGGATCAAAGACATCAACATAAAATCAGATTCCCCTGAACATAACAGAAAAAAAGTGAGGAATAGCCTTGAATTCACTGGGGCAGGAAAATGCTTCCTAAATATAACATGAGTAGCATCTAATTTATCATTTTTATACAGAACCTGAGATCAAATATTAATAAGTGGGACCTCATGAAACTGAAAATCTTCTGAAAGACAAAGAACACTGTCAATAGAACAAAACAGCAGCCCACAGAATGGAAATATAATCTTCACCACCCCCACTTCTCATGGAGGGCTAATATCCAAAACATAAAAAGAACTCAAGAAACTAGATATAGAAAACTAAATAATCCAATTGAAAATAGGGTACAAATCTAACTAGAGAATTTTCAATAAGGGAATCGCAAATGGCCAAGAAGCACTTAAATGTTCAACATCCTTAGTCATCAGGAAAATGCAAATAAATATTAATAATTTTGAGATTCCATTTTATACTGTCAGAATGGCTAAGATCAAAAATACAAGTGACGGCTCGTGCTGGTGAGGATGTGGAGCAAGGGGAACACTCCTCCATTGCTGGTGAGATTTTAGGCTTGTATAGCCACTTTGGAAATCAATGTGACAGTTTCTTAGAACGTTGGGCATTGATCTATCTCAAGATCTAGCTATACCACTCTTGGGCATATACCCAAAGGATGATACCACAAGGACAGTTGCTCAATCATGTTCATTGTGGCTTCGATTGTAATAGCCAGAAACTGAAAGCAACCTATATAATCCTCAACAGATGAATGGATAAAGAAAATGTGGTATATTTACACATGGAACATTAGTCTTCTGTTAAAAAATTGGTATCATGAAATTTGTGGGCTAATGATTGTAACTAGAAAAAAAAAATCATCCTGTGTGAGATAACCCAGGAAGAAAAATATGGTAGGTATTTACTTATAAATAGATATAGCTATTAAGTAAATGATAAACAAGATACAATTATAAACTCAGAGAGGTTAGATAATGAGAAGGTATATGGGGGAATGCATAGGTCTCCCTGGGAAAGGGGAAATAATATTATGAGTATACTAGAGGGAGGGGGCAGGTGGGCATGGAAATGAACAGAGTCGGAGGAGGAGGAGGATGGGTAGAGAGAGTACCAAGAGGAAATGGCTGGAACTGAAAGATGGTATGAAAACCTAGTACAGTGGAAATCTTCCAGAATCCATGAAGGTGGCCCTAGTCAAGACTCCTAGGAATGGGCCATATGGAGTCACAGTTGGCCATCCCCTGTAGCCAGGCAAAGCTTCCGGTAGTGAGCCTGATTTGAATTGTTGGTCAAGGCGGTGGGGGGGGGGTGTCACCTGGAAATCCCCTACAACCCAGGCTGATGCTAAGACAAAGGTTTACTTTCTGCAAAGTGACTTCAGGTGCCGCGTTGGCAAGGACAACAACCGTATAACTCTGAACATTCTAGACTCTTTGGTGTGGGATAGTACTCTGCTCGTTGCTGAAAGAAAAAAATATGGACACCAAACGAGCCACAAAATCCTTGATTTATAATCTGTTCTGCCTGCACGATGTGCTGGGGGCAATGTTGGCATAGAATTAGGGGGAATGTCTGGTTTGACTTAAGGCTCACTACATGAGAAGGAATGTGGTGATATAGTATATATTTAATAAAATTTGTCTGGAATATTAGAGGACAGAATTACACACAGCCAAGCTGTGAAGGTCAGGGAGCGGTGACCCATACCTCTAATGACATCACCATCACTAGGGAGACAGAGAACTGTCTGGATCTCTGTAAGTTCAAGGCCTAACAGCCTGGCAGTGGTAGCACATGCCCACATGCCCTTAGTCCCAGCACTTGGGAGGCAGAGGCATAAGAATCTCTGTGAGTTTGAGGTCAGCCTGGTCTACAAAGCAAGTTCCAGGACACCCCGGCCTATTACACAGAAAATCCTGTCTTGAAAAAACAAAACAAACAAACCAACAAAAAAGGCTGGAGAGAAGCTCTGTCCTCTGATATTCCAGAAGAATTTTATTAAATATACAATATATCACTACGAAGGATCCCAGACTTGATATTGCTTGGGTAACCAGGAACCAGACATTAGACAGCCCAAAGACCTGGGGTAAAACCAAACAGTACTGGTCTAAAGACAAATCAAAAAATGATTCCTAATGTTAATCTGCTAACCTCATGGATCAGTTCCTTATCCAGTCATCATCAGAGATATTTCCTATGGCAGCAGATCGGAATAGATGCAGTGACCCACAGTCAGAAATTATGAGAAGAGAGAGTCTAAACTGAGAGTCTTCCATCCTTCAGAGGTCAGGCCTTCCTTCAGAAGAGGAAGCAGAAGAATGTAAGAGCCAGCGGGTATGGATAAGACCAAGGGACCAAGACCCTCTGAATCAACTAAGCAAGGCAGCTATGAACTCATAGTGACTGAAGAAGCAGTTGCCAGGCCTACATGAGTCTACACCAGACCCTCTGCATATAATTATAGTGATGATTAGCTGAGTATTTCTATGGGACTTTTGACCTTGAGAATGAATGGGTCTCTGTCTCTTGCCCCTTCTCTACTTTTGAAACTTTTTTTTTTTTGCTGCTGTGTTTCCATGTCCTACAACCCTTGATATTATAGCTGTTGCTTCTTCTTTTTATATTTTATTTTGTTGTGTTTGGTTGTGAGCTCCTAGAAGCCTGTTTTGTTATAGTGGGTTTTTGTTTGTTTGTTTTCCCTAATAAAAGATCATGAGGGGAGGGAAGATGAGGAGGAACTTTAAGGAGTTGAGGCAGGGGGAACCATAAAAAAAGTGAATAAAAATTGTATACAGTTATATTTTAAAAAAGAAAATTAACTAGAAAGAAGTTATAAAGCCCATTGCTGATTCGAAATGCTACTGAGATACTACTGAGAAAGAAAGCATGGGGCAGCTAAGAAGTCTCTACCCCTGGTAGTTTGGCAATTTGTTGGTATTTCTGAACTACTTGGCCTATGCTTTCCGTTGGCAGGACTTGCCAATGGCAGGGATAACACTCAGCTTAGTCACAGAGAGTGAGTTCTCGAAGAACGGAGAAAGTATTAGCTAGACCAAAATGAGGAAAGAGCTCTTTTTTAATCCCTTAAAAAGTAAGCTTTTTTGGTGAGAAGCTTTTCATCATTTGCATACCACTTCTTATCTCCTTGTTGGAACAAATTAAAGTTAATTTTATTACTTTAAAAAATATTTTAAATATCCGTGTTAACACCCTCTCACTTTATATCATGAGACAGTTTCACACATGGTCCAGTCTGGCTTTGAACTTACTATGTAAGCAAAGATGGCTTTTGCACCTTAATCAGGCAAAGGGAAGCATGTGTGTGTCTCTTCGGGCTAATGAGTGTTTTTTGTACCTGGGCTTCCTCCTTTGTAAAAAGTGGTCATAATGATAAGAATTACCAATCTCCTATATTGCTTTAAGGAGGGAGATCAGGCTGCTGAGGGAAGACTCTCCAACACTCCCTGTGCTTTTCAGAGGCTTCTCTGCCTTCAATGCTTTCTTCCCACTGGCACCCACTTCTGCTTGCCCTTTGCTTCACTTTCTTTACTGTGGTGGCCCTGTAACGGGACAGTTTGCTTGCCCAGCCCTGCACCATGTACTTATACTTTTCCTTCAGTTTTTGCATCTGAGATTTGGCCTAAGACCTTCTTAAAATGTCAGTTCCTCGTGACCCTTGTGGTACGAAACTGGAATATGAAACATATAGGGGGTGTGACATTGGAATAGTTGCTTCTATTTGCTATAGATAATGATTAACACAGACCCTCTCTCCCCCAATTGGGCAAGGTACAGAGATAAGAGTTTAAAATCCCTAAATGGGACATTTATATTATACCACCTCTTCCTCTCATTATAGATGGTTGTGAGCCACCATATGGTTGTTGGGAATTGGATTCAGGTCTTCTGGAAGAACATCCAGTGCTCTTAAACTCTTAAGCCATTTCTCCAGTCCCATTGATCAATAAAGAAGCTGCTTAGTCTTATGGCAAGGAAGTTTAGTGGCACATAGAAAATCCAAGCAGAGATAAAGGCAAAGAAGGGTGGAGTCAGGGAGATGCTTCAAGCCGTCCAAGGAAGCAAGATATAATGAACACAGGTAAAGCCATAGAGCCAGTGGCAATATACAGATTAACAAAAGTGGGTTAAGTTATAAGAGCTAGTTGGCATTAAGCCCAAGACTTTGTGTGATTATTTGGGACTCAGCAGCTGTGGGCAGGTTTGGACCTTGGGCTAAGTCAGGCCAGAAACTTCTGACTACATATTCCCGAGGCCCAGGTATCATTGTGGCAGAAAGGATAGAAGGACCTGAAGGAGGTGGATGACATGAATCATCTGTGTCTTCTGGATGCAACAAGGAAGCCGCACATAGGAACTCATAATGGTTGATGCATCATGCACAAGATCTGTAAAAGTTCAAGTTAGACCAAATCCCAAGATGGAGAAAAAGTGGCCATGAAGTCCCCATGCTTAGCTGTGTGCAATGAGAGATAGAGTAATTTTTCTTTAAGAGTCTTCTGTGGAGTCTGCCATACTCTAGCGCAAGGCCACACATCCGAGACTCTAACATAAGAAACATGAATTGTACTTTATAGGTGTAAAAAATTAGAAAGGAGATACAGACTTGGGTGGCTATGGTAGAAGGCTGGATCTGAGAGAAGTTCTGGGAGAAAGTGAATGTGAGCAAAACATGTTCATGAAATTCTCCAGGAGCTAATAAAGACATTTAAAAAATTTTAATTATCACAAGCATTTCTCCCAGAGGAGTCTGGGGTGGGGAATGTTTTTATATGCTGTATAGAAATGTCCAACATTCCCTAAGACCATCCCAAGAAGAAAAACACAAATTTTGCTACAGAACTTGTTGAAATGCGGTTTCTCAGTGCCGGGCCCAGACCCACAGACCTGCCACACCAGACCCCTTAGCAGCTACCCGATGTTGCTCAGGCCCCCAGAAATGACTAAGATGCTTATATTAACTTTATGCTGTTTGGCCTATGGCTCAGGCACATTGCTAGCTATCTCTTACATCTTAAATCAACCCATTTATTTTAATCTGTCTGCCACGTGGCCCGTGGTTCACCTGTGTTCCTCACATGTTGCTCCTTGTGTGGCTTGCTCGATCTGCCTGACTCCGCCCTGCTTTTCCTACCTATGCTCTGATTTCTCCTCCTACTTGTTCTATGGTGCCTGTCATGGCCCAAAACAGCTCCTTTATTTAAAGATTGATATTCACAGCATACAGAAAGGCATTCTCACATCAAGAACCCTTGTCATTCAACTGGTATCTACTTTCTATACTTAGTTAGAGATTTGATACCAGCTACAGTGTGTCCCACAGGCTTCAACAAGCTGCAACAAACGGCTATAAAATAAAGGAATCTGTCTCTTTCTCACAGGAGAGTCACTAAAACTACATTTAAGATTTGGGCAAGCTGTAAGCTAACTGTTCCCTCACTCCTACTATTTTCTCTGTAAAATGAAATAAATCATCGACAAATACAACTTTGAAGCTTACAGAATAATAATGATTAAAACTTGTTAAATGCGTAGTCTCTACCAGACTTTCTAAGTAGAATTATAATAAATAGTATCTTCTCCAGGACTCAGAAATGATGGCTCTATAAATGTAAGTAACTTTCCCAAGTAAGATGAGATGAGTGTAGTCAGTCAAGCATAACATTTATTCCATAGCTCAGATTCTTAGTTGTTCTGGTTGATAGAGGAACTAAGCATGTGACTTACATAGTTCTCTATACAAAGTAGACTGGTATAACTCAGTGATTGCTGTTGATCTACTTGATAGGATTGGGAATGCCTTAGAATATGCTCCCAGACATGCTGCCCAGGGATTATCTTGATTAGGTTAATTGAAGTTGAGGTGGGAAAACTGGGTAGCATTCCTTGGTCTTGAACTCCATAGTAGATCCCCAAAAGGAAGGAAGCTAATTGGGCAGCAACATTTATCATTATTTTCTTGCTGACAACAGACCCAATGTCAATGGTTGCTTCAGTCTCTGGTCATCCACCATGATAAACTTTCTCTCAAACTGTGTGCCAAACATTCCTACCTTAAGCTGCTTTTATCAAAGTATGTTAACACAGAAACTGGAAAAGTAGTAGCAGGTCAATACAAATGCTGATGTAAAACGCAGAGTAGATCTACATCATCAACCATGAAAACAACTAACCTTGTGCCATTGCAGAAGAATGTTCGTTCTTGGTTTTCCTATCTAAATTGATCCCAGGACACATATTTTCTTGGCAGGATGGGGACTCAAATAACAGTTTATACGTAAGTAGCCATGTACTGATGATCTTGGAGCTATCTTAATTATTAATGATTTAAATGCAGGCATATGCTGCTTCAGAGTCTGAGGTCCATTGTGAGTGATGTCATGGTCTTACAGTCAGTCAGTAAACCCAGGGCTCTCAATAATGACCTTTCTGAGGCTAGCAAAGTGAACGAAGAGAAAGAAAGCATACTTTAAAATTGCAAAAGCCTATTTGACTTCCAGTATAAGGAAAGATTGTGTATTTTTCTGGGAGTTCTCACTGCTGCTGATTTCTTTGAACGTCTAAGCACAAAATAGCAGTTTCCTTCACATGTTCTTTGAATATTAAATACAGTGTAAAGTCAAAAATATCTCACATGGAGATACTGGAGAAAACAAAGAAAGAGAGCCTGAAATCGCATTCCGAATGATAGACAGGAGTCAAGTACCTGTATGCTTTCACAGGCATTTGTGAACGGTTCATTGCCTTACTAACCCTCCTGAGGAAATTGGAGGCATTGACAATGAAATGTACTGTTTTATATATCCTCCACATGTGAAAACAATCTATTTGAATAGAAGAAATATTGGAAAATGGGACTCCATTTCTGAATAATTTAAGCTCTACAGAATTTGTATCACCCATCCAATTCTTCAGAGTCAAAGAAAACTTCCTCATCTCTTTGGCAAAACTAAGATTCCAACAGAGGAACACACCAAGACAATGACTAGAAAAACTGAAATGGCTCATATTCTGGAAGACCAAACGTCAAACTGCTCATTCATATTTATTTCAAAACTATATTTCTCTCTCATTATAAAAAAAACACATGAAAATTTATCTGTTGTAAAATTGTGTATTCTACAGTATATTAAGGGGGCAGAAATATAAAAGAAAACATTGTACAGTAAAGTATAGATAAATGTAAAAAAAAAACTATACACAGACCAATAAACCAAAAATGAGGTGGGTTGGAGATAGTAAAAGGAGAAATTTCAATAAATCATTATACAACAACAAAACTGTAATATTTTCCATCAATCATGACCACCAGATATAGCACATCATTGTTTTCTTACTCTCTGCCTCTGGAGTATTCTCTTCTCTCTCTGCCCTTTCTTCCCCTGCTCTCTGTCATTAAGATCATCATTTATAGATGATAAAAGCTATGAAAGTAATCATTAGGTGAAGGGAGAGAGCCAATTTTTTTTTTCTAGGCTGAGCTGTTTTTCTAGGCTGAATGGTTCATCATTCAATTAGTTGTACTTGTAAAATTAAGTAAGAAAATAATTTTACCTGAAATTAATTAATTTCGTGTCCTTTAATTGGAATGTTAAAATTATCCAATTCAATGGCAAATCATAATGCACATGTGAAAAAAAGGAGCTTTAGAAAAAGACATCTTTAAAAATGTTCTTCATGGTCTTGTCTCTGTTCATTTCTGATCTTTGCATGAGAACGATAATGCCATTAATTGAACCAATTTTGTAATACAAAATAGCTTCCCTTATGCTTTTGTGATACAAAATGAAGATTCACACTGCATTTGTCATACCAGCAAGGCTTTAAAAGAATCATCCGTAATACAAAAGAGTCTTTTTTTATTTTGTTTGTGACATAAGTAAACATTCCATGGTAGATATTCAAAATTATTTATTCAATCTTTGTTAGCCTAGATTTATGATTAAAATGTTTTCATCTGTCTGTTTCTTTATATGTCTGTGTCTTAGACAGTTGTAAGAATCTCAGGTACACTGTGTCTAACCATCCCAGCATCCAATTGGATGTGAGTTTATCTGGAATTTGTATGGTAATTCCCTTTGAAGCAAATCCCAATTGGTTCATTTTTTTTTCTAAGTGCTGAAAAAAAAAAATCATAGCCAATAGATGGCACTAGAAGTATTCTGAACATTTTCTTTATTATTTTAGTTCTATTCAGATTGATTATTTCCAACATCAAATGACAATTTATATAGTTAAACTAAAAAACAAAGGCACATTTAGAATGTCCATGCTAAATAAATTCAAATAATTGTTGCACAGGGTTTAGATATTTCAGCATCCTGATTCTAGGGAAGGTCTTTATTATCCACATTGAATCTCAACATGCCATTCAAAGATGCATCCCCACCACTTGCCAAGGTTTCTGGGTTGTCTGTGAGCTCAGTTGACATGTCAGCTGTCTGCAAAGATGATTAGTGTGGTGCCGTCTGCCTGTTCCCGTGATCCTCTAGCGGAAGGAGACTTGGTGAGAAGTGTTAATTAAGTCTTCTCTTCTCGGGACCTCACCTGGATTTTTCAAAATCCAACTTAGCCAGTAACCTTTTCATTCTCCATAATGAATGGCATCATAAAAATGCTCAATGAAACACACGGTGAAAAGAAAAAAATGCATGAAAGCTTTTTAACAACTAACTACAGCAAATCAAACAACTGACTTGTGTAGCATTAATTCCCCTGCATTTAATAGTCATTTGTTTACTTATTTTTATGTTAATGTCTGTTCCCTTGCATAAATTTATGTACACTACATGAGTGCATTTTCAAAACTGTACAGAGATTAATGAAGCAGATGAGAGTGTTGGGTCCTCGGGGCCATGAGTTACTGGAGGTTGTGAGCTGCCACCTGGGGCTGGGAATGGAACTTGGGTCCTGTACAAGAGAAGCCGGTGCTCTAAACCTCTGAGCCATCTCTCCAGCTCTTACCCTCCAAATTTTACTAAGAATGGACTCACATCCATTCTCTAAAAACCAAATTGTATTTGGAATTTGATGAGGATGCTGCATGTACAGGTAGCCAAACTAGTACTAACTCCATATTGATAAGGAAGGTCACACAACTGTTTTAATCTTTGCCTTTATTTTTTTTTTAATATTTTGCAGTTCTGTCAAGTGCTCTATGACTCCAAGTGATATTTTCAGAAAAATGTTCTTAGCACAGTGCAGCAGCAAACACTTTAGGTACTCAACCTACAAATTATGCAACTACTTTTTCAAGCCTCATCTTAATGCACTGACTTTAAAATATTTGTTTCAAAGAATATTCCACACCAAGTGAACCGTATTTTCAGCTAGAGATGGACCACATTTCAATCTAGTTGCTTTCATACAAAATTAAAGCATTCACATTATAAATATCTTGATATTTTATTTTTAAAATAAAGGTATTGCTATGGAGTAGATCATGCGTATATGAATTTACACTCATGAGTATTTCATGATAGTGCCAATCATGTACATGCATATGAACCAATGAAGGTGCAGACTGGAGCATAGTGCCTGGTTGTATTTTTTTGTGATCCTACTTTTAAGTTCCCTTAAAACCATGAAATCAAGTTCAAAGATTGATTATATACTGTCAATGATAATATTATACAAACCCCTCTGTTTCTATTACTGAGATCAATACTATACAAACCCCTCTGTTTCTCTTACTGAGATCAATACTATACTGTTTCTATTACGGAGATCATTCTTAATACCTGGGTTTAGGAGACTCTACACTCACTGTTCCTCATTAGGAATAGTTAATGATCTAGCAGCTCTTTTGTAAGTGTGATCACATTCCTCTTTCTTTAGTTACTATCTAGTCTCTGAAATACCCTAAAAAGATGAGATGCTCATTTTCATGAGTTCTGTGGTACCCAAACTAAAACTAAAGCAAATTTGTGAATGTGTCTAAGGATGTTTGGATGTTTGGAATTGCAGTTCAATGGGGACATATAAAAGAGTTGTCCACAAGTTTCACTCAGGAACCTCTAAAACTTTGTAATGGGAAGTTTCTATGAAATAGTGTATACCATAACATGTGTGACTCTTATCTTTAACACAAGAGTGTTATTTTGATGCCTTGAGAGTTCAGAATTGACAGCATTAACTTGACGTTTGAGTCATAGTTTCAGTGATATTTTTTCCAAAATAATTTTATTCTCTTTTATAGTAAAGAAAAAGAAATAGAAAACTACTCTCCTGCTTGCATTTTAGATAAAAAAGATTACAGCATGGATGAGTAGGTGCTGTGTAATATAACAACTTTACATATGGTTAATCTTGGTTTGTAGGAAGTAGTTCATTCTAAGAGGAAATAGGAAGGTTTACTGAGAATGTTTACTTCTGTCAACAAGAAAATAAATGTCACCAAAGTAGTGGTACTTTCTATACTGTAAGAAATAGATACATCAGGAATGGTTTAGAGCCAAAGTTATTGTTTGATTGATTGATTGGTTTAGTCCTTTGGGTGGTGACCACTCTCGGGAGAAGAAAATTAAATGTCCTGACCTTGAATAAGTTACCATCCCCTCAAAACTTCAGTCATGTCACTGATGTAACAAATTTATCTAACTCATAGATGGATGTTGAGAACTATGTTTAAAATAAATGTGCTTCACAAAAAAGACTGTGTTGACAACCATTTGGCAGTATCTCAATAAGTTAAACCTAGAATTAACCGAGACCCCCAAATTGCACTGTTGGGTATTTATTAAAAATAATTTAAAACAGATGTTTGAATAAAAACCTATGTGTGGATGTGCATGCCGTACTGTTCAACACGAAGTAGTGAGAACAACTCAACATCTATCAGCCAAAGAGGAACGAATGTGACATATACATGCGATGAAAAATCATTGCCAAGGATGAAATATCGATACCTGCTGTCATATGGGTGGGTCTTGAAAGCAAGCTAATATAGAATATCTGCATATTATATACACTGTAGGAAACATCCATGTTAAAAGAGTCATAGAGAATGAAGCAAGTCATAAACAGACTAAGGATTCTGAATATACCTTGATGTTTTCACTGTATCCTTATGAAGAATGGGCTAAATACATCTCAGGTGTGCATGGGTTGATATTATGGGGACTTATTCCTACTAGTTTAGAAGTTATCAATAGCAATGTCTTTCTGAGTCATCAGATTTTAAAGGAATGTAAACATCTACCAATAAAAGTTTATGAAATTTTGATTTTCTATTGTAATTAGGAGACAAAGGTAGCCATTTATTACCAAAGTCACAACTCAGACAAAGAGTAACCCTGGGTAAAAGATCGAAATGTTCACGCTTATCTATCACCTATCCCTGAACCCATTAACTTACTTTAGCACATAAAAGTTATGGTTTTTAAAAAGGAAATTATTTTTCATGCAGCCTTACCTGAATAACTCCAAGTTAAAAATACCTACCACAATCTACACGTGCAGTAGCTCATGCATCTGTGACTACAGTACTGAGATATTCCCTATGTGGAGGTGGCTCTCAGAAGCAGGAGAATATCTAGAAGGTCCTAGGACAGTTATCTTGTTCTACACATCAGGGAACAGCAAGATAAGCCCTCTCACATGGGATGGAAAGCAAAGGACAATTCTGAGCACTGCAGAGTCCTAAGGGATGTGTGTGCCTCTGCCCACGAACACACAGTAAGTAAGCAAACAAGCAAACAAAAAAAGCACAAATTTAAGCCAAAGAACCAAGGTCATGGTCACCAAAGCTATATAATGATATTAAGATTGAAGCCTGAGACAGTCAACAAGCACATTTAATGTGTCCTTTTTAATAACTATATGACAACTGAGATAAGGTAGAAAACCTCATCAAGATGATTTCAAGGGTCAATTTTCTGAGTTTATTATACTATATTATATATGTGAGGGGGTGTAGCTATTTACAGCCCTTTCCTAACTTTCAGTACACATAGAGGCTGTGCAGAGAAAAGGGGAGCAATTGTTCACTGCTGGTTTGAGAGAGTTAAGAGTACTGTTCTTATAGAAGTTAGAGTTGAGGTTTTTTAAAGCCAGAATTTTATTTACCACATGGTCCATCTATACTCACAATAACCGGGAAATGGAAATAGCCTAGATATCCATGAATGAATGAATGGATAATAAAATGTGGTATACTTGTACAATATGATATTATTCAGTGGTTACAAAAGAAATAATGAAATTCTCAAGTCAATGGTTGGAGGGGAAACAACTATTGTGAGTAAGAAAAATCCAACCCCAAACCCAAATGTACCATATTCTCTTTCATTTGTAGAAGTCATCTTTGAATCTTTAAATAAATATGTCTTATTTAGAATACCCGTGGAAATCAGGAAACTGTAAGAAATTACAGGGAAGGGCTGTTTGTGGGAGATTATGTTGTTACATTGTAAATAATTGTTTCAATCACTGGTTTAATAAAAAGCGCTGATTGGCCAAAGGCAGGCAGGAAGTGTGGGCGGGGCTACCAGACTAAGAAAACTCTGAGAACAGGAAGCACAGAGCAGAATGCCAGAGAGAAGCCATAAGAAGCAGAGGACAACTATGCTGCTGTAAGAAAAGGTACCCAGCTCCATGGCTGAACAGGATAAGAGTCATGGGTTAGTTTAAGGATACAGAGTTAGCAAGTTATATGCCTGGGTCTGAGGCTGATCAGCCTAAAACTATCGTAAGCATCTGTGTGTCTCTGCTGGTCTACGGGTCTGTGGGCCTTAACCTTGAGGATAGGCCTGAAAGTCCGGGACAGAAACCTCATACTACAGCTGTTCTCTAGGGAGGTAAGATAAAATAGAGTGACATAAGGTGAATAATAGAACATGAAAGGTTAGATGGAGGAGGGGGGAAGGGCAGAGGAGAAAACACCAGGGTAGATGATTAACACTCAAGACCTTCTGAAAAAGTCATATGAGAAACTACTGCAGAATAAATATATACATATATTAAGTGATGTGTGTGTGTGAGAGTGTTTGTGTGTGTGTGTGTGTGTGTGTGTGTGTGTGTGTGTGTGTGTGTGTGTATAGTATGAAGTCTACAATCACCCTACTAGAAACTACAGGCTAAAAGTTAAAAAGCCCAGTGTCATTATTGGGCTACCCCTTTTGGAACTGTTGGCCAGTGAAATCCCATAGATGCCCCTTGCTTAACAGGCTATCATTGTCACTCTTGGTTCCCTCTAGAACTTGAAGGTAAGACCTTATTGCTCAACACATTGTGCACTCATAGAACATGAAGAAATCAAGCTGGAATTTTTCTGGAAGTTTCACCAATATTGCTTAGGTTCCACCATGTTGCATGCTACTGTAGGAGAAAAGAAATCACCAATCTTACTGTAAGCTGTAAACCTAGTCAGCATCAACCTATCTGATCAGTCAGTCACCCATTGGTGCAGTGGTAGCAAAAATGTCATGAGAGTAACCCACCACTTTTTGAATGTATTTAAGGCCCAATATACAAGATAGAACCCAACCTTAGAATGGTTGTTGGGAACAAGAACCTGTGGCCAGACAAGTCCTAGATCTAGGGGAAAACCCGTTTCTATTATTCTGCTAGTGAGAGATAGATAGATAGATATAGATAGATAGATAGATAGATAGATAGATAGATAGATAGATAGATAGATAGAGAGAATATTAAATTGACTCCCAATAGCTCATGCCTATCGATTAATGGAGCTCTTAACCCTTGTCAGAAAAGCTTCCCTTTGCAGTAGATGATGAGAAACTCAGAACCTCAGAACTAAGGAAATAAGAGGTAAAGGAGGGTTCACCCCTAAATGGCATATCTATATCACACATCCTCCTCTGTGGGCTCAGGAGTCTTTATAAAGGAGGGCTAAAAATGACTGTAGGAACCACCATTGGTGGATGACTACAGGGAACCGTGTTTTATAGTCACAACAGAGGAGTTGTGCACAGGTAGATGTAACAGCATATGTGAAATAACAAACCAGACAAAGGTCCAGCATGGAGCAGGGAACCAGGCACGAAGTTTCACCCCTAGCTGAGGAACTATTGGCAAATGATCTAAGAATTTTAAAGAAAGATGGGCATTCCAAGTTTCAGGCACCCAAAGAAGCAGTCAGAAAAATCCAAAGATGTAGAATAACAGTTGTCATCTAGTCAGGAAAAAAAAAAATACAAGTAGGAAGCTGGGTGAGGGCCCCTGCCTTTAAAACTGCTCATGTTTGCCAATAGTATGTCAGAGCTGTGTGCCTCAGAATATGTAAGAAATATGTCTAGTCATTCACAGCATGCACACATACATCCTAAAGAGGAAAACAACCAGTAAGAAACTTTAGGCCAGGAGCCAATTTGTAGAAATGAATGGAAATATTTGGGGATTAAACTCACCAGGGGGACGGAGCCATGACAAAATTGGTGATAAAAATTATATTATTAGACATGCAAAGTAGCCTGGATTTCTAGCTACCACTGAAGCAAGTAGCAACCATTGTTATGGTATTTCCTTAGGGCCTAAATAAAGGAACTATAAATGTCCTGCTCACTGACACGTCTGCAGTTGCTAGACTAGCAGCCTTGCTGCCCTCTGTCTACTGGCAAGGGCGTGTTAGAGCTGTCTTTAAACACACAAGTGCATGCTGTTATTTGTTGATTGGGGCTCTTGATGTCTTGCCAAACTGGTGACTTGCATGTGACTAAATGTTTGCACCACACATGAGTTAGTCAAAGTTTCTCAATCCCTTTTGACATTTTTTTTCTCCTTCGTTTATTCTTGAGCCCTACACAGATATTAGGCGTAGTGACAAATTAAACAGGCTTTCTCTTTATATCTGTAAAAATGAAACTGTTTCCATAACTTTCAGTTTTTATAGTTTGTCTTATTTTTATTGCTTGTGGTATAGTGCCCTTTAGCACATATCACTGCTTCCCAAGTCATGACTCTTCCAGTCAGTATCTAGGAAAATTATCAAAGTCGAAACCAGAGGTGAGAACTGCATTTAAAGTTCAGAAATTTACACTTACTAAAATAAAAGCTTTTCTGCAGCCTCTGGTCATGTGTTGCTTCATTTTCTTTCTTTTTCCTCCTGCTTCTTCTCTTCCCCTTTTTAAAATCTTTAAATTCTCACAAACAGTTGTGGCAAGAAAAGGCCCCCAAGGGGTGGTCATCAGCTCTGCACTGGGGAAGCTAAGTTTGCTTCACATTAGTGTGAAGAGCCGTGGGTGACTGTTCTTGGGGACGGAGAATTCATTCCCAGGTGAGTGTCTGTAGGAAGTAATAACTTATTGTTCTGACTAAATCATCTCGTTTTTGCTGCCTATATCACCCACCTGGAAGCTGGAATTCAAATTTCAGTCAGTTGTTCTTCCAAAGATCCCCTAATCTGACTTGACTTTGTTAATATTTTAACGTTTATTGATTTATTTTTAAAGAAAATTCATTTTGGTTAAAGAGAAAAAAACTTCCATGAATAGGAAAAAAAGTATTCATGGTAATGATTTTACCTGTGGGGTATGTGGAATGTTTTCTGTTTGAAATTAGTTTATTGACAGTGTTCTAACTGCACAATTATTAATAGCTTTTGATCTTAATGTTTTAAAAGACAAAATAATTTAAATGGCCATTATGTAATTAGGTATCTAAGTATAAATAACACATATAAAAGAACTGATATACATTGAAATTAGTTTATTAATAAAACATAATTTATTTTGATCAAATGGTACAAGCTCCAAATTGAGATGGTGCTTTAGAAGCAAATAGAGAAAGATCAAAAGCTAAAAAAAATAGTCTTTTCAAGCTCCATGGCCTGCTCCATAGTGTATGGCTGAGCCTAGTGTGGACTCTTGGGTTCAGGGTCTCTCTACAGTATAAGAGTAATCTGACACAGAGCCAGCCTCAGTTAAAAAAGTACACTCTCTCCAGAGTTAGAGAATTTAGTATGCAAACATGAAATAAAGGAGAAACCAAGAAACAAAATGATTTATAGGTGAGACTTTGCAATGGGTTAAGTTTCATAAGGCAACTTGTTTATCTATAATGTGTTATTTATTTTTTGAAATTATGATATAATTAGAACACTTCCTACACTTCCTACTCCCCCTCTTCCCTCCAGCCTCTGTCATGCACCCTCTTTCTCTCTTCAAAAATCATTGCCTATTTTTCTTAAATTGTTGTGTAATGATGTATAGATGGATATATAGACATAGATATAGATATTTGTATGCATGTATGTATATACATATTGCTAAATAACTAAATACAATATGCTTAGTCCTTGCCATATCACATATGTGTAAATGCTCTCATGGCTAACCACTTGGTATTGGGTAACCAAATGAAAGACTCTTCCTTGGGGGAAGACCATTCCTCCCCTCTCAGAACTCTCCAGTTACCTATAGTTCTTTGTCTGTAGATACGGCCCTACCAGTTCCTCCTAGTGAAGCTCAATGGGAGCAGCTTCTCTGGTATTTCTTGGGGGGAGGGCACCATCTCACAATAAACTTCCTGTTCCCCCAGCTCTTACACTTGCTACTGATCCTCTACAACATGATACCCAAGCCTTAGACAGAAGCGTTGTTTTATAAATCTATCAGTTGGGACTGGTGCCACATGATCTCTTGTCTGTTTTTTCTGTAATGGTCTTTGTCTGTTGCACAGAGCAATTCCACTGAGGAGGCCTCAGAACTATACTTATCTGCGGATAGAATAATAAATATGGAGGATTTAGTTAGGAATTATGCTGGTTTAGTAAAAGTAGAAGTTGTGAATCCTCCAACATTTGTCCTGTCACCAGCCCCCAGGGAGTTGGTTTCCAGGACCAGCTTTGTTTTTCCTCTTGTTCAGCGGGCCTCAGGCGCACTTAGAGTGTTGTTGGTGACCCCCACATTATGCCTGCCACTGACCTAAAAATTTCATTTCATTTTTCTTTATAGCTGAATATCAAAAAGGAAACTGAAAAAAAAAAAAAAAGCTTTATCAAACAGTGATGGGAGCACTGGATGTCCACTTGTAGAAAAAAATAAAATTAGACCCACATCTTTCACCTTGCACAAAAACTAACTTCAAAGGGATTAAAGACCTACACGTAAAAAGTGAAACATTGACATTTCCAGGAGAGGAGAGGTGAGGGTGTGTACCTTACAGGATGTAGATGCATGGTAAAACTTTTTGAATAACATTTCATTTGCTCTAGAACTGAGACAAAAAATTGATAAGTAGGGATCCTAAAGCTAAAATGACTCTTCACAGATAAGCAAACATCAATTTAGTGAAGAGGAAACCCATAGAATGGGAATCTTGACAGCTATGCATTGAGTATTAATGTCTAGGATAACTAAAAAGACTCAAAAATGCAAATAACACAGTTTTTAAAATGGGCCAGTGCAGCAGTGGGGTTTCTTGGTCCTGGGCAGCCAGAGGCCCAGACCCACAGACCTGCCCTGCTGCGCCAGACCCCTTAGCCGCCATTGCTGCTGCTCAGGCCCCCAGAAATGACTAAGATGCTTATATTAACTTTATGCTGTTTGGCCTATGGCTCAGGCACATTGCTAGCTAGTTCTTACACCTTAAATCAGCCCATTTCTATTAATCTGTCTGCTACGTGGCCCATGGCTCACCTGTGTTCCTTACATGTTGCTCCTTGGGCAGCTGGCTTGATCTGCCTGACTCTGCCCTGCTTCTCCTACATATGCTCTGATTTCTCCTCCTACTTCTTCTATGGTGCCTGTCATGGTCCAAAACAGCTCCTTTATTTAAAGATCGATATTCACAGCATACAGAAAGGCAGTCCCACATCAGGCTAGAGATATGAACAAAGAGTTTGCAGAAGGAGAAATAAAAATGTCTAGGAAAATTTTTAAAAAATGTTTATCATCCCTAGCAATTAGAAAAACTGAAAATCGAAACAGCTTTGAGATTTCATCTTACCCCAGTGAGTGGCTACATTCAATAGGACAGACAAGTGCTGCTAAGGATGTGGGAAATGGGAATTCTCATTCACTCTTCATGGGATTTCAAACTGATCTAGCCACTCTGTAAATCGGTGTGAAGAACCCTCACAAAGTTAAGAATAGATCTACCATTTGACTGAGCCAGCTATACCATTCTGCAGCATTTGCCCAGAAGACTCAGCATCCTGCTTCATAGAGAATTACTCAGCTACATCCACTGCTGCCATATTCACTGTGGCTAAGAAATGAACAATTCAAATATCCTTCAACTGACAAATGGATATAAAGGATGTGGCACATATGCATTATGGAATGTTAGTCAACAGCCTTGTTTTTGCAGAATCAAGATGACTGAGTTGTAAGGAAAGCAGAAGACTCCTCTTTACAAGAAGAAATCTGACAGACACTGAGCTTGCTACAAATAATTATATTGACAATGAGTAATGCCATTCCAACTGTGGTGTTACCCCAGACAGTGGCACGCCATAACCTTTGACTCATAACTCAACACTTAAGGAAAATGATATAAATTTATAATAGGACTTGAAGTACAGAGAGATCTCTGCAAATATCGGCTATTAGTATTATGGCTTTTTATTGCGATGATTAGTATTACTACTAGTTTTAACTTTGTTTGGAAAAAGTGACATATTGTCATGAAAAATATAGTCATTCTTAAAGATATTAGATTAATGTTGATGAATAACAATAAAGCCCACTGGAACAGCGTTAGTCCCTGGGACCCTTTGTTACATAGTTAAAATATTTTAATTGTAACCATTATTAAGACCACATATCTACAAGGTATTGTTTCCAAGACACTATGGATTCCAAAATACATGTTCACTCAAATATTTTTTACATTAAATATTATAATATCTACATATAGCTTTTACATTTCCTCCAGTGGACATATCATATCAAAATTACTTCTTTGTTTTAATGCAGAGTAAACATTATGGAAATGGATGCTAAATTGCTAAGGGAATTATAATGTTTTCATTGTATATATTCTTTCTCCATGTATTTCCAGTCTCGGCTTAGACTCCAAATATGCAGCTTGCTGATAGGGAAGGTATTGGTACATGTAGAATAACTCAGATGTTGATCCTTTCAGAAATGCATTAAAATTTTCACATGCTAATTTTGAGAAAAATGACACATACATTAACCAAGAAAAACATAGGGTCATCTTCTGTTTTAACAACCACATTAAACGTTTCAAGATAAGCCCTCTGTATCTACATACAACTAAGATTTAAAGGTCTCTATCTCAAAGATGTACAAACTGAGTTTCAGATGGGTTACTTGACTTGATGATGAATTATTCATGTGACTTTCTCTTTCTACCCATCCTGGTACAGAGGGCCATGGCATCCCAGAGGAACTTGTTCCATTGAACTATACATCATGGATTATGATGGTAAGATATTGGTACTGGCTGAAAAACAGTCACTGCTATGTGGCTCAGCATCCGACCTCTTTTTCTGTAATGATTTCAATCCTATATGAAAAAGAATTGGGAGTCACCCCTCCACCTCAGAAGTGTGAGAAACTACTTTGCTTCCTCCGGTAACTATTTTTACAAGCGGATTCTCATGAATGTATCATTAATAAAAGCATATGCACTGACTGAGACATAACTCCCCGAGGGCAGGAACGTGTTTAATCTTTGTTTTTCTGTTACATATGCAACCACAGTGAAACAGTATTTTAGTTTAGAAGGTAATAAATAGTCATTTAATCTGAGGGATAAAAGTAAGTAGTCATAGGCAAAGAAAATGAGTACCAAGGTTAATTAACAAATTTAATTAGCGGTGAGAGCAATGGCTTTGACTTTGAGTTCTTTCTTTGTGTTTGGCACTTTCCCCTAGAAAGTGGTAATATCATTACCTACCTAACTTTAAAATGGCTTGGGGACATTCGACCATTTTCTCCAGCTAACAAAGCTAGTGAATTAACCTCAGAGTGCCTGGCAAGCCTTTTCTGCTTCACAGCAGGCAGGCTGCGTCTGCGGGAACTTTACAGTTATTTACTTTCTCCTTTTCTTTGCTACTGTGACCTCCAACTAGAACATTCAAATCAAAAGGAGATAAGGATGAAGGCTGGCAGAGCCACTTTGTTTTCTGTGTTGTTCTCAGAGTCCCAAGTTATTTCTGGCTCATTGGAAGTGCTTGGTAAATCCTTGCTGAATGAAGACATGACCTGGATGACTGCCCTTGACCCTGAATCTGGTACTGATGCCTACATCTTCCTTAGTGTACTCTACCTGTGAAGCATAACCCAAGAAAGGTCACGCTGTATATCCTTACTCCAAGGCACTGAAGATGGCTAGCTAGCAGTGCCCTTCCTTAGGTTTCTATGGCTGAAAAGATAGTTGGTGGATACTGGCTGGGTACCTGGTATGGATGTGATGACATAAAATAGCAGTGATTTATTGATCTCACACTTTAAATCAGAGTATGAACCAGAAGCAAAAGAAACCCTGGAATTTAAAACAGCCATCCCTCATTTGTTTACAAACTAGTATAATTTAATCTAGTGAGGAAAGAGGCTCTCACCATTAGTCTAAACTCTCTGCTTGCTGCATATCGTGATTTCTCTTGAGATCTTCCTATTATTTCAAAATTGTGAGCTACATGAAGTTAAAATTAGTAAGGGGATTTGAAGCTCTGAATTTCCCTGCTGGGTTTCTTTCAACTTGAATCATTTTCATGCACACTCTAAGGGTTTTGATTCAGAAATTTTAATGTAAATTATGAATTGGTCAGGTTATAGTGCAAAGTGGAGATCCAGATTGTGTTACCACAACAGGGCTTTGTAGCATCCTCAAGAAAGCAAGTGAAGAGGAAAAGTGACTACCAAGATTTGAATTGTGACTTTCTCTTCAGTAAATTTGTTTCAACTTCCAGTGTCTAAAGTCTACGCCATGTGGCTCCCTGCTCCTGTGCCTGGATCACTCTTAACTGTCATAATGAGTTATGGTCCACGCTGTGTGATTGCATCATCCAACTTCTGTCTGGTTGCTGCTTTACAGATAAGTTTACATAGAACCTGAATTCATGACATCATGAAGACTCATGAAGCCATCAAATTGCTAATGCAAAGTAATCCAGGCCCTGAAAGACATATGTAAGAAATGTGCACTAATAAAACGGAAGATATAGTTTGTATTATTCATACATTTCTCCAGATTATTATCCATGGTAGCATTTCTGCAAATTTAAAGTCTGTAATATGTATGTGTGTGTGTGATTTATTATTTTGATCTACAGTGGTAATGCACAGCAAGTAGCTTAGGAACTTAGAGATGGCCTGGTCTTTCATTTATAGTTCCGTTGCTTCAGGCTTACCCGGAAGATCTACTTATAAATGTCTTTTTAAAAAAATATTTTCAGCTTTTGAGGCTATGTCATTATATCGTTTCCTCCTTTTTTCCTCTTTCCTCCCACCAAATCCTCACACATACCGACGTTATTCTCGTTCACATTCATAATTCAGGGCCTCTCTTTCTTTGTTTTTCTAAGTATATAAAAACAACCTCCTTAGTCAGTACAATGTTCTTTGTATACATGTCTTCACGGCTGACCATTTGTCTTCTTGAGGAGACAACTTCTCCTGCTCTTTCACGCCTTGGTTGCCTGCAGTTCTTTGCCTTAGGATTGAGGTCTCATGGTTTTCTACCTTCCTTGTCTTTGCTGTTAGGTCAGGTGTGTAGTCAGCATGTTGGTGAGGCTTCATGGGTGTAACTTCTCTGGTGTTTCTGGGAGGCAGACTCTTACAGTGAACCTCATTTTCCTTCGGCTCTTACAATCTTTCTGTCGCTCATCTACAATGATCACCAAATACCTTCTGATTGTGGTGATGTGGATGATGTTTATCATTTGAGAGTTTTTAAAAAGTGAACATGTGTTTGCATTTTATCTAGGTCAAGATATATTTTAGAATGCATCTTTCTTTTGATAGCTATATAGGATTGAAGGGATAAATAAGGGATTTTTTTCATGAAATAAAATGCAATTACTCGTAAGAGTTTGAAGAGGTGAGAGTGAATTATGCATTCATAACAAAGCCCAGTCATTTAATCATTCTTAATATTTCCTGATACTTACCAGACACTCTGCCAGGAAGGAAATATTTATAATGTGAGAGAAGCTGTCTTCAGAGAGCTACCATAGCCCTTTGCTCATGAACCTTCATCCCTTACAGAAAAAAAAAAATTCTCAATATTTAAATAACTCTTTTTGCAAGGTACTATGATCCAGTGTGGTAAAGTGTATATAGCCACTGAAATTAGGTGGACTCTAATTTCTGTTTGTCTTGACTTCTTTTTTGTTTGTTAATTTGTTTTTGTTTTTTGAGATAAGAGTTTTCTGTGTAACAGCCTGACTATCCTGAAACTACTAGCTCTGTAGACCAGGCTTGTCTCAAACTCAGAAAAGATCCATCTGCCTTGGCCTCCCACGTTCTGGGATTAAAGGCATGTGCCACCACTGCCAGGCTTCTCTTGCCTTTTATTTAATTTTATTTTATACATGTAGATAATTTGCTAGTGTTTATGTCTGGATATTATGTGAGTGCCTGGTGCTCATAGAGGCCAGAAGAGGGCATTGGATCCCCTGGAACTGTAATTGTAGATGTTTGTGAGCCCCTATGCGGAGGTTGGAAATAGTCCCCACGTCCCCTGGGAGACCACCAGTGCTCTTAACGACTGGTCATCTCTTCAGTGCTGGCTTTAAGTTATATTTACCATGAGTGCTACAGTTCCAAACTCCAGTCCCAATGCTTGTGCATCATGTACTTTATGTATAAAGCCTAAAGGGGGTTTTTAGTTTTCACTTGACCACAGTCATGGGTGACCCAGAGGGACGTTCTAAGATGATGGAGCCTCTAAAGTTGATGACTTCTTCTCCTCCTCCTCTTCTTTTTCCCTTCGTGATCTTACACTAGCAAGGACAGGCCAGATCAAAACATTGTTTCTACAGAAAAATTCTTGGCCACATATTATTTTGTAGAGGTTTTATCTGCCTCGTCACCAGAAATGGCAGCCAGCTAGCATTCGATGTAACCCTAGTACTTTTGTGTTCTCAATCTGACCTTTCCAGAAAGTTCTTTCATATATTGTCCCTGAGTCAGCATTCTGTTCAGAAATAATTTGACTGAAGGGGATGTGGGGAGAAAATGGCTTTACGAGGTTTTATAAAAAAAAAATTATTTATTATTTTTCAGAAAGAAAGCATTTCATTCTTGACCTCTTGCTTCCTTATTGGAAGTTTGGCCTTCCACAGTGGAGTCTACAGTGTGTGGATTTTCTGGGCATCACCTTTCTGTGGATGTCACTTCATAAAATTTAGGCCTTCTGAGTGTCCTTTCAATGGAGCTGATCCATAACTTTTCTTATTGTAATTATTCATGTCGAAGATCCAGGCTGGGCTCATTGTGCCATGATACATTTTGTTGTAACATGATATGATGAAAAGTGATGTTCCAAAATTCTGAATCAATATCGCTGTGTCCAGACTTGATTGTTAAATTTGAATTGGAGACGGAGGCTAATTTTTCATTTAGAATGCTAATATGAAGAGTGCTCCGATGAATAATGATGTTGCCAGATCAGAAAATTGTTTCTGGATATGATATTCCCTTTTTCTGTTTATTTATTGTGAATGCGTATCAATATGTAACTGAGAACATATTTCAGACATAGTCTTGTCCCGAAGTAATCTATATTATAAAAATTTGATAAAGAAATACTAATGTAGGTTACCTTATAGTGTTTATCTTAAAGGGTCAATGGAGTCAAAGCTTTATTTTTGAGATTAGAATATAATTACATTTCCTCTTTCCCTTTCCTTCCTCCAAAAGTTCCCATTTACCCCTCCTTGCTCTTCATAAAATCCCTGACATATTTTTTCACTGTTATTGCATGCATATGTGTATATATATGTATATATGTGAATTCATATGTACCTAATGGGTTCTGGCTATTTAAGGTTACTTGTATGCATGTTTCAAGGTTGACCATCAGGCACTGGACACTCTGCCCTAGAGAAAATCACCTCTCCTACTTCTACATTTTTTTTTAAAAAAAATATAGAATGTTAAGTCTCTTATTTAAAAGATAAAGTTAAAGAAAGGAAACTAGTTAAAGACAGTCACATCATAGTGGATGTATGGTGCAGTGTGCTATTAAGAAGGAGAACTCACTGTCACCTCTTCTTCCCAGATTGTCATAGATCAAAAGATTTGGCACCTCACTTAAAAAGTTTAATATCTACCTCTAAAAGTGCACTTATCCTTTATATTTGAGTTATTCTACTATATTTGATATATAACTACCAAGTAAATATTTCTCTTTATTGAACATATATTTTCTTCCACATGACACATTCCAGTCATGGTCTTCTCCCCTCCGTCCACCTCCCCCTGGCCCTCTCCAGCTTTCCTTCCATTTGGATCTATCCCTTTCTGTCACTCATTGGGCAAAAACAGTTCTCCAGGGAATATTAATAAAATAAAATATAATAAGATACAAATGAACATACTGAAATTGGACAAAGAGAAGAAACAGAAAGAAAAGCCCAAGAAATGGCTAAAGAAACAGAGACCCACTGATTCCCACACTCAGGAATCCCACAAAATGACCAAAGTCCAAGCCACAATGTAAGTGCAAAGGCACAGTAAGGGTAAAGGAGACAGACATGTGTATATTAATAAAATAAATAATGAAGTAATTCTTAAAAAGGAAAAGCACCGATGGGACATTTTCAGCCCCAAACCTCCAAAGTTATCATTGAATTAGTTTTATGCGGGCTATCTAACGCTGGGAATGGACCCCACTCTTACTAGTAGTTTATTCTCCTAGTGAGACTCTCTTGGGTAAAACAAAGTTTTCACTTGAGAGTGGGCATCATTGGAGATTTCTTCAGATTAGGGTACATGTGCTTGTCCACACTCCCTTCATTGGAAACCTTTGCAGGCCCTTTGCATTCTGCCCCATTCTGTGTGTCCATACGGGCTTCGATCCTGATAATATAGAGCCTTGTTCTCTTGGTGCCCTCCGTCCTGTCTTTTCTCCTTCATCCCCTCTGTTTAACCGCTTCGGGTTCTCTAAAGCCTGAGGGTAGGGTTTTGACAGAGATATTTCTTTCAGGGCTGATGGTCCCTCATTCTATACATAATGACTTGTTATGTATATTTGTTATCTATATTATTATATATATTTATTTCCATTTGTTAAAGAAAGAAGTTTCTGTGATGATGGCTGAGCAAGGCACTGATGTATGAGTATAAGAGAATGCCATTAGGAGTTGCTTCAGTTACCTGTCCAGCTGGCCTGGAAAACAACCATAGACGGAGGAGAGGCTCCCATGATTCTATATTTTTCTCTTGAACTAGTGGCGACTTATGGATACGAGATGGAGGACTTCAGTGTGTTCAATTTTGTAGCCATTGCAGAGTCCTCCGGGATTCAGTGGACGGTTTCAAAACTGTGGTCACATGAAATTAATCACGAAACAAAGGTATGAATGTGGGAAAAGTTACTTTGGGGATGCTAGTGTATGCAGATGGAGGAAGATAAGAGAGAATAGAGGCTGAAGATAAGCACAATTCTGTTTTTTTAACACAGATAAAATTCTCAATGAGCAAAATTAACGATGAAGGACAATAGTCGTGGTGCATCTCTAGTGCAGGGATTTTCTTCCTAAAAGCTCAATGATAGAGCATATTGCAACAATGGTCTCAGAGACTGATCTTGCAGAGGAGTTCACTTCTATGTATCATAAGGTTTTTGCAATGCAGTGCAAACTTTCAGTGATGATGTTGCCAGTCCCAGTATAGCGTACTTGAGCATAGCGCAAAGTGCTTGATAATAAGCAGCCACATTACTACCTTAGGTATTTTCTGGGCTGTGCTTTCATTCTTATTTTAAAACATACTCATATAATATATATGGATGGAGAAAAATCATAAATAATTTACAAGAATATGATTAGAGTTAATATAAGAGTCAACAAGTTTTCAGAACATGAGTTCAATACACAAAAATCAATTCTCAAAAAACCTAGTGGGAGCAGTCTGAAAATCAAGAAAGCAAATATAATACAGTAACTTTAAACATAATAAAATATGTATGATAAACAACAAAAGAGGTACAATGCTTACACACTGAAAAAACAAAGCAATGTGAGGAAGGCAGTATAGGCCAGCATTAGGATAGCAATATTCTCCTTAGTGATCTGTGAGCGGAAAGCAATCTATCCCAAACTTCCATTAGTGTTTTTGTGGTTACTTGACTAATTCACATCAAAATTCATGTGTAAACGTAAGGGACCTACAGTAGCCAAATATCCCAGGAAAGTGGCATGGAGTTATGTTTTCAGATTTCTAAGATTTTCTGCTTTACTAGCTCTGCTCAGTAGACATAGGTGTGGTGCTGACAAGGTGAATGAAATGCATTTAGTCTTCAGTGTGTAAGAGTTTATATTTGCTTCAGTTGATTCTCCCACAAGATGCCGTCTTGGCCCATTGTGATGCTATGAGACAATATCTGAGTCTTTATAATAACTAACAAGCAATAATATTTATTTTGTCACAATCCCAAAGTCTGGAAATCAAGTATCAAGGCCTCAGCATTTGCAATTTGGTGAAGGTTGCTCTTGCTTCTAAAAACAGACCATTGTTGGTGTGTGTCTATATAACAAACAGAACAAATTGTCTAGTCACCAGTTTCATAAGGCAGATGTGAAACAAAGTTCCTTAGAGCCTATAAATAATGTCTGAATCCCACACATGAGGTCTGGTTCTGTTTTAACTGCCTTCCCAGTCTACCTCTTACTACCATGCACAGAGAAATATATTTCATAAATACTTAAACCACATCAAGCTTCAAGATAACAGTGATAGAAAAGAATATCTTCTTGACAAACAATGCTGGAATAACCTGGTAATATCGTTTCCTCTTATTTAGTTCAGTCATTAAAAAGCTAAGACTCACAACCAAAATGACGAAATAAATTTATACCATGGTGGTTTTAAATTATAGTCATCATCTCCTTCAACTCTTCATAGATCAGTTAAAGAGAATGAAAGCCCAACTTTAGGCCGCATAGAATTGACTCCAACTGGATCATGGTCCTAAATGGAAGAACAGTTTTAAAAAATCTTAGAAGGAATCAAGATTTATCACAGGTAAACCTCTTTACACTTCTTTTTAATTTAAAGTTTTTTAACATTTACATCACTACTTCTACTTTTTGCTCTCCTTCCTCCAAATTCCTCATGGTCCCTTCTCAAATTATTTACTGATTTTTCTTTAACTATTGTTGTTACATATGCTGTTATCATATACATCTCTACACACACACACACACACACACACACACACACACACACACACACACACATAATATTATATATTAGGGAATGATTTCTTTGACATGATACCAAATGTGTACCAAGCTAAAGAAAACAAAAACAAATATTATTTTTAGGCTCTTTGTTGTGGGCATTTTTGATATAATGTTTATACTAAAGAAAACAAATCTTAAAATAACTTCATTTTAAGACATTGTTTTAAAGGCATTGTCTTAAATTGTTTTCTGTTGCTGTGATAAAACACCATGGATAAAAGCAACTGGGGAGGAGGGGGTTATTTGGCTACACTTCCATGTCACAATTGACCATTTAGGGATGTCAGGAAAGGGACTGGAGGAAGTAGCATGGATTCAGAGACTGAAGCAGAGACTGTGGAGAAATGTTTCTCTATGGCTTGCTCATCTCTCTTTCTTCTGTAACCAAGGACTACCTTCCCCGGGGGTGGCACCACTCACAGTGGTCTTGGTCCTTCCACGCCATTAGTAATCAAGAAAAATCCCTAAAGACTTGTCGACAGGCTAATCTGAAAGAGGCATTTTCTCAGCTGAGTTTCCTATTTCTAGATAACTCTAGGTTTTGTTAGGTTGAAAGGGTAGATAGCATAGATGAAGTGGAAGGACAGCTCAGAGAACGCCTGATACATCTTCAAAGTGTCTGAAAACCACTCATCTCTTGACAAACAATAAGCACTAATAAGTTATAAATAGGCAACGCATTTGCATGAACATTTCTCCAAGATGAATACAGTATTTCCTAAAAGAAAATACATAAAGAGATGTGTTTAGCTCAAGTGGAAAAATCAAAACTGAAACACATTGAGAATCCACTGCACACCCACTAGTGTGGCCATCATGAAAGAAAGAAGACAGACAATTTGCACATGTTGGCAAAGATTCAGAAACATGCACCCTTTATTTTGCACTGCAGGATGAGATTTATACTAGTGTAGTCTCCATAGAAAGCAGTTAAGCTCAAAACAGTACACACCGAGTTGCCAAATAGCCATGTAATCCCACTATTAGATGAAATGTAAACCTGCATATCAGTGTTCAGAAAATCACCATTCTAATCAACAGCTAGAGTGTGTGTGTGTGTGTGTGTGTGTGTGTGTGTGTGTGTGTGTGTGTGTGTGCATTTGGATATGTATATATATGTATATATATAACATATATATAATGTGAACACACACATACATACACATATACACATACATACATATAAGAATGTGATATAGTCGGGTCTGGGGAGTCAGTGGGTAGGGTCCTAGCCACACAAGCATGCAGATCTGAGTTCAGAATACTAACATACACATTTAATAAAAAAAAATGTGGCAGCGCATGCCTATAATCTACATTCACAGGACAGAGATAGGCAGATTTCTACCAGGTCAATGGCCAGCTAGTATAGCCAAAAATGGAAGGCCCAGGTGTAGATAGAAAATGTGTCTCAAAATATACAGGAGAGAGCAACATAGGAAGATATCTATGTTGATATCAACTGCTGTTTTTCACAAACAAAGCAAAGGAGAAACACATCTGCACACATATGATACACACATGTAGTACGTGTAAAAGTGAATGGAAAAGGTGACATGCCTACACAATATAACATTGATCCAAAAAGCAATAAGGTAATATGTAATAAAAGAAAGATGAAACTTGATTATTTGAAGTGAATGAGCTCAGAGGCAGATGGCCTAAGAAAATTTCCAATAACAGAAAATAGCTTCCAGGGACTGTGGCAGGGCTGGGATGCACGGGACAATGACATGGGTGTTAGGGTTAGGTTTCCTTATGAGACGGTAAAAATGTTCAAAAGTGATAACTAAGTAACATTGAGAGCATGCTAAAGAAAACACACTCAACTGTGAAGATTATAAAATGTGAATTATGCTTCCATGAAGCTGCTAAAATTCAGACTTCAAAAGCAAACATTAAAAAATATAGCATGTCATAGTTCTTAATACAATCACCATACACTTCAGAATACTTCACCCAGAATATGCAGTGGATGATCAGCATTAACACAAGCAGAAGAATGTTTAATAAATGAAATAGTAAAATAAACACCATTTGTACTTCCTTAGGACACGATTTAGCCCTTATCAGTTCTTAGGACTTATCAATGAAGCTGATAGAAAAATTTATCCTGATCATCTTAGCAGATCCTGTTGGATTTTAGTTGACTACATTCTCTCATGTAGAAGGTTCTCACTTCCTTGCTAGTTACCGCTTCCGGAACTAAGATTTCTCACTAATAGAATTTCTCTTCCAATTTATCTGCCTCCTTATAAATTTAATTGACCCTTCAGAATAACTCCGTCACTTCCTGTTATGATAGTCATATGCAAAACCACCATGTGCTTGCTTTGGATTTCACCAGGTGATCAATTGTTAGGCTATTTCTTGCCTTTTGTTCTCATGACTACAATTATAGTGTATTTCTATTGCCCTAGCTCTAAATTAAATTTTAAGTACTCTAAATCTTAAGAGAAAGAACATCTGTTCATTTCATACTCTATCAGTTAAGAAAAAACAAGGCTTACGTAAAAAAAGAGCATTAAACATAATGGAGGTCCAGGACTGGTACTCATGATGTGGACTTAATCCAAGACAGACGCTTGAATTCCAGCTACCACATTTTTCTTCCCATCCTAAACAACATGATTTTAAAGAAGGGCTGGGATGAAGCAGATTTTTGAACTTGTGACCAGTCTTGGGAGACTAAAGTGCATAGCATCATACAACGGACTCTGTGGAACAGATTAAGTTGGATTCTTATTAGGAAACAGGAAGAAAGGGTACTGAACCAAAGAGGAAGTCATGTTAGTCATGTGACAGTCTTTAAAATACCCTACCCAGATTTCTATTTGAAGAGTATTTCTTAAAGAGTACTGAAATTGATTTCCTAAATGCCAGGGTAGCTTTCCTAAATTCTGTTAGAAAAAAAAAAAAAAAAAAAAAAAAAAAAAAAAAAAAAAAAAAAAAAAAAAAAACCTTTAAGGACAAAAACAGAAGAAGAAGCAGAACTCTGCTAGGAAGACCCCCAAAGGAGGCAGAGCAAAGCTCAGCCAGGTGAGAAGCAGGATAGTAACATCCTGCAGGGAAACCATCCCCCTTTGCACCAAAGCTGCTTTATATGCCAGACTGAAGTGACCCACCCTGGGACTCCTTGACCTCCTTGGGGAATGGATGGAGGGATGGGGGTAGCAGGAGGCTGAAGGAGGACTGGGAGAAGGGAAGGGAGGAGGAGGCAGTGGTAAATATGGAAAAACCCTTTTAAAATAAATTTTTTTAAAAGTGAACTAAAAAAAATCTGAATTTTCTTTTAGTCAAGCACAATTTTTCATGTAATTCTAATTCCAAAGATGAATATGTAATATACAAGGCAATCACATTACTTTCTTCTACAAATAATAGAAATATATTTCCTGGTCACGTATGTGCTAGAAGTGTATTATTCTTATTTTTTTAATTTTTAAATGATGATACATATGCACAGCTTAGTATCTAAGATTTTTTAATGATGAAAAAAATCAATGTTGAAAATACGTTTCAAGGCCAAAGAAATGGCTTTGTAAATAAAAGTCTTGGCTGTTTGATCACGGTGACGTGAGTTTGATCCCAGTAGTCTATGTGTAAAAAGAGAGGCCATGTGCATAAACATTGTTCTCTGGTCTCAAAATGCACACCGGCATATGTGTGCACCCAGATTTCACACTCACATCATATATACACCCACCATAGAGTAATAAGTAAAATAAAAATTTTAAATGTATTTTCGTAAAGCCAACTCTGCTTTTTAAAAACTAATGTTAAAGATTAGTAATAATGTATATTTATAGTAATGTGATTGTTAATAGTAAAATTGTCTTCTCACTTTACTTAGTTACTCTGAAGCAGGAACTTCGAAGTACTTTTTAATCTTTTGTAATTTCTATTATTTCTTCATAACTGGTCATTTTTCTATAGATGTCTTCTTGTCATCTTTTTTGATTCAACTTCTTAAAACTTCCTTTTCTCAAGTCTCTCAAAATGTATGCATCATTTTCCATTCCTTAACACTGTAGTCAGTGTTAACAGTAGTGTAAATTATCATGAGGGGACCTGTGAATCTCCCTTTTTATAAGAATTTGTTACTGTAACTGAGCCCAGAGATGAGATGTTTCTCTTAAGACTATCAGCTTTGTGAGCAAGACACATGCAGATTATGAAGGACAATCTGCTTTTCTGAAAGACAGTTCATAGAAGAAATGATCACATATTAAAAAAATACATTTTTAACACATCCAGCTTTAGTGTTTGATGGAAAATGCCAGGTGCCGTTGCCTAGGCAAGTTGGCACCAACTCTTCCTGTACCAAAAAAGGCATCTGCATGGGGATCTCCTCCAGATGTTTTCAACAGCATATTTCAAAAGAACAAAGAATTTTACATTAAATAGCTGTGTTAAGAGTTAGTATGTCATAATACTGCATAGAATCTGATACTACTGCTCCAATTCTGACATTTTTTTAATTATTTGAGAATTTTATGAAATGTAGTTTGATCTTACCTCACACCCCAGTTCTTTCCAGATCTCTTCCCACCTCCGTCCCTATACTGCTTTATGCTCTCCCCTCTCTCATTTTCTTTAAATGTATCCAGTTTATTCTGTGAGTCTTCCTCGGAGGGCGTCAGTATATGAGATAGTACTCCATTAGGCAAAATGCCTTTCCCTTTCTCAGCAGCAACCAATAGCTCCTTTGCCGAAGGGGAGGGGAGTTCTTTCCTACCTGCCCTCTTTTATCCAGGCATTTTTTTTATTGACTTGAGTTTATGCACACTGTCCCAATCTTTGTGAGTGTTTATGTGCATCTATCCTGTTATATCTTGAAGACACTGTTTCCTTGAAATCATCCACCACCTCTGACTCTTAAAAATTTCTGTCCCCAATCTGCAAAAATCCCAGAGTCTTCATCTGTGCTGCATAAATGTACAAATAGGTGCAGGTGTGAGCATTCTGATGTCTCTTATTCTCGTCATGCTCACTAGCTATGGGTTTTTGTGTAAATTACTATCGATGATGAACATTGCATGTATCTATGGGCATAGGAATAAGTCATTAGGAATAAGTTTAATGGTATGTCCATTTAGCAGAATAACAGTAGTAAACATTCACATTTTTATGCATAACATATCTAGGCATGAGTTCTTGGCTTCACTGAGTGTCATGTGTGAGGTTCATCTTTAAATAAAAGCTTTTTTTTTTTTTTTTAAAAAAGTGATTGTTAACTCCCATAAGACCTGTACCACTATTGCACAAGTGTGTGCATCTTGCAGGCAGATCTTTATTGTATCTCTCTAAGTTAAGAGCTGGATGGGACTGATTATTTTTTCTCCTTTAGTCATGTATAGCCAGTAGGAGTGTAGATTCCAAGTGACTATTAGCTAGTTAGCTATTCCATGTTTTATAATTCAAGTGTGTGCTGTCTTCCCATCAAGATTTTGGAGGAGAAATCAGTAGTATGGACACTAGACCATAATGTTTGGGGGCTCCATGAAACTCCATTGGTTAACAACTTAAATCACTCTATTCCCTGATACCAGAGAATTCTTTGGTAGTATATGGTGTTTAACTGGGGTATTGTCTGAGACCCCAGTTATAACATTATTCTATTTAAACTCCCCCTACATTTTAGGGAGCATCTACACTTCTAAGTTTTCATGCATTCATTTTTAACTAATCATGTAATTTCTGACACTCTTTATGTTCCAAATCTAGGTATGGTATAGGGTCCGATATACTCAGCAGTCCGGCTCCTTTTAACTTAAACCTAAGTTAGCCAGGCTTACTCATTTATGTTTGTTTGATTGGTTTTATTTTAATTACCTTTCTGGTCTCTTTTAAATGTACATGTGGGAGGGCCCAGCCCACTGTGGGTGGTGCCACCCCAGGCCAGGTGGTCCTGCATTGTATGAAAAGGCAAGCTGAGCAAACCAATGAAGGTAACCCGTGTTCCCTCAGGGCTTCTGCTTCAGTTACTGCCTCCAAGTTCCTGACCCGACTTCCTGATGCTATTAAACAGTAAGATGAAATAAGCCCTATCTTTCCTTTTGGTCATGGTATTTATCACAGCAATGGGAAGCAAAATAAGACACCTCGTTAAAAAAGAAAGACTTCAAAATTTTTTTTTGGTAACTTTGGATTCTTCTCCAACCTCATAACACATTCTACTCGTATACTATTGACAAGGCTCTCTCTTTTCATTGGTGAGGCAGTGCTATTCAGCTGACACACAGTTGGATTTCTTTGCTTCAGATTTCTTTCAGTTTTTCCTTCTCCTAACTTCTTACTTAGCTATCTTCTCCTACTTCCTAAGTCAGCACGCACCAGAAGTGAAATTAGAAAAGAATGCACACATTCCCTTTTTAGTTTCTCTTGATTTTCCCACATTTTGTAGCTGACCAATTTCACTATCTTTGGGTTCCTCAGTTTCCCTGGCCAATATAAGGCACACATAGTTTTAATGAATCTCCTTTTTTTTCTTCTGCACAAAAGTAGTGTACTATAATGCTTTATTTTGCAATTTGTTTTTAATGCATAACTGTATTTTCAGTAAATGACTTCATATTAATCCATGAAGTACTGCCTACATTATTTACTAACACTGCCACTATTCCAGTGGGTTTTCTTGCCATTTGTAGCAGTTTGAATGTAATTCACAAATGAGCACCCACAAGCTCACAAGAGTGGCGTGATTAGGAAATGTGGCTTTGTTTGAAGAAGTGTGTCACTGTGGAGGGAGGATCTGAAGCCTCATATACCGAAGCTATTTTCCAGCGTCTCACTTTGCCTTCTGTTCCCTGCTGATCGAGATGTAGGATGCTCAGCTCCAGCACCATGTTTGCCGTCCTGCCTGTATGTCCCATCATGATGATAATGGATTAAACCTCTGAAAATGCAAGCCAGCCCATTAAATGTTTCTTTTTTTATAAGAGTTGCTGTGGTCATGGTATTTCTTTACAATAAAAACCCTAACTAAGACACCATTGTTTCTTTCTTCAACTAATCTAACTGTGCACACACAGATATTTTCTAGTATCTTGCAATTACAAATAAATGCTAGCATCTATAACTTTTGGCATAATGATGTTTGCATTGCTGGAACCATATCTGATAGTAAATTCCTAGGAATGGAGTCATAAACACCCAAAAATGCACATGCAGTTTTGGAAGATATTGCCCAGAAATTGTGTGATAAAGTGGCACAGGGAAAGGCAGTGGATTTGGTTATGAATAGTACATATAGCTGTAGAACAGAATATGATACTCATGAAAAAAAGATTTGGTATATACCAAGTCTTCTAGGTCACAGGGGTGGCATATTTATGTAAATAAAAATGTAAAAAGTGTCTCAATATAAACAAATTACTTAGCATTTGCATGGTTGCCCATAGATCTTTCTGTAGCATGCCACACAATTTGCCTTTTCATGAAAAGCATGAGACTCCTCTTTTAACTATTCTGATGTTCTCTGTTGTCGGCCTTTGTATCCATCAACCTCACCTTCATAAGAAAGACCCCGTACATTTGCAAGGCCAGGACAACCAGCCTAATCAACTGTTCATTTATGTTGGAAATACTTTGAATATTATCTGAAGTCTATAGAAGTTTCTTTATTTTTCCTTATTTGTGGTTTTAAATTTCCGTAATGATACAGTTTCCACCATTTTGCATCAAAATAGACTTTTTATTTATTCTTTGGAAATTTCCTACATTTATGTAATCTTTCTCATAACTACTCCACTGGATGTACAAAAGTAAACAATGTCTCCTTTCTTCCTCCTCAAAGACTGGCACTACAGAAGCTACACAGCAGGGTGAAATTTTAGTTTAATATTCTCAGAGACACAGGAGCTCATCTATGACAGAGTTATGGTACTTTTACAATAGCCGGTGATGTCTGGAAGATATCACTTGGCACATGTACATTTATATTTTTTGGGATCAGATAACATTGAAAAAGTGAAGGTCACTTGCACTATGGGCATGCCGTCAACCAGCCTTAATAAGTATTACTTTTAAAACAAAAAGTATTCAGGAGGCAGAAGCAGACAGATCTCTGAGTTTGAGGCCAGCCTGGTCTACAGAGTGAGTTATACGACAACCAGCACTCAAAGAGAACCTGTTTTAAAACAACAAAAATGATTTTAATTTTTGTCCTGTTACTTGTTTGGCAACTATTACCTACCATGCATCAGCCAGTATCCCAAGTTTGGAGCTATAACTCTGTCTTGGTTTCAAAAACATTTGAATTTTTCAAGGAGAGAGACAATAAGCAAATTCAATGAACAAATATAGTATTTACTATGTCAATCTGATATTAGTACTCCACCATTGGCTATTGATAAACAATGGTTGAGCCTCCCATGATTACTATGTGGTCATCAGTGCTGACTTCATGATGGAGTAGAAACATCATATTCCTAATACTGTTCTAACATAAACCCGCCTGCTTGTATCCACATAGAATCTCAGATTCCTCAGTTTTACAGTTACTCACAATTAAAATATTAATGTCACACATAAACAAAGTAATTGTTCTAACTTGCTCAAGAAAATGATTAAGGACATTATGGATAACTATGAGCCCACAGCAATATCTCCCCTTTTATAGGATGTGAGTAGTGTATTTTCTGTCTTCTTAAGCCATGCTGCACTGGGCCCATGGATGTAATTCTGTAGTGTCATGTGTGCGCTATGCAGGTGTGACATGCTGAGCTCATTTATTTTTTTTTTAGTAGTTGCCTATTAAAAATATCCTCTTTGTTCAAAGTTAGAGTGGAAAAAATAAGATTCTGAGGTTTATACTGGCTGTTTTAGTTTGTGATAAGCAAGCAACAAACAGCTCTTTTGAGAAGCTTGTGTATGTCTTACTTTATTACTATCCTCCTGGATAATTTCTCCTTCCAATTGCAATTAATTTGAATGCAATCTAGGCATAAATTTACTAGAAGGGAAAGTCATAGATTCAACTAATTTTGTAATACATTTCAAATATTAGAGTTATGTGGAAAATTCATTCAGAGGAAAGAAGACATTTAATTTCTCACATGTAGACAAAAAGGCAACCTAATTAAATTGAGTTTGATAAGACTGAAATATAGCTATTTTGTAGTAGGAGCGAGTTTTGTGTATTTGTTGCTGAAAGCATGACTTTATTTTGTTATTTACAAACTGCTGTTGAAATAGTCGAAAATGTCACTCACCTGGCTAGGGCTCTGCATTCATAAATACCACAGTTAGTTCCTAGGAAAGATACATATCACACAGTAGTCAATATTCTTAAGCAGTACTGCATTGGGCTCATGGAAGAATGCTTTAGTGATAATCTGAGGGTCAGGAATAAAGAAACCAGGAAGGTTGTTTAAGAGCCAGCTAACTTCTCACTCCTCAGCAAAGGATGCATATGATATAGACACTGTTTCTGAGATATATATATCCTGCAAGACTTTTAGTTTATAGGAGTTGCTGTAAACTTCATGGTGAGTAATAGACACAATCAAAATTTGAGAAAAGAAGTGAATCACTTAATAATTCCATGTCTTTCAAGCACTATGTTGGGGTAAAGAGAAGAAGAAATGGTTATAACCCCAAGGGATTGCAACATACAAAGTATCCACTTTCAAAATCAATGCAGGGTTGTGGTAATATATTGTATATTTAATAAAAATAGACCGAGATATCAGAGAGACAGGGAACAAACCACAGCCAATTCTTACCCAGCCAACTCCTCAGGCTGAACAGGCTAGGTCCTGTCTCCTTGAGTCCTCAGACTGACTGGGCTTGCAGGCAAAGGGAAGAACTGCCTTCTCCTGCCTTATCTTTCCCCCCCCCCCCCCCCGCCCAACTATTTCAATTGATGGATCAACTTTCCAACTTCTAGGATTAAAAGTGGACGCCACCACCACCCCCTGGCTCTGTTTGACCTTGAACTCAAATAGATCAAGATCTGCCTCTTGAGTGATGGGGTTAAAGGCTTGGGTCACCACTCTCTGACCTCTAGGGCTTGGCTTTATGGATGTCTCTATCTTCTGATATCATCACACAGGACTGCAGAGATGACTGCCAGTAAAGTGCCTACTATGCAAGCATAGAAACCTGAGTTTGGATTTGTAAAACTCAGATGAACTGTGGCGTG
This sequence comes from Phyllotis vaccarum, assembly GCA_033318265.1. Taxonomy (NCBI): domain Eukaryota; kingdom Metazoa; phylum Chordata; class Mammalia; order Rodentia; family Cricetidae; genus Phyllotis; species Phyllotis vaccarum. Next base: position 3,955,315 of record JARWLC010000014.1, read on the forward strand.
TGATGACACGCCTATAATCTCAGCAATGGGACATGCAAATAGGAGTCTCCCCGGAACTTGATTAGCAGCTAACTAGTCTTACCAAATTTATGTGCCCAGGTTTAGTAAAAGACCCCTGTCTCACAAAATGAACCAGGGAGTGATAGAGAAAACTACATGGAAGTCGAGCTTTGACCTGTACATGCATCCATCCATCCACCCACCCACATGTACAAACACACATACATGTATATTACACACAAACATACACACACAATTTCAAACAAAGATGATCATTGCTTGTGATAAAAAGCATCTAAGAGTAGTCTATTTAGCTGTCTTTGCTCAAATTTCCCATGCCTTATGTCACATGTGACCTAAGAGAACAATGGTGTGATCAGAAATTCTATATCCAGTTGTTCTAATAAATAACCACATGTACAAACCAGTACTGCTCATTGCTCATTATTTTTTGAAACACCCTTTCTCAGAAACTCGTGTATGTTAGCTATGCATGTGAATAATCAGCCTTATTACTTTAATGGTATCTTAACTCTCCATCCAAAATGTTTCTAATGTGATTGCCACATAGTCATTAGATTTGGATCCAAGTGGCCTTCAGTCACTGGAAAAACAAGTAGAGGAAGTTTGTCAGTCAAAAAAGAAAGCTTGCTTAATTTGGGGAAATTATTAAAAATGTGGTTAGTTATTTTGAAAAAAAATGACTTATTTCTAACTGTCGCCCTGCCAGCCGGAGGAAAAGAGCTCATGGTCAGGTAGTAAAACGCTGAGACCTGATTTTATGAGTAAATGACTCAAACAAATTACACTATCTTAAAATTTAAATACATATCATTGTTTTTAAAACAATTAATCATACTGACACCAAATGCCTCGAGCAGGAAGGGCAAGTCTGCCCATTTCTTGCTTGATGCTTTATTAGAACATTCTGCTGGCCTCTCTAGGCATTAGGATTTATTCAGTTGTTCTTGATATTTCATTGTATTTGTGACATGATATTTAAATAAAATGAACACCATAACAGTGCACTTTTTCCTTTGGTATTAAGAAGGCAATGAACCAAACTGAAGAATTAAGCTGGAATTAATATCTAACACTCACTTCCTGCCTCAAAGGAAGTCCCTATTGCCTGCTGTTTTAGACCTGTCACAGTCATCCAGCTCTGGGTGTGACCGTCTCCATGTTAAATAACACCCATCCCTTTTGCTTAACTCCACTTTCTGCTTGACTTTTCCCACAGGCCTTATTTCTTTCAAACACTTTACTTTGTCCTTATGTTTGTTACTTATTCTCTCCCTCTATTGGGATAAACGTCCACATGGCCATGGGTTTCTCATCAAGAGAGGGGGTATAGCAGCATGTTTGACACTTTCTAGGCATCTCCAAGGATTTGCTAATTCGTCAACATATTTTATTTTAACTTTTAGTTCCTTGCAGAACTTGAAGACACACTGACCCTGCACACTTTGCTTCTTGGTTGGGGGTTTGGGCTCTGTTTTTGTTCCTCATCTTCCATCATCTGGAAAGACTTGATCTTATCGTTATTATTTATCCCCCCAGGGTCTCCTGAGTTTCCTTGTATAGTCCTGGGATTTTTTTCACTCTAATACTATACTCTGCTTACTTTCTGACAGCCTTTATTAAAGTAAAGTGACACCGAAAATATCTGATATTTTTATTCTTAATTTTTGAGAATTTTTGGAATATTTCTTATGAATTTGACACAGGCACACAATGCATTTTGATCATATCTGCCCATGCACACCCCTCCAGCAACCCTTCTCAATGTCCCTTTTGCAAATTTCTGTCCTCTTCCTTTTATTTAACTCTGAGTCCAAAAGTAGTGTCACCTACATGTACATGGGTTTGAAGCCACCCGCTAAAGATCATAATTTGTATAGTATTTATTGTCAAAACAATTTGATATTTTAAAATAATAGCCATATTTATAGAAATGTACAAGCACCAATACTAGTACTGTTATATCACAATGAATGTCATTATGTGAATAAACACATGTTGATTTCTGATTCTACTTTGGAATTATAATACAGGCACAAAAAACATCTGCATGTAATATACAGTGACTGGTTTTGCATAATATGTAAAAATAAATGTGTGTCTGAGATTGTAATAAAATAAATTTAATTCGGTCTCTGTCTGTAAAATTCAAAATCCTTGATCTTACCATGAAAAGTGTATAGAAAGATTATCCGTTCAAGGTCATTCCCATGTGGATTCATTTAGTGAGACTTTACTATGCTAATCAACTGTTCTCCTTACCAGTTGAGGCCTAACTCTTTGTTTGTTTCTGGCTTTGCGATAACTTTAAATAGGCAATGTACTGTCACCATGGGTAATGAATGATGCATGTTTGAAATAGTGACCTTAAACCAGCACATTTCTCTTAAAGGAATCAATTTACACATGACTGCTCCTTATATTTTACCAGCAAATATGGATCATGTCTTTCCTATATAAATGATAGAAAATCTATTTTAATCAACATTAGTTTCTATGAAATTGTAACTTTCTTAGTCCCCATTAACAATGGACATTGCTTCAAGAAAATAAAGATTAATGGGAAATACAGATAAAACTGTAGGGAAAACACAGTTTTCTTTGAAAGTTAAATGTCTTGGAAAAATATAAGAAATGTCAGAAATGTACCAGAAACATAATATGATTCAGAATATTGGCAGATTTGCACATTGGAAGTACATTTTGATAATACCATTGTAAATTTGAAGATTCTGTAATACTTCCAAAATCATGAGATAGTATTCCAGTCCAGGTAATTATCAATGTAGCATAGTTCTATTTCCTCCTTTTAAATACTTCTTTCTGATTTTAATCTTATGCAATCACAGTTTGTATGCTGTTATTAATTTTTTCTTATTTAGTGATTCCTCATAGTAACAAGAAGATCTGGGGAAATGCAGACAGATGTATGTCTATATCACTGATTTACCATTCTTTGTAAATACTGTCAAGTTCCTCGCCAGAAAAAAATTACACCTAAAACATAGTAGCCCTGAATGAACCCAGCCATCTACTTCATATTGTCTACTTCAAAGACTTGATTGAGATAGGGATCCAATCAAGCAACCAAGCAATGTACTTTCTACATAGCTTTCCTCACAAAACTCAAGTAAACACTTAACTTTGCATGGGAATTCTATGCAGTTTCTTAAAATTTGCTCTCTGACCTTTTCAAACTAATTTTTTAGATATTCTTAAATTTTTCTTTGTCTTTCTTACCACAATGCCTACACATCTCAGTTATGACTTTGCATCCGGTAGGAGGAACAGGAAGTAATCGACAGGAGGCAAACCATTCATAACTCTCTGTTCTTAATTAAGTCCACATTCTGGGACAATCCCACTCAAAGATTTGCTAACTCTGAGACCTAAGGTCATGTTTATTCCCTTTGTACATGATGTAAAATTCTGGTAACTATGTTAACCCTACAAAATTAGTAATATGTTACATCAATTCAAGAAATGCATCATAGCAAAATGAATTATTTTGATATATTAGGAAAATATCTAAGGTGGCTAAAATCATTTGTTAGCTATTCTCATTATTTTATTACCCCCTCCCGTTAGAAAAAGTATCTGTTTTTTGGCAATGGTCCTCTTCTGAAAATATTGATTTTCTTTTTCCTAATCTTCCCAGGTCATCATTGTTTTTTCTATCCCCCCATTGTTACATGAACAGATGCTAACACATTATATCTCTAAAGCATTTCTTCCTCTGTTTACTAAGCTCTACTCTTAAACCCTGACTGTCTATCAAGACTTTGAAACATAGAATAAGACAGCAAACAGTCTGCTGCTGTTGAGCGTGTGGAGAATAGTCTTATCCACTTCATAATCCTTTACTTTCATCTTTCTTCATATTTGGAGTTTTCTTTGTTTCTAATTTGGTACTGTCTCACCTCAGGAACTCCTTTAGTAATGTGATTGAAACTGAAGATCTTCTTCTTATTTTCTCCTTCATTCTGCTTAAATGCTCCTTTGCTCCTCAGCACATGACATGCGGTGCTGTTCATTATGTCGCTAAAAATAAAAAATTAGAAATAGTGTTCTATATGGTATTGCCCTCACGATTCTTCTGTTCCCATTTTACAGTATAAAGCTGTGTGTGTGTGTGTGTGTGTGTGTGTGTGTGTGTGTGTGTGTGTGTGTGCAGTCAGAAAAAAATGATTCAGAGGTTAAGACTACTACTGATTGATCTTCCAGAGGACCCAGGCTCAATTTCCACTACTCATACAGTTGCTCAGACTTTGTTTAACTTCAATCCCAGGGTATATGATGCCTTCTTCTGGGCTCTGTGAGAACTTCGTGCATGTGGTGTATGGTCACGCATGCAGACAACCCATACATAAATTAACAAGTAATTTTAAATTGTATACATGTTCACTCCAATACGTTAATTCATATTTATCTTACCACAGAATTGTGATTCTTTAACATCAAAGACTTGGATACTGACTGCAAATATCATATGATATCATTTTGTCATTTCTCCTTGCTAGGCCACACTGGCTTTTACATTCCCCGTGCTCTGCTCTGTCTCATACCCTGTCACTATTTCCTCTATGGAATGCTTTTATGACCACTCTGATTATTTGTTCAATGGTTGGGACGTGTCTCTTCTGGTTCTTTTCAGTTAAAACAAAATTAGGTGTTTTTGATTATTTTCTCTTGTGATAGTTACATAAGTTATAACATACTTTAACTTCTCTGCATGTTTAATCTCTAAGTTCCATGGGAGAAGACACCAATGATGTTTTACTCTATTTGATACCATGTATGGTCCTCTATGGGCATCTTACATAGAAGCCAATGAACAAAAAAAAAAAATCATGTAAATCCATGAATTAATGTGTACTGTAAATGACACAACTTCTTTGGTTTCATCTGAAGTTTAAGTTCAGATGCCAGTGTGTTCTATCAAATGATGTACCAAATACATGTCATCGATTTATGCCAAATAATTATTATTTCTTCCACCTTACTCTCTGCCATATTCAAGCTTCATCCCAGTAGAATGCTAATAGTTTGAAGTAATTTGACTTAAATATTTTCTGGTTAACACCTGCCCTGCTTAACTTTGGTCAGTTACTTAATATCTATGAGCATACATACTGAATATATACTCCTACAAAATTGTGGTCAACATTACATTGGATCACATGTCTAAAGTGTGAGGAATACATTCCTTGTGTATGTGGGCTTGCAATTCTAAATACCCAAGATATTATCTTGGCACAATTTTCCAGCCTCTTCATACAAAACTACATGTATTCATTCTTTTAAAGATAAAATGTTATTTGAGGTGAAAGTAAATCAGAGGAGATATTTTATATGTTGTCTTTAGTCAGAGAGCTTAATCAAAACAAATCACAAAGCTCCTGTCATTGGCCCCTGAGAAAGCATCTGCAGTGATCCCAGAAGTTTGTGTCTTGACAAACCTACGGAATGAAGCAGGTGTTCCCTTAATTCCACTTTGAAGAGCAGTGTCTCAACACAGCCATCTTTGGGGTGTGGTATTTTCAGCTCCAAACTCCATATATTTGTAGAAGCCAACAGTGATAAATGAGAATATTTCCTCAAAGGGCACATTTATTTTCTTCTGAATTGTAGTGTTATTCAAGATGCTTTATGAAATAAATTTAATGCTGAAATTAGAAGATATAAGAGCAGTTCTTTTCCCCCAAGGCACTGTGCATCAGACCATACTATAAGTTTCACATAAATCTCAGCTCTTACACCTGGGCATGCTCTTGTATTTGGCAAAGAACTCCATATACCAATGAGACGTAATATTATAAATGTAGATGCACTTCAGAAATAATGCATTTTCAGGATGAAAATCCACTATTATTCATTGGCTTGACATGCAGGCTTACATTTTATTAAGGGCATTCTTTAAAGGAGGCTTTTCTATATAAAGCAGCAGCCATAAGATATGAAACTATCAGGTATAAAACAGCAGAACAATGTTGTAAACAAAAGACTTCATGTAACTTTTTTTTCAGTTCAAGAAAGTTTTAAACAGCTCTTGATAAGTCTTTTACCATTACAAATTTATTTTCAAATTGGTTGATAGTAAGCATTTTAATTCCAGTTGCTTATTATGTAAGAGACATTTAGTTGTCTTTTTAAAACAAAAATTTGAAAGATAAAATTGAATTTCCAGTTACAAAAATGTCCAAGGCACAAGCACCATAATAAACATATGGAATAGCCTCTAGGTGCCTTCTCAGAATAATAGCACACCTGAGTTGCCCCCACTTTTAAAAATAAATAGGTTTCTGATTTTTGCTAATGCCATTAAATATTTAATTGCGATTGAATTTTTTGAATGTATAACATTTGCTTTGATGAATTTAAATACAGTTTCTAAAACACTGAAGATGAAATTTACAGCCTGCCAACGTATCGTTTAAACATTTTCCTCTAGATCTGTGAAATTGTGTTTTGAATTTCACATTTATAACAGAGATCGTTCAAAGACTCACTTTCTTTGGCTCTTGAAATGTCAGGAAAAAAATAGTTGGGCTTTGAGAGACTGTCAGATTTTGGCTTCATATTGCTGAAAGTAAGATGCATTTTCTGTTTGGTAAATAGAAGACTCGGAAAGTCAAGCTGGATATAATACCAGATCCCGAAACACCCACTGTTACCCACACATCTATAGCACACTCACTGAGGCTGAGTAAACACTGTGGGGGAGGAAAGGGAACAGTTACGTGATCCGAAGGCCAGAGAGGTCTGGGATCAACCAGTGCCTCCTGGGCATGACTGGCCCACTTTATTCATGGACTCACAGATGAAAACCTGCTCCAAGTTAAGGTAGTCAGCATTCCAGAATAGGAGAGAAGAAGGGTTCCTGAGTAAGGTGTTATTGACACTTGATGGCTTCCCGGAGTGAGAGGTCAGTTTTCTCTAAGGATGCAACTCCCGATAGATTTTACGAGATAGCCCGAGACCCATGAGTACCTGGGATGCAAAATTAGACTCGGATTGCAAAATTAGACTCGGAAAAACAAGTGATAACATAAAGTCATGAGGGTGGGCAGGGTTAATCTGGGAAGAATTGGGGAAGGAGTAGGTAGCAGAAATGATCAAAATACATTGTAGGCATGTGTGAAATTCGAAAACATTAACTAAAATGTTACATCTTCAAAATCACCTTCCTCACCTTCAAGTTCCAACAAGCAAAATATTCCCTTCTTCACCTTAATCAAGAGTATCTCAAAATGTTTTGGTCAGTGTTTGAACATGACTAATACCATTGAATTATTCTAAAAGTTACTAAAGTATTCTGAAACCTCATGAACAATAGTAAATTTATCCTTAAACACACATTTTATGAAGAGCTCACTAGCTTTCTCCATTCACCATTCTCTCCATGATGCGATCTTTGAGACAGTATTCCATAGATCTGAGAATTAACACCAGGCTTAGATGTGTCCTAGACCTTGAGTTGCTCACATGGTACAGGATTATCCTCCATGATGCTTGTTATGAAATTATATTGAAATGTGAAAGTTGTCAGAACATCCATTTTTTTTAAAAAAAAATTCTGCCTCATCTATCTAGTAAAATGCTTGTGCCCTCTATTTTTGCTCTGTCTAGAGAAATATCAAATTCTATATTGTGAGACTTACCAATAGCTCTGAATTAACAAATACTTGAAAATATTTTCACTGGCTGAGAAGTATTTAGAAGCAGATCTCTTATGGGTATGTTATAGAAAATGACAAGTTTCCAACAGTGTTGGTAAAAGTTTGAATCACTGAGAAATAATACACGTTTACTATGAAGTTCCAGAAAATAAAACAGAACAGAAAGGAAAATTTTATATGTGAAACTTAAAAAGATGAAAAATAGGTGTTCTCATGAACTGTGGTCATCAAAGAAAATGCTCTGGACAGGAAGGGGGAGAGTATATACCTTTGGGTGTGCAGGATACCTTCTCCTGATTAGTTCTCATTCAGGATTCCTCGTTGTTTTTATGAGAATTTTGATAAAAACTGATGGAAAAAAACTTACACTCTCATCCTCAATAAATAACAGCATTATAGAGAAATTGGAAAAAGTAGAATAGTTCTGTGTTCAATTAGGCTACAAATGCTTACAGCACATATTGAATCTAGTAGGAAAAACACATTTTATATACACAACAGAAGTGAGGAAGAGAAAGTTAAATCTAAAACAATTGAGTTTCAAGTAGACAAAGCACTGTTATTGATATCGAAGCTTTTTAGGCTACGGGGGTGGTTGCCAGTTAATAGGCTTGTGAGAGATGGTTGGATTTTGAGGATGATAACTTTCTCACCGATGAGCTCATGTTGAAGGGGCAGTTCAGATGGAGGAGATAACTGTTGTCCTGTCTTGAAAACTCTACTATGTCTCTATTCACATTTTGCATCTCTGCTTCCTGACTGTGGGAAAGGTAGCAGCCTGATCACCTCTCCTACCACAGCTCAGAAACAGTGGAAACAACGGACAGATGGAAACTTAGATATACAATGCTAAACTAAGAATAGAGTTCAATTCTTCTAAATTTGCTAGTTAGAGAATTGCATTGTTTGTTAGAACAAGGGCTAAACCTTGATCAAGCACCTAAGAAAAGCAGGTGAGTGTCTGTGATAGTGCAGAATCAGTGAGAGAAGAGCCATTCCAATAAATACCATTAAATAGATACATCATCACCATCAAATCTAAGACAAAAGAAAAAAATCAGAAAATGAAATTAAGAAAATGGCTGCATTTCTAACTTAAAGCTATTATTATCCTAATCATATTAAATATAAATGGTATAAGATCACCAACGAATAAAGATAAGTTCATCTAAATATTTTCTAACCACATATATGATGAAGACCCTATGCTGAAATTAAGAGTGATGGTTAGTTTTGCTAACCTGAGAGAATTTGGATTGACATTAGAGATGGATCTCTGCACATCCTGGGGGAGATTATTTTGATTGTCTTAACTAAGGTGAAGACTTGTTTATTATAAGGACTACTGCTTGACTAAAGTTCTGAACTGTGTCATGGGGAAGAGGGCTGAGCAAGGGCATAGGTTCATTACTGCCTACCTCCTGGGTGTTCATTTGATGTGGTCAGCTCCCTCAGGCTTATGACATCATGATTTCCCTGCCTTGATGAACTGTATCCTGGGACTGTAATCCAAAATAAGTTATTTTCCCCTTCTATTGCTTTTGTCAGGATATTTTATAACAAGAACCAGAAGAGTAAATTAGACAGTAAGATAATTTTTTAAAATGCCTGCCATGTTATACTGAATTAATAATCTAGAGTATTCACATTAATTTGAAACAAAAAAAATGTACTTCAATATAGTACATAAACCCCAAACTTCCATGAATCCAGAGGGTATCACTGTTATAAACATGTAAATGCTACCATAATATACTTGAGAAAAGTCAGACAGAAATATTCAGAGAAATATCCATAGTTACTGTAGATCAGTAAGAATATAGAAACCCTGAATTTCATTCCCAAGCGAACTTACCCACTTGGTGTTTATTCAACGATCCACCCAAGGATATGTGAAAGTATTAAAATATTTACTAATAAGGAAGAATTTTATGGCATAAGGCAAAACTCAATAAATATGATAGCTATCATAAAATGTTCAAACACACATCTACCATATGGCACCACTACCATAGTCTTACATATATACACATGAAAAATGGAAGAACTGTATACAAGTGTCCATAAATGTTTATGTTTTAATAGTCCCCAATTGGAAGCACTCCAAACATTACCAACAGATTGGTATAGAATTCATAATGCACAGAATTTTTATCAGAAAATGAATGAAATACTAGTTTCAGGGAAAAGGGATTAAAAGTCAAAACATTATTTAGAGGGAACGTAGACAGGCAAGAATAGGTAATGTTGGACCAGGGAGCCTGCATTGGACTGACCTATGCCCTCTCTATGTATTTATATAGCTTGGTCTATTGGTGCTACTCCTAAAAATGGTAACAGGGCTGTTTTTAATGGTATGGCTGGCTCTTGAGAACTTATGCCTCCTACTGGATTACCTTGCCCACCCTATATACAAAGGGGAGAACTTAGTCTTACTGCAACTTGATATACAATGCTTTGTTTGTACCCAAAGGAGGCCTGCCCCTTTCTGAACAGAACCAGAAGTGGAGTGGGTAGAGGGTGGACAGGGGACCGTAGTTAGGATGTAAAATAAATAAATATATTAAATAATATAAATATATATGTAAAGCATCAGTCTAGTTGTAATGAATTCCAGAAAATTCTTAGAGTGACATTATGCAGCAGTTGACTGGGATGAGTAAGGATGACAGAAGCCTGAAGTCACAAAAAAAGAGAGAAACCTTTGAGAGACCATGAATTAAAACTGCTGGTAGGTTGAGAGATAGGGGAGAGGGACCACGAATAGGCAGTAAAGGTGGCGAATTTCCAAGATGGATAACGACGTTCTTAACCTTGACTTGAGACATAAGCCTGTCTGCGTTTGTATCGAACCAGCAGACTCTCTGACAGGCTGAGTTTCAAGGCCTAATTGGGACACTGTTATGGACCAATCGAGCATCCTATCTGTTGAGAATCCTGTGTGTCTTCAAAGGGAGGGATCCTAAAGTAGACAAAGGATTCTTGAAAGTCTTTGGAAGCCCAAGCCTGGAGACTGGACTGGATTTTCAGTTTCTGGGATACCCCCTCCCCCATTACTGAGGGTCTTTTTCTCTGGGTGTCTGCCTTGTGCATGTTTCCTCACCCCCAGTAACTGCCTTCCTGTAGCTGCTGAATCTGAGGTGATTGAGATTTCTCTGCTGCCACCTGTTATATTCTAGATTTTTCCTTTAATTCTTTAGCTGTCAGGAAATATGAGCCCAACCATCTTCCCAGATGAGTAATTCTCAACCTCTCTTTAATACAGTTCCTCATGTTGTGGTGACCCCCAATCATAAAATTATTTTTGTTGCTGCTTTATAACTGTAAATTTGCTACCTTTGTGAACCACAATGTTAATATCTGATATGCAGGATATCTGATGTACGACCCCTGTGAAACGGTGGTTCTACCTCTGAAGTGGTCACCATCCTAATTTAAGGTTAACCACTGCCCTAGAATGTATCATTTTAGATTGTATCACTTATAAGTAGAATTACATTTATTTTTATGACAATGCCCTTATAGCTATATACCTGTGTTAAAAATAGATATCTCTAAATGGGTATAGTTTATTACCTACCAACTGCACCTTCAATACTTTATTATAATAAAATTGTCATCTTCCTGGTTTCCAGGAAAACATCCCCAAATCCTGAGGACACAAACAATAAGCCAGCAACAAGAACTAGACATTTCTTCTAAAAGTGTCCCCTCATTATTATCCAGAAGAATGAAAAGCAATATAGGATAACATGGTACCCACAGCACTTCCCACAGTGTAAACCGCTAGTACTCTTAAGTGTAGAAAAGTGGATGCTCAGAAAACTACTCAGAGACTTAAAGGAATGAGCTAGTTAGTTAGTTCTAATGTTTATTTCTTTTAAAGGCTTTCTTAAATTTTCATTTTCTCTCCTAAAATCTGGTATTCATAGAACCAAATCTACAGGAACTGCATACTGATTGGGAATCTTGCCTGTCTTGAATTCCACAGCACTACTTTTCTTTTGGAAGCAGAATTAAAAGTGGCATTTCTTATATATTAATGTATTTTCTTCTTTCCTTAGATTACTCATTTAACGAGCTTATTCCCATTTCTTCTTCAACAATTATAGTAGCAAATGCTGATTTATTTTTTGGCAATGGGAAGATAATCAGAAAACTATTTATTTAGAATAAATAAATTGTATCTTTAGAATAAATAAAACATTTCACTTTTGCATTATGATTTTTTTTAATCTTTCATCTTTCATATTTTGATTTGAATTGTCAAACAAAGATCTAGAAATCGTGGAGGCAGCTCAGTCATGAGGACCTGAATTTGGTTCTCAAATACTCACAAAAATTATGGCACCCACCACTGCCTAGGTCAGACTTAAAAGAATAAGATATTCAGCACCTTAAAATGTCAGAAGAAAACTGGAGGGTGAACATGCGTTTCTTCTGTTCACTCTCTAACAGTCATATCAGTGTGGTTCCCATGTAATCAGATTTACATGAATTACATGCAGATTAGGGAGCTTGTATTTCTTGTTATGAATTCTCTAATCCTAGTGCTGGGGAAGTAGAGACAAGAGTTTCCTTGAATCTCACTTGCCAGATATTTTAGTCAAAACAAAACATGTGTAATAGTAAGAAAGACTTTTATGGAGAAGAGGGGTTGATAGGAGTGATGGAGGGGGGGCAATCAGAATGCATTATATATGTTCAAGAACAATCTGACGGTAAAAAACCATAAAGATAGAATGTAATAGACAAACACACCCAACATAAACGTCCAGCATTCACATGCACATCCATATTCATATGTGCACACATGCCCATGAGCAAATGCCCATGCATATGATGCAGACCTAATATCCTAGAAAAAAATATTTTGTTTGATTTATCATATCATAGAACTTGAAGAGTTTCCCTTTTTTTTTTTTTTAATGTGTACAAGAAGAAACCCCATGGTACAGCCAGAGGAAAAAAATATGGGAAAGGTGCCAGAGGAGGAGGAGACATTCTGAATTCACTTTGAAATTCTTCACAGGTGATAACATCATTAAGAGAGCAAAATTCAGTAAAATTAGGCTTATTCGTCACTTTTCTAGCACTCAACATTTTGAAAATACTCTCTTATACTTCATATTACTGCAGCATATTTTCTGTATAGTCCGTTTTAAAAGTAAAGTGTTACTAATTTTTTAAGGTGGTAGGTAAGATTGAGATAAAGTAAGCTATACTATACGTGCATGGAGAGTATCTATGTAGGATGGATTGTTAAATGGACCAATGAATGATAACTGGGTGGATAATTGGATGGATATATATATGATAGACAGACAAATGATGAAGATAAATGACAGAGAGGTAGATTATAGAGAGATAGAAGATTAATAGAGAGATATGGTAGATAGTGGTTGATGATATAAAGATATGATAAGAAATATGATTATGAATATAGATAGATGAGAAGGAAATAAAAATCTACTATGTCTGTATCGTGAACTAAAGTTCTTTTAATAGAGTACCCTAGATAATAACAGACTTACTCTTTCAGTATGCTTTAATACTTTAAAGCAGTTAATTCCTTCCCAAACAACCAGACTGGTTTGGGCATTAACAATATATCATTAACCAAGCAACCTAAACCAGTTTTCATAATTAAATATTAGATCCCAAATCACTACCTGTGATTAATGATCTGATATCATTGATCTCAACTCATAAAATTTACCATAAATACTCAAAACTATATAAATAGCCCTGTGAGAAACTGACCTTAAGAGTTAAAACTTTGTCATAGAAGAGAAAAAAGGAAAATGTCCTTTCAGTCCTTGTAATAGAGCTTGTGTTCCAGGCTGTCAATGCCATTACTTGAATAACTATTTCATGCTTATTAGTTTTTTGTTAACAATTAACATTTATTTTCTAAGGTTCTAAGATATCAATTACAATTTTAATGATTTCTAAATTTCATAGATTTAGTCTTTCATCATAACATTTCTGAGAGACTTGATAATTTAGTTTGGTACATTACAAACATATATTTGAGAATTTAAGAAGATGCATTAATTTGATAAACCAAAGGTTTTGGTATATTGTATTTTCCTGTGTGACCTGCTGACCTTTAGAAGATATATGCCATTTCTTTCTGATGTCTTATTTGATCTCAAAAATAAATGAACAGAAAGCAAGAAGCCTTTTCACTTTTATTCTCAAGGTGACATTTAAGACTGACATCCTGCTAGCAGAGGAAGATCTCAAAATTTATTCTTGTCCTGTGGGGATAAGCAAATCATTAATATAAGAAGGTATCAGGCCATTAAGTGCTTTAAACGTCTACGATAAAACTTTAAAATCGATGGGAATCCTGACAGGAAGCCAATATGAAAACTGGAGGACAAAAGTGATGTACTTTGAACAGGTAAGTAGCCTTACTCCATGAATGAGACGAGTCTGGAAATTGATTTATCAAGAAATCGAAACACCAAGATGTTGAACCAGTCCACTGTCAGTGATTATCACAGTGCAGGAGTCTCAGGACCATTCACACATCTTTACTCAAAAGATGTGCTGCAGGAGATAACCAGCTCTTGAAAAGGCATCACTTTGTAACTGGGCTCCAATTAATTGCCATGAGGACATTTTGTAGAATACCACCATGTCACATTCCACAGGGACAGAGCAGGTTCACATCTGAAAAGAATACACCCACAGGCATACTTTTACATCGATACCATTGAATTAAAAACAATTGTAGAATGAAAATATCAAAATGGGAATGTCCTTTGGTTTTATCTATACTATAATCTGCAAGGTTTCCAATTTATAAGGATAGCTCTAATATTTTTTCAATACAGTTTTGTGTGTATGATACCTGAAACGAAGAAGCTAATTTGGAATACTTACTGTAAGATATACCTGAGCTGATTCAATCTACTACTGGTACTCACATTTTAAAGATGTGGAGTTTTTAGGATAAATATCGCAGACTCGCTAATGTGGTGATATTTTGTATATTTTAATAAAAAAATGGTCTGGAATATAAAAGGACAGAGCTGCCCAGAGAGCCACGCCATGAAGGTCAAAGGCGTGGGTCACTCTTGGCTTGACTGTGGGTGATTCCATTCTCTGATGCTCCAGACTATTTTTTAAAACATATAATGTATCACTGCACACTAAGATTCCAAGACTTGTAAAAGCCCCTAGATGGTCTAACCATTGCCTTAGCACCTAAAGCCTTTTAGTAACAGTAGTCATACTCAAATGAATGCTTCACATTATAACTGGAAAATCTGTTCTGTGACTTTTTTCTTTTTTCCACTGGTTTAACTGAGGGTGAGGAGGGATGGATAAACTAGTCTCCATAAGCTAGTTACAAACTAAAACGTAAAATACAAGTTCAGATGGAAGCATCCCGCCTCAGTGGAGAAAGTTGTCCCTAGATGCCGTAGGCTACTAAGTGACCCTGTACTAGAGGTGGGCTCCCTCTTTCTGAATTCTTGGTTAGGAGCCATGGAGGCCCACAAACAATACAGGCTATTGCCTTTTAGAACTAGAAAGTAGGATCATACTGTTGAAGATGTCGCATACTTTGGTTGCATGACAGAAGGAAATGAAGCTTCTTGTCTAGTTTTCCTAGTGCTGAAGGTGTGGTGAGAGCTAATGAGGGAGAAAAATCATCAACAAACTTACCTAGGTATTTGGGCTACACTACAAGTGTGATGTGCTCTCTGACAAAATGAGTGTTATGGAGTAACTTGGCTCCTTCTGATTAGATATAAGGACTAATCAACAAGAGAGTATTAATGTCTCACAGTATAAACCTATCATAATTCTATGGCTAGAGTGGTCATGTGCCTCACTAAGGAAGCTACTGCTGTTGTTTTGCTGAAGGGGCATGGCGCCTTGATGAGACAGCTTTACACATATTTATGTTTATACATATAGATTTGAGCAGCTCTCAGCCTTGATCAGAGACACTTCTTTTAGCAGTAGGTCATAATAACTGCAGAGACTCAGACCTGGTCAAAGTGCTGCAGTAAATAATTGTTGAATGTTCAGTCATAAATGTGGTATCTGGTCAACTCTGCCAAGTATCCGGTAATATCAGACATGGGAGAAATAAATAGCATAAGAGCCCAAAGAAGGTGGTAAATGTTATAGACGGCTGTCTTCCACAAGACACTGTTATTGTAATCGTAGACTCACAATAGTGAACTATTTGGGTTCAGATAAGGACTGCCTAGGGAGAAGTGGAAAATGGGGGGGAGAAGGGAAGGTGATGGGGATGAGTACTGTAAAAAAAAAACACATACAGGTGTGCGGACATGTCATCATGAATCAAATTACTGCATATAATATTATCTGTCAATAAAAATGACCCCTTATGATGTCCTTGCATTGATTTCCCAGGACTAATAATTAAAAAGGCACAGGCAAGTTCCTAGGATGTATTAAAATTAGTGTCTATAAAATTCAAGGATCTTGCTCATGAAGAGGAGTTGAGTCATCAGTGATTCTATCCACAAGATCATACCATAGTTAGATAGAAATGCGCTTCACTTTCAAGTTGTAAAAATGAAATATATATGCATATATATTGTGTGTGTATATATATATGTATATATATATATATAATATATATATTAATGTAATCCAAGCAAGAGTTTAAAGCATGGATTTTTTTTCTATTATAGCACTTTCATAAACTCATACTAAGTAACAGGAAACTGTAAAAGAGTAATCGTTTCTAAGCAATATTGAACAGCTTGGCACCCGAGGCCCTCAAGAACTCTCAGATTCTTAACATCGTTACATTATAAATTACTGATTAATATTATGATCTTATCTTGGCCAGCTATCAAGATAACCTCATTCAACACAATGCTCATTATTGATGGAGGAAATGTATTATGCAGGTAGCCAGTAAGTCCTAATGGACACACCTTATACTCACTAGTTCTTCAACTCTTTGTCCAACATCTTACTAGAATATGCTCTCTACCTTCCAACACCATGAGGGCAAGAGTAAAAAGCTTATGTATACTACAATTATAAAATTCTGAAAAATAAATCCCCATGCAATCAAAGAAATATGGGTAATAACTTTTAGAGGCATTTTTAAAGTGAGAAAATCCTTTCTGTGGTTGGAGATAAGACTGTGGCATTGCTTCCTTATTTCTTAGGAAATAAAAACACTGGAAGTGAGCCTATCAGTTGAAGCAATAATGAATTAGACATTCATTTGAACACGCTGGACTTGGAATATTTAGGGATTGTTCAGATGTCCTTTGGTTTGATGGCCGCCAACCTGAATACAAATGGCACTTCTGAATACAAATGCAGTTGAGTTTAGGAGAACAGTTATAAGTCAAAGAAATTTGTAATCATATTTTTCTCTACTTAGTAATAGACCAAATACTGTCATTATCATTTCTTTATCAAGGTGTTGTCTATACTAGAAGGCAAGAATTCTGGAAAGAAAAAGAACATTAAATCTTTAAAAGGACAATTATTCCACCTATCTCTGTATTATGACTTAAAGATAAGCCTACCTTTCTAGAAGTCATACATACTCAGGTTATTCATTGACTTGGCTTAACTGGAATGTTAGATCTCAATCCAGGCCAGAAAATGCATCTTCTTGACCAAAAATTTGCCTTAATAAAACTTAAATATTGCTGTAGTTAAAACGGTGGTTTATAAAGAAAAATATTCAAGCACCCTTGAGTTTTTCTTTCCCCTTATGTTCAGGGTTGCATGGTTATATAAGTATTCAGGCCAAATGGTCAGGAAGTTGGAGGCAGACAAAAGTAGTGAATAGAGGTAGGTAGATAGGTAGTACCTATGGAAGATGGAACTCAGTGATTCTTTAAAGAGTGAAGACAGTGGCCAGACTGTATCTGCACTGTCACCAATAACACAAAAAATAAGCCACTGACATATCTTCTAATAAACAGAGGTAAAGTGAAAGCATAATGTCCAGTTTATGTTAACCAGTGAACGTTATGCAAAATAACAAGAAAACAAAACACCATCAGCACATTGTCTTATTGTGTAGATTCTACTTTTTATTCATATAATAAATAAATACAACAACAGCAGGACATAAAGTTACCTTTGCCTTACTGGAGCCACATAGGTGGATTGTTCACAGAAAGTATGAATGTAGATACTGCTTCAGGAAAAGAAGGATTTCTGAAATAGTTGTTTTGTTCAGTGAGTCAGACCCTCTGTGGGCCTCTATACATGACAATCTCTTCTCCCTAATAAATTGTGTATGTTTTCTTTGGGGAAAAAACTGATTTTTATTCCTTGTTTCAGCCACTGAAGTTCACAGGTATTAGTTGAACTGTAAATGATGGCAGAAGACTTAACTTGCTTTCAAATGTGATTTGGATAATGCCCTTTTATGTAACTAACCATCCAGAGCAGAGAGGCCACCGATACTTTAGAGAAAATTACCAAGTGTAGCAGATTGCATCCCAGATCTTATTGGTTCGTCCATATGCTTTTGAGTTTTGATAGGATGATAACAATATAACAGCCCCATAAAGTTGCAGCGTAAGCTCATCAAAACGATGCTGGCCATCACCTGTCTTTCTTTTCACAACTCAAGCATAGTAGTGTTACTTGAGAGCCTAATTTGGTATCCACAGAACTTACATATAAAGCTGGGAGCAGTGGCCCTGGCCTGTAAAGCTATCAGTGGAATGCGTGGGAAATACACAAGTTTTAACAGAAAGGAAAATAAGCATGGAATTAGACAGGGTGAGGCTCATTTGGTATCTCATAATAGTGTGTGTGTGTGTGTGTGTGTGTGTGTGTGTGTGTGTGTGTGTGTGTGTGCTGCAAGATACAATATATAGTAGTTTAAAAAAGCTGTAATATAGAACAAGGCTACCCTAGAGATTCAAAACAAAGGAATGTTTACTATGACGTCAGTTATGAGAGAGAACAGTTAATGGATTACTAGAGCTATAGAATAAGCTGAAACATTGCTGTAAAAATGAAGAATAGAACAGTGGTTGTAAGAGCCTTAGAAGCTCGTGGATCAAAGGGAGAGAGAGAGATTGTCTCACAGGCAGGAGAGCAGCCTGATAGGGACAGTCATCTGTGGTTGACACTGTCTAATTTGGCATTTAAAACAGCAAATAGAGAGGACTGCCAATGTTTATAGCAAAAAGACAGGCTAGATGGTGGAGGTGGTAAAAAATGACAACTTCCATGATCTTATGGTTATATACTCTATTCCACATTGTATTCTATAAATATGAAAAATTACTGTGTTTTATTTGAAAAGAACCCCGGTTTAAAACAAGGTAACTGTGATTTTAGGCCATAACAAGAGACATATTTTTGCCTCTGTACACACTTACAATAGAACCAAGCAGAGAAGTAAATACTCACCCTTAGTTCCTCTGATATTTGACAAATAATCCCTATTTTAGACATGGGAAAATTGTGGAGTGAGGGTTTCCACTATGCAGACAGTCTTTCTTGGTAAATGGGAGTTTTAAAAAGATAAATATTTTTGATATCTGTGCTCCGATAGTTTCTAAACAGCATAGTCATATTTAGAAAATGCATTCATCATAATTTTACACAAAACAAGTCTGTGATTATCTACCACAGTGTTGAAAAAAAGTCAAGACACACTGATGTTTGAGATGCACGAGGTTTTCTATTGTCTTGTCCTTTCTCTCTTGAGTAATATTGACTTATGTGGGATGGTTTACAACTATTTCAGAATGTTTTTCCAAACTCATTAATAAAGGTTCTCTGGAGGATCAAAATCAATAGAATGAACGTGTGCTTGGTTGGCTTGCCCAGGTAGATGAAAAGTCTGCCCAGGAATGACAGACGACTCATGAAAGCTGCATCCATGGCGCCTCCTGCGTGACTTGCAAGCAGATCAGTTGGTCACTTTTCTCATCCTTGAGACTGTTTGCCGCTTATATAACCTTGCTGAGGGCCTGTGTGGATCCTGCAAACTTCACTTTTCCTAGATTCTTAAGTTTGTTTGCTTCATGAATCTTATGACCCTCATAAGGCAGTGCTTCAATTTGGGGGGGAATTTCTACAGAACTCTCTCTGTCTCTGTCTTTCTATCTCTGTCTCTCTGTCTCTGTCTCTCTCTTGCTTCCTCCTCATCTTTATTATTATTACTATTACTATTACTATTATTATTATTATTATTGAGGTTGGTTTTGTCACTGAATTTGGAACATGATGTTTTGGCTAGCCTATCTAGCTGGAGAGTTCATTGGTTTCCACCTGTCCTCACCTCCCAGAACTGGCCATAAACACTTACTGCTATGCGTAACGTTCATGTGTGTTGCTGTTGCAAATCAGATTCGCATGTTTGCACAGCAAACCTTTTACCCACTAAACCCTCTCACATTCTCTTTCTTCTTTTGGTTTCATCGAGACTCCAGGATTGCGGTGTGGCTACCTTCATGTAGCATAGGTCTTCCCTACCCACTGGGGTCCTACCTAATGATTCTGAAAACTCTTTCACAGACTCAACCACAGGAGTATATTTTACCCACTTTCTAGTCCTCTCTTAGGCTGGAAACCAAGGACTTCCTTTACACCATCATTGTACTTTTAAGTATCTATATATTTAAAATATAAATTTGCCCTGTCTGATATTACAAAGTCAAAATTCAGAAAAGTGACTTTCATCATACTTTTCTGTTATGGATAAAGGGAAGATAAGGTTTCAAGATCATCACAGATAATGACAGTGAGAAAATAATTAAATAACCATATATATTTGAGACTCATCTGACACTTTGTCAAATATGGTGTCCTGTTTTATGTTGAGACACATAAATGATACTTTAGCATGGCACTTAAAATGCAGCTCCTGTGACTGTGAAATTGATTTTCAATTTTCCGTAATTTTATTCTAAGTGGCTGAATATCAGATAACATAGCTTAAGAGAAAGTAAAATATCATATCTCCACAAAGGGGAGGCACATATTCTCCTTCCTGCAGCACTTTGTTTAAGAGTGAAAGTTCTGGAGGGTTTAAGTCTCACTTCACATGATGAAACCCACATCTTGTGCCATTATTTGGCTAAGGACCAATTGCAAGATCAGCCATAGTTTCTAGAAGAGAGCCTTCTCCTCTCCTGTTAAGTGAATATAGTATTAGACTGACTCCTAATGATCTATTGTTTTATTCATAAATGTATGAATCTCTCAGTTCTCATCAGAAATGCTTTTATTAGTTATATGTGAAGACATAGACTGTCAACTAGCCAAGGTGCAGAGAATAAAAGACTCTCGAATGGTCAAGCCTAAATAGGACATCTCTGTCATACCCCGTCCACTGAAAACTCAGGGATCACTGTGGGAGAGATGGCAGAAAAAGTATAAGAACCAGAGGAACTGAGTGTCATATAGGGATTGTGATAGCTTGCACAGATCTGGTGCATGCTCAAGCCAGACCAGGGCGAAAGGAGTGGTGGGCATGAAGTCCCATCCCTAGGAGCTAGTAGAAATTGGTAGATACTGGGAGAGAGAACAACATATTTTTTTTCCTAAGAGTGTATTTCTTGGTAAGTTGGTCACATTCTAACTAAATGCTAAATATTCAAGATTTGGGAAGAGAACCTTGTTTTCAATGAGTTTATATACAAAACAACAAGATAGAAAGGTGTGTGTGTGTGTGTGTGTGTGTGTGTGTGTGTGTGTGTGTGTGTGTGTGTGTGTGTGTGAAAAGGAGGAGGATCTGGGTCTGGGAAGAGCTGGGAGGGGAGGGAGTGAATATGATCAAAGTATATTGTACAAAATTTTGAAATAATTGATAAAATATATAAGAAATGAATTCAGAGGGAAGTTCCTTTTAAATTTTATTTATACGTTTTTAACATAACCACCATTACCTCTCCTTCCCCTCTTCCCAGTCCTCCTCCAGCTTTCTCCCACCCCATCTCCCTATCTATCCAGTTGAGGTGGGACCAAGCCCCTCCCCACAGTATCAAGGCTGGGTAAGGCAGGAGAAAGGCTTACAAGGAATCTTGTAACAGGCAAAACTCTGATAATGAAATGAGTAAAAATAGTTAAGTCAGATACACGTGTATTAAAATGAACGTTTTCATTTTCTAACATAGCAAGGAGACTAGGAATCATCTGGAGAAATTACAAGATTAGTAGCAGAAAGGGAATATAAAAACTCAGAAATTTGTAATATTAATATAAATACAATTGTGTTTTCAGACTTTCATATCTGTCGGTCCCACATCCATAGGATCAACCAATCCAAACTGAAAATATTCAAAAATGTTTGCTTGCACTAAGTTTGAGCAGTATTTTCTTTTGTCGTTTTTTAACAGTCTGGTATAGTTTTTAATAGCATTTAATCATATGAGATACTAAAAATAATCTGTACATGACATAAATTATATGGGAAAACAATGGTGCATAAGATGCTGAGGCATTTTATTGAAGGATGAAGCTTACATGGATCAGCTCCTCATTGCAATAATGTGATTAGTGTCCTCATAAAAAGAAGTCAGAGGGTGATCATTTATCTAGTTTAGGATATGAGGATGTGGTAAGAAGGCATCATCTATAAGAAAAAGGTCCTGATCTCATAAGAGGCTAGCCAGGCTGGCACCCTGGTCCTGGACTCTGTTTATATATAATCTACATTGTGACATGTAGTTATATATAGAACCAGAACAGAGTAAACAAATATTTTGAAAGCAAAACTATTCAAAGATTTATTTTGGTGCAATATAAATAATTTAAGTCATTACCAATTGACAAGTTTTATTTTTTAAATGGAACTTTCAATTTTTTTCCTAACTTCTGTTTTCATTTGTTTTATAATTTAATAGTGTTTCACAAAAATGAAGACAAGAGTTCCTACCTCTAATTACATCCAAAAGCAATTGAATTCAAGAGTGATGACCCGAGTTAATCCCTGAAATCTAAGTGGAAAAGGTCTGAGTGTCAGTACACATCTGCAATCCCAGAATTTCTATGATGAATGGTAGACAGACAGGAGAATTACCCAGAAGCTCCCAGGCCACCTAACCTAGAGCGTGAAGCTTGAAGAACAAGAGAGATACTTACTCAGCAGAAAGAGAACTGATTGCTAAGTGCTGCCATTTGATCATCCCCCACACACTGTAGAACATGCATGCGTGTGTACATACATAAGCACGTGCACATGCACCCACACACTTTCTCTTAAAGACTAAAAACATTAAATTTGATGAATTATCTGAAAATATATTTCTAAAAAATAAATAAATCATCAAAATGCTTATGAAAAAGTATTCAAGACCACGAATCATTAAATAATTATAAGTCAAAACCATGAGAAGTAAAATCTTATCCCCAAGTTATAAGGAATACTATGAAAAAGACCACAGGTAGCAGATCCTGGTAAGAGCACTGATTCCATTCCATTATTCTGCTGTTAAAATATAAAATATGCAGCTTCTAGGGAGGATTCTGTAGAATTTTTAAAGCAAGCAGGAAAACGGTTCTCCTTTGATCTAATGACAATACCATCACAAGTATATCCAAAAGAAAGGAAGCAGTATATCCAAAAGTTAACCACATTTTGAGTTTATTGAAAGATATTCAGAATTAGGATGACCATTCATAGGTGGGCACCTTAAAAATAATATACTTGCTGGGCAGTTGTAGCTCAAGTCTTTAAGCAGCACTTGGGAGACAGAGGCAGGTGGATCTTTGTGAGTTCAAGTCCAACTAGTTTACAAAGTGAGTTCCAGGGTAGGCTCAAAAACTACACAGAAAAGCTGTCTCTTGAAAAGCCAATAAAATAATAATAATATACTCACGTATGATGTAATATGATCCAGCCATGAATTACCGACTCAGTCCTATTACTTTGATGAGATGGATGGAACTGTAGGATCTGACAGTTTCCAAAAGACAAGCAGAGCACACTCTTGTTCACATGTGGAAGCCAACAGAGCAGAAGGCTGAGAAGATGATGTGGGACAGGAAAAGAGAGGGGGGTTGTCAGATAGAGGGGGAGTCATTAGGTAGGAGGAGTAGGTTCAGTATTCTGTGGCCTATAAGAATATTTGTGGTTGACAACAGTCTTGCATTCCAAGGTGTCTATGAGAGAGAATATTTCAATGTTCCCTATACAAAGGAATGGTAACTGTTTAGAATAACGGATACAGCTAGGATCTTAACCTGACCAATAGACATTGTAAGTATATGCGTTGAGATATTATACTGTACTTCATGGTTATTCAAAAGTTTCATATTTAGGCAGCAAGATCTGGCAAGAAGTTGGTACCAAGGGAAGGTTCATATTTAGTAAAAGAATAAACAAAATGTCTGAAAGAGAAAAATTGAAGTATCATGAAACTTTCCTTTCCTAACAGGATCTGTACTGGTGCGGTCCTCTTCCTCCTCTGGGCTCGTTATCTATATTGTTTCCATGCCTTCTCTCCATTCCTTTGATAACTCTGTATTCTGCACAAGGCTTCCAGAAGATCAAGTTTCAAAAAAAGTGCTGCAATGTGAATATATTACCAAATACCCACGAAGTGATTTCACTTGGCAACACAAAGTGAAGGTTTTAGGCTAAGGGGATAATTAAAAATATTACATGGATAGTAGCATCCATATCTCTAATATGTAAAGATATATTTAAAAAATTTTCAGTTTTATTTTATGTGTATAAGAGATTTGCATAAATGTTTATCTGTGCACCACATGCATACATGGCCCACATTGAACAGAAAACTTCAGATCCCCTGGTACCGGAGTTACAGATGGTTATGAGCTACAGTGTAGATTCTTGGAATCAAACCCAGGTCCTTTGGAAGAGCAGACAGCACTCTGAGCCACTGAACCATCTCTCTAGCTTCTGAATACACACACACACACACACACACACACACACACACACACACACACACACACACATTTAGTAATATTCATTTATCTTATAAGATGTGTGTTCCTGAGTATAGGTATGTGTACCATGTGATTCAGAAGCTGCAGTGGTCAGAAGAGGTCAAAAGATCCCCTTGAACTGAGGTTTTTAGCTTCCATGTGAGTTCTAGTAACTGAACCCTCTACATAAATAGTTAGCACTCTAAATTCCTGAACCATTTGTCCAGTCCTCCAAAAGATGTATTTTTTAAGCAACAGAAGCAAGATTCAGAATAATATATGGTTTTCTATCCTCTGTGCAATTAACAAAGGCAATAAAGTTATATATTCAGAAACAGTAGCACATGATAACGTAGTAAAAGTGATAATAGAAATATGTAAACAAGTGTAGAAGCAAAAAAATGATTCTGAACCAACTTAAGGAGTTACTGCCTACTTAAAACCTAAATTTGATTGAATGTCAAAAAGATATAAATAAATAGGTCCAATTTTGTCATTTAATTATTTTCAATGTAAAATTACATCTGTTACAAAGACATCTGATTTGAATCATAGCAACAATTTAGGAAAGACATTTACTGAAAGATGTTAAGCAACTAGATAATTAGTATTTAATGTGTAGATATTATCATGTATAAATCACCCATATTTCTAAAAGTCCATATTCTTTAGGCCTATCTTATATCATATATCAGTAAAACAGAAGTAGAGTTTGAAAGCATATGTTTTATTGGAAAGATTTGGTTTGTTCATACTAAAATGTATTGATTTTGCTTTGAATAAACATGAATAAATATTATGCTGTCACCTATAAAAAATCTTTAAGCTGCAAAACTAACAATTTCTAGAATATAACAACAAATGTCTCTAAAGATATTAACAAGCGTTGTTTGCCATTTCCAAATAGACATGTTTTCTTGTCCTTATTTATAAGGTTTGTTTTTACAAGTCCATTTTCTTCTTTAACTTAGCATGGTTGAATAATGTTATGGAATAAGCAACATAGATTTATAATTCTAATATAAAGACATAGCTCTATATTAAACAGGCTTTTCTAGAGAGGTAGAAGCAATAAGGAACGAGAGTAAATTTATTCTGGAAGTTGGCTCAGTCAAATACAGGAGCTATGAAATCCCATAGTATGTCATCTGCAAGGCAGGGTTAGTGAAAAAGCCGTGTAGGAGAAGAGTCTGCTTTTGTCATCCCAGAGTTCTGGGATCAAAGACAGCTGCTGAGGCTCAAAGATAAGAAAGAAAGAAAGAAAGAAAGAAAGAAAGAAAGAAAGAAAGAAAGAAAGAAAGAAAGAAAGAAAGAAAGAAAGAAAGAAAGAAAGAAAGAAAGAAAGGAGGGAGGGAGGGAGGGAGGGAGGGAGGGAGGGAGGGAGGGAGGGAGGGAGGGAGGGAGGGAGGGAGGAAAGACAGACAGACATGCTCATAATGTATGACACACGAAACCATGCTTATAATGTATCAACATCTGTCAGAATACCCCAAGTCTAGTCAAGCTAACATAGAAAATCAGCCATCATGGTTCCTATACCAGTTGCAGAAAATAAATTTCATATGTTTAAAGTTGTATAGAGAATTTTGTCAGTCTAGGTGTCTGCCACTGAACTTCATTATTGATTGGGAAATTCTACACTTTATAATTTGAGTTGAAAGGCAGCGAATTACTTTCCATACATAACCTCGTAATCTCTCTGCAAAACATTGTTTATGACAACAATATATATTCACTTAAATGAAGGAAGAGAAAGATTTTTTAAAATCTGGATTATTTTTTTGTACAGACAGTCCTGGTTGACTGTCTCTACAGGAGACACTGAGATCTGTCTAATATTCTTTTAATATGTTGCCTTTCTACCTAATAAACAGATCTTCTCACATCTAAGAACTCTGAGTAATATACAGAGACTTATGTCTGAAATCCTTTAAAAATAGATCAGGGATATTTGAAGAAGAGGGATTGAAGGATAGAAAAGAGCCAGAGGAACAGGAAGTGTGTTATGAGATTATGTCTTCTAGAAGCCGCACCCATGATGTCTTCCCCGCACATTGCTGCCAAAGCTTGAGCTGATTAGGGACAACGATATAGACACACCAAAATGGACAGGAAAAGGACCACCTGGCCTGTTGATTATCAAATACCATATTGTCAGCACTAAAGCCATACACCTGAAAGTAATATATTACAATCTCTGTAGTTTGTATTTATGTATTTATGAGTACACACACATACACAGATACACATGACTACTACCACCAAACAATAACCATTAAACAAAAAGAGGCCATGGATTTGCAAGTGAAGAAGGGGATATGTGAGCCTTGGAAAGGGAAAGGGAAGGGGAAAATTATGCCATTATATTATAATCTCATTTTTAATTAAAAATATATGAAAACTAGGTAATTAATGGAAAATTTAATATATGATGTTGCTTATACAATATAGTTCAATCATATTTCATGTTTGCTCTAAATTGCCAATATGTTCTTATGAAGAAAACAGGGCCAAAGAAAACAGAGAAGATAACCCGATGACTCCACGATGGTGCACACAATCCTCACACACATGCTTTATTTTTGTTCTTTGCATTCTGAAGAAACCTTTAAGAATGAGTGTTTCAAGAGACAGCCTCAAACTACACAAGATATGTCAAAGCCAATTAAATATATGCCTGCATATATAGAAGATTTGATGATTGTCTTGTGAACATTAATTCTGAATACACCAAGATATTTCAGTAGATAAAAAAATTTGGAACTTGTATTGTTACCAAAATATCATAAGGCAACCAAGTACATAACAGCTTTCTTCTCAAAGATTTTATACTGGACAATGACTCATTAAAACAAAGGAAATAAACAACTCACAAGTCTCAGAAAGTTCCTGAAATTTAAATGGTTTACAAGGACCGTCCCCAAGGTTATATGAGTAGTAAGAGCTGCTGGAAAGAGAGGACTCTGACTTTTCTAGCTTTCTCCAGTTACGCAGAGTGCTATAGTAACGTAGCTTTTGTGTGTTGTCACCTAGACTCTGTATGATTTTCTGTGATGCAACTGCCTTCTAGCCATCCGAGTTTATATAAGTAACCCTCACTTACATTCCTTCTATAAGTAACCCCAGTAAACTCTTTAGTGTTCATAGTTTAATTTGATATAAGTTTTGACACATTATCAATGTAGCATCTGATATGTGTAGATTTTGTTTTCTTCTCCCCTCCTTCCTGAAAACCATCAAAGAATACTTCATAACTAAAGATACACAAGAAAGAAATAAGGTCATTCAATATAGGCCTAATGAAAATATCTAAGAATATAAAAATAACATTATAAATCATTAGATAGAGGAAATTTGTTAAGGTATAGATTGGTAACTCAGAAAACTTAATTTTCTTTAAATTAAAATAAATAATTTTAATGAAAATTGCATTGCAATATATCAGATATAATGTAATCAATGAATTATTCAAAAATACAAAGTATATGGGTAAAGTCCTGAAAATAATTAGAAGACTTTAAACTGTGTAAATGGGCTTTGTTGTTGGGCATAAAGTTGTGTGTTCTAAGATATTCTGTGAGGAATAGTCACCTCCACTATATGTTATTGTAAAGTAAAATAGCTTTCTAATACTATTTTAAATAATGACCAAAGGAGACATATTGGAACCTGGTTTATTTAAAATTGAGTGCTGTATACAGAGTTAATTGGAAGTTTAAATCTTATATGCAAAGTAAGAGACATAATAATTATTAATATCATTTTTCCTTTATAAATTTACTTAAATGATCTAAAATAAATATCAGTATATAAAAAAGTTTTCTACTCTGCCTTATTTATATATATTTATATGTGCAGATAGATTGATAATATATATAAATGTATATAGAGACAGTGTCTCATGTAGTCTAAGCTGGCCTTAAACTTCTGCACTTCCTGACTCCACCTCATAAGTGCTGTTTTTACAGGTACCACTGTGATCAGGCTCAGATCTTGAAAGCCTTAAATAGTGAAGAAATACAAAAGAAACATGGAAGAACAGGAGGAAAAGAAACTGGCTAAAGGACTCACCCATACGTTAATTTTCCCTCACAATCTCAGCATCTGAATTCCTTTTGTAAAAGGTCAGACAGGGTTGGAACTATTTCACAGTGAGATTGGGAATTATCTCAGAAATAAAGGCATGTCTGTGACTTACTGTGATGGAATTTCTAAGGCTCTTCCAGGTTAACTGCACGCTCCATTTTGAGGCAAAGAGCGAGATGAATATGCTTCAGTCCATGGAAAGATGACAGGTAAATATTAACTTATTAATAGCACAAGAATGGAAGAGTCAAGAGCACACTATTCTTTCATATATTTTTGAATTCTGTCTGTGGTCCTCGTGAGAGTTACATTGCATGAAAATATTTGGGTCTGACTATATGGCTGTGAAACACTTTTATAACTGTTAATTTTTTAAATGCCTAAACGAGGAAAGATATAGTAGGCTAAATTTACCAGATTTTTTTCAAAGTAAAATAAGGTGTATTTACACCCTGGGCAGGGTTTTGGGGATGGCCAAGGAGGCATGAAATAAAAATGAACAGGAAGAAAAATATGAGCTTGTTTATTTCTTGTTGCTTTTTATTTTTCTTTAATCTGAAGTGTCGCATACATTTTTAACTTAAGATGTTCCTTTAGGATTCAGTTTATTTGAGAGGGCCTTAGCTTATAACTTTTAATTACTCCCCAATAATATAACCCTAAGGCCACTCACAGAAGTGTTTTTGGAAAATCATTCATTCCCTGGTTGCAGGGCATAGCCTGATTTGGCTTTCCTTGTAACCTGAGAAATCACACAATAACTCTCTTTGCTCCAGCTGTGTTTTGTAACTTCTGGGTAATCCTATGTCTTTCAAGCATGATTTGGTCACTGTGGCAGTAACTGGATAATGTCCAGCTTCCTACTGGTCATCCCTCTATCTCATAATTATGTTTCCACCACTGCTATGAACCTCTAAACTTTATGGTCTCACAGACTAGTCAACATGACTTGTTTATTTGGCCCAACCACAATAGCCTGTATACTCTAAATGCTAACAAAACTTTCCTCAAATTTAGAGATATAAAAAGAGCATGTGTCAGTAAAAAATATTATAAACCATAAAAATTAAACATTTTGCCAGCACTAACCAAAAAAAAAAAGATTTATTTTCTATAACATCTGTAGGTGTTGTTCCACATTGCTGAAGGCCTAGAATCTCCCCCAGTCAAGGACTTTTGATTGAATTTAAAACACTCTCTTTTGGGGATAAAGCTACTGATAGATTGTTTATATATATCAGTGGATGGCCCTATACCCATGTACATATGGGAAGCACTAATTGGAGGCAAGGGAAAATCACAAAAATAATTAGAATATGTGAAGTTGGAATGTGTCTTAGTTAGGGTTATTATTGCTGTAATGAAATGTAATGACCAAGAGCATCTTGAGGAGGAAAGGTCAGAACAAAACAAAAAAAAAATAATAGGGTCAGGGAAGTAGGGGAACCTAAGACTAATGCACATTGTGTAAGTGTGTATGATGTACTATGAATAAACAAAAATAGCTGTTAAGCCCAAAAAGAGATCCATTCTTCTAACACACTCATATCTTCCAGACATTCAAAAAGAGATCAGATTGATTCTTCTACTGTGATGGAATGTTATCTTTTGACTACAAGAAAGCAACACTTTAATTATCTATCCCATTAAGAAGGCTTTCCTCCATGCCATATTCAGCTTAATAAGCCCCTGGGGTTATTTTTATCTTTGATAGGAAAGATAAAACTAAAATTTCCAAAGTTTTATGAGATTTTTGTGAATGACTCTGTGTAATAAAGTCCACTTCATAAATCCCTAACTAATTTTCTCTGTTTACTTCATCAACTTCACATTCTGCAAATATGCCTTTTACTTGGATGTTCATGCCCTAGCACTGGAAATTAAGCATAAATGTATAACTATGTCCTACAGCAGTAGTGCACAAGTTGGGAGAGATGCTCCATCGTCATTTATTGTCATAAAGAGGTAACAATTTCAGTTCTGTGTAGACCATTTCTGCCTTTTCAGGAGGCTTTAGTTTGAGATGTTCTTGTACAGAGGAATCCCACATGGTCAGTCATTCTGTAAGTGATTGGTTTATGGGGTTTCAATGGAGAAAGCAATGCTTCTGTATGTAAGGTGATGAGCAGGCAAGAATAAACAGGACCATGACCAAAGCATGAACCATTTAAAGATCTGGGTGATTCAAAACCAGGAATGTAAGAAGTGAAATAAAACCAGGAGGGCAGAATGTAATGTCTATTAGAGGGAGCCAGCAGCACTCATGAAAGTTACAAATACTAACATGGATTGGTAGATAAAGGGGGAACATGAGACTCCAGATATTAGCCTAGAAATTCCTGCCCCAGAAGCTGACACCTGTCCTTTAGACAAAAAACTCAGGAAGACTTGAAGTTTGGAATAGGTTTAGTATCGGTATGTATTTGTCAGAAATTGCTGATGAGTTAAATATCCAGTAATGACAATTCAGCAAGAAGCTTGATTTTCTCTGTATTTGCTCCCTCGATGACCATACATATCTAGAATTAGGTTCAAATCCACCACTATGGTCTACCCTGTCAATATATCTGGGTGTCTTACTGTGGTGTTACCATAAGACTCTCCTTGGAGACACAGACTATTTCTCAACATTAGCACATCCAAAGTTCATTCCCATAGCTTTCCCAGACCTCGTTCTACAGTTGTTTTCATACCAGCAAAAGCAAGGACTATTTTTCATCAACATAGACATCATTCTTTATTCTCTTCTTCAATAGACTATACTTGCTCTTTTGTAATTTCGATTAGATTCCTTACAAATATGTCACAAATATGCTCATTTTTCTTGCATATTCATTACCAGTCATTTGCTTCTACTTGAATATTTATAGACAGAAACCCTAGACTGACTCATAGACCAAACAAGTGCACATTTACTTCCTGTTTAGAGCTGCTTATGGCTCTTGATTAGTGTTCTTCTAGAATTTCTATAAGAGCCTTCCCTGGAGCATTCATTTACATTGTGGATTGTGGGGAAATGGCATGGTACTAAAGAAAAAAGTTTATAAGAATATTGGTGTTGTAATTATATAACTTAATTGAGTGATGTAATAATAAGCATTTCCCAACTGGTTTTCTTACTGGAAAGCATGAGTGTTTGTGCTTGAGGTTAAGATAAAGGAAGTATTCCATTTAATGATTTCCAGACCACAGCCCTTTTCTGGTGTTTTAAAGCCACCATCCAGTTACACCCACATCATCTTCTTCAGCTACATTTCTGCACAGAAAACGTCTTACTAACACTATATCTGGACAGTTTATGGACTATATAATACTAAAGGCATATGGTCTTTGGGAATCTTTTCTGATTTATTCTAACTGCCCCATTGATTTTTCTTTTACTTTGTAAATAGACCTTTATTTTTTGTCCATAAAATATGTCACCTCTTTCTCTGATGATTATCAAACTTGAATTATGACCTCTTCCACATCTGCTAATATCCACTTTGTTTTAAAA
The DNA here is from genome assembly GCA_033318265.1 of Phyllotis vaccarum. Lineage (NCBI taxonomy): Eukaryota > Metazoa > Chordata > Mammalia > Rodentia > Cricetidae > Phyllotis > Phyllotis vaccarum. Next base: position 3,987,487 of record JARWLC010000014.1, read on the forward strand.
AGAATCTCTCTGTGTGTGTTATCATGGCTTGCATATGTTGCTCATAGGACAACCTTGGGTGTCAGTCTTTGCCTGCTACCTTGTTTGAAGCAAGGTCTTTTGAATGTTTCAGGATATCTGTCTGTAGTAATATCAGGCTTAGAGACATGCATCCTGTATCTGGATTTAACGTTTTTCTGAAAATTTGAAGTCAGGTCTTCATAGCTGCCAGGCAATCACTTTTACCACTTTTAAATTTCAATCATATTGCTTTCTACTGGAACATTGCATTCTACTAGAGTGTAAGTTCAAGGGCAAAGAAATGTTACATATTTGTTCAACTAGAGGCTTCCAAATCCAAAAGAGCCATAGCAGGATATTCAATAAGAATGTAATGAAAAATAAGAACAAAATTGAAAGACAACACACAAGGATTGGTTAATTAAGGTTTAAATACCAATATAGGAGTATTATGGTGCTCATTTTACTCATTTAAAAGAAAGAAACCAATGGAAAAGACTATTTATTGTATAGTTCTAACCACTTGACATTCTACAAAAGGCAAAACTATTATTGATCCAATTAAGACTGGTGTCTTGAAGATGTAAATGGAGGATTATGTGATGTGTGAGTTTGGCTGTCAGCCTAACACCCTGGGAAAGAGAGATCCTCAACTAAAGAGTTGCCTCCATCAAATTATCCTGTGAGCATATGTGGCATTTTCTTCATTAATTTTTATACCATTTACCATTAAACATTTTTATACTTCATTTGAGCCAAACATGGTGACATAGACTTTTTATCCCAGCACTGTGAAGGCACAGGGAGATGGATCTCTGTGATTTTGAGGCCAACTTGGTCTGCAAAGTTAGTTCCAGGATATCCAGGACTTCATAGAGAGAACCCCTCTAAAATAAAATAATAAAAATAAAAACAAGAACTTAAACAAAACCTCTAATTATTGATAACAATTAATGTACATATACTCTAAAATTTACAATCTCAAAGGTAAACTTTAGTGTAACCTTTGTAACTTGTGGTGTGGTGTGTCAGTGTGGGCTCAGCCAAGTATAAGAAGTTATCCCTCTTGTGAGGATACTGGTAATCATTAGGTTATGTGTATGTTGGAGAAAGGGGTATAGAAGAAAATATCTTTCTCCTTAAATTTGCTACAAACCTGAATTTACTCTTTGAAATAAAATCCTTAGGAAAGTGGCGGTATTGTGTTCTCTCCTATGATCAGTGTCTCACTAACGACAGGAAGTTGGCTAGGCTTAGTACCAGGCACTATTTCATAGATACTGAACTAACCAATTAATTAATTGATAGTCCAATTAATAGTTGCTGTTTACCCGCATCTCAGTTCCACTACAACAACTATTAATTGTTGAGGGGCGTAGACATCTCAGCTGGGTAGGACAGTTTCCTCCTTAGGCAGCTTGTATATGACTTTCTGGTACTTTGAAAGTTAGTCCTCAAATCCAAACAACTCTTCTGAATTCTGTGTCTGAATTGCCTGATATCTTCAACAATAGGGACTTACATTCAACGTCTGTGAGTCAACTGAAGGCAACAGAAATGGCTTATATTGTCTTGGGAGTCTCTTGGACTTCCCTGACCAATGATGGCTCAGGGGGAGATTTTTATGCCTAGAGATGTTTTTTGGTTTGTTTGTTTTTGTCAGACAAGTGTATGGATGTTGAAATAGGCATTAACATCTCAAGTAACATAGCTTTATTTAATTACATATATGAATAAATTTAGGACAACGTAAGTTTCTATAATTCGCTTTGGATATTCAGTTCCCTTCTTTCGTTGTATATCTGCATCATCCTCCCTACCCTCCCTAACTATCTCCTCAATTTTTTCCATTTACCTCTTCAAAGTACCTGTACCCTGTTGTGCCATTGCTAAATGCCCTCTACATACTCAGCTTTATACTCACAGATAACTAACTGTAATTCTCCTCCCTCTTCTTTGATCTTTTTGTAGCAGAGATCACTGCAGGTAGCCACAAAGGTCAAAATGCAGAGAGCAGCTGATTGTGAGGTGCTCAGCTCCAGCTGATATACCTATAATATACTTTATCACCTAAGACATAGGGAACATGACAGAAGATGGGGTGGAAAGACTGTAAGAGGCTCGTGAAATCAGCTGCCATGGGTATGGTGTGACTTGGAAGCCACACGCGTGGAATCTGAACAACACGGCTGTTTAAACAAGACCTGAAGAACAGCAACAGCAGTACACATGCCAACATGGAAGAGAGGAAATCTCCTGTTCCCTAGATCAAGAGCTGCAGGCAAATAGTGACCATTGAGAGAAGGGGCTTTAATCTTCCCTGGGGATGAGCCCTTAAATGGTTATCTACTACCAAATGGTCAAGCACAAAAGTATACATACAAGCAGCAATAAACCGACTTAAATAGATTATATTTACACAAGGATTCACACAAACATAACATTAATAAAGAAAAAGAGGCCATGAACTTGAGACAGACTAGGAAAGCAAAGGAGAAATTATAGGGAGGAAAAGAAGAGAAAATGATGACTATATTTTAATTATATGGAAATGTATGGATGCTATATGCAATGAAATATAGTCTAGACAAATGTATTAATCATTTTAATATTGAAACATAGAAATATCTCCATCTGCTTGAAAGTGATGGGTATTTGCTTGGCAATATGGTATCATTCCTTGAATATTATTTCAGTCAATCATTTCACACTATCACTGCTTAACAGTAAATTATTTCATGCAAATTATTGCAGTCTAATGTTTGTAAATTGGACTAATTTCTTACTGACACATGATATAAATTTAAAAATCCTAATACATGATTTATCTTCCCTCAGAAACAATTTTTGGAACAGTAAAGTTTATCTTTATACCCTATCAAGAAGTTAATTACATGAAAATATTTAAATATGTAAGTGTAATTATCATTAACTCTAACTTACTTAGTTTTAAGTAAAATAAGTATTTTCTATTTAAACTATAAGATTATGTTTCATAAATATTTTCATAAAATTATTTTGCTATATTAGGTTTCCTAAAAAAATTTTATTCCTCAGTAAAACCATTAATTACATCTTGAAAATGAGTATATTGATATGATTTCAGAAAACATACATTGTTACATGTAATACTAATTTAAAATTTGTCAGAGTTTAGAAATAGGAATATTGTTTCTACAGAAAACAATTCTATAGATGTCTATTGTTGAGATTTATTATAACCTTCACATAATTTTTGTTGAATTTTCATTGAGAAATACTCAATATTAACAGCACATAAGCTATAAAAATCCATTTAGAGAACATTGAATATCATGCTAGATATTATCAGACATTTATGAAGTGTCTCAGGTTGATACTCAGGATTTCAGATTTATTTCACACAATAAAAGAACAGCTGCATGAAAATTTGATACAATATAAGGAATTACTTTGAAAATTTGGTTTCCCTAATTCAAAACTTCCAATTGAATAACATGTTCCAGTAGAAATATTCATAAAGCTGTCAGTTGGTGTCAGTCAATTACACAAGAAGGATGATGTAAATTTTCAAAGCGTAAGTGTAACAGAACACTCATACCAACTTTTCTTAAAGCATCATTCTTAACATTCTACCCCCAAAATTCACATTTTCTTAAAATATTGTCCCCATGAGCCACGGATTAATAAAAACTCTGATACATAATCATCAAGTTAATTTAATTTTGGCAAAAATTATCAACTAGAGACATTTTACAAAATTCAGGTTCATCAAGGGTGTCCCTTTTGATTTTTCCATTAGACATAAAAATCATGACAGATAGACAGAAGATATGGTTTAAATACTAGGAAATTATAGTATTTATATTCACAATGATCAATTAGAGGATGTTGTTAAAATTATGTAATGAGTAAATGACTCAGAAAATTTTTTCTATGCTTTATCTGTGTATTTTTTAAATTAAAATCCACAAAATAATGGAATAAAATACAGAAAATCTGAGTTGAAGCTCTAGAATCATCTTTTAATAGGATATTTTAAGTAAATGGATTTAGTGTGATGGCTAATATTGATTGGTACTGGTTGTCAATTTGATGCTGAGACCTGGACTCATTTGGGGACAAGCCTCTGGGTATATGTTATTTTCATTGTCATAAGTGAAAGATTATGGCTTAAAAGTGATGTATTTGCAAGTCAAGTTGACAAGGAGTAGAAAGTATGGTGTTGAATGTTGACTACCAAGATTCAGAGTCACCTAGGAGCCCAACCCAAGGGTGTACCTGTGAGGGTTATTTGATTAGAGTAAATGAAGAATACAGACCCAGCCTAAATTCTGGAGTGAAGGAAAGGGAAAGAAAATGTGAACTAAGCACTACCATTTATCACTGCTTTCTTACTGAGGACCCAGCATAACCAGCCATCCCAAAGTCCCCCAGTTCTGACCTCCCCGCCATTAAGAACGGTACTCACAACTAAGTGCCAAAATAAATCTCCTTCTTTAATTGCTTTTTCAGATACTTTTGCTACAGCAACAATACAACTAACCAGTTCACTCAGTGTTCTAATCTTTTTTTCCTGTTTTCCATTACATGTAACAGTTATGTCTATCCTTCACAACTTAGAAAAACATCCAATAATTTTTTTAAAAAAATGTGAGGAATTAAAGAAATATCTAATACTAATTTTAGGGTTGTGGAATCTGTTTTATCTATGTTTAATGTCATTTAGTGGTGTATAGGATGTTATAGTTCAAAAACTACAATAGATGATTCAATTACACATGCTGAGGTATAACATGTGGCAAAAGCTGACCACTTTTCAGTGTATCAATAAATGGTCCCTAGTCCTTGAAGTGTAGTGTAGTGATTTACACTTGCTTAGCAAAATACAAGTGCCTATGAAAATCTTAAAATAACAGCAATAAACAGTCATAAACACTATAGTTGAGAAGCTGTTCATGTGGACAAATGATATCAAAGCCTTTTCACACTGCTAAGGTGTGTAGAACTAAATTCTAGAAGGAAATCAATGCCTGAAAACTTAAAAGATACTGCAGCAGAATATCATCATGATCTTTAGTTCAGAAGAAAACAGTTTATGAACAGGACGTGATAATAAATAGTAAAGAAGTAAAAATGTGAAAACTTGATTACTTGAATGTTAAGACCGCCATTTATCAACAGCTTCACTGAAAGTCTAAGAATGGCAAACAGGATAAGAGAGGAGTTTTATAGTGTGTGATTGATTGAGAGTTGGTATCCAGGACAAATAAAACATGCTAATCTCCATGCCCAGTAGTGCATAGGCAGCAAAATATGAAGTCTACAATGTTTTGAAGATTTTTTGGGGAGGGTCTCATATTGCTTTGATTGGGCAATTTTTTAAATGTTGACAATTCATGTAAATTATGGTTTCCAATTATTATTTTTGAGGTGTATGTGTTTCTTGTGAGTTTCTATAGTATTGTTTTAATTCTTTCTAAAAATTTGCCTGTTTTATTTTTAAGACGAGGAAAAAAGCTGTGGAGTTGGCAAGGAAAGGAGGTGGGTAAGATTTGGGAAACGATGTGGGAGGAGAAGCCATGAACAGAATATATTATAGTGTATTTCAATAACTTAGTGCCTAGAAAACCAATAACAAAAATCACGAATTAAAAAAGGGGAGGGGAGTGAAGAACTGCAACTTTCCAGACACAAACACACGCCGATGTGCAAAGGAAAAGATAGAACATTGAGTTGGGTCAGTTTTTGTAAAATCTCTCTGTGCAGGAATTACTAAAATGTTCAATTCTAGAAATGCTCAATGATATCTTAAGTTAGATTGCAAATTAACAGGACTTCTTTAGTACCTGCATGAAAATGAACTGGTAAAACTACTGTTGAAAAATTCCTGCTGTGGGCTATTGAAGTAGAAAATATATAAAATACACAAAACCTCAGAAGACTGAATCTATTCCTAATCTGTACATTAACTATCTAAATTACCCAGATAATTATGGCATATGTATGCTAGGAAATAAGATCACAAATGTTAATAACAACACAACAGGAGAAAAATAAAATTCTTCAATAGTAAAGCAGATTCCTATGGTTTGATTCATTTGTGCATGGAATAAAATATGTGGACAACATACATAATCACTAGATAAATAAGAAATGTTAAACAAGAGAACCTAACCTTGCAAATAAAATCTCGTACAGAAATATTTAATTTACATAAAAATTTTAAAGCAAAGCCTGTATTACTTTCTTTAGGAATACATTTGAGTTGTTTATAAATGAAGAAATTGAGGAATAGAAAAGACAAATTATAAATTTTGTAAATTCATCAAGTCTTCATGACACAGGTAGTTTATTCCTCATGTCATAAAACTGTGAAGTTATAGACATTTATGATATGCCTATATGTGTCCATATATAAAGTAGAAAAATTAGACTCTGGAAGTAAGATTCATATAAACAAAAATAATTAAAACTGTCATAAAGACGTTTAAGATAAGAACTAAGCAAATAGTTGAGAGCAGATTGGTAGACCTGCAAAGACAAATCAATACCTTATGTAAGTAGAACGTTTAAAGCATAGCTTAAGAACCATATGAAATTGTAAACAACTTAACAACTTGACTTTTGGATGTCTTATCAAATCTCTGATTTTGTCTGTACCAACATTTATTTTTAAAAAGTCCTATGCAATGATCTCTAGCATTTATTACTAAGTGCCCATTGTAAAGTAACTGGTCTCCTGTAATGAGAAATGATGAATCAGAACAAGGGAAAAGAAATGTAAATAAAGGTTTAGGATGCCAGTATTATTTTAACGTATCAATGCAAATGGGAAGTAATAGGATATTGTGCTATTATGATTAAAATGTTACATCACCTATGTACAAAAAGGTATCTGTACAAAACGAACCATGGAAGGTAAAACCTGGTGGCTGGTAGCTGAAAGGATGTGCGGGAGGGAACAATAAATCTGTATCATGGTTTTATTTTTCTGCTTTGCCGTTTTTGATTAATTATTAATCAATTATTATCTTACGTCCATTGTCATGTATTTAAGAGATAGACATGGAAGCCACTCCATAAAACATTTGCCAGTTTCTTTAGGAGTGGGTGCTTGTAAATATACACAATAGGGACTTTTACAGTTGACTGAATACGTGTGAAGGGAACGTCCCTAGTGGTAGCAGAGATAGTAAAGAGGCAAAGTGTAAATCTCTGCCGATGTCTGGGCTCTTGTCTTTTTCCGACCCTCCTTCATTACTTGTTTCAGGGGTTTCTGTTTCTCCGTGTTCGGCTCCATCCTTGGTTCTTTTGGTTTACTCGATAACCTCACTCGCCCTAATGATGAAAATTAAACATATAGCATGAACATCCCCAGCACTGTTCAGTCATCAGAACACTTCCAGTAATGCTTCAACTTTCCATTTACGAAATATAATGTACAGTTTTTTTCCATTAAGCTAGAATTTCCTTACATGTTTGAGTTTGACAAACAACTTTACTATTCATGCAATAACTCATGTAGAACCTGGATTTTTTTTTTTAAATTCTGTATTCTCTACCAGCAACATGTCCCATCTTCTCCTCCCCTAAATACCCGTAATCATCATCATCATTCTTATTATCTTTTTTATTCTCCAAATAATTTGGTCTGTAATGCTGCCAATGTTTGCTGCTGAAAAGCAAGCCTTGAATATATAACACAGTTGCCTACTTAACTTTCTCTGCTTCTCCATAATTCTTCTCCCTGTCACTTAAGCAATGTTTAGTACCTAACAGCATATAAAAACATGGTTTTAAGATCTGGTTTTATATTTTATTTGTATGTATATCTTCACTGGAATACAAATTTCTAAAGAACCAATCAGAAGTTTCAATCCTCAGACATTATCGTGTATAATAAATATTTATGGATTAATGTATCTTTGCATGGTTGCTCACACTAGACCAATTAAGCATAAAAGTAGGAATTATTAATCTGTGATCCATAGAGTTCATTGATTGGCTTTCTCTATTAACTGTGGCTAAAATTAGTCTTGTTTTTATTTATTTATTTTTTGGATGTTCATTTTACTTTTTAACGTATCCTATGTTCCCCCTCCCCTCCCTCCTCCCAATCCCTCTCAGTCAGCCTTCAGCCTCCTCCCTCCCCATCCCCTATCCACTCCCCTAAGAGGGCAAGAAGTCTCAAGGTGGGTCAGCTCAGTGGGGAATCCACTCCAGGCAAGTCCTGTTTTTAATCAGAAACTATAATCCGACCTTGTAACTTTGACAGTAATAAAATTGCAGATTTTTCCACCAATTTAAACTATTGCAGATATTTGTACTATTTAAGCCCATACAATATCAAGTAGTGGTTCATCTTAGTATAAGTAGCTATTATCACAGCTAACAGACTATTTTTCCTCATGCATAAATTCATACAACTAAACAATAATTTAAAATATTTTAGTAAAAATATCTAGACAACATTTTTGTTTAGAACTCTTGTACTTTTGTTCCTTGATATTGAGAGGAACAAACTAGATGCTAAGTAGCCCACTTTACCTCTCACTTTGAAAACAAAATGAACAAATTACCCATTAGATGATTTATTATAATCCTCCTGCTTGAGAAACAGCTCAGATGACTCTGCAAGAGAGGATGAAGAAGGTCCAGAAGCTGTGTATGTCGCCACAAAGGAGTGAGGGTGAAAGAAATAAAGGAAGATTTAAATTAAAATGTAACAGTAGAAATAGTAAGGAATTTAACTTTATGATTAAACTAAGAGGTAAACCAAGGCATGAGTTAAAAAGAAAGTAAAACATGGAATTAATGATGAGAATGTATGTGCTAAGAGTTCTCAAACACTTATATGGTCGAAGTAGGAGTCCATTGGGCTATATAATAAGAACCTTCTGGAAAATCCTTACAGAAGACCAGAACCTTACCAAGGTTAATCATATGCTCAGCAGGAAAAAGTAACAAAGAAAATTTGAGGAAGAAAATGAGTAAAAAATGATAACACAATAAAAAATGTCCACCCAACATATATCCACCTACCTGATATATAATCCAGTGACCAATTACCAATTCCACATGGTTGACAACTGAATGCCAAAACCTGTTGTTTACCATGTAGAATCTCTTTAAATAGAACCATTAAAGAGACAAAATTTCCTAGAATTACTTAGGTTGCTGATCCATTTGGCTTTTACTATTCAATTCCTAAATCTGACACCACCCATCTCAAAGTAGAAGAGATTCCCCTTATGCATAATGAGAGAGTTGTTTCTTTTTTTCCACCCTAGGTGGTGGTGGTGGTGGTGGGGAGCATGTTGAGCAGATAAAGGAAGAAATGTTGTAGAAAGGGAGGTTAGTTACTGTTGGGGGTTACCTTTCCCCCATCAGTAAGGATTAAGCTGAAGGGGGCTTCATATAATACTCCTACAATGCCTATAGCCTTTCTTATTGGTGTCTATGAATCTCATGTTTCTGATAAAATATGAGTTCCTTGTAGACTTTGTAGTTTCTTTGGAATTTTAATTTTCTTGCTTGAGACTGAGCCCCCATTGACTCCATTTTAGTTTGGTCTGTTTGTATCTTGTAAAGCAGCTTTAGTCCAAAACCAAGACTGGAGTCAGAAGTTTCTGGCCTGGCCTAGCTCTAAGGTCCGGACCCTCAGTTCCACAGCCACTCAGTCCCAAATAATCACACAAAGGGTTATATTAACTACAAGCTGCTTGGCCTATGACTCAGGCTTATTACTATCTAACTCTTATACTTTAAGGTAACCTCTATTTCTTCTTTGTGCCTTTTCTCTGAGCAGCATTCTCATCTTCCTTTATCTGTGTCTTCTGGAATCACCCCCTGACTCCCCCTCCTTCTTCTTTATCTCTGCTTAGATTTCCCACCTGCCTCTAAGCTGCCTTGCCATAGGCCAAAACAGCTTCTTTATTAACCAATGGTAATAAGGCTTATTCACAGTGTACACAAAGATGTCTCACATAACTTTTTTCTTTTTTTTTAAAGTCTGTTTCTAGATTTGTAAATTTAACTTACCTCCTAGTATAATCAACTTTGGTTTTTATTATGTAGAATTACTTCCAAAGTTTATGCTCTTAACTTTAACAAATTTCAGTAAAATTAGGTTAGTCTTGGTAAGCATTTTGCATATATCTGTTTTCCAGTGACTAATACCAAGGTGCTCTTACATCTACCCTTTCTTGCCACAAATAAAACAGAGAAGAGTTTGGTGGAAACATATTTATACAATAAAACACAGATTCTCTCAAGAGCCATGGGAAAAATATGAGGGCATAAAGTAACTTATTATAGAAGATACCACTCACAATTCTTTAAATTCTTTCATTTAATTCATCCAGATACACAGATTTCTCTGTTTGTTATTGACTGTAAAATGAATTGACAAGCAATGTCAGTGGAATATATGCAGAAGGACGATTTTAATTAAATCAACACAAAAATTATAATCCAATGTGACATGTGTTATAAACACTATATAGAAAAAGATTGTTAGTGTGTAATAGGAAGACCTAATCTTTTATGCATCCTTAATATTAATGGAATGACATTTTGGCTGGAATATGGCATCTCTGGGGATAGGCACAAAACAGAAGGAAGACAGCATAAAGTGAATTTGTGAAATAGCGTTGTACCATTCAAGACAGGGGGTATTGGCAAGTTATGAGTGGCAATCAATGATCTATGGTAAACATGGGGGAGGTAGCAAGGGGAATATCTGAAAAGACCACATAGTGCTTGAGTTATGGAGTGAGTGAATATCCTAGCACCTTTGCATAAATCATGTTTAATACAAGTAAAACAAATAATAATAACAAGTAATGCTTGTGGCCTGTTTCACAATTAAAAGTTACACATATTGAGTGAATTAATATTTGAATTCTAAAAGTAGGTAAGCTAAAAATCATCATCTTAGTTAGGAATAATGCTTGGTGACTAATAAAGCATGCCAGAAATAATGAATGCTTTAAAAAGATAGATGTTTAGCTTGCTGTAGAGGTACCCTCATGCAATTCCAGCATTTGGATGGTGAGAAGATTGCAAGTTTGAGCTTCCTGCAGGATACATGTTATCCTTTGTCAAAAATAATTCCATGCACCTCTCTCTTAAGAAAGTCTACACCTATATTTTCAGGTATCTCTTATCCTTCCTTTTAATGTTTCTCATTTTCTTAACACATATGCTTAAGCCTATTAAAATATTTTTATTGAGCCCAAACTCTACCTCAATACATATAATGCGTATGTGTTGAACTGATATTTAATTTTTTATGCTTAAAAACAAAGATTTTATGAGTAACAAAGCATGAGCCACTAGCCTAATCTCATAGGATCACACATATATTTTAATCTTTGTATCTCCAGTTTAGTAGTTAGGGATGAAAAAAATATGCTTTTTTGTCACTCATTACATACATCATGGATAACACTAATGTAACAAAAGACAGATTAACTAAAGAATAAATTAACCAGCTTTGTGTTGCAAAGGAAGCTTCAGACATGAGAACTGAGAAGAACTGATCTTAGTTAGGTCTGATGAGGGATGTGGGTATTTGTGTGGACACATGAGTGAATAGAATTGAAGTTTAATTGTGCTAAGCTAAGGAATAACCGCACGACCTCTTTCCTTATGCTTCCTCCTTTCCTGATGGACACTTCATATAAAGTTTCTTCCTTCTGAATATGGGACAAGAGTGCAAGTATATTTTGACCTGTTTTCAGAAAAGATAATTGAAAGAATGACCTTTCTCTTAGAAAATTTAGTGTTTTATATATTATTGTATCTATTTATTATGGTACAATGTACATACTTTGGTTTTCTTCAGAATATAGATATTTCACCTTTTGTACAGTATGGTGTTGACATTTTTTATACCTGACTGTAATATTTAACAATCAGATAAACACACCCAATATGTCTTTAACCTTGGACACATGTTTTCTTTCTGTGGTAGCCTTGGTGAAGGAGGTGGGGTATAAATGTCTTGTTTGAGGCTGAACATTTTGTGGTCTCTTATTCTCTAAATGTTCAGTTGTGAATTTCTATGTTAATTCTATTTGTTGCAGAAAGATATTTTTCTGATGGTGGTTTAGAGATGCACTGATATATGGGAGTAAAAACCCATAGCCACTGGAAGTTGTTTTAATCTATGCCCACTTAATAGAATAATAGTAATAGGGCCCTGACTTGTCTACCCATGAGTCATGAGCCAGATAATGGTATCAAATGTGTTAAATCTTTTTTAATTACTTTCTATTTCTGTGATAGAACACTATGGCCAAGGAGACTTATAAAAGAAAACACTTAAAATTTGAGGTTAAAGTTTCAGAGAATTAGAATCCATGATGGTAGAGCAAGGACACAGTAGCATGAAAAGCTGAGATTTTACATTTTGATTCACAAGTTTCAGACAGGGAGATAGAGATAGATAGGTAAATGAATAATAGATAGGTTATAGATAGAGAGTTAGGTAGGTAGGTAGGTAGATAGATAGATAGATAGATAGATAGATAGATAGATAGACAGACAGACAGATTGATATAGAGATAGATATAGATAGATGATGATAGATCAATAGAGAAAACTGAGATTTTACATTTTGATCCACAAGTTTCAGACAGGGAGATAGAGATAGATAGATAAATGAATGATAGGTAGATAAATAGATATAGATAGATAGATGGATAAATAGATTATAGATGATATATAGAGCAATAGAGATAGATGATAGAGCTAAATAGATATAGATTAGAGATAGAGATGATAGAGTGATATAGATAAATAGAGATAGATGAGGGAGAGAGAGAGAGAGAGAGACAGAGAGAGAGAGAGAGAGTGAGAGAGAGAGAGAGAGAATGGCACAAGTCTTTTTAAACTTCAAAAACCATCCCCAGTGACATACCACCCCTAACAAGGTCACACCCCCTAATACTTCTCAAACAGTCAAACACTTCTACCAACTGGATGCCATGTGTTCAAATATATAAGTCTATGGAGGGCCACTCTTACTCAAACTACTACAAATGTCATGGAGCAGGCTTTAGATATAATCCAAAAATGGATGGTTACTCTGCTAACATGTGTGCCACTATTATACCAGTGGGCATATCGTTCCATGGCAGACACTGGGGTAGTGCATTGGGTTCACAGCTGGGAAGACTGATGATTACTTTTTTCTTCTTCTGGTAATATATATATAGTACCTTCCAGTGCTAAGGAAAGCTAACTACTAGGGGTGAAAGTTTCAGGTCAATATCAGTGTGGTTCCATTATCAAGTTATGTAGGGAATCAAGAACAATTGCAATAGCCCATAACTGTTAAGGTCTATAGAACACCAGTGACAAATTAAAAATAACTCATTCCTGGTGCTAAAATTTGTATTTTCGAGTATGTAGTATCTTTGGGGGTAATATTTTCTCATTATAGAATAACTTCATTTGAATTTCTTTTAAATATGTACATGTGTATACTTTAGCAAGCCATCTATAGCGGTAGATTTCTATATGGACTTTTCAAAAGGACTTTGGTGCTGGTTATCCACCCACATATTCCATCATCTTCTTTGTCCTTCCACCCTCTAACCCATTTAACCCTTCCCAGTTACTGTATATCCTTTAAATGGAAAGTAGTTGATTAAGGGCATATTCCTAATGTAAATCAAACAGTAATTAGCATACAGACATTAACTTGAGTTGCAGTAAAAGTAAGAAAACCGAACAGGAAATAATGAGAACAGCAACCCAGGCTCAAGATGTGCAATCAGATGTAATGGTGCACATATTTTAACCAAGCAATCAGCAGGAGGATCATATTAAGAGAATTAAGAATTTGAGGGAAGCCTGGGTTACATCCATAGTGAAACCCTGATTTAAAAAGAAAAGAGAAAAGAAACCCCATCATCCAGAGTTACTGAAGATGTTGTTTCAGGAAAATTGAAAATGCTTGTGAACAAGGTAGGAAGGCAAACAGGCGTGTGCTGGGACAGAAGTTAGTGCAGGAGAGTCTCAGTCAGAGAAAGCATATGGGGACCACACACTAGTGAATCTGTTTTATAACATCCTTAGGAACCTACTCCCAATCTTTCATACTCTCTAAGTGTAGGTTCACTGGGGGAAGATAGAGCGTCACCCTCTGGTTTCCTGAAGTCCTTTACGGAACCTTCCTGTTTGTGTTCAATTTCTAGTCTTAGGGCTCTGGTCACTGAACCTCCTCCATTTTTATTTTAAACCATTTTGTAGCAGGGAACAAGAGACGCAGAGACATAAAGAATTGGAGGCTTATGAAAATCAATTAAATTAGCAGTAATTTTATACCTTTAATAAAACCAAAGCATGTAGAAATGAGAGGAGAAGATGTGTTTGGGGGAGATTATGGGTTTGAGTATCAGAATAAAGGAACTAATTAAATATGAGGAAGGAGATGGCTTAAGATAGAAATGAGTATGGAAAATCTCAGAGTGAGCTTGTGAATCCCAAGTTTTATAAATTACAGGGTTTTTCGGTTGTTTCTACCCTGTGCTTCTCTGAAGCACAGAATCTTAAACTTACTACATCATAATGACTCTGTGTGGAAGCCCTGACCTTTGTTGAGATGACATACATATGAATGTGTCTTCTGGAAAGCAGGCAGTAGCCACATCTAGCTATAGTCACAGAAAACATGTTTAAAATGTAATTATAATCAGGAATTTTTACCTTAGTGTATATTGTACTATTAATCATATACTTCAGGTTTGAACTTGTAAGCAATGAGTTTTATTTTTATCTGATTCATTATTCTTATGCATAAAAATGATACTCATAAATTCTCATATAATGGGAGAGAGAGAAGACCTCAGTTCAGCTTTATTTGAAAGTTTACCCATAATATTACAGTATTTCCTTCTTTACAATGAAAAATAACTCAAGCCCCCTCATTAAGGCTAATTATATTTATAAGATAGGAAATTAAAATGAGAAATATTAAGAATAAATATCTAATAAGATCAATTGGGACTGAAAACTAATTATTTTATGAGTGTTTTATTGTTCTCAATAGAAACAGTTTCCTTTGCTAAGAAATCATAGAAAATAATTCTATCCAACTCTGTGTTTTTAATTTTTTTGGCATTCTCAGAAGAAAACTTTTAATGAATATTGTTCTAACTCCAGGAAGAGATAAGGCACACATGACTCTTCTGTCTCAAAATACAGAAAGGTACAATAACATGTGACTCACCTGCTCTGAGCTAAATCTCAAAACACAGACTAGATTGTGAAACACTTTGCGAGCTTTACAGGGGCCACCATTACATAGCAAACATCCTATCTGTACATTCCTTACTTAAAAGTGTTTTCTAGGCTAAGAGCCTTTGTGTTTCAGTAGGTAAGAGGACTGTTTTCAATGAGCATACAACGTGAGTGCCTTTTTAACCCCATATCTAGTTTTAACATGTGCCTTCTACTTAACCTTCTCTCTCTTTTGTAATATAAATTTGTATATGTATGTATAATGAATAACATGATGTCTTGAATAACATGATATCATTTCACATAGATATCATTGCTACAGTAAAAACCTATAACATATAGTCTCTTAGTGATCTACAAGGAAACACTGTCATTAGCTGTAGTCACCATAGATAAAAGATCCCTTTAATTTCTTCATCCTAGATGTTTCTTATTTCTTTTTCTTTCTTTTTAAATCTTTTGAGCAATATTTTCATAACAACCCTATTCTCTCAGGGTCACTTTTCCCCACGAAATCAGCATTTTTATATTTGATAAATAGAGTCAAGGCTACTTGCAGTTGTTTGATTGACTTAGAATGATGTCTTCTACTTTATTTCATTTTTGTTACAAATAACCACCGGGTCTGTCAGCTGAGACATACTCGCCATTGGAATAGGATGATGATGTGACTTAGAGACACAGTAGACTGTTTCTTGGTCTTTGTTTGCAGGCCCTTTGCTTTTGTCAGAGATGCTTCCTAAAAGAAACGTAGCATCATACCCTCACAAAGGATGAAATTCTTGGAGGCACAGATTATATGGCCAGGGGATAATTTAGAAGGACATTTCAATCATTCCAGGGATATGCGATTAGGGCTTGAATTAGGATTGATTCAAGTTGTCTAAAAATAAACTTTTCTATTCTTAATGATCTCTTACTGCAAGTTCCAGTAGTAAAAGCATTTCCTGTTAAATGGACTTAGAATCTAACGAAGCTGTGAGGCATTGAAACCTAATGGTTATAGGGGGACGTAGGCCATACACTTGGAGGTACCGGAGTTGAAATATAAATTCACTTGAGCTCACGAGTCCTGGAGCCTCATCGTGATCATTCAGTGCAAGAGGGAAAGAACTGAGAAGCGTGGGATGGCGACCTCTGAGAGAGAAGGAGCTGGCTTGACTGATTGGAAATGGCAGAAGTTAAAGCCCTGAGCACAGGAGCTTGTGAGCTGGATGAACACATTATGTCAGCCGCAGTGGAAACTCCTCAGGTGAATGTCAGAGCTTCCAGAACTGTCCTGAGACTTTCCCGAGGGCTGCTGCAATGCCACCAAACTAAAAGCATACCTGTGCAATGGAATAACTTATCAAGAGAAAGAAACAAAACCATGAGATTTTTTTAACATTAAGAAAATACAATACAAAATGAAAACCTAAATCATTAGTCTGTAACTGCTTTCCTCCTACACCAAGGAGAGCTACTGGGAAGATTTCAGTGATACAAGCTCCCACCCCACCAGCACACCAGGTAAGGCCTGGTTAAAAATGCTATGTGATACTCCCAGGGGACAGTAACCATCTACAGCAATGGTTCTCAACCTATGGGTTGTAACCCCTTTGGGGATATAATGGCCCTTTCACAGGGTTCATGTATCATGTATCCTGCTCATCAGATATTCACATCATGTAATAAGAGCAAAATTACAGTTATGACGTAGAAATGAAAATAACTTTATGGTTGGGGGTCACTTCAACATGAGGAACTGGGTTGGGTCACAGCATCAGGAAGGTTGAGAACCAGTCATCTACAAAGTTTTTACTTTGTTCTTTTGTTCATAGCATTCCTTTCTATGCATGAACTTCCTGAGAACGTTAGCTCTTTTCCATCCTCATACGCTACAGCAAATTCTGCATTTCTGCTCTGCTGAAATGATTTCTTACTCAAGTATCAGGAATGGTATCACTATGCAGGTATCTCTTGTAAAAGAGATAATCATTTTAGCTAGTAGTCTTGGAGTAAAGACGGTACTCTGGATAACATGGCTGGGATTTAAACGGATTAACTGACAGTCTTCAGAGACAAAATGGAGTTGTCTTGACTCAAGACTCTCCTTCCTTCCATCTTTCTTTCTTTTTTCTTCCTTCTTCAATTTCTTCCTTCTTCCTTTTCTTCTTCTCTCTTCCTCCTCCTCTCCCTCCCTCCCTCCCTCCCTTCCTCCCTCCCTCCCCCCTCCTTCTTTCCTTTTCCCCCCTCATTTTTCCAGACATGGTTTCTCTGTGTAACAGCCCCGACTGTCCTAGAACTCACTCTGTAGACCAGGCTGGCCTTGAAACTCACAGAGCTCCACCTGCCTCTGTCTCCCCAGTGCTGGCGTGCAAGGTCACCAACACTCCCTGGCAACTCAAGTCTCTTGGGGAAGAGTTTCCAAATTGTTGCATGCCTTGTGTGTTTCAGACTTGCCACCCTCACCTCCTTCAAATAAATCTTTCTGCTTTGTCTCTTTCTCAACTTAGTGTCTAGATGCCTGCTACCAAGGAAAAGCTGAGGGCAGAAATGTGACAGGGGATGTTAATCTGCTGCTATAGTGATGTTGCCTGTTAACTGAGACATTCTCCATTGGTTGGTGGTTGGTTGAGTTTGGGTATAAAGCTACTTTCAATGGTTATTATCCAATTTTGTCTTGATCTCTTTGACCAAGCACCCTTAGGAAGCAGAATTATGCCACACAGATATCTTTCCCCAGCTTTATTGATGCATTGGAATCAAAATTATAATTGTTGTTATTTTTGTACACAATGTAAACAGTCTGGAATTTCTTTTATGCTAGTACTTGTTTTCACTGATATTTTCCCTAGTACTGCTAAACAGCTTTAATGAATGAACCACCACAGCCTTCAGAGAAATGCTTGTCTTCATTGGCAATCATTGATAAATAATTCAGCTCAAAAGCACATACTTACAACTGACTTCTTAGACTCTTCCTGAGATGAACTAATGTAGACTCTCAAATGAAGTTTGGATATATAGCAGTCATTAGGAACTGATACATAGAAGCTGGGCATGTAGCTTAGTGGAAAGAGTTCTCACTAAGAAGTCTAGGAATCAATACCTGAGGAATGGAAAGTAGAATTATCAGGATTGGACCAATGAGCAAGCTAAACTCATCTGTCAGCATAAGAAGTCAAAAGTAACAGACATCTTTTACAGAGAAATTAGCCCTGACTGCAGCATATTACCCCAGGTCACAGTAAGTTGTTCATCTGACATTGCTACAGAAGGAAGGCGTTGCTGTCAGAAGACATGACTTCCTTTAGCAGAAGCAGAAGTTGGAGCTCTATCTTAGGACTTCCTGTTAGCCACATATTTTATAGCTGAGCTGGAAAGCCTGTGTGTGAGAAGAATTCTGGGAGACATAGCAGCCCATGAAGACAGAACTAAAATAAGAAACAAACAGAGACAATAGTAAAACCAAAACGTGAACAAAATTGTGTTGTTTGATGCTTCTCATGGACAGCGAACCTTATTTTCTAGTAGACATGAGGATGAAACCTACTTTTGCTACTTCAGTTAATATGAGTGTATACACAGACACACACACACACTCACACATACACACACACTCACTCACACACACATACAAACACACACATACACACACACTCATACACACACAAATACATAGTATTCAGTATATAATACCACATAGTATTAGCTAGAGGAAGGGGTGCAGAGAGGGAAAGAATTAGAAGGATATGGTGTGAGTATGTGTTCCTAAGGACTATGTGTTAGTAGTTTAGTCTCCTAGTGGCAGTGTTAAGGCAATGGGACTTTGAGAAAGCGGTTTGCCACTGGGGAATTGCCCTAGTGATAACTATTCCCCGACTTCCCTCATTTCTTGTCTTCACTCTTGTATACCCTCTCCACGATGCCCTCCAGCATGCTCTGATATAGTTGGAAATCTCTGGCTAGAGCCTTCAGAACTGAGATCTGAATTAACCTCTTTGCTTTAAAAATAACAACCTTTGGATAATTTTTTACAACAATACAAAATTCAGTGTCAATTATTTTTTTCCTAAAAGCATTATGACATCTCCCACCACATCTTCTAAAGCCTATGTTAGTTATTTTGCCTTTAGAAGTGGATTGCAGTGTAATTCATACGTAGGTCCTGTGGGCATGATGTAAGATCATAGACTTTCAAGGAGAGAGATTATTCGTTTAAGTTCAATCTAATCATAGTAACCAATAAATAAATAAATAAATAGATAGATAAGTAAGTAAGTAAATAAATAAACAAACAAATAAACAAACAAACAAACAAAATAATAAATGAATAAAAGAATAAAAGAATAAATAAATAGATAGATAGATAGATAGATAGATAGATAGATAAATAAATAAATAAATAAATAAATAAATAAATAAATAAATAAAACAAAAAACCCCCAAAGACTTTGATGAAGAAAAAGGCAGAGAAATTCAAAGCAGGAGACAACCTGAGGTCTGTTGTTTTATGAAGTTGGAAGACAAAGCTACAAAAAATTCTGGTGTCTTAACAGAGCTGAGTTGTTACTACTCAACAAGACGCAAACCAAGAGGTGTTTTGAGCCCTTAATCCTTTAATCCCAGCACTCCAGAGGCAGAGGCAGGCAGATCTCTCTATGAGTTCCAGGCTAGTCTGGTCTACGGAGCAAGATCTACGCTATGCAGAGAAACCCTGACTCTGTCTTGAAAAACAAAAACAACAATGAAGAGAACCAAGAAAATGGGGAGCAGGGGCCTTAGATGTAGCTCAGGTGGTAGACTGCTTGACTGGCATGCATAAAGCCCTGGGTTCAACACCCAGATCCACATAAATCTAGACACACTAGCTCAAGGCTGTCATCTCAGTCCCTGGGAGGGAAAGGTATATATTAGAAACTGATACCTAAGAGCTGGGGACATAGCTCAGTGTTCACCAAGGAATCTAGGAATTGACGCCTACAGGGGAAGTGGAAGATCCCAAGTCCCAGGTTATCTTCCACTGCAGAAAGCCTTGTCTCAGAAAACAAAGCAACAACAAAAACAAATGGGATGCAAACCTTATAACAGCAAGGACACAAACCCTGAGAGCCGATGTGATGAAGCTGGGCAACAGATTGTCCTCCAGATTGTGAGACGCAGAGCAGAGAAACCAGCCAAGCTCATCCAGACTGTTCACTTACAAGTAAAGTTCATAAACTGTGATGTTATAAACCAGCATCTCTGTGGTTGTTAGAGCAGCAATGGAAAACTAATATTGACTTACAATTCCCTTGCACTAAGGAGATTTTGTAGGACAGTCATGGAGTAATTCCTGAGTCATATGCTTACCTCCCTTCGTTCTTGAAAAAATAGGCCTCAGTTGCCTCTTCTGGGAACAATAATCCTAATAATCCTAAATCACACAGAGAAATCCTATTATAAACCACATAGCAGACATGGCTGAGGATGTTTTGTTGTGTCCAGACTTGACATTGTGACATGACTTTGCCATTTATAAAGGTCATGCTTGAGAATCATTCAGTCAAGTTAGAAAAAAAAAAGAAATTGAAAAAAGATCATATTTTACATAAGCTTATGCTTTCTTGTCGAGAAACATCCATAGACGTTTGAGGTTGTAAATTGGACCTGGTTGTGTGATGCTGTGGAGTCCTCTTCCGTTCCACTTCGGACTCTAAGATTCTGTGTACCAAAGAGTAGCCAATCAATTGATTCTTATTTTGTAAGAAAGATCAACAAGTACCCTAAGATTGTAGTTGGTTTTTACCACTTCTCTTTCTTTTTCTTACACACTAAAATAGCAATGAGAGCAGAAAGAAAGAAGAAAAGCATTCCAGAAATATAATCTTTAAAGTTTTCACACCTGCTATGGGAAGAGATGAATTTCTTTCTAGAATAGTCAAGAGTCAGAGCTTCATTCTACAAGTATAATTTGATTGAGAGACAGAAGGCAAGAATTTTTATTTTTTACATTCTGCTCCAACATGACAAATGATTCTTCTTATGGTTAACTAAAGATATCTATCTTATCTTAACATGGGATTTATTTCAAGGGAGATGGCAGTGAAGTGATTAATTTTCTATGAAAACTATGTCTGGATTATGCAACTGTCCAATTTGTCCATTAAAAATGATTAATGAACTAAGCTTTCCTCATGTTATTTTATTTCTGATGGACTATCTGTTTCCTAGGTACACACATATGTTGTTTTTAATAATATCATCTTTTATTTCTATAAAAAGATTTATAATTGATTAAGCAATTCTATTTACATTATCTGGTTGACATTTCTTGGTTAACAAAGTAGCTTGTATCATTGATGAAGAATGTAAACTTTAATATTTTTGTGGTTTTGCTCAAGCTATGTGTTAAGAGTATATGTCTAGACATAAATATACTTTCAGGTGCCTATTAAAATAACCATTTCTGATATTGTATTATTTTAAAAATAACAAAACACATGGGTTTTATTTTGCACATTAAAAAAACAAGTCAGTAATACACATCTACAGGGTTATTTATATTTACACAATCATAGCAATTGGTAAAAATAATTTCAAGTGTGCAAAACATGAAAACTGATTTGTGCTTTTTTTCACACCATAGAATACTTCTTATCATGACAATGTACTCTGGATAATGTACTGAAACAGAAGTTTGCTTTTTGAAGTTTACAGTCCATGGTGATCTAGTCCAGTTAATTTGAGGATTGTGGCACATAATGGATCATGATTGCTCTCATTGCCAGGCATGGAAAGAGAGAGAGAAACAGGGCCTTGGTTCTAATATCACCTTTAGTAACACGCCCTGTATGACCTGTAGTCACCACGATCTCCATTAGGTGCTTCCTTCAAAGTATTACACCACCCCTCAATGGCATCCCAGACTACAGACA
Source organism: Phyllotis vaccarum (assembly GCA_033318265.1). Taxonomy (NCBI): domain Eukaryota; kingdom Metazoa; phylum Chordata; class Mammalia; order Rodentia; family Cricetidae; genus Phyllotis; species Phyllotis vaccarum. The sequence continues at coordinate 4,009,620 of JARWLC010000014.1, forward strand.
AAGATATTAACACATAGGCCTAAGATCCAAGATATAGCAATAACCCTTCAACTATGTAAGTACAATCATTTATTTTGGTTTTACTTTAAAAAGCATAAAAATTTTACAAGACAAACCTCGTGTCTCAAGGATTTATTTCTGTGTGTCTGTAGACACACTTATTTGGTGAGTGTTTTATAGATATACTTATTTGATGTTTTATAGATATACTTATTTGGTGAGCATTTTTGTAACAGCACCATACGCATTGTAAGGGTTCAGAGCCTGTGTATTGGTCTACTTAAGGTTATCACAACTTATCACTGAAAATATATTGCAGAACCTTTAAAATAATTTGCACTGAAGTATATGCAATGAACAAGTAAAGTGATTCAGATGAGCATTCTAAACTGCTATGGATCCTGTGATGTGGGTCTAGACTGGCAAATGAACTCCTGGTAAACTAGGAGAAAAAATAAGCAGAAATTGTATAAGACAAGTGGTGGATAAGCAGGTGTATAGACAGATGACTCTAAAAATATACTTCCCGGGAACAATAGATCGTCAGTAGATTATTTACCATTGCTGAATGATAAAATCATAATCTCAAGACCATGAAAAAAATCTAAATAGCATTAAGAAACTGGCACACAGTATGTTGTAAAACAGCATAGAAATCCCTGGCAGGTGGGAAGTAGAAAATGAATGGAAAACAGAAGAGCAGTCTGCCTTAATTTTAAACAAATAAACCATGCAATTGCATTGAAAATCCAGCTTACCGAGAAGTTCCCAGTTGAGAGAATTTTATGTGAAGGTCTCTTATGACCTTGAGTTATTATGTGAAAGCAAACAGTGACTAAAATACCCAAGGGCATTTTGAAGACATGACAAGTTTCACAAGGACCATGCAGGCAAATCTGTGGTGACATGTTATAAAATATCTAAAGTCTGAACAAAAAGACTACTTTTTGTAAAATTTTCTATTTTGGAAAGTGAGATTTGTTGGGGGGGGGTTCAAATAATAGAATGCTACATTAGTATTTTTCATTTTTAAAGGTATAAATTCCTACCTTCTTTGTAGCCTTGAAATGCTTAAGAATATCATAAAATTTTGGAGAGGGAAGCTACCTTCTAAGGTTTTGGTGTAAATCCAGTGACCCAGAGAGGTTAGATGGCTCTTCCTTGATTACATGTGCAGAAAAAGATACATAATGACAGAAACCACTTAAATCTTTGGTTCTCACTCAACCTATGGGTTACAGCTTCTGTGAGGGTCGAACAACTTTTTACAGGGTTGGCCTATAACCATCAGAAAACACAGATATTTACATTATAACTTACAGCAGTAGTAAAATAAGAGTTATGAAGAAACAATGAAAATTTGTCTTTTGGTTGAGGGTCAGTACAACATGAGGAACCGTGTTAAGCAGTCACAACACTAGGAAAATAGAGAAACACAGACTTAAGGGAAAGATTTCCTTTGGCTTACATACTGAGAGGATACAACCCATCACGGTGGGGCAAGTCTAGCAGGAAGAATGGCTTTTGAAAGGTTATGTATGTCATGTTGGCAGCCAGAAAGCAGAGGGTATGGGTGGGAAGCAGAAACTGGGTCTTTCTCTCTGCTGACACTGTTCTTCTTACAGGTTGCAAATTTTCCAAAGAGTACCACTGACTGGGGACAAAGTGTTCAACCCCATAAGTGAGAAGGGACATTCTATATCCAATCTGTAACAGGCATTAACTTCTTGGTTCTTTGGAGCCATATTCAGCCACTATGGGATGTTGTTGGTTGGAGGCTTATTCTTATTCATAATTGCTCAGCTTTAGCTTGGCTTGTTTCTAGCCAGTTTTTCTTAACTTATCCTGTCTAACTTTTTACTCTGGGCTTTTACCTTTCTTCTGTTAATTTTACTTTTATTCTAACTCCATGGCTGGCTGTGTGGCTGGGTGGCTGGTTGGCTGCATGGCTGCATGGCTGGGTGGTTGGGTGGCTGGGTGGCTGGGTGGCTGGGTGTGTGTGTGTGTGTGTGTGTGTGTATGTGTGTGTGTGTGTGTGTGTGTGTGTGTGTGTGTGTGTGTGTGTGTGTGTATGAGTGTAGGTACCTGCAGAGACCAGAGGAGATTTTTAGATTCCCTGGAATTATAGAAGTTGTGCGTCATCCAACCTGGGTGTCAAGATAGGAACCCGTTTCCCCTGAAGGAACAGTATGTACTCTTAACTGCTGAACCATCTCTCTGAGCCCGGAAAAGAAGCATAATGCTGAATCTGTTTGCAGAACATTTGGATGAGGCACTCAGAGTCATTTTCCTCTTCCACAGACTCAGTAATGCCATGGTAGCTTTATGGAACTGTGTGCTATATGGGATCCATGGGACGTGTTCTTCAAAACTTCATGAGACACTTCTATGGAAAACATTTTCAATGTGACCTCTTGTTGCCCTCTGAGTGTGCAACAAGGAGAGAATAAGTGTCTTTTATACTTTCTACATTCCATGAGCCCAGGCCATAGAAATCCCACTTCAGGGCTATGAGTCAGCTACAATCCAAGTCACAATATGCCACCACTTGATTGGCAGGTGTGTATTTGTTTTTTACTACAGTTGGGGAGGAGGGAGTGTTGGGTAATTTGATCTTTTGTCCTTAGTGAAAAACCAATCTATTGTGTGGCATATGTACCTACTTGGGGTCAGCGTATTTCTCTGGAAAGGTTTTGGAATCTTGAGAGTGTTCGTATAGTGCACTGAAAGACACATTATAACAATGCTATAACTTTAATATCACATTGCAATTTTGCCAATGTAACTTAAAATCTTATCAAACAATATACTGTTGATATAAAGGTGAGTTATGATCTTATGATGAACCAGGCCTGGAAGCACAGATGGTCACATGTGGACACAAAGACCAAACTTGGCATAATACTTAGGTACTGCAGATTTTACAGCTAATCCCTTGGAAACCTGGCAGGGTGGCAGGGAAAGAGAGGTATGAAGTGGCATGCTGGAACTGAATTACCTTTTTCCTGAGGTTACAAGCCACTAAAACTCATTTTCAATTGGATCACGGAGGAGAGGAGGATATTGAAGTTTATCTTTAAACACAAACTTTATTTAGAACCAATCATATGCCCCCAGCATACCAATAAAGAATGTTAGAAAAATGTAGACAGTTAGACCACGGCACTTGAATAGAGACCAGGAACCTATACTACTTACCTGCTTACAGGGCTCACACCACCTTTGATTCTTTTTACCAGTAGCAGATATAATTGATTATCTCTTAATCTTGCAGACTTGTAATGGGTGCTATAAGATTTCCAAAAATTAATGAAATGATATTTTTTTCAAGCAGTCTTGCTGATTATGGTGAGAGATATTTTAAAAGCCTCCACGATATAGAGGTGACCCTTGAGTTGGAAGGAACGTGGTCCAAAGAGGTATAAACCATGGTCTGTGGGAGACTCAAGAGGGACAGATTGCTATGGAATCCTGGAAGGCTACGGAACTGATGATCTATTGGCTGTATCTGGAAGGGAGGAACAGATACAAGCTACACACAGACAAAAGGTGGCATGAGGATAGAAGTTAACGGCTGGCTAAGGATGAGGATGGAGGCAGAGAACCTGAGCCTCAAGAGAGCAGCTGTGGTGTAGACACCAGGCTTCATAAGTCTGTGCAGTGTATGAATTCACTAGTTTGCGTATTTGTGGGGCATGAACTGCTAGAGTCACAAATACCCTTTACTTTTTTTCTCTCTCTCTCTTTCTCCCCTCCCCCCCCTTTTTGGGCTATTTTCCTCTTGTTATTTCAAGTTATGAATAGAAATGTTGGGGACGTTCTCATTCCAGTGTTCTGAATTGTTATCATATGAGTTGTCTTTTCAATAAATTATATTTTCTCCTTAAGCTCTGAATAATATTAAGTAACACATCAGACGATTATACGCATTAATTAACTGAACTTGCTCTTAGTGCATTCTACTTTCAGATTCCTTTGTAATCCAAACAAATATTTACATACTATGCCTCGCTATAGCAACAAGGAGACTCAGAAAAGAATTCCCAAACATTACACAAGGGAGACAAGAAAATTAGATTCAGTTTTGGGGTTTGGTGTTTTTGTGGTCCTGGGTGTTAAGCATAGGTTATTACACTAAACAAGCTACATTTTAGGCTACATCTCAGCCTTAAAGGAAAAAAAGAGAAATCTTTATATGTGGTGTTATTGGGGAGGGTTGCATATCAGATATTTATCACATAGATAGTTATATTACAAATCATATAAGAATAGCAAACTAAAGTTATAAAGTAGCAATTAAGTAAGTTTATAGTTGAGGGTCGCACCACATGAGGAATGAGTTAGGAAGATTGAGAACCACTGTTTGAAAGCATTAGCTCAGTAAGCAGCCCTGGTGACCCTGAACTCACTTGGTAACCTTGAAGCTCCAGTCTCCAGCTCCAGCAGTTGTACCACCAGGCCCATCTAGATTCAGAGATTGAAATACTAGAAAAATAGCACCTACAATGAAAACATGCTATGGTTCTAAAATGTTGAGTGTTGATGTTTGCAAGGGTTGAGTAAGCCAAGAGTCTGGAAAATAAATAAGATATAAAACAAAAGGAAAGGAAATTATATGAATGAGCAGGGAAAAAAATCTTCATAGCAAACACTCAAAAACATGACCTTGATATGTCTTTATGTTGTTTCTTTTAAATGCTTATCACTCTTTCTGGCAATGAAATAAAGATATGTATAGAATTTTTTAGATACTCAATTGTTATCTTCTACTGATACCCATTTTTGCTGATCCTCCCCACCCCCCAGAAAACTGGTCTTTTGAGAATGTTCTGCCTTAACCTTTAGTTTTGGAATTATAACTTTTTTTTAAAAAAAAACATTTAACATCTATTAGTATTAATTTGTGTGTACGTGTACATGCTTGTCAGGGCTGTGGAGGTCAGAGGACAGCTTGAAAGAGTGGGTCCTGTCTGCCGTGTGGATTCTGAGGATTAAACTCAAGTCACTGGACTTGATGACAAGCATCTTTATCTACTGAACTATTTGGCTGGCACATTTGCAAATTAACATCTACCATTTGATCTTCTCAAAATATCTTCTAATCACTTTATATATTCCCTTACTTGTCTTATGGAAACAATATTCCTTTTTTGTAATGCAGAAGCATTCAACCTTGCTTACAGACTGGCTAACTGGGGCAAAGTAAGATATCCTGGATATATATCCAAGTAGTAGCATCTTACCATGTCTGTCTCTAAATGTGTATAACGTGAGTAATTGTAGGCTGCTTCTAATGGAGTATTGCATTATGAAATTAGGAAAGAGAAGGGCAGTTAAATGGGCAGAAAGCTCCGACCAGTTCTCAAATTCAAGCACTTGCTCTTCCACAGTATTTTACTTTAAGTAGATAGTTCCCCTAAAGACATTAAAGAACGCCAGACTTGGGAGCTGTCTGACCCTTCCTCTTTTTAACTTCCGCAAAGGCATGCTAGGGGAAGAAACCAAATCAACTTCTGTGGTAGTTATCATTATCCTTATCCTTATTTGAGTTTTCAAGACAGGATGAGTTATTAGACAAGCATCTCCTGCATCCACCTTGCAGAAGAAGGTTTAATAACTCATCCTGTCTTGAAAATTCAAATAGCGTGAGCTTCAAAAAGGAAAGGAATTAGTTGCAACACACACACACACACACACACACACACACACACACACACACACACACACATCCCTTTCCTCAGTAACTCATACTTTCAGTTTCTTATTGTGCTGTTTTCTATTCTCCTTTTTGTGTTTTCCTTGGAGGGAGGGATTTGGCTCTGATTAAAAACTCTTTCTCCATCCTCAATCAGGCCAGCCCCCACTCCCCAAAGAAATTCTTAACTTAATGAATGAACGAACAAATGAACGGATGCATGAATCACGCAGCCTTTTTCGCCCTAGCTCATAAAGAGGTCTTACTCTTTTATCTACATGCTGCAGGCTGGGCATCCTTATCTAGAGGTTGCATAACAACCTAGGTCCCTCAAGCCACCTCACACCTGCCTCCTCAGGTTGGGCGCCAAAGCACAAGACTGGGAGCTAGTCCAGGAGGCCCAGCCGCTGCATATCGCTTCTGGTCAGAACTAAAACCCGAAGTGGAGTACCAGGAGTCACAGAGCCCGAGCTGACAGCGCCAACAGCGGCGCCCTCAGGAGCATGCTCAGTGCACCATCCTTCCCTGCGCCCCCAGCCCGCGCCCTCCTCCTGCGTCCTCCCCCTCATCGCACCCAGGCGCGCTCCCGGGCACCCCAATCCGCCTCCCCTCCCGCAGCCTCCCTCCCCCAGGCCTCGACAGGCGAGGACACGTCAGGGGACATAAATAAATAAATAATTCCATTCAGCGGGTGACAGCGAGGCGAGGCGGCTGCGGCTAGGCGGCGGGGGGGGACCGGGAAAGCGGCGGTGCACACCGGGTGCCAGAGCCAGGTAAAGGCGGTGCTCCCAGGGAGGACGGGAGGAGGAGGAGGGCGAGGCGGGAGGAGGGCGCATGCGGCTACCCAGGGACCTCACGCAGGTGCGGAGGACCCGCAGCCCCGGCTGCCAGCCCGTGCGCGCCGCGCGTGTGCCCTGAGCCCTTATATAGACAAAAAATCCCTAAGCCGAGCGGGCGTGGGCTCGGGAGGGAGCTGCGGGGTCGCCGAGATCCCGGGATCCAGAGGTCACAGAGTCCCAGCCACCAGCTGCCTGCACTGCTCCCCCTATGCCATGGTGCCGCCCCGGTCCGGGAAGGGCAGGACATCGGGCGGTCCCCGCCAGGCGCAGATCCAGTCATCTTCCCCAGATCCACAGCATCCCGGGTGGCCATGGGGTCCTCACAGTGTGCGAATGGGTGGGGAAGGGCGTGGAGGGCATGGCTGCTCTTTCAGCAGAAGACTGGAGCCTGGGAAGGAGGGAAGTTGTTCTATTTCGGGCTCCCAGGAAGCCAAGGTAGTGGTGGCTAGCAAGGTGGATGCAAAAGAAGCTTGTAGCCCAGCCTGAGGGCTGTGCTGTCTTCCAGGGGCCCAAGAAGGGCCTGCACCACCCTGGTTGTCCTCTGTGCTTCCTGGGCCACTTCACAGCAGGGAGGGCCAGCCAGCCTTGGCCAGTTAGCACAGGTAGCACAGGTAGCTGTGAGCCTCAGAAGATGCTGCTTTCCATCCTGGCCTTTCCATCCTATTCTACTTCTGCTAACTAAGAGGGCTGCAGGTCCCTTTGGGAGGGGCGGCGCTGCTCTAGGCCTCTCTCATTCCTGGTTGAACTACTCTGGTTACACTTGGGGAAATTCAACGAGCTCAGTCTCACACACACACACACACACACACACACACACACACACACACACACACACACACACACAGGCACGCATGCACACACCAATTTCCTCTGAAAAGTGTTTCTTTAACTCACTTCTTTGAGAAGTAAGAGTGGCCCACCTTGAATGAGGGCTGTCTAGTAGCAATTCAAAAGCTAATAGTCCGTGTCCTCCTCCCACCTCAAACCAAAAGGAAATGCTGTGAACGAATAAAAATAGCAGGGAATGACGAACATGACCCTAAAAAGCCTTGGCAAGATGAAATCGTGGGCACAAATACCTTTTACTGACACTGGAGGCTTCAAGGCTGAACCCAGTCAGCTCCTGACAGGAAGCCTTTCAAGGCTTGTCTGGATTCCTTTCAATGTACTCTGTCACCCCAATCACAAAGGTGTGCATTTAAAGAAGGTGTCGGGAAAATCAGAGTTAGGTGTGGGCCGCAAAATGAAGATGAGATTCTGATAAGGTAAGTTACACGAAGGCAGTGAGACAATCCTAACTCTGTTTTCTGCTTCCGAGTTGAAGTCCATCTGGATGAGAGGGTAACTAAATGACCCCAGTGACAGGAAAGGGCGTGATGGAAGGCAGCTAGCTCTGAACCTCTTAATGTTCATATTGATACTTTGTAGTTACGCTTCTCTTTTCTCTTGAGATTTGTTTCTTTGTTTAAAACTAGTGACTAGCAATTGGAATTTTTGAAGCGGGGCAGTAAAGGATTAAACCCACGGCTCTATCATTATGCAGTACCCCTATCCATTTTTTAAATCTTTACTTTTATTTTGAAGCAGGCTCTTGCTAAATTAGCCAGACTGGTCTTGGATTCTCTGTCTCTATGGAGACTTCACACCGATCCTCCTCCCAAAGAACAGGGGGTTGCAGGCATATATCTCTTCTCTGACTTGACTACCAACAATTTCTTACCCACTGTTGGTGAGTTCCCCTATCGATTCCAGTTTGTTTCTAGACACACATGTTTCTTTTATAGCAACTGCCCAGTGTTTTGGCTTCCATTCTTCCTATAGGTATAAAATGTAGAATTACTTCAAAAATTCTTTTTATCTAGAATTATATTTTGGGCTCATGAAAGGAGTGCCTCTAGATGTTTCTTTTGATTCTGTGCTCCTTTACCAAACACTATAGAGATATTTGTGTGACAAGGGTAAACTAAATATAGAGTGAGTAAGACCCAGATACCAAGATTGTTTCCACGGTGATGGGGATATTTTTTTCCAAAGAATTATTTTGTATTCAGAGGCTACCATTAGACTTACATTTTTATCCCTCAAAATTCACACAAAATTTTCCAAAGGGAGAGGCATACTACTGAAAATAATTCCAAGTAAAAATAACAGGGTCCTTGTCATCTGTGATCCACAAAGTTGAAATGTTGGAACCTTGTCCAGTAGCAATGATCCTCATGCAGTTCAAGCCCCAAGTACCTTAGTCTTTAGAATGCTATCTTCAGGCATGCGGCTACTACGTTTTTGTTAGCATATAAACCCTATAAGGTCTATTTGTCTGTATGTGTATTTACAGAATTGTTTAGGAACAGTTTCAGGGCTTTATCAGTAAAATATGTTTTATGTTGCTCTAACAAAATAGCTGATGCTGCATAACATATTTGTAAGAAGAGGTTAATTTGCCTTATGATAGGATGGCTGGAAAACTGAAAACCATGATACTGGCATTTTCTTAGTGCCCACTGGAAGAGGATAACACACGAATGTAGTAGGGTAAACAGATATATACAGAAGTGGCTAAACATGTTGTGTGGCCTTAAGTTTTAACAAACTGCTCTAACCCAATTCCACTTGACCTGATCTCATGAGAAATGTAGCCTTATATGAGTGATACCCACAAAATCCCAAGTGCTTTTTCCAGTCTTCTGCACCTCTCAGAAGACACCATTTTGTAAGTAGTTCAAGGTTCTACATGTAAGGACAAACCAGGTTCAAGCCATAGCAGCTACTCAGTGACAGAGCTGGGATGAACAGGCTGCCTAATCCTTAGATCTGTGTGGTGCAGATTCTGCCCTGTATGATATTAACCAAGGGCAAATACTTGTTTGTCTGTTCTGCTCTTTGGAGCCTGGCACAAGGCACTACTGAAAAACAGATTGGAGGAAGAATGATGTCAGTAGCAACAGAAGCAGATGTGGGGAGAGGAGGTGAAGGAAACCAGCAAAGAGCACATGACCTCTTCTGTCTTTAGCTCTCATTCAGGCAGAAGTACCACAGGGATTCTGTCCTCCAAGGCAAAATAGCTAAAACCCTTTGGAGGAACTCTTTGTGTTTAAGTGAAGCCGTCTAGGTTTGTAAGACTCATTTGTGTGAGTCAGAAAACTATTTTCTGTCAGGTGGTGAATTAGCAAAAGCAGCACATATGCGGTAATATCAGAGGGAAACCCACTCAAAGTAGACAGGAGAGCTCGTCAACACAACCCAAAAGACTCCCTTAAGGCTTGGGTTTAAATGGTACTTAAGACGGGTCAATTGGCTTGGTCTTATGCCATATGATTGTTGAACTTTTATGGCATTTTTTTAACACCAAAGGAGTTACTGAATGTGAAATGTCAGAAGTCACGTCCAACAAATAGAATAGCATGAAACAATTAGAGACATCCTTTACACTGCCTCTGTCTCCCTTCCTACTCCATCCTCTAACCTGTGTCGGGTGTTAAGGCCTCTCCTGGTCCATGACTTGAGGTCCACTGTCTTCACTGGGACTCTTGATATTGACCCGCTAGTCGCTCCCACTAGACATTCCCTTTTGCCTTACAATCTGCTTATTGGGGAAGCATTCTGTCCATTTTTCTGATCTTCTTTGTCCTCAGAACAGAATTCATATCTGTCTGATCTGGGAAGCCACATGGATAGGACAGAGCAGAGGTCAAATTAAGTGCTCTGTCTGTTATGATTTTTTGGCTCTGCCTTTGACTAGTTTGGACTAGAAGTCATACCTCTTCAAATATTGGTTCCTTCTTTATAAAAAAAGAAGATAACACATTTCATGTAGAAAGTAATGGGATACTAGAAAATAAACACTAGTAATGGAACAGTAGAAATAAAATGAAATAGTATTTAGAACTAACCCATGCATAGAAATAATTTAAGGCATGGTAACTAGACAATATTAATCCTGGCCTTAGGGTTTAAGAGGTCATTTCCAACTTCACTGGCTTATTTATTTTAACTGATTGGAACCAACCCCAGCTAGATGATATATTGGTGCTACATATCCATTATTCTAGCTTTTGGGAGATAGAAGCAAGGTGATAAAGAGAGCAGTCTCAATTTCATAAATATGTGAAAGCCATCCTGGGTCATAAGACATTTCTATAATTATTTTTAAAAGAATATTTTTATAAATGTCTTGGGCAAAACACTGAGAAATGACTGGATAGTGGTACTTAATGAATAATAGAACATTTAACAGAATTTCAGAGAAAGTTTTTTTTTTTTTTCAAACTTGATCACATAAGTGTTGGACTAAGGCCAGTCTACATATTTGGAAGATTCGGTGCTTTACATCCACCATACGATGGAGCAGCCCAATGTAGAAGAGTAAATGTTAATATCCCCACCCATATTTGATATCCAGTAAATACATGGGACTTGTGTGAGCATGAATAGAAAAAATAAAACAAAGAACTATTAGGAGCTGTGGAGTGTGTCTTAGAGTACAAACAGCCCAGACTTCCATCTCCAAGACTATTAAAAATGGAAATAATTAATTACAAATTAAACACTGAGCTTGACAATAATAAAACCGGTCCAGGTATAGCAGGAGTAATTTATACTCGGGTTCACCGGAGATATTTCCAATATATTCATATATTTCAGTGCCGATAAACGATGCACATATTTTATAAATAATTTTCCTGACCTAATATTAAAACTCTTGCAAATATTTCCATTAATATTTATGGAAATCCCAATGGAGCTTCTGAAAAATCCTCACAAAGTTCCGGAGTGGCAGCTACACTGTGCTAAGAGGATTTTTTTTTCTTTAATTTTCTGCATATTGTACTTATGGTGCATGGGGCTTTCCATGGCATTGTTAAAGTACCTTAATTACAGAAATCAGCTATTCAGATTTGATAATACTTATAACAGCTTTCAATTGAAAGCATTTTGTATGAGTAGATACAAGTGAAATGTTTATTTAGATAAAGATTTGTATAAAACATTGGCTTTCTAAAGAAAACTATTTCAAACCCTTATTTCCTCACTATTTATAGTGCAAATTTATATTTGTAGGTAGACTCCATCTAAAGCTGTTACCTTGCACAATGGTCAAACTTATACAACTACATTCAATTCTCTGAGGCATGTAACTTAGAAATAAAATGTGTTCATTTATCTCACAGTCTCAAAGGTTCACATACCTGTGACACAACAGGCATTGATTTCTATTTGAAGAGGGTGATATATAGTGGCACATTATGGTGAGCATGTTTAAAAGAGGCACATAGGATTCTGTAATCTTATGTCCATATCTTCAATAACCTAAGGACTATTTACCAAGAGACCCTATCTTAAAGGTACAAGCAATTGAGCTGGGCTAGGCTTGTAGCTCAGTTTGTTGATTGCTTAGCATGCATGAAGCCCTGGTTTCAGTTCTCAACACTACAGTAAATGAGTTTAGTGGTGCATGTAGACATAACCAGAACTCAGGGCCTTTTTGAAATATGTACACTTCTGCTGGACAGCTCCTTATGCTGTGATTCTATCACTTCATGGTCACTTAACCTGTTTTCCTTCCTTCCTGTTTTCCTTCCTTCCTTCCTTTCTTCCTTCCTTCCTTCCTTCCTTCCTTCCTTCCTTCCTTCCTTCCTTCCTTCCTTCCTTCCTTCCTTCCTTCCTTCCTTCCTTCCTTCCTTCCTTCCTCCCTCCCTCCCTCCCTCCCTCCCTCCCTCCCTTCCTTCCTTTATCTAGATATTTGAAAGACTTCCTTCTTTACCCTTTGTACTCATGATCTTTAGATGTGACAGTTATACAGGCAAAATACACGTGCTGTTAGATACCCTCCTGCAGCAGGCCTGCCCCACCCCACCACCTGCAGATGAGTAATACTAATAATATCGGCAGGCAATTCCCATGATCTGTATCCCCAAAGGATATTATTGGAAGCAGCTTTCTCAGGCTCAACTCCTATGTTATCAAAGCCAAGCTGAACTGAACTGTTTCTGGGCCTGGTTCATCCTGATTTAATCCCCTACATCATGTTTTGGGTCATGTTACCCTTTTGTCTTGAAATGCTATTATGTACTAATATTTTTGTTCCTAGTGTTAATTTCTCCTTCAGAGTTGAACTTAGCCTCTTCATTCTAATTTCTTCTGCCCTGGGATAGGTCAAAGAAGCTTTCTGAATGACATTGCATTTCTTCGGTGATCTTGGCAGTTCTTTGAACAATTTAAATTGCTCATGAAGACATATTTGGTTATCAGTATAATCTAGCGAGGTGAAATGGAAGCGTCGAAACGCATGAAACCAAGGTATATATGGAGTCCGCTTCTGGGAAGAACAACTTTATGATCACAGAACGAGTATTTTCTTGTGTGTGGCCTCAGGGTAAAATTAACAAGTGAGGAAACCACTGAGAATAATCAAGGAAACCATACTTTAAATCGCGATTTCAGATGGAAACTAGTTACGCGTACTTGGCTGGGTCCGTATCCATTTGACACAAGCTAAAAGCCGTCACAGAGAAAGGAGCCTCAGTTGAGGAAATGCCTGCATGAGAGCCAGCTGTAAGGCATTTTCTGAATTAGTGAGTGATGTGGGAGGGTCCAGCCCATGGTGGGTGGTGCCATCTCGGGGCTGGTCCCGATTCTGTAAGGAAGGCTGAGCAAGGAAGGCATGGAACAAAAGCCAGTAAGCCACACTCCTCTATGGCCGCGCATTGGCTCCTGCCTCCAGGATTCTTGCCTGTTTGGGTTCCTGGCCTGAATTTCTTCAGTGATGAACAGCAATGTGGAAGTGTAAGCCAAATTAACCCTTTTCTCCCAGACTTGCTTTTTGGTCACGGCAATAGAACCCCAAGATAAGTTGGTATCAGCATAGTGGGGTATTGCTCGGGCAGACCTGGCCATGTTTGAGGGACTATTATAGAAGGACTTTGGAATTTTGGATTAGAAGAGCCATTGAGTGTTCAGAGCTCAGCGATGTCTTCATTAGGGGGTTGGAAGATAAGAATGTTGAGAATATCACAGAAAATGAAAGCTGGGGCTTGTAAAGTTTCAGAGGAGAGCCTAACACATCCATCATACTTGTTTGCTATTTTGAATATTATGTCATCACAATTAGTTGGGGCTGAAGAGTCAGCTGTGATTAACAAGAGACCAGCAAAATAAATAAAACCTTTGTACTCCTGGGACACTTGATGCTGGTCGGCTGGAGCTAAGAAATCAGTGTTGATTGAGAATAACAGCATTGCTGAGGTGAAATCTTCTTGGAAGTGTTTTCGGAGAGAACACAGAAGCGGTCTACCAGAGGCAGCCTAGACTGTGCCTGGTACTGGTAGCCAGTACGTGTTTGGAAGGGAAGGAAGGGATCATGGAGAACTGCACATGCTCCAGGCACCATGGGAGGCCAGGACAGGCCCTTAGTGCAGGTGAAGCCTCAGTGACAGCTGAAGACCCAGGATTGCAGGGGTCATGCAGAGAAATTGAGTCTGGGCACCATGAAAAGGTCTATGAGAAGCTGTTGGTGAAAGTGTAGCCCAGTATTTTGGAGATTTTGGTACCATGGGATGACCACCAAGAACAGCGGTGGCTGTGGAGTGGAGTCAGTCAGAGCCCAAAAGACAGGCTGTGTGTGCTGGGGGTGGTGGTGGGGAGCCCAGATGATGAGGGAATCATTTATACTATTGGAATTTGTTTTGCTTGGTTCAGATTGTGACTGCTCTGATTTTTTACCTCTTGTAAGAAAGTATTTATTTTTAATGTTTTGGGAGCCAACAATTGAGAGACATTGAATTTTTAAAAACTTTGAATTTAGGAAGAAATTGGATACTTTAAAGGAACTGCAATTTTAATGTATTTGAAATTGTAAAGACTGAAACTTTTAAGTTATTTATGTTTTTAATGTGGTATCTTGGGGGCAGATAAGAAAGGAAGGCTTGCGGCTTAAAAGTTATGTGTTTGTCAAGATGACAAAGGGTTGGTTGTACTGGCTGGCTTTGTGTGTCAACTTTACACAGTCTAGTATCGTTAGGAAGAAGCCACAGCTGAGAAAATGCTTCCAAGAAATTCAACTGTAAGGCATATCGTCAATTAGTAGTCGATGGGGGAGAACTAGCCAGTTGTGCATGGGGTCAACCCTGGGCTGGTGGTCCTGGGTTCTATAAAAAAGCAGGCTGAGCAAGACAGGGGAAGCAAGGCAGTAAGGAGCCCCCCCCCACCCCCATCCCCATGCGTCAGCTCCTGCTAACAGGATCCTTCCCTGTTTGAGTTCCTGTCCTGACTTCCTTAGGTGACCAGTGATGTAGAAGTGTTAAGTCAAAAAAAAAACCCCCTTCTTCCTCAGTTTGCATTTTGGTCATGGTGTTTAATTGCAGCAATAGAAACACCAATTAAGACAATAACAAATACAATATTGGTCTTTTGTAGATTAATGAAGTTGGAATATAAGTGTATGTGTGTAATAATTGGGCATAGGGATATGATATAGATAAATCTTGAAAACATAGCTTTTCTTTACTGAGCATTTCTATGTGTCAGATATAATTATTGCACTTTATTTATGATTGCCAAAACACTTAGCAAGTGCTGTTTTTCACCTAGGTTGTTCATGATAGAATTAATGCACAAGCCAAAATATTTTTTTTCCATTTCTTTAAATTTTATTTATTTACTTATTTATTTATTTATTTTACATACCAACCACAGTTTCTCCACCCTGCTCCCTCTGCAACCTTCCAAAACCCCATTCCCCATCCACTCCTCAGGGTAAGAGCTCCAATGGGGAGTCAGCAAGTCTAGAATAACAAGTTGAGGCAGGACCAGGCCCCTCTTTCTCTATAGAGGGGGAGGCAGGCATCCTTCCACAGGGAATGGGCTCAAAAAATCGAGTTCATTCACTAGGGATAAATCCTGGTTCCACTGCCAGGGACCCCACAACTGTCACCCACGTTCAGAGTTCCTACCTAGTTCAATCCCCTGCAGGTTCCCCAGCTGTCAGTCTAGAGTCCTTGAGCTCCCACCAGCTGAAGTCAGATGTCTCTGTGGGTTTCCTCATCAGGATCTTGACACCCCTTGTTGATATAATCCCTCCTTCCTCTCTTGGACTGGACTCCATTATCTCCACCCAGTGTTTATCTATGGAACTTTCTCTGATTCCGTCATTTGCTCCATGAAGGTTCTATGATGATAATTAGGGTGGTCATCAGTTTGATTATAGAAGATGGCCAGGTCACGCACCCTCCCCACTATTGCTAGGAGTCTTGGGGTCCCCCTTGCGGATTCCTGAAATTTCCCTAGCAACAGGTTTCTCCCTAACACCATGATGTCTCCCTCCATCAAGATGCCTCTTTCCTTGCCCTCCCTCTCTGTCCTCCCAGTTTACTCAGGAGATCTAATCTATTTTCCTTTTCTTGGGCTGTTTGTTTTGTTTATTTTTTTGGTGTGTGTGTGGGCAACACCCAGATCCCAGGTAAAGCACAGAAAGGCTTATTCTTACTTATGAAGGCCTGGCTTAACTTAGCTTGTTTTTGTCAGCTTTTCTTAAATTATCGTATCTGTCTTTTGACTCTGGGCTTTTACCTTTTCTTACTTCTACATAATGTTGTTTGTTTCTTACTATGTGACTTGCTTTGTAGCTGGGTGGCTGGCCTCTCTCTCTCTATCTCTGTCTCTCTCTCGTCTTCCAGATTTCTCCTTTTATTTATCTTTTCTGCTTGTTAACCCCAACTTTTTTTCTCTCTCCCTTCACTTTTGGCCTTTCAGACTTTTACTAGACCATCAGGTATTTAGACAGGCACAGTAACACAGCTTTACTGTTCAACTAATGCAGCATGATCAAAGGCAACAAATCTTTACATCTTTACATCATTAAACCAATGTTCCACAGCATGAACAAAAGTAACACACCTTAAAATAATATTCTACAACATAGGTCAAGTCATGCATATCCCTCTTAGGGTCCTCCTTGTTACCTAACTTCTCTGGAGTTGTGGATTGTAGCCTAGTTATCCTTATGTCTCATATCCATTTATGAGTGAGTACAAACCATTTTGTCTTTCTGGGTCTGGGTTACCTCACTCAGGATGCGTTTTTCTAGTTTCATCCATTTGCCTGCAAATTTCATGATGCCATTGGGTTTTTACTGCTGAGTAGTACTCCATGTGTAAATGTACCACCTCTTCTTTATCTATTCTCCAGTTGAGGAGCATCTAGGTTGTTTCCAGGTTCTGGCTATTATGAATATTGCTGCAATGAACATATTTGAGCAAGTGTTCTTGTTGTATGATTTAGCATCCCTTGGGTATGTGCACAGTAGTGGTGTTGCTGAGTCTTGAGGTAGATTGATTGCCGGTTTTCTGAAAAACCAACATACTGATTCCCAAAGTGACTTTACAAGTTTACACTCCTACCAGCAATGGAGAAGTGTTCCCTTACACCACATCCTCTCCAGCATAGGCTGTCATCAGTGGGTTTTTTAATCTTAGCAATTCTGACAGGTGTAAGATGGTATCTCAGAGTTGTTTTGATTTACTTTTCCCTGATGGCTAAAGATGTTGAGAAAGTCTTTAAATGTCTTTCTGCCTTTTGAGATTATTCTGTTGAAAATTCTGTTTAGATCTGTACTCCATTTTTAAATTGGATTATTTGGTATTTTGATGTTTAGTTTCTTGAGTTCTTCATATATTTTGGAGATGTATTTTTGCCAAAATATTTTGCCAGGATTAAATATCTTCTTGGTGGAGCTCTCTAGATTCACACTGTTGACCTCACAACACGTGTAACTATTGGTATTTTCAAGTATTCAATTCTGTCATGTATTTTCAATAATTTAGAAGAAAAAAAAACCCTGATAAATGTTTAAAACAAGAGTCGAGTAAAGTATAATAAGTTTGGGTTTATTGCATATTTAGAAGGATGACACTTTCCTTCCAATCTTGAGGCAGTATTTGGGGGTCAGAGAGATGGATCAGGGGTTAAGAGCACTTTCTTCAGAGGACCTGACTTTTGATCCCAGATCCACTCAGCAACTCACAACTATCTGTAACTCTAGATACAGGGAATCTGATGCCCCTCTGACCTCAATGGGCAATGTATCCATGTGGTTCACATACTTATACCTCATCACACATCCACATGCACATAAAATATAATTAAGAAATAAAAAATAATTGAAGGGAACATTTCAAGGCAAGATAGGAAACTTAAGGGACTCTTATAATCTTACTGCTTATGAACACAAGAGGAGAAAGGACCATTTTGGCTTGAAAGTGAGTTCAGAATTCCATCCTTTTTAGTTTACTTTAAAAGATGGCAGAAGCCAGCTGAGAGCCTGGACCCTTTTGTGGTGGGTGCCAATGGATTCCTGATCGGAGCAGAGAGACTTTGAAGAAAATATTTGATACATCTAAAACTAGGGGATGCTATCTTTTATTCAGACTGTTCTATTAGATACTGTTTTATATCCCTAGTGATGATCGTGGATAAAACAGATAATGCTTTTTTCCTGTGAACTTATATGAATATTTAAAAAGTTGCCAAACAAAAATAAACAGTTAATGCGTCTGAGCCAAACTTTTGGTAGCCCAGGATGACATGTTATGTCCCACTCTGGCTTTTTTGGTGTCTGTTGTGTTTGGTGGAGACTTTGGAAGTGAACAGGCAGAGAGATCGCTATCGAATTTTTTACTTAGTGATGACTAAGATGTTTGTCTAAATCTATTAACAGCTCACAGAGCCATGCTTGCTTACTTTCCGAACAGTTAGAAAAGCCTATCTCTTGGTTTGCTTCATGAGAGTAAATAGTAGCTTTAACTAATAAATGATTGATGTGATCATTTCATTTTAATTTGATTATATTTTTGGTGTGCTTCCAGGAAGAACTTTCTTATTTGTGAGGAATTATTTTCTCTCCATAACTATTTGAGTTTTAATACAGCATTTTACAACCTAAGCCAAATACAGACAACCTCTTGAATTCTCAATAATATGCATCTTTCCAATATGTAAAAATTTCTGGTTTGTGGAACATAATAGAAGAATACTCTACTATTGATCTAATGCTGGAAAAATTCCAATCTTATGTTTTCATTTAGCTTTCAGAGTTACTGGTCACATTTAGGTATCTCAAGGGGCATTTACAGGGGAATTGTTTGGTCTCTGCATGGATGTACTTGTAAACAGAAGGGCATTTTGAAAACTTCCACAAAGAGGAAGATTATATTACCATGACTTAATATTTGTTCACATCACAATGTAAAATATATGCCAACAGGATTATTGATACCATTTACATGTGTTCTTTATATCCACTTCCTTAAATACAGCATTTTTTCTCATAACTATAACCATGTAAGATAGATCATATTAATTTACAGGTAGGCAGTATAAATACAAGAAAATGTACCCATTAAAGTGCTCTGAAAGTCTCTGCCTCAGCAGATATTCCAGGGCAAGCAAGATATGAATAGCATGGTGATCTTCTTCCCACATCTTTATTCAGTGCAAACAAGTAAATCATTAAAGATTCTAGGTAAAGTGTTCTGCAAAGAGGCTTGGGGAACATATCATAAAATCTTTTCTAGGCATGCCTCTACCATAATACTGTAATTTCTGAAATTCACTAATTAAATTCTAAAGTTCACTAATTAAAGATAAAAATCAAAAGTAGGTCTAAGTGTTAAGATGAGCAGTAGAGAACATATTTGTCTTGAGCATCACATGATAAATTATAGCTTTGGGGGCTGAATCCAGCCTGTTGTCTGTTGTTTTTAAGGTAGCTACACCAGTGTGTTTCCATATGTTCTAGACTTCTCTGTCTACAGGGAGAGCTGGAGAGCTGCAAATTAGCTTCCAAAGTGTAAGACATATGCTCTTTTGTACTTAAAGAGTTTCTCTAGAATTTCAGAAATAGATGCCTTATGATGATGTCAGGTGTCAGCTAAGAGAACAGACGATCCTTGGTTAAGTCAAGAGAGGAGACGATTATTAAAAGTACCACAAAACTAAACAATAGAAGCATTTGGATAACTGCAGAAGTCTGCGGAACAGAAGGGTCATATTACTGCCTGTTATAGTCACTGCCTGTGAGTGTTTTTAAGACTTCATCTAAAACACTGTCCTTTAAACTCAATAAGTGAAACGCAATTTGAATTCAGTAGTAGAATATTTAAGAGTTTTACTTATTTAATAGTCCATGATGTCCAGGTGTAGACTTGTAGACAATCATTAATTTTTTCATTTAATAAGTTGATTATTTTCTGTCAATTACCAGGACTCCTGTATTATTTCTGTTTCACTAACTATAGGCATGATGGTCAGGGCACTAACATTTTTCTTATTAATGTCTAATAAGATAAAGTTACACACACAGCTATGTACCAGATCTGTTGCAAGAGCATCTTACCTCATAAACAGTACAATAGCTAAGAGAGGTGAACACTGTCCTTACTGTTTGACAGAAGAAAGCACCGAGAAACCATAGGAAGGATTGGCATACATCAATAGAACTGGTAGGAAGATGTCCTTATACAATGCAACCAACAGGCAGTGGGAAATTATTACGGTTTATGGCACAGATTGGAATACACCTTCAGAAAATGAAAAAAAAGTGAATATTCTAACTTGTTTCTTCTTGAGACTCAATTCTTTTCTAGCCAAAGAATTGTACTATATGTTAAGACATTATATCAGCTTTTAATACTGATGCTTCTGCAAACTTTTATTGAAAAGTACTGGCTTTTAAGAAAGGAGAGGGAGGATTTTGTTTTTGTTTTTCCCCTTAGTTGGGTTTTTTGCTTCTTAACATTGGGCTGTTTGTGATTTCTTGTTTTCTTTTCTCTTGTGTGGTGTAATATCTTTTTCTGCTAGTCACCTTGGTTCCACTTAACTACTGTGTTTCACTAAAGTGCTTGGTATATTTTCCAAAAGCAAGGCCTGCTTTCTGAGGAGAAAGAGACAATGGAACTTACTGCCAACAGGGGATACATTTTTAAGACCCCAGTAGATGCCTTACCCTAACAGTAGCCTTGATTAGCATTTCCTCTACGTCCATTCATCATATATATACATTGTCACTTCAAATAGACTCTTTATGGCGACTCTTTGGTGTGTTTAGAGTACCAATGCCACTTCTCTTGCCTATTTAAGCATTGAGAACAATTAATGTTAGTTCTATAAGCATGCAGTACCAGCACAGCAGTGAGTAGCATGTACGGTACAGATAAACTGGACAGTGGTAATTCATGATTGGCGAAGAGTCGAGAGTTCAAGGGTTCATCATGCTGCTTGGGATGCCATCAAATTTCAAAGGTCTGAATTGCTTATTTCTGGATCTTTGCATTTGTTCCTTTTGGATGGTGGCTGATCACTAGAAACTGAAACTTGAAGATGTAAACTGCATGAGAGTCTAGTGTAAGAGCTTCCTTGTTTTTCCCAATGTGAGGTAGATATCACAAAACTATTAGCTCTCTAGTAGATATAACCAAGCAAAGTAGAGAGAGAAGTGAATGACAGGAAGAAGCTGCAGTAGCCTAAAAATATGTCACTGTTGTCCCATGGGTTGTATTAGCATCTCTGTGGAGAGTAATCTGGCCACCGGGCTATGGGGAGAACATTAATTGCACACAATAATGACCTGCCACAGGAGAACATGCAGATATCAGATCTGAAGCACATATGGCGATGGGTCACTTTCTTCTCTCTTTTGCTTTTAAGTTAATATATGCCATCGAGGTAATAAAAATAACCCAGGGAGGAAATGTATGGATAATTTTTCTTTTAATTACATTTTATTAATATTATAGATTTATTTGTCTGGCTTAATAAGAACCTCGGTCTGTTATCTACATTTGTTTTTTAAGTTTTTATACAATGGAAGAACACACTTCTAAAACTATTTAATCTATTTAGGAATTTAATTATAACTATTTGCTAAAGTATACTAATATTTAAGATGACATTTCTTCGTGTGTGTGTGTGTGTGTGTATACATGTGTATGTGTGTTTTAAGTCTCACATTTAAAAGTGACAGTTCTATCCAAAATCTTTTAGTCTTGAGTTATTTTAAATTATTCCTCATGTTATTAGTATTTTTGTTAGGATTGCCTCTAAGTAATAGTACTTAATATCCTCTCATATATATTCAGATCATAAATTACCCTCTACTAAATTTAATGTTTTTTGTGTGTATGTGTGTCAGACAGTGTGTATGTGCACATATGCATGTACAAGTGCAGAGGTCAGAAAAGGGTTTCATGTGTCCTGATGTCTTGTTCTAGAATTCTCTATCTTACTCAAATGAGACAGGGACACTCTCTGAACCTGGAGCTGTCCCCTGGACGGCTGCTAGAAAGCCTTACCAATTCTCCTGTTTTCTCCTCAGAGAGCAGTGTCACAGGAGTGCTCCTGAATTATAATGCCTAACATTTAGGTAATCTTTTGGTGTCTAAATGTTTTTTTAAAGTATTAGATATTGAGAAAGAAAAGGTAACAAATTTATGTTGTTTGTTTGTTTGCCAACATTTGGGACAGGGGCTTTTATATGCATTACCTCAGATAATTCTGCAAGTCATCTGGCATCCTCAACAGCTCTGTTCATTGTTACCAAACCTAGTTCTGAAATGTGTTACAGAAACACCCAGGTGAGTTAGGAACACCTCTTCCCTTGTCTCCTGTGTCCTTCTGTCCTGCAGGTTTCCCATTGTTTGTCCATATGCTGCACTAGAGGAAAATCATAGGCACTGAAGAAGAGGAATCACCTGGGTCATGAACCTCCAGGTATTCCTATAGGGGATTGACTGAATTGTGTTCATTGATGTGTGAAGACCCATCTTTACTCTGGGCAGGACTGTTCCTGAACACGAGGTCCTAGACTGAGTAAATGGGGAAAGCAAGAGAGCTGAGCACTAGAACACATTCATTGCTTTTCTTGACTCTGGATCAATGTGACCTCCTACTTCAACCTCCTACTGCTGTGACTTCCATACCATCTTGACTGTGCCTTGCACTGTTGGCTTGTGATAAATGCTCCCTTCTTTGAGTTGCCTTTTTTCAGTGTTTCATCAGAGCAGCAAGGAAAAGAAACTAAGGCATGCTTGCTTTGTGCAGTTAAAATAGACAGTTAGTCAAGGAAGTATGAGAAATTATCAGGTCCATTTGCATACTACATACCGAACAGTATTTATAGAGGAGGGACCAGAAGGAAAACAAGAAGTGTTCCATTTTAAAAGAAATGTTTTATTCTCATTTATTTGCATATTTACAGTTTTGTTTTCTTAAATGTTCCACTGCTAATTAAATGCTTTTGTAGAGTAGCCAAAATAACAGATTATGCATTTTTCAAACAAGTATCTTTTCAAGTTATTCACAAAAAACAAAGGACTGAAACCAGTAATTTATACAAAAAGGAATTATGTAAGCCAGGGATCTGAATGTATGAGGCTTCTTCTATGAACATTGCAATGAAAGGTCAAGTTAGAAATATGTTAGCACTAGGACCAGCATTCTTGATCAGATTCTTATGCTTCCAAGTAGGATTGGCATGTAAACAGTAGACACACTAGAACCCCAGGAAGCACTTTGTTCTTGTATCCCAGGTCAGGACATACTTTTATATAGCTAATTTGGATTTGGAGGAAGGGGGAGAGCAGTTAAAATAAAATAAAAGCTGCAATGGTTAAAAAAATAAGTGGTTTGGATATTCTTCTTATGTTATTAAATGAGATGATTAGAATGTCATGGCTATACCTTATTTTATTGTGGAATAGAACCTTATTTTGTGAAACTGCCTTATTTGCTCTTGTGGTTGCTATGGCATGGTCATGTGCAGGAACTTAGTAACCAGCATGGCCATATTATACAGTAGAGTCTTTCAGTGGGTGGTTATGTTGTATATGTTCCACCAATGGCATTAAGGCTTTCTGCCACCCTTGGACCTCTTGCCCTTCTGCCTTCTGCCAGGCAAGAACATAGTGTTTCTATTCTTGGAGAGCACAACAGCAAAGCAACATTCTGAAGGGAGAAATGTAGCCTCTGTGCAGACTGGGAACCTACCATCTCTTTTATTTTGGCCTTGCTTACCTGCGAGAGACAAGCTCCTGTGCTGTGGAGGTTACCTATTCTTTTTTAACGGCCTTTTTCCTTTATACATCTCCAGACTGTGTCTTAAGTGCCTGTGATATGGAAACTTAGTACACTACAGTGACATAATTTCAGTATAATTTCGTTTTAAAATTTTCAGTATAATCTTGTTTTAAATATGACAGTTATCAGGAACAAAACCCCTTTCTCCATTTCACTCTGACTTTTACATGTTTTTATTTTAGAACATATTAGAAGGATTTTCTGCCAGGGTGGGAAGCAGGCTTTTGAGAGACTTGTGTGCCATGACTGGAAGATGTAGAGTTCACACAGATACCTCTGTGGAATTAACATCGTGTAGTCACAATAATTGTGCTGATGGCAGCATTTTCTCCAGTACCAGGCATTCTTCTTTCAGTGACTATTTATATCCTAGAAGCATCTTGATGCTTCTATTGCTCTAAAAATTGCTCTACTCTTGGACTTGCAAAAGCTAAGTTCTAATCAATATAAAGAAGTTTGCATAAATGGCAGTATTTTCATAAACTTCACTGTACTGAAAAGAGTATTCATCCCTTCATGCTCCCTAGTGCCAAAGAATCCCAAAGGGGGTCTGCTGGAGCCTCTACTTGCCTCATTGTACACCCTGACCTAGTTTCTACACTATGACTTGAGTCAGTTCGCTCTTGGCATGAACTCTAGCCAAGCACTGGTGACTGTCCTCTGAAATGCCCTTCAAGTTTCACTGAAAGGAGAAACTACACACAACAGTCACTGGAACCTAATAGCTCCCAGAAGCCAGACCTACAGAAAAGTGTAAAGGACACACAGCAGCATGGTGCCTAAAGCCACTGCTTTGTGACTTTGCCACCTCAGCTGTCTAACCTTTAGGAATAAATATAGCAGGCATTTTATTCCACATTGTTTCACTAGTCATATAGTAGAACAGTTAGGGGCACTTTTATTTACTGAGTCATGGAAGCACTTCGATGGTGTAGCATTATTTGTGTGAATTTTTCTTTTTGCTTTTAATACAAACATTTGGTCATTATTTTGAGGAAAACCAAGTGGAATTAGGTAAGAGGAACTAAAAAATTCCTTTGTCCTTCAATACAAAGATTTGAGGAAGTTTACTAAAGCAATTTAGATATGCATTTAACCTCTTATAAGCTCATTTTCTTCAGATTATTCCAAAATTGATGAATGCTTTGCTTTGTTTAAATAAAAAAGATTGCCATAGATGTTTCCTACAAACACAGTGAGTAAATATTAGTTGAATTTTGTTTTATTTGACAATCATTTTGGAAAATATCCTACTGTACATTTAAGAGTAGATTTTGCTCTTTAGATACTCAGTTGTTTTGGTTTGGCTGACTGTGAGAGCGTCAGGAAGGGAAGCGTAGTAAGTAGGATAAAGAAGAACTGGGTCACTTTTATTCTGGGAAAAAGTAGAGTTCACGGCAATTAATTTCTGCATGTCTAGAGCAAAAGCATTGATCAAGCAGCATGTTTCCATGGTTTCCCTCACATCCGTCATTTAGAAGATAAATGAACTCATTTCTAGCTAAGCCTTGGTAGAGTACTTTAGTACTTTACCCTATTAAAACTCATATTCTGTAGAAGCCTTTGTTTATGATAAGACTTTGTATGTTTTAAATGTTATATGTCATGCATAAAGACATTATTTTGCTAGATGTCTGATTAAGTTGATAATTAACCCTACATTTTCCAATGAATATTTTTTTTTTGGCTTAATAAAGTGGCATGAGGATAAAACCATTTCTTAGTTTTAGTATTATTTCTAGGCTCCTTCCTTCTAAATGGAGAATAAATGCTTTATATTCCCATATTATCAACTTACTCTGTATCTTTAGTTATGTGAATATGTTATTTAAATAATTTCTTGCTTATGACATTTATACAGGCATCACTAATTTTACACACACACACACATACACACACACATATCCAGTCATCCCTCATTGTTAATATGCTGATCAAATGCCAATTGGTTAGATTATCACTCAACTTAATCTACAGTATAAAACTTTTCAAACTTGGTAAACATACCATTTTGGTAGAAAATGACATTACTGAATAATAATATAGAGCAGCATTCAGAAGAGAGCTTCAACTTTTCCCATTTGCAAATCCTTTACTCCTGGAATTTTTCTGTGGCCCTGGGTACATAGATCTATGTTTATATAATTATCTTATATACTTATCAATAAATTATTTATTAATATGCCATAGATAGGTTTAAAAGCAATTTTACAATTTTTCAATGATAAAAAATCACATAGTAATAAAATGGATTATTCTCTTTTCCTTAAATTAAATCGAATAGATTTAGATTTGTGGATCCCAAAAATACATGACTGTGAAACAGGTTTGATTATGTACATTATTCTGAATTTTACCAACAGAAAGGAGTCTCCGAGTATTGTAAATTCACTATTCGCATTCTAGATGCAAAACAAAACAGGTCAGCTTGGAAAATTATCTCTTACTTCATGTAGCAGCTCTTTCCTTTGAGAAGTGCAGGTAATTGTTGACTTTACAATGAGGCGCATTTATGAAAGACAAAGACAATATTGTCCATCTGCATCAGTGTTAGCATTAGGGAGGCAGACACGAGCTTGCCCAGGAAATAAAGATAGATGTCTTGACCATAAATTTCAGAAGCAATCATGTTTGTCTTTCCATTTTTGCCAGTCTGAGAAGCTGATGACTAAGGGTCCTGCTGACTGTCTCTGTTCTTGCTGTCTGTGCTTCCATCCTCATGACAGCAGGACAGAATTAAGTTGTATGTCTCCAGTGAAGAAACAAGAAACAGGAAATAGATCAGAGAAATTTAGAGTTATCCTCATAGAAGAGATGCAAGTACCAAGAAAAACATTAACAGGAACACACCACAGAAATAAGCACACAGGACTATTCATGAGGAACAGATAATACATAAGAGTTCACCCCTCTACAGTGAAGGAAACACATACAGGTACTAAGATTCCCAATATTACCTTTCAACAACTCACCATTCACCCTACTTCCTAAGCTGAGTGACCTTTTATTTGTGTTTTTACTATGCAAACTTGGATTGCCTTTGCATTATTAAGCCCAAGTACAGTTTGGTATAAGATAAAATGCATAATTTTCTCTGCTAGGAACTGTAAAGCTCCTGTGTGGTATGCCTTAATGGCAACTGGAGGGACTTCCCCAACCCCGCTAGCTCTGGGAATTGAACCCAAGGTATTGCACGAACTGGAGAATGCTTTACCATTGAACCACACTCCCAGCAGAACTTAGTAGTGAGGTTTGAACCCAGGGGTCCTGTTCGTTCTCTATGAAGTCTAGACATTTACTTTTTTTTTGTAAGAGGATTCTAGGCCTGTGTTTATAACCTTGTGTTCACAGTGTCACACCCGTTCATTTTGAGGGTTGGTTTGTGGTAGCTCCCAACACAGTTTATAATTATATTGAATTGTCTCCCTTTGCATCTCACAGTAAGTTCTGGAATTCTGCCACACCCCCTCCAGTCTCTTGGAGTCCTTGCTTCCCTGACCAGGTAGTAAGATTCTAGTATCTTAGAATAGATTATGTCTATAAAGACCTCTGTGCTGCCTGGACTTCAGGCTGTTACCCATCATGTCATTTTTATCTACTGGACCAAATAAAATGTATGGAGTCATATTTCTAATTACAAGCCATGCTCATATTTCCTCTATCATCTAGTTTTGTATGCCTTAGCTCTCTGGGACACCCGCTAATCAATTTTAGATTTCACCTGTATTTCCAAGCTACTATTCTCCTTTTATTTTTAGATTGCAAAGAATGTGTCAGGGAAACAGTGTGTGTGTGTGTGTGTGTGTGTGTGTGTGTGTGTGTGTGTGTGTGTGTGTGTGTGTGTTTCAAATGTGATGATAAATAAAGATCATTTTTATTTTAATTTTTATTATAATATTTATTTTTCCTTACAGAAGCTAGATAAGTGTGTGTTTTCGAACGTCCCCAGTTAGTGTTTTTGGAGATAGAGGCAGATGGGATAGAGGGTGGTGCAGACTGTACATGCCCATGTTTATAACTCTGTTCCCTTTCTATACACTCCTGCCCAGTCACCATTTGTTCTGATTATTCAAGTTGAAGTAAATAGGAAATTAATGCACTAACCCTATCAAGCCTTGCTCTCAAAACGAGAATATTTTGAGTGTCCTTTGGGATGTATGTATGCCGTTGTACATTGAGAGTCAGGTGAAGACAGATTGTTAAGTGAGCTAGAAAACTGACTTTTAATGAAGCATAAGCTAACATTAAAAGCATCCATTAAATTACTTGTCCAAACATTACTACCAACCAACTCAAATGTTGCTGGGATTCCATGTAGTACAGGATTAGGTTTTTTCTAGTTTGAAAAATCTAAGTTGTTGCCTGCTTCCTCCTCAGCTTAGGTTACTTAAAATAAAAAGTTTGTCAAATGCTTCAGTCACACAATATATTGATAACATAAGTCAGACTATAATTGTCTTTTCTATCATAAAGTATGGAAATCCTTGTGTAGTTTTAGATGACTTTTATTCTTTCAGTCTTATATATGAAATTATATATCTTGCATATTTTACATATACATTTTACAATGACATTTCAGATTAAAACTGTTTTTACTTCTGTGTAGCAAATTTCCACAAATGATTCTAAATTTTAATAGATGAATTTATTGTTATTATTGTGTTATTTGTTATTTTTGTGTTTTGCTGATTTTATCTCTTGCAGTTGGTTGGGTGAAAAGCGGTGCTCTACGTTTTTCACTCCTGCGTACTATTATATAAATAATCATTTTTGGTGGTGGTTCTGGTGTTCATTTAGTCTCATGATAGGCAGAGATACCCTAGTGTGACATTTCTCTGTGTAGATAGCCATTTGTCCTAAAACTATAACTTACATGCTGTGTGTGTGTGTGTGTGTGTTTCCCTTTGTCTTCAGTGAATTTGTCCAATACAACAGTAAATGTCATTATCAGCATAGCTTTATGATGAGGCTTCATTTTTGGTAATGAACATGACCTCTGCCCCACCTTTGGTCTACTTGAGAAATCGCTTTTGAGTCTGATCCTTTTATTTGGATCTCTCAGGCATTTTCGACTGCCACTATAAAATAGAAGATAGAAATGGGTTTTCCCCATGTTACCATCCCTTTAAGATTTGTATTTTCTAAAAATCAGAATCTAAGAATTTCTTTAGTACTTCAAATTGGTCAGTTTATTCCTGGAGTTCAGTTGTACAAGACTGTCTTTGAAATGTAACACTCCATCATTGAAAGTATCTAAACATTTGTAACATAGAAAAACAACAAGAAGAAAAAATATCTAGATAATAAAAATGGCAAGGAAAACAAGTGGGTATAAGGACCACTGTTTCTTAACAACCCAACTTAGCTCACCCTTTTAATAATTCCCACATGATAAAGATCCAAATAATACTCATTTATTAGACCTTTGTAGGTGAGAACCAAGGGAAACTGCTGAGAAAATCATCCATCAAGATTTTAGTATAACAATGGGAACTGGTCTCACATCTGATATCTACCACAGCACACTGACTCTGGCTCCCCATTGATTACTTAAAATTCTTGACATACAAACTAAAATTGGATTAGCCACATGTGTAAATATCAACAACAGACTAGTATTTAAAAATTGTATATGTGATGGTTAGACAGCTAGGCAGGGTGACTGAATCTCTGCTCTAAATGTTACTAGATCTGTATCCTTAGAGAACTCTCCAGATCATCATCTGGCTCAGGTTTCTCTTCTGTACATGGAGATAATGACTATTCACCTTAAGGACTCCAAGTTTCTACATGGGAAAGTGAGAGAAACCTTTCCAATATAGCATTCATTCAATGGTATTAGTTATTTTTCCCTTGAACGTTGTAGGGTCCCTTAGCTGTGAGCTGGAGTCAAAGTCATGTGGCATAAACATGTCTAGATAGTTCTCTAGAACCATCTAGAAGCAAATAGAATAATGGGAGGCAATGACCATCATTTCTAATACAGATATGAAACAAAAGTAAAATTTTTACCAGCTGAGTAAAAATTGTATAAGTTTGTTTATATATAAAAAAGTTGAATGCTTAAAATTATTAACCAAAAATGCAAATTTGGTCAAATTTTTTGACAGCTACAGTATATATAAAGCTTCACATATGGAAGTTTTTCTATTTCAATCTATCTAAATCTATTTATAATTATGTACAACGTACTTTGTATGTCAGCACAACACAAGTGGACAAGTATATTTAGAATTGTTACTAACACATGCATATAACATCAACATGTTATAACACACACATATCTTCATGTATACTAACATATATAATCATATATGTGTGTTTGTGTGTGTTAGAATAATTGTGGATCATAAAAGAAAACTTATGAGTATTTTAGAGAAATGAGTATTTGTAGTGCTAAAATTCTAAGAAAATGAACTATTTCAAAGAATATTTTTTTGTCAATCCTTTAAGTGTCTGAGAGCTCTTGTTTTGTTTTTGGAAGGCAGTATGTGTGATTTAAAAATGAGGGTAGATGGAGACTAAAATCCTATAAATGAGTACAGTCAGTGATGTTCTGAGTATTTCCAGGACTCAGGTAGCTCAAGAATGAATAAATAATAAGGCAACCAGTGTTTTCAACAGCCTTCCTCACCTCCATGGTCACAGTGCACTCATACATCTGTCTTATTGATCTTAGGTGGACCATGATGTGATTATCAACTTCACAGATGATGACTCCTGAGGTTCTGGGACTTTGGTGACTGTTTCACAGTTGAATAAGAGAGGCAGGGTCGGTCCAGACTTAGACACAGGAGTCCTCATCCTTGCTTGGGAATCTCATTGTGAAGCAAGAGTCTAGTTCTCATCACAAAGGAACATCCTACTGTCTGTGTATGTGAGCATACCCTTGAGATCTGGTTGACTCTACAGCACACATTTGCTCACTTTTCCTCTGATGGCTTTTGTTTCTTGACTGCCAAGGTTACAACTCATGGCAGCTTGGTCAGATTAGAGGAAAAATCTAATCTGATTCAAACAAAAAGGTCCTTGGATTGTATTAAATCCTTTGCCACTGGATACAATGGATTCAAACTTTCATTTGAATATATAGCCACACTTAACAAG
This sequence comes from Phyllotis vaccarum, assembly GCA_033318265.1. Taxonomy (NCBI): domain Eukaryota; kingdom Metazoa; phylum Chordata; class Mammalia; order Rodentia; family Cricetidae; genus Phyllotis; species Phyllotis vaccarum. The sequence continues at coordinate 4,040,385 of JARWLC010000014.1, forward strand.
AGACTATTCTTTAACATTCATAAATATTTATAAATATTACTTAGTATCATTTTTTCTACTTACTAGAACATGGATAAGAGTTGTTAGATATACTTGACCTTTAAAAGTGGAGTGTTTAAATTAATTCATGCTATTATTTCAGTTGCACAGCTGAGTTGTCTTGTAAATAAAACTTTTCCCTTGTTAGAAATGAAGCCAATCCTGCAGCTCCTGCCAGGTCCTGTCTCTTTCGCACCATGCTATGTTCTCACACACTGACTTGGACCCCAGGGGAGTCTGTGCACAACTGGTGAGTTAAACCAGAAATAATTTCCTGTGACATTGTGTCACAACCTCAGGGATGAAAAAGAAATCTATTCAGTTCTTTGCACTTAATTAGAAAAAAACTTAAATGAAATATTCCAGAAATATTTAAAGTTTAATAAACCAGTGTGCAGATGTTTTAGACTATACAAATTTCACATCTACTTCTTTGTTTAGTGATGTTATAAAATTTCTCTCTCTCTCTCTCTCTCTCTCTCTCTCTCTCTCTCTCTCTCTCTCTCTCTCTCTCTCTCTCTCTGTGTGTGTTTCCTCCCTTCCTCCCTTTCTCAATTGTGTTTTAGATGTTTGTGATAAATTTTGCTAGAGAAAAACTTTAGCCTCAATAATTTATTTTTAACACTTGAGTAATGACATGCCTTTTGCCCACAGGTGTTCCAGGGGAGTAATATTAAATGTGACACCTTTCCCTTGGTAAATATGTCATCTCTACTCAGTTCCATTATTTTTTTTACATACACAAGGCCTCATCTTTGCCCTTTCTCCTTCCTTCAGATGGATGATTGTCTTTACCGTTCCTCATGTTTCTTTTGTAGTAGCACATCTTCCCTCACTATATGTAAATCCTGCTAAGCTGAAGGGTTTCTAGGCTTCTGTTCTTGCTCTACTGACTTCTGAAGTGGCCATCTCACTGAAGTGGCCATTTCGCTGGCACATGGCTAGAATGTAGAATGACAGACATGACAATGAAGATTTAACCAGTGTTCAATGGGGGAAATGCCAGGGTCCTTCTTAAACACTTCTTAGATCGCACCACATTTCCACTAAATGCCTGCCTGGCTTCACTGCATTCTTAAATCTAACACCTTTCTTCTGTTGCTGCCATCTGTGCCGTTGAGAACTTTCACATACTCTGAGTTATCCCACTGCCCTTCCCTTGTCTTGTTTTTTAGATTCTCTTTTGCAACTAAACAAACTTTACTAGGAATTTCATCGTGTCTTATCTTTCTCATGCCTGATGGTCTACAGTGGCCATATTGACAGAGCTGCTGGAAATTTTTATCTTTATTTTTATTACTTCCTGTTAGATGTTGTCCTTGGCTTTTGCCCTCTGTTAGTGCTCCCTCTAAAAGCCATCACTTGCTTCCCTCCCTCTATAATCAAGTCGTTGAGTATTTTGGTCTTACATCAGAAATGACTTATCCAAACTTCTACTCTGCCTTTTTCCCGTGATTCTGCCAATTTTTACTTTCTCTCCAATGCCATCCTAAGGTACCCTAGGGAATATTTGTTACTTTCAAACAAATTTCATCTAAACTTTAGCACGTGTGACTCTAATTATATGCTTCTATATCTACCTCTTCTGTTATGTAATGATAGAAAACAAATACTCTTGTTCATACATTGCACCAAACACTTGCCCTTGGGACTGCCATATGGATAAGTCCTCGGTTGATGACTAAAAAACTTAATGCATTAATTGATATCACACAATAAACTAGTCAAACTAAAGTGTGTCTATCTCTTGTAGAAGTCAAACTACTTTAAAGTTATATTAGTTTCCTCCAAAAATACTCTTGGCATTGTTATTTATATTACTTACAAATTAAGTTGTCTGCCAGTCAGCTCTCTCCCTGCTTCTGTTTCTTCAGCTCATAGCTAATACTGTATAAGGAAACCTGAGCAGCTATTTTGTTCAAATAAGAGATAATTATTCAAGGTAAAAGACAGTTGGTATATGGTGAGTGTTCTCAGGGAGGGAAGAGTTTCCTGTACCCTGTATTTGTAGTTGCAAACAAGCCAACCCCTGATCATGTCACTTGTATTTACAGCCTCCTAAAAATCTGTCATATAATAGCATCTCATTTAAGGCTTTATGAAACATAAGCATTTAGTCCACAGCATTCTGCATCTAATTATACCTTGTTCTCCATTTCTGCTACATACAAGGTAGAACTCAGCAATTATTCAACGTTTAATCAGATATCTATCATCTGTTCTCACTTAACAGTTGTGCATCTATTAAAATGATATTTCCTCAGAATCCTTATTTTGTATGATGGTCAATTTTGTATAAATGTCTATGTAACAGCATACTTACAGTGTTTCACTTATAAGGAGTAAGGTGAAAGACAATAAACTATTTTTAGGAGCAACACTTAAATGGAACGGAAGTGACCAACAATTTTAAATAAGTCATTTCTGTTATTAAAAAAAAAAAACTTCTACAAGATCCTGAATTTCTTTGGAAAAAAAATTAGACATGAGTTTCTTAAGCTTTAAGTGTGCATTGCCTTTCTCTGTGTTCTCATCATCTTATGATATGCAAACTTTTCATCTGTTTTTGTGTAATCTATATCCACTGGTAGTATCTTGTTCTTATAGGAGATCTCTAATTCCAATTTCTTCAGTGAGGCTTGCTTCAATGACTCCAGTCAGAAAACTGTATTCCATTTGGATCTTCGTGGTCCTCATTAAGTGATTGTGGGCTAATTTTCTTTTAAGCATTTGTGGATATCTAAACCCTTTGAGCATGGTAACCTTTACCTCTTTTCATTCTGAAAACCTGATACTGCTACATGAAGTCGTTCTAAAAACAAGGTGAAGCAGGCAGGATGCAGTGAGAATTTGTGGGAAGCTCTGCAGCCCACTCTCCTCTCCTTCTGTTTGGATATGCCTCTGAATTCCAGGCAGAGTGATGCCTGTTCAGCTGTTTCCCTCAGTGTGGTTGCTACATCTTGGTGAAGCCTGAAGCCCAAGCCTCAGCATTACTGCAGCTTTACACTGAGCTAAAGAGCTGATTCACCCATGCAGTGCTCTGAAAACAGGAACCTGTTTTCCTGGGATTGAACATGCTCTAGCACAATTTGGAGCCAGCTGTAGGAAAATAGCCGAAATAATCATGCTCCCAAAGTGCTGGCCACAAACCAGTGGTGTGAAAATGAGAAACGTGCTTAGGCACTCGGTGGTTCTTTCTTCATCTCGAGTGTGGGAGGCAAAGCCACTTTCATCAGAGTGTCCTTGCTTCAAGGATTAGTTGAATACATGTGGAAATGACTTGACTTACACTGGCCTTCTGATCAGATCAGTTCTCTTCTCACAGCCGACAAAAAAAATCACTCCGGGCAGAGTCACATAGTCACTCTGCTCACACAGAGTCAATTCCTGACTGCATGTTTTAAGATGTGTATGGATGGGGCACACATGCATTAAATTATGAATAATTATATTTCCTCATGATAACTTTATCATAATAAACTAATACAGTCATAATTTTCCATTTCCAGGGGCTAGTTAAAATTTAAGCTGATTCCTTGATAAAAGTTAGATAACTAAGATCAGTGGATTGCTAGTACACATGAAGCAAAAAGCCCTTGGTCATGGCTGGCAATGACAGGGATACATTTTGAAAAATGTGTCATTAAGCAATTTTGTTATTGCACAAACTTCATCTGGTGTACTTACACCCACTAAGATTAGGTAAAAATGTTTCTTAGGAGGATCTGTGGTAGTTTGAATGAGCCTGGTTCACAAGGTCTCTTGCATTTTCATGTTTGATCCAAAGTTGGTAGAACTGTTTAGGAAGGATTAGGAGGTGTGGCCTTGTTGAGGGAGGTGTGTCACTGAGGTTGGGCTTTGAGGATTCAAAAGCCCGTACCATTCCCAGTTAACTCTCTCTCAAACTTATGCTTGTGGATCAGATGTGAGCTCTGAGCTCCTGCTTCAACAGTGTGCCTGCCTGTCAGTCACCGTGTTCCCTGCTATGATGGTCCTAGGGTTGCCCTCTTTGACATGGTGTTTTGCCATAATAGAAAAGAAAAATGACATAGGTGGTTAATACCATTCACTCTAGTTTATAAACATCCTTACCTTGCCCACAGTCATATGATTCGGGTCACAGATGCTTCCATTCCAGGTATGTGCTGTTATATGTTTATGAGCTGCATATAAATGACCTTGATGGGTGGGCAGAAACACTTTCAAATGGTGACACTATATACACACAAGCAATCTTGAGATTGAACTTATAGATATGCAATGCATGCCAAGTGAATTCCTACACATGTATTATCTATTTTAATAGAGAAAATATGTTCAAAGACTGAATAAAAGCAGAATAAGGGAGACTCTATGCAGTGTTCTTGTACTTGGAAGAGGGATCAGTGCAATGGTGCTGGACCCAGTGTACTGGTATTGATTGATCTTGGCTCTAAAGACAGCACAGGTAAGTGGGAATTGGTTGGAGGATATGGGGAACAGCAAAACCTAATGGGGTTCTCAAGGAAGAAATGTTGGGTGACAAGACAGACTTCCTGTAGCTGACATGTGTACCCTGAATAGATTTGTGATTAATGTGATGCTTTCTTGTTAACCTGTATTTGCAAACTCCTTTGAAAAAGCTAGATTTTTTAAAAAATAAGATAGAGGGCCTTAGGAAAAGATGCAGGAGTGTTACAGTCTTCAGAAAGAATTTTTATCAAGTTAAGATTTTTCTCCATTTTATTTAAAAAAAAGGGTTTTTTTTGCATATATAGCACTGCTAACCCCTTCCATTCTCCTCGCCCCTCCCAGTTCGCACTCAGTATTCCCTCACCCCATCTCCTCATCCACTCCCCAAAGAGGTCAAGGAGTCCCAAGGTGGGTCAGATCAGTCTGGCATATCCAGTTGAGGTAGGTCCGAGTCTCTCATCCCAGTATTAAAGCTGAGTTAGGTGTTCCTCTCTGGGGAATGGGCTCCAAGATGCCAATTCATGCATAGGAACATATACTCTGATCCTACTGCAAGAGGCTCCACAAACTGCCCACGCCATTTGACATCTACCTTTGCAGGGTTTAGTTCCTTTCCCTAAAGGTGCCTCAGTGATTGCTTCTGATTCAGTGAGCTCCCAATAGCTCCAGTCAGCCTTCTCTATGGGTCTCCTCCTCATAATCCTGATCCCTTTGCTCAAATTATATGAGCAAAGTTACTATTTTTTTAGTATGCATGGGGGAAATGAGCAGCACCATCTCCTGCCATCTCCCTTCCTTTTGTCCTTTCCTGCATCCCCTCCCTCACTTTTTTCCTCCCCTCCCAAAGAAATGGGCCTGGGTGTTCATTAGACCAAAAGCAAGAAGCAGTTCAGATGAAACGTTATTTGTTTCCCGTTGTGATTTCTACATCCCGTGCATCATCTGTTACACTTAGAATGAAACAACCCCCTTTAGAACTCCTTCACCTGGCATGAGTAAAAACTGTAGAATGCCACCAGAGTTCTTCCTGAGGCCTAAAAGCCAGAATATCCTCCGCCCATTATTTATTACTGTCAGGGAGCCTTTACCTTTTGCTATTAGAACTATGCTTATACCAAAGGTGTTACAGCTGGATGTATGTGCTCCTGATTCTCATTACAGGCTGCCGACCTCTCCCTATAAATCTCAGCTTGGAGCTACCAGCTTTCTACTTCTTGGCCCTAATTGGAAAGTTCTGTGCTATATACAGGTACAAAATGTACGATCAGAGCTTGAATGTCTGCCCCTTATTAACATTACCTCTGTGACTTATTCCCTCAATTCTCATTCCATTGGAAATCTAGCTGAAACAAATTCCTCAGCTTTGTATACAAGTGAGCTTAGGTAGAGCGCATTTTATTCGGCACAATCCACTAGCCAGGAGTGGTGAGACTTTTGCAGCTAGAGAATATTAAAATGGCCTTTAATAATTAATTACTTGCACACCATTTTTCATGAATAATCTAGACAAAAATTAATGGAATTTTCAGAGTTGGAAACTTATTTTATATTTTGAAAAAAATCTAAGTATCAAGCCTATAATACTAAATAGTGTGACGTATCTGTGGGAGATGTGTACTGATTTCACAGAACTGTCCCTTTAGATGAACTTTATTGGGCGAAGACTACTGGGTATCTATAGAAGGAAGAGTAAATGAGGTATTTCCCTGTCATAATCTTTTGGATTTCTTATTAAAGTAGTACCTTTGTGTTGGGATATTTTCCAGGAGGGTATCAAATACCCATTTTAAGAAAAAGAATTAGCTGTGCTTTAAACTTAGAAACTCTTTAACATGAAAATATCTCGGTTCTGAGTCTTTACATATGACTTGACCAGAAGTCAATATAATTCAGAGACTATCTTAAGTGTACACTTAAAAAGGTTGGTATATACACAGGTTTAAATAATTACACCACTAATTTTATTTAAGTGGCATTTTGGTAGTTGTGTGGGATTATTCTAAGTGAATTTTGTTCTCGCCACATTTCTTTTTATATTAAAACAAATTCTAAATCAATTTCAAAGATAAGTAACTTGAACTCCATGAGATTGTGTAATGACAGTTTTGAAATTCAGATATGTGTAGAATTATTGTATGTCTAAGAAATTAAACATGACTACTTAAATATTACCCATGGCAAGCAAGTGTTCAAACCATACAGTTTTTAAATAACTTGTGTGGTACTCATATTTGAGAAGAAACTAACTTTTAGTAGTTAAGATGTTCAGGTTCATGGAGCTCATCAGTGGTTTACCCAAACATCCATCTCAAACTCTTTTTACATATTCTTCAGGTGACTATCTCTAATCTTAGTAAACATTGTTAAAATCTCCTTCATGTTTTTATGCTAGGCATTTTTACAAGATTCTATAAAAGACCAGTAGAACTCATAATAGTTGTATTGATTGATAGTTAACACATAGAGAACATTGCTGTGGATACTACAAGCAATTACTACTTTAATTACTTACTACTTGTGAATATCAAAAGTAGACCATGGTATTTTCATAGGTCTTCATTGGCTATTACATTTCTACTCCTTTTCTGTTATCAATGAGATGCTCTAACCTTGGTGGTTGAGCCCAATGTGAAGTACATTAGTTAATTTTAATTTTAGCATCAAATACTAATGTAGTCACTTGCCCTCTACTCAACTTCTATCATCTTGAAGTATCAACACTTATCATCTTGAAGTATCAACACAAGAGGACACCTGTGACAAAAAAATTGTAACCTCGTTTTCTTACCTGGCTTTGACCTGAATAATTCCTTTAAAAAATGTTGATGTGTTTCCTAAAGATTCTCACTCATTTCAACATTTGGATCAGGACTGGAGGATTCCTCTTTTTCATAATACTCTTACCGTTAATACTATCTGAATAATCCAGGGTCCTCTAGAAACAGGGACCCAACAGAATAATTTTATGACATAGGGGATTTATTAGATTGGCTTGTAGAATACTGTCTGGGTAGACCAGGATGAAGAGTCTTCCCACTGAAGAGGTTGCACACTTTGTTCTTGAGTTTGGGTGCTTTGTCAGTTCCAGTCTGGTCCTAAAGGACAGCAGGACTCCTAGAGCATCACTGGCCTTCAATCCCCATGGGAAGACTAAAGTTTACTCTGACACCAATGAGGGACGGTAGAGGCAGTAACAACATAGATGCACTATCCACCAAAATGAAAAACTGCAATCAGGAAAAATAGTAAAAGCTTTTTATTGATTGTATGTATATCTGGGCCCTCACTGGAAGTGCCACTTAAATTCAGGGGGGGAGGGTGTTCTCATGTCAGTTAATGTAATCAAAATAACCCTTCACAAGTGCATACTGGGACTCATCTCTTAGTTGATTCCAAATCTAGTCAAGTTGACAGTGGAGATTATGCATCATGCTGTCTTTGTTTATTTCTTTCCTGGTGAAATTAATTTTCAGTGTGAAAATAAATTTCCATCAAATTTTTGTTTGCTGCAATAAAAAAGTATTGTTGAACCCACTGATGTAATCTCTACCTCTTTAAATTTCTCATATTAAAACACATAAGCAGCAAACAGTCTACATCTATAACATAGTCTTTGTGGAAGCATGTGTATAGTCAAAGAAAGTGAGGCAAAACAAAATGGCTGTTTCCAACCCTTTGACGCTAAATATGTAGATTTTTTCATATGTCAAAGGATTCTGCACTTCTCAGCCAACATTAAGTAGACATTCTACAGTTTAATTCAATTCTGTATCACATACATGAGGGTACCACCATTACATACTACAACTGATATCTGAGATTTTCTGCAAATTGATTAAAATTCTTTGCAGACAAAGAGTTCCAAGAACTTCCTCTCACATTCAGCAATTCCCTAGATAAATTCCCCAGACTGATGTTTTCCAAGCTGTGAACAGACACAGGTCAGAATGGCCAATTGAAGTGATATATTGTGCAAAGAGAGTGTGATGTCAGAGGACGTATGCCCTACCAGGCTTTAGGAAAATCCAAAGAGTTGCCATGACCTTTGTGGTGTCTCGTTCTTAGCTCTATTTAAACAGTTGAAGGGAACTAAGAGGTGTTGCTAGGGGAAAATTGTAGCTATCACTTTAGTGAACTGTCCCAAAAGAATTGTTTTTTTGTTTGTTTGTTTGTTTTGTTTTTGCCCTGTTTTAAGGTTTTAATTGGAAGAAGAGTACATCATGATTACAGCATAGTGTGTTTTATTTATATTTTTGCAAATGTCCTTATTATGTTAGTTATGTAGTCTTACTTTATTGTGCATTGTTTGCACACTAAGGGAAAAAAATCAAGTTCCATGTTTCTAAACAATGTGATTATTTTTGATTACTACAAGAAACAAAGTGACTATATTTGGTTTTACCTAGGTCTCTGGGCTATCTAGTCTCTGGTTCTTGGTCACCCAAGAAATATTAGGTATGGATTCCATCTCTTGGGAGAACCTAAAACAGTATTGGTTGGTTACTCCCATAAGCATTGTGCTACCATTGCCCTATTGTATATTCCAGACAGAACAGATTGTAGATCAGACGGGTTGTCACTGGGTTGTTTACTTTTCTATTTTTGTAGCCTGCAGTGTACCTTCCCATATCAAAGTCACTAGAACATGCAGGTGAAGGTTCTGTGTAGGTACCAGCTTTATGTCTCAGTGTTCAATGAATTATGTATGTGTTGACTTCAGCAATGGGTCCTCAATATCAGTTTGTGGTGAGAAACCTATTATCTTGGCAACAGCCTGGGTTGTTTGGGGGTTTCTGTGGGACCTCTTTGGCCAACACCTCAATTAGACATGACTGCCATAACTCTGGAAACTTCTAGTGGAAACTTCATTTGGTGACCAGAAAAGATGAATTGGGGCTCCATCTCCCTCATTATTTGGAGACTTCTTTGGGATTGCTTTCATATGTTTTTTGAGGGAGTTTTCAATATATTAGGTTTCCTACTGCTCTTCAAATGCTCCTCAATTCCAGCTGACTATTTCTTATTCTGCCCCTCAAGTTCATCTCCTCCCATTCCTGTCTCCACCCACCCAATCTACCCATAAAATCGATTCTACTCCCTTCTGTGCAGATCTATGTATTCCCTTCTGGTTCCTCCTCTATGCTTGACCTCTCTGGGTCTACAGATTATAGTTTGATTATTATTTACTTAAAGGCTGATATCCACATATAAGTAAATATATACCACATTTACCTTCCTGAGTCTGGGTTACTTCACTCTGGGTGATTATTTTTTCTAGTTCTATCCATTTCCCTGTAAATTTTGTGATTACACTTTTAACAGCTGAATAGTACTTCATTGTGTAATGGTACTATGTTATATTCATTCATCCATTTTTTTTTTCTGTTGAAGGACATCTAAGTTGTTTCCAGTTTCTAGTTATCATGAATAGGAAGAAATGAACATGGTTGAGCATGTGACCTGGTGGGTCCTTTGGGTATCTGCCCAAGAGTGGTATAACTGGACCTTGGAGTAGCTTGATCCACTCCTGACGAAACTAATGTCCGCAGTGGTGGAACAGATTCATACTCTCACCAGCAATGGTGGAAGAGGGAATCTCGAGGTAGTTTTGACTTGAATGACCCTCTTTAAGAATTGTTCCGACTTCTCCTCTTAGGATCTTTGTGTGTCCTTTGCTCTTCCCAGTCTGACTAAACAGTGCTTCACAGTCTCAGATTCATCATGCTCGTGTTCAGTCTAGTCACTGCATCTTCTCTAGTCTTTGCTTCTGTTTTTACCCCTAACGATGTGAGCTTTTAGATACTTCAGGACCTTATTGCTTCATGTTTGCGACTCTGTCCCCCTAAAACAGTACCTGGGATGCAGTTGAATCTCAGCAAATATCCATTGGATAAATATTTGAGAAGAAGATAAGGATTAAAATGAAGTCTGATTGTTCATTTGGAGGCCAAAATCTCAAGGCAGGTGTAGTCTAGGAGAAAGGACACTTCTACCAACTCCATCAAAATGGGCAAAGATGCTGAGAACCAGCAGAAAGTAAACTGAGAAAGATCGTGAAGTGTGCTCCAGAGAACTGACACGTTGGTTAGTTAGGACTGTTATATGGATGAGAGGAGACAGATTCTAGTGCACTTCTGAATACTGTGGACATAATGCATAGTAAAGCGTGCTAGAATTTAATTGAAAGAAAGTTGCTGAGAAGGCTGGTGGTAATTGGAAAAATAGGCACGAAGGAGTTGAGAGATTCATTTAAACACTATCAATTATTGATGAGTTATCACTGCTCATATATTTTCAAAATAGAATTATTATATAGTCAAATTTTAAAAAGGATAATTTAGCATGATTCACTGAAAAGTGACATAAATATTTTAATTGGTATTAGCACCTTCATGTAGATCCTGCTCTCTGTTACAGACCATGCTGCATGCTCTTCTGTGTATTCCCTTTACCTATTGCAATGTAACTATTCACATTCTACAGATGAGAAAACAAGAGAGCCAGAAAGTTCAGTCCACTTGGTTTTGAGTTTTGTTTAAATATCAAACCTGGCATTAAATCTATCTCATTGAATTGGACGTCTATGTTTTACTCTCTCATGTCTCAGAATCCCTATGAGTGCATGCTAGTTTTCTGCATGAGTTTAGAATGTCTTAAACGTGTGTAAGCTTAGCTCTGACTGTGTTTCTTGTTCTGTGTGTTTGTCATTTATTGAAATTCTGGGCACTGTGAGAGGTATTATGTATGTAATATATCCATGTAAGTAGAAGATATACCATTAGAGATATAAATAACCATGTAATAACAATTTTGATAAGTGCTATAAAGAACACAGTAGTGTCTTTCCTTAAGTAAATTACAGAGAAACATTCTCAGGTGCTTTCTTCCCTGTGGGCAAGTGTAATTAGATTTACAATATAGCTTACTATAACCTGAGAGGATGCTTAAAATAGCTTTGGAGAAGTGTTACCACACACATGTAATCAAGCCTGGAAATACGAAGATGTGGGCCTTCTAGCAGCCTTTTTACTGTGCAGAGTGAAATTTGGTGACACTGTTGAAGAAAGGTGTGATGTCTAAACAGGCCTTGAAATCTGAATAAACGTATAGTCACCTTTCAGTTTGAGAGGGTGACTTTGGGCTTATCTAGATGACCTACGTCAGTTTACACAGAAGTATGAATATCCACAGTGGTGATTCCTTTACTGCTAAAGAGACACGTCTTCTGGATTCTGCTTTGAACCTGGAAGAGATACTGTGCTAGAAATATGGGTGGAGTGAGTATGAACTGCCAAAGTATAAATATTGATTTTCAGATCTTGTTGACATTTGACACAAAATAAGAATTCTATTATGACAGGAAACGTTATTTTATCTAAGACATAACACTGAATGGTAAAACAAGAAACAAACTACACACACATCCAAAGTTAAAATTTTCAATTTTAGAGCCTACTTTGTGGTCTTATTTCATAATCTCACAATAACTAGCTCTTCAGGGATTTTTGAAGTGTAGAAAACTCAGTGACCTGATTGTGTGATGTTTACTTTCTCATTGATTAACATGAGATGTCCAGTTGACTTTTTGCCTTCCTCCTTCTTCTGAAATCTCTTCATAGAAAAGAGAACATGGCAATTTACTGACAGTCTGAGACATATCTGTAATCATTGGAAAACTCTCAAAAGTGTGAGACTGTTTCTGAGCTATCAGGGAGTGCTCAGTATGCTTTCATAAAGCGCAAATGTTTGTGAAGGAAAAAGGAAAGGAAGAATTGAAGCCACCACCACCATCATCAATGGAGTCTGTAGAGCACACTCAGCCCTTTTCCATTAGAAACATTATCATCTGAGAAGCTCATGTTTAAGAACTTTGCAGTTGAGCTGGAAAAGATTAAACACTAAGTAAAATCTTATAGTGATTTAAGTCAGCGGAGAGCGTTGAGTTTGGCCACATTCATAGCTCAAGTGTATGCACCTTCAGTGGGAAGCCTCTCTCTTTTTGCCTTCTCTGAAGATATATCCTCTACATCTCCCTGTTCTCATTTTAAAAGTCATCCTGGTGTGTCACACTCATAGGAGGGAAACTTTAAAGGTGGTTTTGAGGAATAAGTAGGAGCTGCTTAACTGAAAAACTGGACAGTTCTTTAATAGGACCTCACACATTAAGTCAGGAAAGACCCAGAGATGTAAAATAACATAAAAAGAGCTGGGAGAGGATGTTCAGTGTTATTAGAACATTTTGTGCAAGAAAATGTAGGTGTCTCAAGTCTTTTGTGGTGATTAGAATGGGGTGGGTTGGTACCAAGATGATGGAAATGACTTTAGAATGAGCGCCGCTGTGCTGAAGAGAATCATCATCTGTGGTCGTAGAGATAAGAAGGCAATGGAAGACCTTGAGAGAATAATCAGGACTGAAGTGATACGGACTGGAGACATTAGAAACCCAGACAGCCATGCCCAGAATATGAGAATCTACAAACTCTGGTTATGGACAGGAAGCTGTTCAGATTTTAAAGACCAGTGCTCCCAGACATCTTGCCTCCAAGAGCTGGAACAGTGCCCCCTGGGAGCATGACACTCATAATGTAGGGTTAGTGGTCTGAGGGTCTCTGCGAATCTGAGATCTCTTGGAGAGCTGTAACAGGAACAACTATTTTCTTACTGCTGCTTGTTGGAGTTCCTCACTGCTGATAGAAGCCTAGAATTACAATGTTGCCACAGGCTGGGACTGACCTCTATTCAATCCCAGACTTTAAACTTCCAATAGGAATATAAAGAGCCATTAGTCTATGGCTTCTATGGTCCAGTCAAAAGGTTTCTAACCCATACATTAGAACTGTGAGCCTGTGACTCTACCAATATAGCACTTATACCTTGGGCATTGTAAGGCCTGGGGTTGCTGTCAGTAATTATTTACCCACTATTCCTCTTTAAGTGGAGCAGTCATGTGTTCAGTAACATTAGAATTATGCTTAGCTTTCTGTTTAGGTCTGAATGTTTGGAGAAGACAAGAGGCTGGGAGATCTCTCTTAGTTTTAAAGATGTGTCAAGGGTCCACCTAATATCAAGGAGATTCTAAAAAGACAGGCATATATAATTTGGAAATACAGTTTTAATGTTGAAGACTCTGGTAACAGAAGTAGTTGCAGTGGCTGTGAAGTCTTAAGTTTGAAGCAGATTACTTTAGAAATAAAAGTCAAGTCGAGGTCATAAATTTTATGATGAAATTATTGATTACACTGTGTGAATATTGATTACTATCATTAATTATGATAGTATTTTGGGATGATGGAAAATGGATCTTGTAGAGATGACCTAAAAGAAGATAGATGAGTCTTGTTATTTAGGGTGATGTGGCTTTGAAATGAACCTCAAATAAGATGGATTTCTTTTCATGAAGGTGAACAGATAAAAAATATGATGGCCACAGAAGAATCGCACTGAGCATTTGCGTGTACTTCTTCAGACCTAAATGTATGAAGAAAAAGCATTCTAAACCAGTTTTTGAAAGAGAAAAGAATTTGATGATGATACAATGTCCTGGGTGAAAAGAATTGGTTTATTTCTTTTTTAAATTTGATGATGATACAGTGTCCTGGGTGAAAAGAATTGGTTTCTTTCTTTCTTTTTTCTTTTTTTTTTAAAGTGGAATCTACAGAATGGAAAAAGCTGAGAAAGGCACTCAAAGTTGTGTGACTAAGTAAAGAGAATGACCCTAATGGAAAATACACAGCTGGGTGAATAATCTGCATAGAAATAGAATCAATAATTAGAGGAAGCAGTTTGCACAGCGAGAACAATAACCAGAGAGATATCATGGGAACTGGTGACTTCATGATTGTAGAGTTTTAACTGCATGCATTTTATTACATTTGTTTTTGTTTCTGGAGAATACTGCTGCACCCTAATAACATACTTTTGTTTGAAGTAGGTCAGCATGATAGTTATTGGGGTGCTAGGCTTCTGTTTCAAGCTATTGAGTTCAGAATAGCAACTTGATAAAAAAAAAAACTGGATTTGTGCATCTGGTCTTGTGTTGTTGATTAATATTCGACTAAAAATTCCAATGTTGATATAATTGCATATTAAAATATTTTTAAGTCTCCATTATTCTATAGTTAACATTTAGAATTTACATGCCACAATTTTTGCTTCTTTGTATCTTCATCTGCAATGAATTTATTTCTATTGTTACACATTAATCCAATACCATCTTAGCACTTAGGTAACTGTAACATAAGTTAAGCAATTTCAGTTTTCTAAGTAGATTCACTTATTTAACAACATACAAAAATGATGGAAGCTTTTCAAGGGCATGCATGGCAGTATTAGCTGAATTTTTGCAAAGACTCCATAAAGTTTAGTGTGAATGCATTGTATATCATATAGTCCATTCATGCGTTTGTTATAAATATATTTGATATTTGTTTATGAATGATATTTTTAACTGTTTGGCTTTGTAGACAGGAAGAGAAAGCTCAAGATCGGATAGTAACTCCTGTCCAAAAAGCTCTACAACATCAAGAACTAAAAACCTAGCCTTCCTGGTTTTGAAATGGGAATGTTAGGCTTAGTAGAATGTTTGGAAAAGCTGGAGTAGCCAATTTTACCTTTAGGTGTTTCTTTATATTTAATAAATAAAAAGTCTATATCTGTGATTGTAACCCATTTGCTTCAGTTTCATATCCTGAAATTCGAGAATTTGAAAATTTTGTAAAACTGAATTTCACTGTGAGTTCAATTTCTGTTACTTTCCCAGCAACCTTAGTTTTAAAACATTTTCCCCCAAAAAATTTCTCCAAGGACAACAACCGAGTAGGAGCAATAGAATAACCAGACAAGGTCAACTGAAAGTCAGTAAGATTCAGGAACATGTCTGCTTTCCTTTGACCCTGTGCTCAAACCCCAGCTGAGCTCTGCCTATGGTAATGGGCCCCCCTATTGAATTCAGCAGGGGCCTCCAGAATGGAGCATATTTGACTCAGGTGCTCTAGCTGGAGGTCACATTCCCTAGCTGGAGAGCTGAGGTCTCTTCTCCATAGCTCTACATCATACTTGCCCACCCTAACCATGTGTAAAATCAGTATATGTAAAGGCTCTTATATGCAGTTGCCTGTAGAGAATAGAAGATGGGTATAAATTAGGCTTTCGTCTTTACTAATCCTCCTTTGGACTCCACCTCTACCCTTCCCTGCTGTCTACACCACTAGCTTAGTGTTATCTACATGGTGTAATTATGGCGAGACAAGCTGATATAGATGGGTGCTTGTAAAGTATTTTGGCTTTGTGGCTCTTAATGGTTAAATTTTAGTACAACAGCAAACAGGTTTTATTTGTTCTCAGTGCCTGTAGCCTTTTTCATCTTTGACTTGAATGGAAAGGTAGAACATTTACATCTTAGTTCAAAGATATGCAGATAAGATTCATTTGTTCAATATTTTTGCTAAAGCTTTCAGATAAAAAATATATTTCGACTAATATTTTCTTTTTCATTCTTATTCCAAGGCAGTGGATAGTTGTCTCGTATTTCAGTTGTTTTAGACTTGTGTACAGATGTTAGATGATGTTTACTAAAGACCTCTTTAGAGTTGGCCATGATCCTGGCTTCACTTTGTAGTCACAGAAATGACCATGAACGTAAAGGTCTTTGCAGTCTGCCTTCAGACTTTCAAAGGTCACCTTTGGCGAGTGGATAATCTTAACAGAGTGGGTTTGTTTCTGGGGGTTAGAGCAGGACGTGCTGTCTCACTCCGGCCATGCAGCTACTAAAGGAATATAACTCTTGTCCTTGGGTAGTGCCCTTGCTTTCTTCTCCCCGAGCCAGTCACCTGCTGCTCACCTGATAGGACTCCTGACTTTGCTATGTCATTAGTCACTCACTTGGAATTCTCCTTCTGTACTGTTCACCAGTTGCTTCCAAAACAAACATGTTTTGGGGGCTTATGTGGAGAGAAAGAGGAGATTTAAAGGAAGGTAGCAGCTAGCCTCTCTGTTCTTTTGTCTTTGTTATTAACACTAACTACTGTCACAGTGCATGGAATTATGATCCAGATATTAATCAATATTTTATTCAAGGAAACTTTTGCTAAGCCCTAATGACCACCAAGTATTCAGAAGCATGATCATGATTAGAAAATACTTCTGAATTAAAAGGAGAAAGTTTCTTCTAAGAGAATACATTATTTTTCATTTCTTCTGAAAATCTAAATGTGAATCTCAATACCATTAAAATTTTCGGACACATTTACTCTGGTTTCTGAAACACTTTTTAACTTTGAACCACTTTTAGTTTGTTAAGGACATCAATACAATCGTATTCCATGGCTCAATTTGATTTTTGTCATGTTGCAGATAATAAACCATGTGTACATATGTGTAAATATGTGCAATACATCATACTTTGTATCTTATTGTAAGTAATTGTATATAACTAATTACATTGCTCTTTAAATAAATAGCTTTATCATGTGTACATCACTTGTGAATTTATTAAGATTTGTTTTCTTTATTAGTTAGAAAAGATTATATGTCCTAGCTGGTGCATTTTGGTCATAGCTAAAATTTGTAAATCAAGTCATGAGAAAGACTAGATACAGATATATTACAAGAGGCCAAAGAATAGGAAAACAGCAGAATGGAAACAGCCCTTTAGAATGTCTAGCCATTGAAACCACCTAATCATGGTCTCCAAAGTTGTGAAATGAAAGATATTATTGTGCTTGATACCTGTTATAATCCCAGTGTTTGGTAGTCTGAGGCAGGAGGATTGCCACTAGTTGGAGACCAACTCGAGATATATATGTACTAGGCCAATTATAACTACAAAGTTAGGCTGTGTTTTTTTTTGTTTTTTTTTTTTTTAAAGGAAACAATCTGTGTGGTAAGAGATTATACATTAACTTAGGTTTCCAGAGACACTCAGTTTGTATTTGTGTTGATTTTTGAGTAACTGTAGAGTAAAGTAATTCTCTTTGGGTCTTTTAAAACATAAACTGTGCTTTATATATTGGTTTTATATTTATGAAATTATGAAACTACATAAAAGTCTTGTTAAACTCTGTGTTTTAGACAGGGATTTTCAAAAGGTTGGATTCACCAACCCTCATGCAAGGTGAAAGTTACTTATAAGCTCAAACCAAAAGAAAAAGAAAAAGATGTTTTATCTTTATTTTAATTTTAAAAATGTATTTGATATACATGATATAAATGACAAACTAATGTTGATAATTTGATATGTCACTCATAAACACAGGAACTTTAGGTCAATTTCTTCTTCTTTAAAATATTTAAATCCAGGACATATCTTAATGTAAATAAAAAGGCATTTATTGGTCTACTTTTATATGACAAAATAATGTAAATTAAAGAAAGAATTTTAAGTTATAGATGAAAATCAGGAAATTATCTTTTATTTTTCAGAAAGCTTGTATTTGAGGAAAAAAGGAGAAGAAGCTTTCTTATTCTCAGTATTACTATTTTTCATAAATATTAGTATTTTATCTCACTTGACAACCAAAATATGGGGGATGTTGCTTTAAGATCATGGGGCAAGTGACATAAATATGTAGACAAAGGTGGATTGTGACAGACAATATCAATTAACCATCATATTTATAAGTAAAATAAACTTGTTAACCCAGTAAACCATCATATCTATTAAAGAAATAAAATCAAACGTGGTGTGTGTTTCCACAGCTATCATTGTAAACAGAAAGTCAACTCTGGTAGATATTTAGTCAGATATGTAAATCTCACTCAGAACATGATAATTTGAGTAATTTGATGAACTATATTTTAATATGTATTTTAAATTCAAATGAGTTTAGTTATTGCCCTAAGGAGGATTTTGCATATAGAATTGGCATGTTTTCGCAAGACTCCTTCCCCCCCTTTTTTTTAAACTCCATTAAGACAATTGTGTATAAGTGATCTGGTTATCATAATCTTGGAATTTACATAGTGAACAGATTGTCTGTGGAATCATTCTGGGTAAATCATAAGGTCAAACAGCGCTCTCTGACCATATCAGGAAATGGAGGGCTCGTGTATTTCCATCCTTGGTCTTGTTTACTCATAGGAGAGGATGTCAGTAACCTTTCCCTGCACTGTCCACTGTAGAACTCCTGATTCTTCTTAGTAATAACTGAAAGTTAGTTATACTGCTTTAGGAATCAGAAAACTGTACAATTTTACCTACATAAGTCTTATCTTTTAAATGAACAGTCAGCAAGGGTGTTGTATTTATTTGCTTATATTAAATAGTGATTTCACTGCTTAAACAACAAATATTAATAGTGATAACTATTATCTTATGGTGACTGCATTGATAATTCCTGTACTAGATATTTTCAGTGTTAATTTGGTTAATAGTCATGTTGACTTTTTTCTTTCCCAAGTGCAGTAAATTAGACAAAGAAGTGAAAATTTTGTTAGACATTTTACAGCATCAAGGAATATAGATGGTCATATTTTAATCATATTCTGTGGCATATCTGGAACATTGTTCTACTTCCAATGTCTCTCTGAAGTGTTGCTTTGAGATTTTTAGTTAATATCAGTGGAGTTTCGTGAATTTGTATAGAAATTGCACATTTTTAGCTCAGCAACAGATGCACCTTCCTGTATACATTATACACTAAAAGTACAGGAAAGCATCACTTTGGGGATAAGAGAAAATTATTTTAAAACTTCAAAGATGGTCAATTGAAATAAATCTACGATTTTTCTGGCAACAACCCTCATTTCCTTAAATTTGAGTTTGGGGAGAAGATGTAAGTGGAAACATTACAGCTGGAACACGAGGTTGCTGCTGCTGATACACGCTCCTTGAGCTAAACGATGCTTCCACGCCTAATGGAGAATTTAAACCAAACTGCAGCCTTTTAGAGAAGGCCACAGCCATTACAGGAAAGAGAAAACTTCCCGATAAAGCTCTCTCAGACGCAGAATTAGACACCTTCCTGTTCACATATGTTTGAGACACCTTCCTCTTGACATATGCTGCAATATTAAATGGATGTTCTCTTTGTAATGCTTCTAGGAGTCTAATGTGGGCTATGATGCTTTCCTGGAGACATAGACAAGGATATCTGGGCATCATGCACTCAGAACAGTGTGTCAGTAGAGCAGCCATGTGAGTTTCCCTCGGTGTGTCTGTATGTTTTCCCTAACTCATGACATTTGTTGAACTGGGACACTTTAATAGGAACAAATCTTGACTTTCATATTTAGTTTTGTTCTGTAACAGATAAGGATTGCTGAGCAGGTTTGTCATGGGTTATGTGGTTCCTGTTGGATACATGTCCCCGGTGTGCTCGGTCATCTCCAGTGCTAAAAGTGTACAATCTGTAGCCTCTGTTTGCTGGTTTCAACTCTTAGCTCTGGTGCTTTCTGATTACATACAGTATTTTTAATCTAGAAAAGAAGAGCATTACACAGTTTCTTCGTTTCAGCTGCTATGAAAATCAATTTATTTGAAGTATTTGGAGCAAATTTGACAGATCTTCGAAATCAAATAAACTTAAATATTGTTGTGATTACTGTAATTATCCCTTAATTAATATGTTCCATAAATTTATTTCCTTTTATTTAAAAAAAAGAATTAAACAAAGTAATGTCCAAAATTTAAGAGTAGGCTGCCTGCCATTGAGTTACACATATTTTAGTGAGACTAAATGCTGTCAACAGCACAATCTGATACTACCTAATTTTTAAAATGCCGTGCCTTCAAGTAATTTTCTCTCTTGTTTGTATTATCAAAAATATTAATTAATTAAATATTAATTAAGAACAATTAGCAGATTTGGTAGTGCTTCATCACATTGGAATCATATACTTCTCTGTCTTAGCATCTTTATAGTTAGTCTTTCTGATTTTGTTGATATCACTGCCCAAGTATGCAGACATTTTGGCGTGAGAAAGTGTGTGATATCCTATTAAAAAGGGGGGGGGGGCTGGATAAGAAATGTTTTGAAACTGAGGGAAACCTATTCAGAGTGTTGCTTTCCTTGTGTACATTAAGAAGCATCCCTTGGGTGGATGGGTAGTGATGTTAATCCATCTAGTAATGATGGTGACTCTTTAGATAAGAAACATATTTGGTCAGTCTATTAGAACATGGGCACAAGATCTATATTACAAGACACATATTTAACTGACGTGTGATTGTGTGATGCATACATGATAAATGTTAACCAAGAAGTGGTATCTTTCTGAGGCTTTCCAGGCTGAAACCCCAAAGATTCCAAAGTGGAATAGATTCACACCCCAGAGTTGGCCGTGCTGTTAGATCTGTGTACTCCTTCCAGCTACCCACGCACAGACCAGTGGCTCAGCGTTGTGTGTGTGCCAAACTGTTTTTAATTGTGCGTTACCCTTACTGAGCAGCCTGTCTGTGCCTGTCGTTGAACACCCCCTGCTTTCCTTAGGGAAAACAAACAAAGCAAAACACATTCTTTAAACAGACATCTGAAACACGAGGGGAAGCCACATTTAAAATGGATGCTTAGACATTATATTCATAGGTCTATTGGGTATGTGACACTGTGCTGTGGCTAAATGAGATTTCTGTGTCGTTCTCAAATAGAGATATTACCTATATGCAGAGGGCCTAGGCCAATTTCTGTGTTGTTCTCAAATAGAGATATTACCTATATGCAGAGGGCCTAGGCCAATCCCGGGAAGCTCCCTGGTTGTCAGTTCAGTCACTGTGAGCCACCGTGAACCCACGTTAGTGGTGTCCTTGACACTTCTGGACCCATCTGGATCATACAGTTCTTCCTCCCCTCTTCCAGGATTCTTCAAGCTCCACCTATGTTTGGCTGTGGGTCTTTTCACCTGGTCCTATCAGCTAACTCTCTGATGGGAGTTATAGTAGGCACCAGTAATGCCTGTCTCATTCTCTTCTCCTTTTAATGCTATGACTCTGTCCACCTTGATCCTGTACACGCCTTGTATAGACCTACTCTTTGTGAGTTCATCTGTTTATCAGTCTTGTATGTGGAAGAGGATGTTTCCTCAGAGTCATCTATCACCTCTGACTCTTAAAATCTTTGCACTCCTGCATAGATCCTTGTGCCTTGATAGGAGGGCTCTGATGAAGACATTCCATTTAGGACTGGGAGCTCCAAAGTCTCTCACTCTCTGTACAATGTCCAGCTCTACATTTCTGTATTAGTTCTTATCTACCTATATAGGCAACATCTATCTTTTTTTCTATTTTTTATTCATAGCCCTTATTTTTTGAGTACAGCAGAATGTCAGTAGGAGTCAATTTATTGCTATTACTTTTTTCTTTTTAGGACAGTAGTAGTTTCACCCTAGGACACTGGCCTATTTAATCTCAGGTTCTTGGTTACCTAGGCAGCGTCAGGTAAGAATTCCATCTCATGGAATGGGTTGTAAGTCAAATAAGATACTGGTTGGCTCCTCCCACAAGCCCTGTGCTGCCATTGCACTTGTATATCCTGCATACAGGGCACTACAGTGGGTCAACGAGATTGTGGCTGGCTTTGGGTTTGCATGTGGCTATTGGTAGCATGCAGAGTACCTTCTGTACCAAAGATGCTAGAAAGTAGTGGTGCAGGCTCTATATAGGCATCAGCTTGACGTCTGTCTCCATGTTCGATTTGTTCTGTAGGTGTTGTCTTTAGCAATGAGACCATCCTGTCAGATTGTGGAGAACAACCTGTAGTCCTAGCAACAGTTTCCAGATTCCATCCATTATCTTAAACCTGGGGGGGGGGGAAACTAAATGCAGCATTTATTCTTCTCTATCTTTCATATGGTTCAGAATAACAAATTGAGAGTTTTTGCCAAAACTGAGTCATTATATTTCCTTAACATGTCCCTAAAACCTCTAGTAAGAGAAGATGATGTTTTCAGATAAATGGTTCTTCTCTATTATCCAGAGAATCATAATCTAGAATTGCTTACTAGCTTTGTGATGTACAAGATGCCTGTAGTACCTGCTTTTATGAGTTTTCTGTCTCACAGGTAGTCTATGTGAAGGCATGTGGTGTTGCTGAGTTTAATCCTACAAGGCAATATCCCACAGTCCATTGAGAACTCTAATAAAACTATGCCTCTATTATACTTTTAATATTTCTGGCTGTGTGCATCTATTTTCATCATGGGGAGAGAATGTGTAAGAGAAAAATAATACCAGCCTTGCTTACCTTGACATCCCTGCTAGTCCTGTTACAATGGCTTGTGCATGCTAGCCACCCACTAAATGTTGGTTAAACTAATTAATTAAGCACAGAGGAGAAAAGCAGATTCAGCTAGCTTCATAGATGCTTCTACTCAATTCTTAAACCTGATGTTGCACTAGAGAATGTGGCTTGAATATACAATCAAGTGGGATTTTAATTTGAATTTATCTCCAAGCTCAGCTTTCTCTTCTCAGAAGAATCTGCCCTAGAAAGGGCATCACAAAGTGTTCACCTCTAAATCTCTCCCGTCATAAGAAACCTGAGGAGGAACATGGAAATGACCTTTCTGCCCTTGTTTAGTTTTTTTTTTTTTTTTTTTTTTGTTTTTTTTTTTTTTTCTTTTTTTTTTTTTTTTTTGCGGGGGGTTATTTTTGATTTTCTCCTTTTCTTGAAAAATGAATCATCTAAATATAGAGTAGATTGTAGTGTTGTTTTAGCAGATGCATAAGAAACTGTAACACAACTCGGTAGGTGAGCAGCCTGAGAAGAGACTGTAGATTCACACTGAAAAGTAAAAAGCAGTACCTATAACAAAAGAAGAAACCTAGAACCTGAGTCCTATAGTTCAGTGATGGACTGTAAGCAGTGAGTGATGTTAGACTATGTGGGAAAACAGGTGATAGTCCTGGACAACGTGACTCAGTGAGGACTCCAGCGCTGAGATGAGGCTCATCAAGGTAAAGGAGGCCTTTGTCCTTTGTTACCAGTACATCTAGTCTATGCGGAAAAATAGAAGACAGGAAGATAAACCCTGAAGCCCAACAAGCCTCAGGTGTGGTGCAGTTTGCATTAACTGTCTTCATATATGAATTTATAATAATGTCCTTCACTTTGAAATTTTACTTTTTGTTATTAAATTTATGTATATTCTATCAAGATTTGGGCATAATTAAAACTCTTAACTGTGTTTTCTGCATGACTTTATATTTCTTTTCGTAATTTTTACTAGATTTCCCTTTTTAGCATTTTTAATTTGAAAATGTTACGCAATATAGCTTGATCTTATACTTTCTCTGCATCCTCTTAGATCTTTCTCATCTCCTTACCCCTAAATGCCTATTCATTCTCTCTTTTACAAAAGAAAACCCCACTATTATGGAGACCCATTCCTGTTGGCTGGCTATTCCTAAGCATGGGTAGATGTATACAAAGCCACTACGTTGACGAAAACTGCTTTCTCCAGTCCCCACAACAATCGGTTACAATCAGCTCCTTGACTAGAGGTGGCCCTTGTGGCTACTTCCTTTCCTTTGGACTGCGATTTTCATCTGGCTTGACTGCGTGCTGTTACGTATAGGATCTCCCAGTCTTTGTGAGTTGATATCATCCCCACTTTACCCGGACAGCGCTGATTCCTTGAAGTCATTCCCTATCTCTGGCTCTCACAGCCCTTCTGTCTCAGCTCCTACGTAGATCCCTGAGCCTTGAGGGGCAAGGTGTGATGTAGCTGCTTCGTTTGGGGATGCTCCTTCTACAGTCTCTTTCCCTTTGCACTCAGTCAGCCCAGTTGTGGTTTTCCTCTGATTAGGGTTCAGAGACACATTGGTCATCCGTCATATGTATATTCTTCCATTGAAAAAAGTTTAATTTTTAGTTATTAACATTCTTGTGTGTGCATGCATGTGTGTCGATGTGTGATATATGTGAGTGCAAATATGCATGAGACATAGCACTAGTATGGAAACCAGACAACAACTTTCTGGAATTGGTTAGCTCCTTTGAGCCTACATGAGTTCTTGCTTCTAGGAATCAAACTGGGTCATCTGGCTTTTATGGAAAGCACTTCAATTCACTGAAGCATCTCACTGGCCCTACATGTATTATTGTTATTTTCTGATATCCAGTAAAGGGCTTATGCTTTCTTTTAAAATAACAGTAATAAATGGGTTTTTCTTTTTTTTTTTTTCCAAAACATTTTAGAATGACTTCAGAGTTAAGTAATTTATTTATGAAAGTAGTTTTGAGATACTGAAGCATCTCATTCGTAGTGAGATGATGTGTTTATGACAGTTTAACTAAAGCTGTCTCTAACTTAACTTGTGATAACTTGTTAAGGGTGAATGCCTGTATAGTTTCTAAAAGCAGTATAAATAATGGCTCCTCATTTTAATATGTGATTAAAGAGATGGAGAACATGAACTAATGCACGCTGGCATTATTATTATTACCTGTAGCAGGCAATAGAATGCACACCGTGATCATACTATATTTTAAATATATATAAAAGTTCTTGGAATTCCCCTGGTGGTTGGGCAGGTAGGCAGTTGTGTGTGGCCTGTAATTACATAGATATATGAATAAAAAAAATGGAGGCTAGTACAGTTATTGAAGTTATAATTTACCCATGAAATGAAGGACAGATAGATGAGTCTGTGTGGTCAGAAACTTTGATCTCATAAGGAAGAGGAGACATTCTTGCCAGTATGGACTTGGTGTTGGGTTGATGACTGAGTGTTGGTGTATGTGACAGGAGGCAGTGAGGCTGGTCCATGCTAAGAGTGGTCTCAGGGAATTACGTGAAATTACAGGTTCTGAGATGCAAGATACTTCAAAAGCATAGTTCCCAAAAATGCTCTTCTGTTCACTGAATAGACTAGAGTGTCTATTGAGTGGACAGTAACCAAAGAAAAAAAGGACCTAAATGTCTCTTCTATCCAAGTCACCTTTTCATGCTTCTCTGCTCCATTAACTGCCATGAAGAAGAAACACTCTGAGAAGGTGGAATATTTACAATTTTTGCTTAACATTTTTACCCACCCTGTTTTATTTTCCTTTGATATGTTGAAACCTTAAAAGGATTATTCCATGATGCAAATTTGACTGATGGCTGGCTCTCTTCTTGTCCTTGATATCAAAGTTACAAACAAGACGTCTTTTATGTTGTGACGTGGAGGGATAATTGACTCAGGAAATGAGCTAGGATTGCCTGTTCATTTCCCACTGCTGCTGCTAATTTTGAGTTCTATTGTGTTCTAGAATTCAGAATATACAATCATAGGCCACTCTAGTCAACAAACATAGAGGCTATAGTACTTTTTCTAGGAAAGAAAACAGAAAAAAAAAGTACCTGTTTTATTTTTGTGTGTTTGCTGTTCAACTAATTTCCTTCTAAAATATGTACCAGGGTGCTCTGTTCTTTATAAATCCTTAGGCTTTTTGGTCAGGTGAAAACCATGGGTTTTGCTCATAAGTCCAGGTTTAACATTTAGTCATAATGTGCACATCATCAAAACCTCACAAGGGAAATGTGCAATGGCTGCATGAAACATGGGAATAAGAATATAAACAAATCTATTGACAAGAACTTATTGCCATGATTCAATCATGGGATAAATAACCTGTTCCAAGACCACACATGCTATTCATCAAGATTTTAAGACTATTTCCTGTTTCTCTTACTTCTAACTGACTGGAACATGTTAAAAAAAACTTGGGTCTTTAGGAGCAAACTTTTTTTTTAATCATAGCTCGGCAATTACTCTTGAGAACATGTAACCTTGGTATCTCTAGGGCTCAATAAGCAGGAACAAGGCTCTTTTATATTTGTCTTTCTCAGAGATACATGTAACCAACACAACTGTCTTTATCTCATATCCCACAGACTTGGCTGAACAACTACAAATATGTGATTCTCTGTGTTTTGCATATTATCTATTTATTGTTTGTTAAATAGAAAGAAAAATAGAAAGCTTGGGTGGCTCAGTGGTACTGCAAATGTAGCTTGTGCAAGGCCCTGGACTCAATAGCCGTGTTATGTGGTAAGTTAAGGCAACTACATTTATATATTTTTTCAACTACAGCAAATGTTGACCTTGAATTTGATTTTCAGATAAACTTAATTTTTAACAGACATGATAAAATGGATATCTAAATGTTAAGCAGTTTAACACAAGAAATATCTTGTGTAAAGAAAATTACATTATATATTTGCACAGTGAATCAACAACATATAATTTGAACTTTGTAATCTTTCCTGACGTTTTTTATAAACCCAATAGCAGTAAACAAAGGACATTAAAAGTGCAAAATTATATTATGTATGCTCTTGGAAACCATATAGATTGTGTGAAATTATTTATTGATTACAGGATTTCTTTTTTTTTAATTTGGGAGATTATGCTATAATTACATAATTTCTTCTTCTCTAGTCCTACCCCCAAATTTTTACATAATCAAACATAAGCAAATAAATTTTATATAATTGAACATAAGCATAATTTTTGTTTTTCTACTTAGAACATTTTGTAATAGTAAAACAGAATATTGTACATATAGAGGCTTAGTAAAGTAAATACATGGCATAGTTAATAGTGTTTATTTATTAACATTAATGTTCTGTATATAAGATTGAGTCTTACTGTCATTTTTTTCAACAGATCAAACAGATATAACTTCAGCATCATTTATTTGATAACAATTTGATTTTTAAAGGAATTGGGGCAATCTGGAGAGGGCATAAGAGAGATGTTTTTAATTGTTTAATCATTTGTATTATGTAATAATTCTATCCCAAATAAATGTTTTGAACCCTGAATAATGTTAAAAATGATACAAAAGGCATTATTTTCTGGTCTAAGCTTCTTGTCCCCTTCTAAACCAAGCTAAAAAGTCAAGATAGAGTCATCCATGATACTGTTGTTGGATCGTAATGATAACCCAGCCTGTCTGGGTCACCACATGTAAAAACGAGCTGCATGTCTGCTGTGAGAAACCAAGATTACAGAGATAGTCGAGACATTTCCCAAGCGTACCAGTTTCAGTTGGTGAGATAATGGCTTTCCCTCTTACCTTAATCTTCACACAAAGAAGCCAAATGTTAACCGGTCAGTTATTTTCAGTTCTGTGTGTCTCCAAGCCCCCAGTTAACAAGGAAAATAACTGAAAGAATAATCATTCTCATTTTGGGGGGATGAGGATGGTGGTGGGGATGGTCTGCTTTCCCTTTTATGACCAACCTGTTGAGCTTAGCCCATTAGAACACTCACGCTATTTACTGGAAAGAAGTGCTATTTGATTTTAAAATCGAAATAAAGCTGTTCAGCTCATTAAGCTAAATTGTTATAATCTGTCCCTTGACACTAGTTGCTAAGTGCTGACCTTTGTTGGGACAACGATGCGTTTGGGAGATTTCTGTGAAAATGACATCACTAGATTGTTAGATGTTTACTATGTCTTGGGAAAATCCATACAGTAATTTGTCACCATTTCATAACTTCAGCATTGGTCCATGTTTGGAGAAGGAAAGAATTCCCTTATGCTTCTATTTCATTTTAACTCAAGATTTTAATAGGAGAAGCAGAAACCTCTCATATACTTGGGGAGGGGGTGCTGTATTTGGTCAGTAAATCAGAGAGAATTTCTAGGGGAGAATTGTCTTTGTTATTTGGTCATTAAAATTATTATACACATTATTAAAATACTTGGGAAGCATACTTGGCAACTAGCTGGTATCTGGTGTTGCATTCTAGAGTGAATCCCTTTGGGAACCATGGGTCTTGTCTTCATTTCTTTGCCTGTTACTGTGGTATGATACTAGGGCCAGAACAACTTGAGAGAGAAAGGTTTCATTTTGGCTTATAATTCAGTCTACTGTCCATCAAAGGAAGTCACAGAGTCAGGGGCTTGAAGGAGTGGTTTATATAAGAGGCAGATACCAAGAAATGCATGCATGTTGGCACTCCATTCAACTTCCCCACTAAGGGTCCTCTTCCTGGGGAATTATGGATCCCAATCTGTGTTAAGATTGACCTTCCTCCATCAATAGATGGAATCAGGGTTATCACACATGCTTGCCCATGTTTCCATCTCGCAGGTGATTCCTGAATTTGTCAAGTTTACCATTAGCACTTAAGCCCCTACCCACCCAATGTGGAGACATTAGTCTATTTATTAGAGAGGACTGTGGACCTTAGATCCATTAAAAACTAGAGAAGGAAAACCAAATCCAATATTCTCAAGCTTTGGGACCTCACATAAGTAACTGGAACTCTGCACCTCAGTATTCCCAAACTTAAAATATTTACAAAGTGTATCTCATATCATTTAGAAAATGAGATGATGGATGCATATTTGGCAAATATCTCAACATTGCAGAGATGGCTGTCAGTGAAGTACCTGCTGCATGGGTTGACTGCACCAATGTAAAAAGCCAAGAATGACAATATGCTTCTGTCACCTAGCACAGAGGAGGTGGAGCCAGGATGGTTGCTGAGGCTCAGTGGCCACCTCAGTCTAGCTAAGTCCATGACTTCAGAGTCACTGAAAGGTCAGAGGTAGAGATTAACCTAGGGAAGGTACTGGAAGGCCCCTCCAGTCAACAAAATGAAGCTCAGTGAACTTGATCTTTTCAATATTGTTGATAATACTATCTCCCCCAGTAGCAGATTTAGTTAAGATTCATAGACCAGCAATGCATATTGTACAGGATTTTTGCGGTGTCTTCCAGAAATGATATCAAATTGCAAGATGGAAAAAGAAGAGCACCCTTGAAAATGTGTCTACTTCAACAACAGAGGAGAATCAGAAGATTAAATGTAGCAATTCAAAGCACCAGATAGCTTACCTTCTTTGACCCTGGATATAATTTGAGCCCAGCCTACGTTACACTGTGTGAAGTATGAACTAATTGTGCATGCCACAGCAAGTTCTTCAGGAAGAGAAAGGGAGCTGCCTTTCCCCTATTTGAGAGGAGAAAGGGAAAGGGAAGCAGAGACGTGGCCTCTGGAGGGCTGTGTGCAAGTTTGCTCCTGGCTAAAAGTTAATGATCAATCGCTTGTGTTCTCTGCTCTGGGTCCCCAACAAGCGGCTAATGCAGCTTTTCGCTTTCTCTCCAGGTAACTTTAAATTTCTACAAACTGCTCGTCTTGGCTCTGGTATAGTCATGGCTCTTTCTGTTCTTTTCATTCGATTTCATGTTTTAAGATTATTGAAAGACGAGTTAAAACTCATAATGTTGCCTCATGGATACATACTTGGTTTCAGAAATGGGACTGACTTCAGGCTAATGAGAGACTGTGTGGTTGGAGTGGTAAAGGAGAATTGTGAAATGTCCTATAAAACTTATTATTGTGGTCCTTAGCTCCCTTGGCTGAAAGATGAATTAACCATAATTAGTTAAAAGGAATACCCCACACTATGTAGCCTGCCAAGTTTTGGTTTGGAGGAAATGTTTTAAATCATTGGTACCAATTTTTTTAAAAATTAGAGTGATTTTTTTGCTCAGTAAAATTTTAATTAGTACCTTATGTTGTCTAATAATAAAGTGCTCTTTTTTATATATAAGTTGTTATCATCATAAATATGTGGACTTGGCTGAAAAATGCTAAAATAAACTGTGTTAGTTTTCATATGCAGGGTAGGTAAGTTGGCTCCCCAATGCTTGGTTGGTTTGGTGGAAGAGAGTGATTCTTCAGCTATACTTCATGTGGTACTTCTGCAATTATTGTGACTAAAGACTTTGTTCATTAGAAATTCATGCTCAAAACTGGCTGCTGAAGATGGTGGTGCGTGCTCCGGACACCTTCAGAACTGACTGTTCTGCATTAAGTGGTTCTTCATTAAGGGCACATTGTTCAGTCACAGGAATTTACATTAGATACATTTATAAAGAGTTTTTGTTTCTAAAGTGTCTGCCCACTGGTATCTTTATCCAACAAAAATCCAAGGCCAAGAAAAAAAAATGTATTGTTTGGATTTAGACTCAAACAATATGAGTTTTGAATATTAGGATCAGCAGCTAGATATTTCTCTGCTACTACATATGTACTTCCATTTATATTGTTCGTCAGCCGAAATTAAATGTCAGACAGTGATTGATGATTTTGCAATTGAAATTTTAGAGCTCGTAGGAACACAGATGAACATCCATTTTATACACCAGGAACAGAGTCCAGAAACTGGACATAACAGCATTATGGACAGTGTTGTAACTAAAACAGGACCTCTATTCGTGGGTGACAAGGAGAGTTGATGGTCTATTAGTCTACACTCATGCTGGTTTTGACAGGGGAAATCATATTTTGTTCCCTAACCAATTTCCATTTTGGGAACAGAGCTGGCAAAGGATCCACAGTTAAACTGTGGGGGCCAGTGATATTTTCCGGTTTACCTTTGACATTGTAAATTTGTTTATCCGTTTGACTTGTAAAACTGGATCTTGTGTATTTACTTAGGTTTATTTAAGTTCTCCGTACAAAAGGAGTTTCTCAAAGTTAAAGATAAGTATATCCCCAGTCATATTGATGCACACAAAAGTAATGTTTAGATGTTTGTAGTTTATAAGCTTTCAAGTGGCTCAAGTTTTCTTAAGAAAAATTAAGATAGTATTAAAATCAAAGTATACAGTAATATGTGAACTCTGAAGGGATCCACATAGTCTGAAGATAGGGTGATTATTTGCCAGGATACTGTGAAATATTTTAGATTCTAATGAGTAAGACTGTGTGTGTGTGTGTGTGTGTGTGTGTGTGTGTGTGTGTGTGTGTTGGATATATTCACATTTCTTATTATATTTCTAGTATATTCTTCAACTAGCACCTAATAAGTACTGTCTACTCTGATGAACTATGCCTCTTGACATTACTGCTCAGTTTCCTGTACACAATTACAAACCAAGTTACCATCAAAAAGCTTATCTGTGTTTCGCCCCTTTTAGACATGGATGTTGAAGCATGTCCAGGTTCTCATGGATATTAAATAACAGAGACACACATGATATTTTTGGATTCTCTTTAAAACAAGACAAAAAGCAATGGGAATTAATACCATGGATGATGCAGGATTTGGAAAACCTGGCTTAACATCCACTGTGAATCATGTGTGAATCACATTACCTATGAGAACCCCCATCCTATTCTAAGTGTGGGGTCTGTAGCGTTATCCAGGTGTGTCTTACTTGGTGCAATGTACCAAGCAGGCCATTGCACATGAGCCATGGACTTGGTATTCGATGCATCTTTTTTGACATTCCTATGTCTGCCTGAACAAAGCTCCATCAAGTGGGTGGCTTAGACCAACTGAAAATGATTCTCGTTTCATCATGAAGGTTGGAAGTGTGAAATAAGGTGTAGGCTAGGCTGTATTTTCTTCTCAACTTCAGCTCTTGCCCGATCCAGGCTTTGCTTGAATCCTGGCACTGTAATGCCAGTATAAACCTCACTCTTCACATGACATTTCCTCCCATATTCCACCGATACCTTCTTGTAAGAACACCCTCCGTGCTGGCTTGGGAGCCAACACACTTGTTTTAAGTGGGCATATAAGCAGGCCAAGGTGATATTGCTTGCTTTTCACTACACGGTCTTATGTGTTGGAAGCTTGTTTCTTACTGACTCTTTGAGAGGTAGTGGAAGCCTTGGGGGAAGTGAGTTATTGGGATAAATTGGGCTATGGTAGACATGCCCTTAAGGAGCTAGTGCGACATAAGCCCCCTCCTCTTCCTCACTTTCCTCCAGAACCAGAAAGTGAGTTGCTTTGTTCTCTACATGATACGCTGCCATAAGCCCAGGGATAGGGCAGACTGATCATAGTCGACACTATCTAAAACTCTTAGGCAAAATAGGTGTCCTGTCTTTGAAAATTGATTATTGGTTTGTTTTTGAAATAGAAAGTTGACTAGCATACTTTATTTTCAAATAATGTTACACTATAGAGGAAAAGAAATTAAGGCTGCTTTTCAGAAATGTCATCCAATCTGGGGTTTCCCTGACCTTAATCCCAACTGCCCCCAGATACATTTCACCAGATCCCTGTGTCTCAAATCCCAGCCCTTCTAACATGACCTCATAGTCTACGTCCTCTCAAAATAAATGGAGAGACATGAATAGAGACCAAATACCAGAATATAATTCTTCTTCCCCTGTGGACCTCTGAAGGCAGTGTCATGAATTCCAGGCTAAAACAGGGAGAGAGAAACAGGGAGACTCTTCACTCTAAAAATGAGAATGTTAAAGAAAGGTTTCACTAGTATAAAGGAGACTCACAGACTAATAGAGCAAATTCTAACGTTAGGCACAGGCTTGGCACACTGTCTTCTGAGCCTGTCTCTGGCAATGTGGGCCTCAGCCCAGGGTCTCAGCCTTGCTCATTCCTGGACCTTAGCACCGCGTACCTTCAGCCCTGTTTCTTCCATCCTTGGATTCAGCTCTGTCCCTTTATTCCTGGATGTGGTCCTTGTCTCTCAAAGCAAGAAGGCTTTGTCCTCTGGAAGTGTAGCCATGGTTTTACCCTCAGAGTTTTTCTCTTTATTTCTTTGTTTGTTTGTCCTCTGTCTTTGCTGCTTTCAGGGCAGGCTGGCAGTGTTTATATTGGGAGAATTTCAAATATCTGTCACTCATGTGTGCAGTTCAAGGGACGCTAAGTCCTTTATGCGTCTTCCTTATATTCCTTTACTGTCCGCTTTGAGTTTTAAATTTCCACATCCCCTTGAATGTGTTTTATTTTGTTCTCCTTAATTTTATTCTTTAATAATTTTGGATAATACATCTGCTGTCTTAATTTTTGGATGTTAAAATACAATATAATTTCATCACCTTCTTTTCCCTTTAAACCTTCCCATATATACCTCCTTTCATAAATGCTTCTTTATTATTATTTTGTTAATTGTTGTTGAATACTTGTGTGTGTGTGGTATATTTCTGAATACATAAATACGACCTGCTCAGTCTGTATAATTTTACTTGTATGTAAGTTTTCAGGGCTGGCCAGTTGGACCTGGATAACCACTTTGTGTGCTCTTTCCTAGAATTCTAAATCTCCCACTTTCCCCATTTCTTAGCTGCCTTAGCTCCTTTGCCTTGGGATGAGGCTTCCTGAGCTCTCCTCCTGTACACGGCATGGTCTCTATTGGTGTTAACTTTATTCAGCTCATGTTTAGGAGGTCATATTGGCAAGACTTTTGTGTCACTTCTGACATCACTAGGAGACCTCTTCTCACGGCCAGCTCTTCTGACCCTTACTCTCCAGTC
Source organism: Phyllotis vaccarum (assembly GCA_033318265.1). NCBI lineage: Eukaryota > Metazoa > Chordata > Mammalia > Rodentia > Cricetidae > Phyllotis > Phyllotis vaccarum. The sequence goes on from JARWLC010000014.1 coordinate 4,074,052, forward strand.
ACCACTGAGCCTTGGTATAGGAGTTATGTTGTTGATGTATCAGTTGAAACTGGTCTCCACAAGTCTTAATTTTTTTTCTTTAGATTTTTTTTGATTTGTTTTACATACCAACCACCATTCCCCCTCCTGTTCTTCCTCCTCCACCCACCCAGCCTTCAACCCCTTCCCACCACCTCCTTCAAAAGGGTAAGGCCTCCTGTGGGGAGTCAGCAAAGCCTGAAACATTCAGTTGAGGTAGGACCAAGCCCCACACCTCCACGTCAAGGCTGAGCATGGTGTCCCACCATAGGGAATGGGCTCCAAAAAGCCAGCTCATGCACTAGGGACAGATCCCGATCTCATTGCCAGGGGCCCCTCAAATTGACCAAGCTACACAACTGTCTTGGGCATGCAGAGGGCCTAGTTCAGTCCAACGCAGGCTCTAAAGCTGATAGTCTAGAGAGTTCCTTAGTCTCCTGAGTAAACTGGGGATGAGGGAGGTGGTGGAGGGGATGGGGGATGAGAATATGAGAGAGTGAGATGATCTAGTTGGGGAGGGTCAGAGAAGGATAGCAAGGAAGGTGATATCTTGATAGAGGGAGTAAGTATGGGTTAGGGAGAAACCAGAGAGGGACGAGGGGTTATATGAGCAAAGGATGAGGGATTATATGAACAAGATCATGATGGAGAAATCCACAGAGACAACCGAACCAAGCTACTGGGAATTCACAACTCTTCATTTTAATTGGTTGTAGTTTTGGAAATGATCTCCTTCTGTTTCAAAGAGGAGTTTCCTTGGTGAGTGTTGAGGACTACTCTGTGGGTTTAAAGACAAATAGTCCTAATGTAGTTAGGCATTATGCTGGTTATTAACATGGCATTTGAACATTCATGACTTCACTAGCCCCAGGTGGTTGGCTAGGCTTCAGTACCAAGCATGAATTCCTTCTTGTTGAAGAGGTCTTAAGCCTAATCAGAGAGGTGCTGTTTATCTCCAAGGTATATGTACCACTGCTACACTCTTAAGGTTATTGTATCATGCTGGTATCTGTGGTTCCTGTGTAACTTATCTGGGCAGGACTGTTTGTTACTTCACTTTCATTGAAATCTTTCATGGTGCCTTAGGACACCACAAAAATTAGTCCCCAGGGAGAAAGCTGTGAGATCAGTTCCAGTTCAGAGGCCTTTGGGCTCTGCATCTAAATTGCATGGTGTTTTCAGCATTAAGGACTTAATCCTATACCTTTAGGGGATAACCAAAGGCATTAGTAATCACTTGTAATGTTTTTGGAGTCTCTTGGACTCCTCAGACTATCAACTCAGAAGAGGGCTTCTCATGCCTGGTGTTTTGGCTCCATGCATATACAACCACTCCTAATGGATTTGGGGAACTAAATTTAGGTCTTCAAATGTACATGGCAGATGTTTTACTGACTGAGCTACCTTTTTCAGCTCTTATTATTTGTTACTTTAATGTTTAATTAAAATATTGGTTATACGCATTGGTGAATTTCTATTTATTTCCCCATCCTGCCTGTATTCTAGTCCCTCCACCTCCACATCTTATCTAATTCCAGCTAGTTATGATTCTACTCTCAGGTTCTCATGTTTAGCCTTCAAAGGTAAGTAGGAGTACAAGGCATATGTTTTTCCCTTGGTTTTTACACTTAGCTTAATGTAAAAGGCAGGATCTCATTGTTTTCTGTGGCCGACTAAATCATACTATAAATATGCTACGGTAAGCAATGCCTTGCAGGAGTGTCTTTGAGGTGCTGATTCCATTTCTCTTAACCTCATACTGTCAAGTGGGACAGTGGGTCCTATCTATCTTTTACATTCCTGAGTTCCTTCTCCAGCATTCTTCAGTGAAAAGGGGCTGTGTTGATTAACATTGCCAGTTCATTCTCCTCTGCTCTTTGTTACCAAGTATAGTTGTTACATAATAGCTCTTCCAAGTGGGTGAGAGTGTAATTCAGTCCAGTTTTGGCTCTGTTCTGCTACTGACTCCTGATACTGTGGCTTGTCCATTTAATTCCCTTATATTCCTCTGTATGAGTATGTGGGCCCTCCCAGTTCCTTTGTCCAACCCCATGTGAAATGTTTGTGTTCTTCCACACTTATTATGTTGTGCCAGAAACTATTCCTCAGTACAAATGTGCACATCTAAAGGGATGAGAGGCTGTAGGATATTCAAAGTTTTGAGTCGTAGGTTCTTATAGCTTAAGACAGAGGTCGCATGTACTAGGTCATGAACTAATTCGGAACTGTGGAAATCCAGGCATCATTCTGTTTTTCATGTTCAGCCCTGCCCATGTCCTTTTGTTTTAATTGTCCCATGTGTTTGTGACCTTTGCGAGGACTCCAGGGCATAGAAAGCAAGGCCAGGTGGGCACCAGTTAATATCACTAGCAGAATTCCAATCTTCCATCTTGCACGGAGCATTTAACTCCCTTCTGCTGTTTGAACATGAGCTTCACTGACAGCTTCCAGGCTCCAGCAGCTCACAGTTTCACAACACTGCTTACATTATGTGTCAGGGCAGTAGAAATGTACATTAGTACTTCATTTGGTTTCTCTGTTCTGTATTTTTTTTTTCTTATAGCAGAGGAGTTACCACCAACCACCAAATGTAAATTTATAGACTTTGGTAATCTGGTAGCTGATTTTGACTAAACCTAGGTAGAATAAATATGCAGTGGTTGGCACCACAGCTTTCTGTGTTTCTATTGGATGTAGTCAATTTTAATTCTAATTGTGTGGTTTGACAAAAATGATATCCTTATATAAAAGTCAAAGAACCATATTTTTATGTTTCCTAGATGGATGACTATATCACATCTCTCTAAAGACGATTCTGCTTTCATGCTTTGCAACAACCTGAGAATTAAAATTCAGCTAGTCCCCCCCCCCCCAGGGAAGTGAGTTGGTTAAGTTATTTGAATCAAAGATTTAGGAAAAGCCATGGAGCTCTATATCATAAAACATAAAAGATTTGATCTGACTTGAGATACTTTGCTGGTAAAACTTCCTTTTCTTTATCACCCTGTCATAAAACTTACAAGGCTCTCAGAAGATTCAGGATGTGAGGCAGTGTAAGAGACCATCTGGGTGATTTTGGCTGGTTACTATTCTCACATACAATAATGCCATTGTGTTGGACAGAAGTTTTAGCATTTTGCTTCTGAGTGTAAAAGAACATTTGCCACTTCTGATCAGTTTGTACCGCCAAAGTGAATGTGGAGCTGCTCTTTCTGCCAGTAATTGGCAAGTAGATTTAGTTATTTCTTGAAACTTGTTTATATGTCATCAGTATATACAGAATAAATACTGGATCTGAAGTTTTGACCATACTGAGCATCGTTCAATACTATGTCACTGGGGCAGGGTATTGTTTATAGACTATTCATACTGTAGATTATGTCACTGACATAAATGACTGTTTCAATGCTTTTCAAGTTTCAGTTCATGGTTTCTTAGTACCACAACTTTGGCTTCAGTTGAGACAGAAAATTATGGCAGGAAGCATTATGGAGAAAACTCCACAATGTTTCAAGAAAGCAGAAAATGGAGGTAGTCAGGGGAGTGGGCAGAGGGAGAGAGGAAGAGGCCCAGAGAGAACAGAAATGCCTGGGCTACGGAATCTTCGTGGAGAGCTTCACAATGTTCTACTAGGCTGTACCTCCTACAGTCCCCCACCTCCCCTTAGCCTCTTGACCTGGAAACTAAGCTTTCCATGTATGAAGCACAGACGAACTCAAGGTCTAAACCATAACACAAGTCAATATAATTTCTTTCCTTTGTAATCCCTAGTGTGTTTAGATTTGGTTAGCAATAAAAAAAATTGCATTGATATTAATTCATTTTTCCTCCTTTGTATATTCTAAAAGCCCCAGACACATTCAATATCTTTCTCATAAAAGCCCAGAGGAAATGGACAAAGATAATGGAAAATCACAAAGCTTATTTCTTACACACCCAGTAGAATATTGGATAGCTTTTATAAAAATGAAGCTATGAGTACTGTATGTGTCAGTGTCTCTGAGTGACGTTAAGCCCTACTGGACTTGGCTGTAATATTTGTTGGCCACCATTGTTGGCTAACTGGAAGAGGGAGGCAACAGTATCCATGAACAACATCACCTCTCTTGCAAGAATCTTAGGAGGTATTCCTGTTGGGTATTCTGTTTCCTATCATCTTGTCATTTTAGTAAATCATTTCATCATCTCAGATTAAGCCAAAATGGAATCCTGATCCACTCAGCTGGGTAATTACACTTACTCTACACAGGCATTCTTAAAGACCAGATTTCCTCAAGCAGTATCGTGAGAAAATTATTCCCTTGTGCAGTTGTCTTAAACCATGAAATTTCACCTTCCATACTGAACTAACCTTTCTCCTATGCACTGAGGTGTAAAATATTTCTGTAACATTACAAAACTAAGAAAGAAGCCATTAAAACCATTCCCTAGTTCTGATGGTTCAGTCAGCTAAAGCAGAGATACATATTTTTTGCTTAGTTGTTCTCTCTCAAGCAACTGTCTATGTTTTAAAGACATAGGCCGCAGCTCCTACCATGACTGTGGGTTTAGCAGTACCTGCCCAACTCCTTCAGGAGGGACTGAGTTAATAAAGTCTTATGAATGAAGTAGTAGAAAGGAGGCTTCTTTTCTGTGGCAAAACTTTACTGATAGAACTCTCCAAGGTAACTGATCACTCATATCACTGTGCACAAGGAGCTCAGATTATATATGAGCTAATGTTGGCATTTGAGTGATGCAGTCAGCTAGAGAGACCTGCAGTTATTCTGAACTCTGTTGATACTTAGCATCAGGGAACCAAGATTATCTCCACTGTTGATAGGACTGCTTAGGTGAAGGTAAAGTCAGATGCCTTGTTACTGTTCGTGACAGTGAGAGACGTTCTGTGCAAAGGCTAGGAAAAAGGGCATGGCAGAAATGAAGCCAGGGAGCTGTGTTCCTGTTACCAATATATCAAATCACGAAGGATCTGCAGTGGAATTCAGAAGCCCCCATAGGGGTCAGGCTTGACAGAGACTGATACAGCTTCCAGATCACCTAAATCAAACTTGCACGGGACAGGATAAAAATATCTCAAACACATGAGAGGACCGGGAAGGTCTAGAGGTAAAGCTATACTTTTCTCAGAGATTGGCAATGCTGGTCTTTTCAGGATTACTTACACATACTCTAACATGCTTGGGTCATCAAAGATGACTGGGCCCAGCCTCATATATTTCATCTAGTAGGTGAGCTGAGATTCCTTCATAGGTGGTGGTGACAAGGATCAGAACATACCTATGAGACCTATTAAGAAAAAACAATTTCAGCCTCACAAATACTTCTCAAAGATGGACTTGATTTATGTCAACTACTGACTCCTTCATTGGAACAATATTATAAATGGAACACTCGTTCGTGTTCCCCAAATTTGTGCTGATATCTACATTGCCCTAAGTGATGATATTTGAATATGGAGCTTGGGAAGGTAATTAAATTATGAAGGAAGACTCTGGTCTGGTGACATCAGTGCTTTCATAAAGACTCTTGAGGTCTTGATCTCCATTAGCCCTTCCTTGAGCCATGGAAAACAGATGATTCCACAGGGAGACATCCCTCACCAGAACCCTTCCACACTGGAAACCTGACCTAGGCTTCCAGCTACTGGAGTTGGGAGGAAATCAGTTTGTATTGTTGAAGCCACACAGTCTGTTGAGCTATGTTACCACAGCTTGAGTAAAGCTAATAAAAGAAATCACATGGCCAAACCCCAGAGTAAATATAAAAGCAAACGAAGCTATTTCAAGTGGCAGATGTAAGAGAGGAAAATTCGTGGCCTGTTTTCCAATCAGGCATAATTGCATCATAGTCTGAATAAACAATCCATGAGGCAATGGCATTTGAGCTGGCTACTTAAATTAACAAATGATACTTTGATGCTTGCTAATGAATGATATTTAACCCTATACAAAATATATAACCTGGGGTCAAGAGTTCTGAGGGTTTCATTGGCTCTTTCTTGCTCTCATACCTATTAAATGCATTTTAAGATTTTTACGCCTTTTACTAAATTTGCATCCTGAATTGTATCTCCTACCTCATATGGACTTAAAATTAAATAATAATGCAAGGTAAATATTCATTAAATCCTTCTCCTCATATTCTGTTCCAAACCTAAGATTTCTATTATTCCATTGCTGATTGACCTTCAGGCAAACTGTCAAGAAATTTATGAAGGCAACGGATGAATATGTGTGCCCAAGTATCTCTTGGGCAAAGGATGACTCATGGCTTTCTTGTCCCTGAGATTAAGCCTCAAGCTGACAGAAGAGGCACTGTGCAGATGGATGGTCTCAGTGACTAAGGACTGACAGCTGGATTCTGATTTATTATGCTTCTGGGTAAAAACAATTTGCTTCATTTTAAAAGCATTTTACTATGCTCTTTCAGTAATTGAATGAAAAACCTAAATTTCTTTTTTATTGAGGACACATGCCATTTAAATAAACTAATTTTTATTTTATTATTTTTAAGTGATTATATAAAGTATTTGCATTTCCTTTTTATGTTCATTTTTTTTGTTTAAAAAAGGTCTTTTTATCCATGTAACCCCTGGTCCCTCTCCCTTCCCTCCTTCCAATCCCTCCCAGTCAGCCTTCAGCCTCCCTCCTCCCTGTACCCCCACCCCCCCAAAAGGGCAAGAAATCCCAAGGTGTGTCAGCTCAGCTTGGCGCATCCACTGCAGGCAAGTCCAATTTCCTCATCCCAATGTAAAGACTGGGTTAGGTGTTCCTATGGAGGGAATGGGCTCCAAGGTGCCAGCCCATGCACAGGAATACAGTCTGATCCCACCCCTCAAGACTAATGTTTTTTAAATTAGATTGATTTTTAGAAAAACAATTTCAGTTTTGTTTTATAGTATGGTGACATAATTTTCTTTCTTTCCCAATCAAAAAGATATTAACTCCTGATTTTTTTTATTATATTAACAATAAGGTATTGCTCATATGAAGGCTACTTAAAGGGTATCAGAGTTTTGTTAATTTATCTAAGTCCATTACTGCACTTTAAGATAATTATAGACAATGGGCACAAGCCGACTAATTGTAATTTCTGTAAAGTGAAAACATAAGAAATCACTATTTTTTTTCTCTTTGAGAGTGTTTTGTATTCTATTACTATTAAAAGATTTAAGAAAGAGAACATTAATTTATGTATCGTATTCTTTTCCTATTCCATCTATTCTCCCTTTCCATGCCCCCTTCATCTTTCCTTTCTTCCTTCTTTCCTTCCTTACCATCTTTCTTTTAGAGTGGGTCATATGTAGCCAAGACTGGCCTAGAACTCACTGTGCACTCAAGAAACATGAATGTCTGTTTTTCATGCATCTACTTCCGAGTGTTGAGGTTACTGGTGTGCTCTGTCATGTCCAATATACATGGTATAGGAGGAGATCAAACCACTTTGTGCATGTAAGACAAGTACTATATATAGGAGTACAACTATATTATATATACATAATTTATATTTTCTTCCTGGCAGAGTATATAATAAGTAATTGTGATTGTTGTCATTTTTGGAATTTGCAACGGAATCTTAGATGATTTTAAGAAATTC